>JAPZDV010000004.1:20428567-20440879 GCA_029814665.1 Acanthurus lineatus | reverse complement strand
ACTGTGAAAATAGTCCATTATAATTAAAAAAGCCTGATATGACTCATTCCTCTGTGGCACTAAACTCCACTGCTGTTCGAAACCAATTAAAAAACACAAAAGAGTCCAAACCTTTACACTTGGATGACACTCATTGTTAGTTTTTAGTCTAGTGTTTTGTTGATTATATGAAATGGATAATATAACCTCAGACTCATCCTTCAGCTTAAAATACAGCAAAATACAAATGCACAGTCAGCAGCACTGCCAGCCAACTGTACTTAAATTTTACGGTAGAAGTAAAAGTATTTATTATGCAGATTTTAACTTTTCTAATACTTCTTATAACCAATGTACGCAACATTTAAAACATTTCAATCTTTTAAACTTCAGACTCTTCACTTAAACTATTAGCATGTAACATTTTGACATTAAATTGTCTAAAAATGTCTATTTCCTTGTTAAATGTTTTATTGAGTGTACTTACATTATCTCAATGGTTTCCATTGATTACCAAACAGAGAGAAACCTTTTTTTATTCGGGGTTACAGTGCCTTTCAACATCTTGAGCTCATGAGTAAGTAGTTGTTGTCATATAAATGAAGTTAAAAGTACAATATCTCAACTGCAATTTAGTGGAGTGCAGCTTTAAAATGGAAATTTAATGAAAACACAGTACAGCACTTAAATAAAAAGTACATGGTTTCATTCCACCACCGCTGCTGTTGGATACATAACAGTGAGTGAATGAAACGTTTCAAAACAGCGCATCATATTTTATGAATGGTCATATCTTTTTTATGCTTAAAGTCGTATCTAGCAACCAGAGCAGCAAAAATACAATATTTCTCTCTAAAATAAAGTACAGTGTAAAACATCATAATGTGAGTATATTTAAGCAAAGTTTAAATACTTCAAATTTGATCACAAGCACAGTAGTTGAGTAAATGTACTCTGTACTCTCCCCCTATGGCCGGACGATCCTCACCAACATGGCGCCCACAGGGGGAAAAAACAACCTGTGAAAATAATTTGTCAATAGCACTTGACTCAGGTGGTAGCACACACACACACACTGACTTACACGCTAAGCCCTCCCTCTCACACATAAACACACACTCAGCGAGGATAATCCAATGCACCCCTGGAAATAACTCCCCCACACTGGTACACAAACATCCACACACACACACACACACTGCTGGGGAGGTAAGTCAATAACATCCCAGTGTTCTACCGACCGCCATCCTCCACCCTGTGCTACACTGACCCGAAGAAATTCTCTGTTGTGGCTCTCAGCGACGGGGTTTACAGCTCCTTGACTCCGGTGGGAGCAGAGCCTTGCCACCGCATCCTCTTTTTTGCTCCTTGAGGTGCCCGGGCTTCCTCCTTGCATTAAGTAACAGCCATATCTCCTGACAGCACTCAAACACGGCGAGCCAAGGCCCGGGCTCTGCAGCCATCACAGGAACAGGTCCCCGTCTGCACCCACAAAAACAGAGAAATGGAATTTCCTTGGTCTATTTACTCATTCATGGAAAGGCACAAACAAGGACAAATCTTGTGGAGTGCGTGTCCTTGTTTTGCGGCTGTTCATGAATGAATAAACAGGAACAAAGAGAAATCTCTTGTATTGGTTCAGGGCCTGTCGGTATATTGGGCGTCGGGTCAATCAGTTCAGCATGGATTTTAATAAATTGGCTCCAAGAGCGGGATGAATTGCATTGCATGACTTTTTTTTTTCAAGGGGGGATTTTACAGGTTATTGGAGGAGAATTTTCTCCTAAATGATTCAAGCGCCACACAAGCGACTCCGGCACACGAGTTGAAGCAGATTAACCTGCAAAACCCATAAAAAACAAATATCCAGCAATGTGCACCCAAACAGAGGATAATTCAATTCTGAGCCCTGTAAAATCGGGCACCTTACTCAGGCTCAAATTCATGAACCTTTCCTCGAAATATTGTGAGCATGTAATTATAATTCCTTCAAGCATGAATTCACTTGTTAGCTCCAAACTTAGCAACCACTTTGGCATAGATTATTGCCAATAGGCAATTAGTTCCCCCAACAATGCACTGTATTTTTCCTACACGAAGCAAACTCTTCCTATTATTCACATTATTATAAAAATCATTAACCCTGCAAACAGCATACAATTCAACTAATCAGCGGTATTTTTTAGGATTATTCTAACACTGATGTTAGAAAATGTGTCAATAATGACTAAAATACTGGGTCAAGTGTTGTTGAATACACATCAGTGCACCAATATGATACCACATTTATTTATTAGAAAAGAGACCCTGCTACCTTCGACAGCATTGAGTAAACTGCATGCAACTTAACACGCTTACACTCTATATTAAAAAGTAAATGAGGCCACCATGATGGTACCCATCGGTTTGTGGAGAACTGTTTTGAATCCTTGGGTTTTGCATTACGACAGTCGCCACCTCGGTTTATTAGAGCCAGAAATAACCATATCTGAAAGAGAGGGAGGAGCTGGAGATGATACACATTGTTATCAATGACTGTGTGACACCTAGCAGACAGAGCGCCGCTGATGTCACGCAAAACAGCCATCAACCGTAACTTTAAGCTGTAATATAATTTATACAAGTAAGTTAAACACACGCTTTGGAGCCAGCCTTAAGTGGCCATGTGAGGAACTGCATTTTTTTGACAGTTTTTGGCTTCATTTTTTATTTAGCCCCAGTGGTTGCTGCTTGTGCACAAGTAGCCAACAGAAATTTTGTGTGACTTCTAGCACATCTGCAAGGTTTAACAGTGAACAGCTGTTTAAAAAACAATAACAATATGCTCAGTGTTGGTGTTTAGTGTCAGCCAAGACACAAAGTTAAGGTATTAGAGTGTTGGTAAGGAGAAAAAGCTGAGAACATTTCATATATTCTCCAGAAGAAATTGAACCACTTTCATCACAATATTCCTCACCCTTTGAAACTGGAAAAAGACAGCTGGGTTTTGCACTTACATCATTTTTTCATTAAGTTGTTACATAACTGCGATAACAGTGTTGTGGCCACTTTACAAGCCTCGGTGAAGCCGATGATACTCAGCAACCCGCATCATTAATGAGAACCATAACTGAAGTGAAGAAAAGTCCTCAGGTTGGGCTTTAATCAGTTAAAGCTCCCTTCTACACCACAGTGTGATAAACACAGGCAGCGAGACAGACAGCGCTTATTTCTCAATATGCATATGTGAGTGACTGTGCTAATGTGCGACTGTGTGGGTTTCCCCAGAGGGAGACAGCGGGGGACGCATCAGAGTCAGCTCTGTTGAAATGCATCGAGCTGTGCTGTGGGAGTGTTCGTGACATGAGAGCCAGAAACCCCAAAGTGGCAGAGATCCCCTTCAACTCCACCAACAAGTACCAGGTACGGGATTAAAGTTGCATCATGTCTTTGAGCTGGAAGCGCTGCTGATGCAAGTCTACAATGAAATCCTAACAGTGTTGCCGTGACGCCGAGTGTCATTTACACATCATTTGCACCTTAATTTATGATCACCGCACATTTCATATTATCTTTTATCACCACATTTCCAACACCGTATCTACCAAACTTTTGCATTTTGATTCATTTATTGTTCATGTTTTTAATGTTTTGGCTAAAATTATCTTTCATTTTTTTCCCACAGTTCTTTTCATGCTTCTTAAACTGACAGTATTATGATGTTTAAAAAAAAAAGATGCATTTTTTCAAGACTCACAAAACTTTTTTTTTCCCCTGTTTTGTTTTCATTGCTTTGAGTGAATCATGCATATTCATCTTTAACCTTTTTCAGTGTGGAGAAGGCAGCTCGCCTGAACATGCATGCTCTTTCATAGCGACACCCTGCTTTACATTCACACTGTTTCACACATTCATTCTTGGATGCTGCCCAACAAAACAAGCCACAAACACAACACAGTTCACCACAGAGAAGCTGTTCCAGTGTTGTGATGTGTGTTATTTATGATAGAGGGATAAATGTGGATGCTCTTTTGCCGCCTTTCAATGGGCAGAAATCCCTTTTTTTTGTTTGTGAGTGAGTCTGGAGCTCAGCGAGGTTTGGGTGGGGTTACGTGAGTGTTTGATGTATGTAAATACTTTAAGAAACCTTGAATGAAATGTGAAAAGCATTAGAAGCTGTATGTGACAGCTTCCATTGTAGAAAGGGATGTTCACAGTTAGCGAGCTTGGCTTCGGGGGCACCAGAGGAGAATCAGCAAATTGGAGCGGAGCTGAGGAAAAAAAGGCTAAAAAACATGTTATAACACCTGCCAGTTATCTGCCAGTTATCTGCCAGTTGTAACACCATTCATCACATTATGCTGTTGACCTGCTTACCGTTGACGCCTGCTCAGCTCCTGACGTTTAGCTAGCTAGTTAGTGCTAACTCGCTAATTGGACACCTTGTTGAAAAAGAGGAAGAAACAGCTCAGATTGCAAAAACTCAGGAGCAAAAATCCAAAGAATTCCTGACCGAGAACACTCACAGATATGTTGCAGCATACGAAAGCATAGATTTATTGCCACATGCTACATGCTTTGTAACACTTGTAACGTTGTTTGAGGAGCCGTGGCACGGAGAAGTTTTGCTTTCCTGGACTAGTTGATCAAACATTGCTACCCTCGCTAGACGGCACCAGAAAATACTTTTTGATTACTGACTTATTGTGATTATTTCATTGATGTAAGCAATTATATTTTAGGATAATATGCACTGTTTATAATGTGTGGCTCAACACAGTAAAACAGCATTTAAAATAGGATTTTGTAACAATCAAAATTGTGATAAACGGTTTCAAAAGACTCTATTTTATCTCCACAGTTCTTTAAGGACAATGTCCAACCTTAAAGATTGAATTGTGCTCATTTTTTGACTGTTTTCCATGGATTTAAGACTCGTCCACTGGCTAAGATTAATTTCCCATTTAGGTATAATTGAAAACTCTTCAGTGGGAACGTCTCTGCTTCTCAAGTCTCAAAATTAGGAAGTGCAGTCTGCCTCATAAATAACTTGAAAAAGGATGGTGATTTCCTGGCAAGTGGAACATTTTCGTGGTATTTTTCTGTATGCTAAAGGTCAAAACAGTCAATTTTAAAAATGTCTCAAGTTTCATGTTTTGTTGCATCCCGTAAGAGTCGACAACAGCGTCGGCAGAAATTAAAAGTTAATATTGAACTATGAAAAAGTCATTGCGCCGCGCTGTAACACTTTGCTCAAGGGCACCACAGCAATTAGGCACAGGGAATTTTTTTTTTTTTGTTTTCCACTCCCAGTCTTTCCCATCCTGTCCTGAGATTTGAACCCGCGTATGAATAACACAACAGTGATGTTGAAGCAAACAAAGGACTTCCTGCGTGTGTTTTGTGCACCTGTTTCCAGACTTAAAATAGGAACGTCTGTGTTGAGAGGGGGGGAGAAAAAAAAAGCAATTTTGCTCTGGTTTTCTGAGATTAGATATGCTGTGACTCAGATACAAATTACCTGGGGTAGTGTGTGTGTGTATATGTGTGTGCGTGTGTGTTCCTGTATATGTGTTTGTGTGGGGGAATGGGTAATGCAAAGAGTAACACCACAGGAATACATTTGAGGATGTGAATGAATGCTCCTTCAACATGGGGAATACATATGACTTACAATGTGCTCTCAGTCAAGTCTGCTTCAATAAGACTTTTGTATCAAGGCAGTTGGAAAAAAATTACGCCGACACCCAAAAAATGATTGCTGGCTCCAACGTGAAATGTGTTGTTTTCCTAAGAATTACTGAGGGGCAGGTCAGTCTCAAGCCATTTTCTTACCCGAGCAGAAACATTTCAGAGCTGCAAGAAACGATCGGCGATTAAATTTTGCATCATGTCATGTTATCATGTTATATCCTCACTAGTTTTCCTCTTTTCCTCCCCTTTCATCAAGCTCTCCATCCATGAGGTGGAGGACAATCCCTCCGGCCATATTCTGGTCATGAAGGGAGCGCCGGAGAGAATCTTGGACAGGTTGGTTAATCAATAAAAGATCGATTATATGTCTACCAAGTAGCATGACATTTTTTACTTATTTTTCATTTGATTTTTCCTTCTCTTCCAGGGATTAAGAAAAAAAAAACTTTCCTTAAAAGCTGATGATATTCTTGATGTTTTGCTTTAAATAACACATTCCTCAGAAGGACTTAAGCCAACTTTGGATCGGTCCGAGTTACTGGAATTATCTGTGTATCAGAAACCTTACAGAGCCTTTAAAGAGACACAACAAAACTTTGGTCTTTTCAGTGGAGAAAAATATAAAAATATAAAATACCAGTGTTATCCTTTAAAAAATTTAGCATATTGATGGCATGTAGAGGGGTATGAGATGGTTTAGATACTATAGTGGCCAAATTTTGAAGCTTTTTTTAATATATATATTGTATTTTGACTTTCCCACAATTGAAAAAATTACACAACAGACATAAGGCACCTGATACCAATACATGAAATACCAAAAAAAAGAGAGAGACAGTGGATTCTCAGAGCTCCCAAGATAAGTCCAAAATTCCCAAACCACAACAATGCTGCGAATATGAGAGTTTGTCCTTTCCACCTGAGAAATCAGGTGTGTAACGAAAGATAAACAAACAGAAACAAAAACAGAACAAAAAAAGCTTTTAAACAAACAAACAAACAAACAAAAACTAAAATAAATAATTCTAAAAGATATTTCTGTGGAGCTGAGACTCCATCATGCCTCATTTCAGCCATGATTTCAGAAACAGTGCCGGTCCAGTCTGGCTCAGGTTACCTCAAGGTCTGCCTCAATAATCATCGGCTGAGTCCAACATCATGTCCTCAGTCAGATGAAATGTCCTTGGTCGGACAAATTACCCATCACGAGTGACCTTATTAAACAAATAACCCCAATTCGAAGCATAACTCATTATGGGTGTCAATGCCATTATGATTTGTTCTTTTAAAATCTTTTACAACCAAAAATATTAGCACAGATGATGAACTCGCACCTTTTGTGTTTGTCTTCACATCAGCCGTCGTCACACAGAAGATTTTATAGGTTTAGCTTCTTCCAGTTGTTTGCAGCATTTTGGTGCCACAGTTGCTGCACGGACAGAAATGATATTATTAGCAGTGGTAGAAGTATACAAAATATTATTAATTCATTTTTTTTACAGGTGCAGCACCATCATGTTGCACGGTCAGGAGCATCCACTTGATGAGAACATGAGGGATGCTTTCCAGAATGCTTACATGGAACTGGGAGGACTGGGAGAGAGAGTGCTGGGTATGTTTATGTTTTTTTAAAAGGTGTCTGGCAATATCAGCCTGTTTGGGATGAGGTTAGCAACACCCACCTTTTCTAATCTCCCCGGTAAACTGGGTATTACCAGGTATAAGAGTGAATGCAAAGAAGAAGAAAGTCAAAATTAATTGACATGAAATAAAAGCTGATGTTATTAGACCAAATGTTATGGATGTGTGTTTTCTGCAGTGAGAGTTTCATATATAATACTATGTGAATTATAAGCTGGTTATGGCCTGGTATGTAATTTATTTTAATTTAATTTATGCACTAAACTGAGGGAAAAAAAAACAGATTTGTATATGTCACACCAGTTTCCCTTGTGAAGTGCTGCAGACACATTTTTTGGGTAAGAAATAAAAAATCATGACCCTGAAGTTCAACTTTTTAGTTTCTCTAAAGTGTTTTCGCATCCAGACTCCGTAAATGTCATCATTTTGACAACCAAGAAAAAAGTTACCTGGCATCTTTTAAAAAGCGCCATAGGTAATAATTATGTGCTATCATCATTTTGTGAGAGTAGGTGTCACTTTTTTTTTAAATGTGGAATAGTGCCATTTTTGAAGTGGAACTCCTGAAATCATGTAAATTATTAAATCCCGGTTATGCCTTAGGTGATGATGATGATGATGGGTCGGGTTTTTTTTGTGTGTGTGTGACAAAGGAAGGTTTTTCTCTGCTTTTTTGCACCGAGCCGGGGTTTTTTCTCATCAGAAGTGTTTTGTTTTGCTTTGCTCTATAGGGACTCAAGAGATACATATTTCAAGAGCTGTGGATCATTAATTAATAAAAGTGTCTGATTCAATTTGTGTTTCAGACCTGCAACTTCCAGATCTACATTTAAAATTAAAGATAATTTATATGCAGGCACTCTAAGGTAAAGGATCACTGCGGCAGAAGGACAATATATCCTGTGTGTGAGTCTGTTAGAGCCTTTAAACTCATCTCATATAAACATTTTTTGACTTTGCAGTGTTTTAGTCTTATAATTTTTCGGGTTTTTTGGTTTTAAAACGTCCTGAGAGTCATAAAAGCTTGTCCACTTCATGGAAAGTGACAGATAAAGTGTTAGTTGTTGTCAGGGCAACAACAGGTTTTGTGTTTCTGTAATAGCTGCGGTATAATTTGAGCTAGTTATGAACGATCAACTCTCTGATTCCTCCCCTGTTGCAGGTTTCTGCCACTTGAATCTGTCCTCGTCCCAGTTCCCTCGAGGATTCACCTTCGACTGCGACGACATGAACTTTCCCACCGAGCAGCTCTGCTTCCTGGGTCTCATCTCCATGATTGATCCGCCGCGTGCCGCTGTGCCTGACGCAGTGGGTAAATGCCGCTCTGCTGGTATCAAGGTAATTGGTTCCGCAGATTTCAACCCGCATTGTAGTTCCTGAAAAGCCTTTTTCTGTGGCTTTATTTATCCAGGAGGGATTTGCATGTCAAACCTCTTTTCAAATTAAAAAATGGAGTCCAAACGACAACCGAGGAGCCCTGATAGATGATAATCAATGGATAAATGAAGTTCTATTGCTTAGAGGAAGCTCCTGATAACATGCTATGCAAAATTAAAGAAGGCCAGAAAAGTAGCAGAAGAATTGTAAACAGTTTAAATGTTCTTTTAGACGCTGCACATTCATCTCTCCCCAGTGGCCATTTTCAGAAAATACAAAACCTTGAGAATAAGAAAAATCAAATTTTTGATGTGAAAATGAAAAGGCAATGACAAGCGATAGAGGCTGAGCTCACTATATTCCCATATCAGTTTTAGAAAAAGGCACCTTTTTGTAAAATGCAAATTCAGGACATTTATTACAAATTTTCATTAAACATTAATCAACCGCAAATACACACAGAGCAGATGTTTTGCCAGAAAAGTAATAAGCTCGTCTGCAGGAAGGTTAACCAACTTCCAGCAGTGATAAAAAATGGATAATGAGTAAAATGAGTAGTTCTCATTTCAGGGGAGTTATTACAAATACGAGGAAAGGGATTTTGCACATTTAATTTCAGGTACAGTAGTTATCATGCGTTCTTTGATGATGAATTTTTGAAAGACATTGCTTACTGTAATTGGTTTAAAATATGAAATAAAGTCAGAAGGAAATGAAGATGTTTCTATTTGAGGAGTTTATACTAACAAAGGCTCCAAAACTGATGAAATTGTACAAATTAGAAAGTTTTTACGTGTTTGTCTTAATTGGAATACATCAGCTGAGACATTGACTGAGACATTATGGTGTTATCTCTGGATAATGCCATCAAAACATTGTCATTTAAACCAGTTTGTAGTGGGAAACCTGGGGAGCCGTTACCCTTTAAACACTCCTCCTCGAGGCCTTAGTCATTATGTCCCAGGCATAATTAATGATTAAAAAAACGGCAACAGAAAGCCAAATATTGACACCAAACAGGCTATTTTACATGTATGAATGCACAAGAAAGATTTCATCAAGTCAAATTAGTTTTTAGAGAGTTTTGATTGAGAGAGAGCGAGAAAATAGAGAAAAAGACCTTGGAAGCAAACACTGATATGCACACACCTAAACTTAAAACTAAACTAGTACTTAAATATCTAAAGAGTTAGTTATGATTGTTTTTAAACACTGAACTTCATTCTATGCAGATGATTTAGTTTTTCCATCTCTGATGCACCATCACGCTGCCTGTGTCCTGCTGTAGATTATGACCGGATGCAACACGGATTGATAAGTTATTCCTTGTAGTCTATAGTGATACACAATTTACTTCAGAAAAGCCTCTTCGGGACAACAAGCGGCTTTGTGACACTAAAACTAAAGACTAGTGACTGAAACAAGCAGAACTGTGGAAGAAAATGTGTCCCTGAAACCACTATTATGGCATTGTTAACCTGTTAAAGATGTACTGAATCAGGAATTGGAATAAAAACTATAATAGGAATTTCTACTGTCCATCTTAAGCTGAGTCTGGTGACCACAGGTATATGTCTCTCTTGTCTTAGTCACAGTCTCTAATTTTGATGAGTTTCATGCTATTTTTGTATGGAAACACACCAAACAAGATTTTAGTTTTACTTCCAGGTCTGAACTCTCGGCAGCACTATTCTTCTGCAGTGTAACCACACAACACATTTAGATGACTTATAACCCCGCAGATGCTGCTGTAGCTCAGTCATTCTGTGACACATGACATACAGTTGAGATACAGCCGGCTTTAATGTGATTTATGGGACCTTCTGTCTGTGGTCAGGTGATCATGGTAACGGGGGACCACCCAATCACAGCCAAGGCCATCGCCAAAGGTGTGGGCATCATCTCTGAGGGCAATGAGACGGTTGAGGACATCGCTCAGAGACTGAATATCCCTCTGAGCCAAGTTAACCCCAGGTGTGTGTGTGTGTGTGTTCGTGTTTTCATGTGTGTGTGTCAGAGTAGGTTTAGGCTGTGTGCCCAGGCACTGAAGAGTAACTTTTTTGTGTGACTCTGTGTGTGTTTGTGTGTGTTTTTTAGGACGTGGGCGGTGATGTATCTGCAGGATGTGTGTGCATGCGAGGCAGTTTGTGCATTTTAAAAAATATAGTTCAACATTTTTGGGGAAAATTTGTTTAATGGAATGTCAAATGAGAAGATAAATAACCCAACTTAAATCTAGTCACTGAATATGTGGAAAGACTGGAGACGAGGAAGCTGCGAGCCTGAGAAACCTTCCTGCCAGCACTTTTTATAGCTCAGAAACGAATATATACTCAGGATATCAAAATAAAACTAGTATAATCAAATTATTAAAGATTGTATAGCACATGGACATAATCTCCATCACGTCGTCCACAGGTTTCTGAGGAGCCTTTGTGAAGCTCAGTATGGTGGCTCCTGTCACTGATTGGTTGAGGTAACAGCAGAAAGCTAACAGCTGGATGTCACTCAAAGTAGCCACATCTTTAATTATGGGTAATTTATTAATTTTTATGGTCTTTACATGAGTTAAACCTTGTGAGTTCTGTAAAAACTGACCCGCTGTTTAAATAAGCTGCAGAAAAACATTTTTTTTAGGCTGTAAACATGGTAATTCTGCTGGTGGATTGGATATTTGAACATGCAGGTCTGTGGGGATCGACTAGCATGTGAAGCCAACCTTAAGTGACCATTCGAGGAACTGCAGTCACTTCCATGTTGGCTTCACTCTTCAGCCCCGGAGGTTGCTGCTCGGTCATTATGAGAAAAGAAAAAATCCAAATGACAGTATTAAGCAGACAGGGGACGACTCCAAGAGCGATCTCTGCCAAGAAAAAGTCTTGGCACGTCCTGCAACACCCCATAAAACCATAAATTACCATTTTTATACCGTTTAAACATTAAAACAACACATTAATTAAAGCTTTTGAGGTTCTGGTGGACAGGTTTTGTTACATTTGGCCAGAGTCGGGCTAGTTATTTTCCCCATCGTTTTTAATCTTTATAGTAAGCTAAGCTAACTGACTGCTGGCTCCAGTTTCATTTTGAACAGACAGATGTGAGAGTGGTATTGATCTTTTCTTCCAACTCTGCAAATAAGCCTTTTTCCCAAAATATCAAACTGCTCCTTCAAGACAGAAAGCATTAAAGGGTATGTTTCCTGCCTGTGGAGCGTGTGTGTGCGTGTGTGTGTGTGTGTGTGTTTGTGTGATCTTTGTGTGATCTTTGTGTGTGAGAAAGAGACAGGAAGACAAACTTGAGGAGAAAGCAGGAAAATGTTAATGCTCCCCTTTGCATAATTGCCCCTGGTATCACTGACTCCTTACTGTGTTTGTGTGTGTATGCGTGTGTGTGTGTGTGTGTGTTTTCCTCAGGGATGCGAAGGCGTGTGTGGTGCACGGCTCGGACCTAAAGGACATGAGTCCCGAGTACCTGGACGACCTGCTGAGGAACCACACTGAGATAGTGTTCGCTCGCACCTCCCCTCAGCAGAAGCTCATCATAGTGGAGGGCTGCCAGAGACAGGTCAATGGACAGGAGTGTGTGTGTGTGTGTGTGTGTGTGTGTGTGTGTGTGTGTGTGTGTGTGGGGTCTCTCTCTATA
>JAPZDV010000004.1:20407160-20428467 GCA_029814665.1 Acanthurus lineatus | reverse complement strand
AGAGACTTGTCAATTGACAGGTGTGTGTGTGTGTGTGTGTGTGTGTGTGTGTGTGTGTGTGTTGGCCTTTTAGAGAGCACACAGCTGAATAGTATTGTGTGTGTCTGTAGGGTTGAATGTTAGCATGTGTGTGTTCATGATAAAGTCCAGATGAATGTTTGAATGTGTCTGTTTATGTCCAGGTGTGCAGGTATGGTTGAATCCAGGTGTGTGCTTACGTGAATGCGTGTGTGTGTGTCCTTGCCATTTAAGACCAAGCACAGTTTGCAGTGTGTGTAACTGTTTATATGTGTGAGTGTGTGTGTTTGGAGCACTCTTAAGTGCAGGCGGTTGAATGGATGAATGCACTCTTTTGTGCATGTGTTCACGCTATTTGAGATGAATCCGTAAATATGAGGTAGAAAAACAACAAGTGTGTGACTGTATATTAAACATGCTTTTAGTGTACGTCGGGCTTTTATGCGCGCAGACTGGAAAACAGATGTGTGTATTCACTTTCGCACGTCGGCGTACACTGAGGTCATGCTACAATTCACCCGGTCTCACTCGCTCTCCCTCTGTGTGACTGAATGATTGCAGCTCAATTCCATTTTTCATTTAATCTCCCCAGAGCTGCTTTGAAAAGACATTATTAAGACAGAAGGGGTGGAGGGGCTGGAGGGTGGGGGGACTGGGGGGGGGGGCTGGGGATGAGGTGGAAAGTGCAGGAGAAAAAAAGCTTAAATCATGGTACTTATCTTTTTTCTTCTTGACACTTTTTGTTCGCCGGGCGCTCGTGGGTGCAGGGAGCGATCGTGGCTGTGACGGGAGACGGCGTGAACGACTCTCCGGCCCTGAAGAAAGCCGACATCGGCGTTGCCATGGGGATCGCGGGCTCTGATGTATCCAAGCAGGCGGCTGACATGATCCTGCTGGACGACAACTTCGCCTCCATCGTCACCGGGGTGGAAGAGGGTGAGTGTGTGTGTGTGTGTGTGTGTGTGTGTGTGACAGAATGAAAGAGAGAGAGAGACAGAATGAAGGAATAAAAGAAGGAAGTGATGGTGAGAGAGGAAAGAAGATGGAAACAAAAAAAAGGAAAAAAAACAGCAAGACAGAGAAACAAATCAACAGGAGATTGGAAAATGTATTATAATTTAAAACATTCTGCCAGCAGCCTCCTTCATGATGTAACACTTCAGACTGGAGAATATTTTTTAATAAATATCTCAAAACCAGACTGAAAATGTAATGTGAGTGTTAGTGTGTTTGACACAGTATTTAACAGAGATGTAGATTCGAGACTTGGGAGTTGGACTAAAGTCAGACTTCAGTCACAAAAATTAGGACATCAGTGTAAAACTTGACTCCCCTGAAGACTTGAATCGACTTGAGACTCAAAAAAACAATTTTCTGAACTGTTTTAACTCCAGGACAATAAAAAAAGAAGACAGCATCAAGCAGAACTGTGTATTTATATTTATGCCTTTATGTGTACTGAAAAGACTTGGTCTCAGCTGTGTAAAAGATTCTTTTGACAACAAGTTTCATTACTTTTATGGTCATCATTCAGAGACCTGAAAGACTTCAATCTCGTGCTGCAGTTCGCTGATGGAGACTCATCGGTTGACATCGATTTGCTCTGAAGGATTTGACTTGAGACTTTTGACCGCAAGAGACCTGTATTTAATCTGAAGTATTAATAATGTGATCTGAGAGCAAAAAAAAAAAATTGTAAAGACACAAAACAGTCAGAGTCAGTCATTTGATATTTTCAGTCTGGATCATTTTTAAACTGTACCGTTGTAGCACAGAACCAATATCCCATCAAAAATCAATTCACATGTCCCAATATTATCAATATATTTAAATACACAAGTCTCAGATGTCTGCAAAGAACCATCTTTCTTTCTCTCTTTCTTGTGTTCCTGATCGCTGCAGGTCGTCTCATCTTCGACAACCTGAAGAAGTCCATCGCGTACACGTTGACCAGTAACATCCCTGAGATCTCGCCCTTCCTCCTCTTCATCATCGCCAGCGTTCCTCTTCCTCTGGGAACGGTCACCATCCTCTGCATCGACCTGGGCACCGACATGGTGAGCAGCAGGGAAACAAACCTTTCCTTCAGTCCGCCCGTCCGTCCCCCTGCGACATGCCAACAAAAGTTTCCCTCGTTATGTCATTATCTCGATCAATAGTTTTGACGACAGAACGTTTCTGATAAATGACTTTTTAATAGGTGTATAGACTTCTGCCATTCCTGTGTTGTGTTTAAAGCCTTGGATGTAGTAATTAAGATTTATTAGAAGAGGAAAAAAACCCTTTGAGATGCATCATCTTGTTTTCAAAAGGGCCCTTAGAACAAATATGCATGAAAATACAAAACATAAACACAAATTCCCTCACACATGCACAGATAAAAGCTCTCCAACACCCACTGAATTCACTCCAAACACCAAAATACATGCAGTGAATGCACACATACCTATACAATGACATACATTCACATGGGTAATAGAAATAGATTATATTCATATCTCAAAGTATAATTATAATTGGAAGCAGGAGCGAGAGAAAAGCGATGCCTTAAAGAAATGAAAGGATGTAATAGATCTGAGTGAACTTGGCAGGTTGTTCCAATCAGATGGAGCTAAATTTAAAGGCACGTCTCCAAATTTCTTTAGAACTCCTCTAAACGAGGAATTACTGGACACATCTCACTTTTTTTTCCTGGTCTTTTGGATGCTGGTTCCCACTGTTAGAATCTTAAAAAGTCTTAGCTTTTTTAGTCAAGTTTCCTCTTCCTCTCCACAGGAGGTCATAACAACGGAGGATGGTGTTTTAGATTTGTTTGATTTAATGGGTCATATTCTAAAGCGCTCTTAATGCTCAAAGCTAATTATTGGCGAGTTTCAGTGATTCCTCCTAACGAAGGGATGCTGATTGTTAGCATTCTGCATAGCTACGGGCGAGCTAAAGGTGACATTAAGAAAACCAGTGTTAATATTGGTATCAAATATGAGTGCCTGAAGGGAGAAAGAACAAAATGTCTGGTTTAATTTGTTCTTCCTGTCGGTGGGAGAAATTCACTTTTGGCTGGCTGCCGACGTCCATTTGTTCAAGCAGAACAAAGACCGTGTGACGCTCACATACAGATTTACATTTCACAGCTCTGCCGTTTCCAGATGCCAGTCCCTCCATTATATTTCCAGCAGCAACAAAAAGAGTTGCTGGCACGCTGCTTGCCGGAGGGGCGTAATCCATCACTGCAAAAGAAAGGAGGCACAGGATGAATATGTTCAAAAGGACTTGTTCACTTGTGTTCATTACTTCAACTTTTTCTTAATTTTTTTCCTACTCTCAGCCACCAGACAGCAGCATGCGGCAGGAAAGCTGGCTCTTCTACATTCCAGTGAGCCAAAAAAAGCAAACATTTTGCAGAGAAATGAGGCGCTCGCACTTATAATGGCCTCATGTTCGACTGTCATGAGGCATTTTAAGGTTACGGATAAAGAGGAGCAGCTTGCTAACGTTGCTAATAAAGCAGTTCCATTTATTATATTCAGGTGACATCAAGTGATGAACTTCTTTGGTTTTCTAGCAGCGGGACAAATTTTTTCATGTTGACAAATATTTTCTTAACTGTCTGCGATCACAGGATGAGTTCTTTCTTTATTGGCTGGATTTCTCTTTTAAAGATGCAATGATTGAAGTTTAAAAGCACCAAATTTTGGCACCTACTTTGCATATAAAAAACCCCTTCCCTTCAAAGTAACATGTCTGCATGTATTTAATAACCGCTGGCAGAGTGAACAGCTGGATGTCTGCTTTGAAGAGTAAGGACCTTAAAATGAAAATATTTAAATATTTAATAAAGTACCTCTGAAGTGTCTTATAGCACGGTACACAAGTAAAACTCAAATTTCCCATGTCTGCTGGTGAGGTTGTTAACAGCTTGTTAACAGCTTAGTTCAACTCCAGGCAACAGGCTTGAGGGCTCTGCTGAGATTTAGCAGTGACAAGCAGCACTTGGAGTCTGCTATGATTATTTTTAGCAAGAAACTGCCATGTGGAAAAGGGGTGGCTGCAAAAAGATGTTTATCAAAGCGAGATGTGGCATACTTAAGAGTGTTTGCAGACTGAGATTTTGGATGTTGCACAGAATCATGCAGGAAGAAAAAAACACACTTTCATGGGTGTAAAAAAAAAAGGAAAAAGGAAGAAAGGAAACAGAGAGCCAGCGCTGTGGGTCAGAGGACTGCGACTGTGACGCCAAAACAAACTGGATTTGTCGACCTCAGAGCTTGTGTTCAGTTTCACACGGTGCCAAGTCTCCACCTTAAATCCCACCTAAGTCGCACAGATATGCTGCCCTAAGTCACACATATTGCTCTGTTGCTTACCAGGTAAAACCAGCCAATATAAGGTCTTTATTACAGGGACCTTTCTACCTTCCTATTTTTATGAGTGTCTTGAAATTCACAGCCACTCTCTCTCCTCTTGTCTCCTCTCTCCGCCTCTCTCTTTGTCACTGTCACTGCTCTCTTTTTTTCCTCTCTTCTTGCCCTTTTTCTGTCTTTTCTCCTTTCACACGGTGATTGAATGCTGAATTGCATTAATAGTGATTTGTCTAGGGGACCATGTGTCTGGCGGTGTCATCACGCCTTTGTACTCTTGCCACAAAAGACAAATTTCTGCACATTTATTGTACAGGGTGCGTGAAGTGAGCTAATTCTGTGCTATCATCCCGTTCCCTGCAGGTTCCGGCTATCTCATTGGCTTACGAGACGGCTGAGAGCGACATCATGAAACGCCAACCGAGGAACCCCAGGACGGACAAGCTGGTCAACGAACGCCTCATCAGCATGGCCTACGGGCAGATAGGTTCGTCCTTTTGTGGCTCAAAACCTCTTTGTACCACAGCTGCTGAGCTTTAATCACTGTGACGGGTCTTTTGTAGTTAAGTTATAGTTATAATAAATACCAGAGGCATAAAAACATTAAATATTGACATTTATTAGAAATTCTGGCATTTTCTTACTGCCTTTGTAAATGTTTAGGTACGAACAGTTCAGGGAAAATAGATCCAGAGGTGAGCAGACAGTCAGGAGTGAGTTCCACAGTTTCCTTCTAATTGTCGTGACATTTACAGCAAATTGAGAGTGAGGAGTGCAACTATTTTCTACTTAATCTTGGTCATGTTTCACTGGTGCCTCGTTTGAATGCATGCGTTTTATCTCTGGTTTTTATATGGTCTGGGAATAGTGAAAATCAAGGGCTGGCCCAATTTCATAGGCTGTTAAATAGGTCAAAATATGGCAGGGGCTTCATTGGATGACAATTTAAAGCCCCAACTTGCTCAAAAACAGCCAGCACTTCGCATCAACTCCCATAATTCTTCCGAGATGAGCACAGCTGGGGCGAAACTTTTTTGCGGGTCACATCAAACCATGTTTACAAGCCACCGGTGTGACGTTATGCAGCTTGAAGTCCTGAAGCATCTCCTGAACTTTCAGCTGATGATCCAATGTGATCCGAAGTGACAAACAGTGAATGTGGTAAAGTTTACAAACCACTGACTGTATAGAAAAATGGATGACATGACAGCTTCCCCAGAAGTGAAGTAAAAAAACATCTCAATTGTCCTTTCATGGCCGACTGCTCTATAGGTCATAAACCCCAGCTCTCCTCTGTGTGAGCAGATGGGATATTGGCCATGTTAGAAGCGTAACATAAGCATTTCTTTTGATTTTAAGTAATTCTTTGGACGTGTTGCTCTTATACGTTTCAATTAGTTAATCAACGGTATACAAGCGGGGGGTGTTAAGTATGTTTTGGCTTCATTTTTGCACAGTGTAAAGAAAAGCAGATACATTATTCATTTTTTATACGCTGTCAGTGTTCCAACTCTGAAAGCAAACACCAGTGAGGAGAGGAAAAAAGGTAAAAGCATTTGGAAAAAAACATTAAGAAGCAACCAGTTTTCTTATCACAGAGGAAATGACGGAGACGCCCATTGACAGAAGCATTGACCTTGTGCGGGGTTTTAATTTAAAGGACATAACAGTGAATGAAATGATTAGTAAGCATTGTCACAAACTTTGATCGGTATTTGTGCAGGTTTTCGGTGTGTGAGCGAAGACTTAAGCACCAAAACAAGATGTCCATCACGTTGAAAACGATCCGCCCACTCTGCCAAAACAAATTTTCCAACATGGAATTAAAACTCACTATCGGCTATTATTGCAGTCCTCAGCTGTCTGGAGCCATTTACTTACAAAATAGCGACATGTTAGAGGGCAGAGGGAGGAAGATATAATCACCGGTGCTGTTTTTTGAAACGGTATCAAGGGAAAAAAACACCAGGTGGACTGGGGCTGAATACAAGTCAATTTATTTGTCATATTTTAGTATAATTCCTTTGTATAAGTGACACAAAAATAGTGGACCACTGGTATTATTAGTGCTGCTGTTTGTCAAAATAGCTTTTCACTAAAGACACCCATTATCTATAAATCCTGTAATTTTCCCACTCGTTCTGTAAACACATTTCCCCTATGGCCACACTGTTCTGTAATACAACAAATGAGTCAAAATCGAATCCAAAGGCGCCCAGTTTAAACAATGGTCTGGTATCCATCCATTACTGAAGCTACACCTGCTTTATGTTCATGGTCATTTATACAAAGATCTCAAAATGGCTTTCTATGTTTCATATAAATATATCTATATATTGCTTATTTGTTTACAGAAAACTACTAGCAATAGCAGGTCTATGAAATAAACTCAGAACGTGAAATGTAATATAATATTTAGATAATCTTTCATTAGAATACTGACTGTATATGATATAAAAGATGCTGTTGTGGCATTGATTGCACATTTTGTGTTTCCAGGGATGATCCAAGCTCTTGGTGGTTTTTTCACCTACTTTGTGATTTTGGCTGAGAATGGCTTCCTCCCATCACGCCTTGTGGGCATCCGCATCAACTGGGACGACCGCGAAGTCAACGACCTGGCGGACAGCTACGGGCAGCAGTGGGTAAGAAACGGCGACCACGGCAAACCGGCACACACCCCTTCACCTGTTCCCACGCAGGTTTAAACATGATGTGTGTTTCAACCTTGCAGACCTACGAGCAGAGGAAGATCATCGAGTTCACCTGCCACACCAGCTTCTTCGTGAGCATCGTGGTCGTCCAGTGGGCCGATCTCATCATCTGCAAGACCAGGAGGAACTCCCTCTTCCAGCAGGGCATGAAGTAAGTGAGGGAGGCTGAGGGTGAGGGTCAAACAAAGTCTTGAACGAAATCATCCTAAAGTCAATAATTCCAGTCATCTTGAGTGTTTTCGATTTATTTGAGCTCATCTGTCGAAACCCTGTTCTTTCCTCTGATGCGCTCTTTATCGTCTGTCCTACAGGAACAGAATCCTGATCTTCGGCCTGTTTGTTGAGACGGCTCTGGCTGCCTTCCTCTCTTACTGCCCTGGAATGGACGTTGCCTTGCGCATGTACCCCCTGAAGTACGCTCTGCATATGCATATCTCCAGCGAACCGAAAAATAACCTCTTAAAGACCTAATACCCTGCCATTAGCCTGTCACTCTCGACTTTAAATGAAGTCTGTGATCGTCTTTAACACCACGTTGTTATCCTTAATATTCAAGAATTGCCGCAATGAATTTAACAATTTGCAGTTTGCTACCGACTCACTGCTACTCTATCTGCCACCCCCCCCCACCCTCGCCCTGTTATACTCTCTTTCTCTTGCTCTCAGGACATTGTGGTGGTTCTGCGCCTTCCCATACAGTCTTCTCATCTTCATTTATGATGAAGTCCGTAAATTCATTCTGAGGAGGAGCCCTGGAGGTAAGCAGTTATTAAGAGGAACCGAGATTAAAAGCTTTCAACTTTCTTTGTCTTGTTAATAAGCTGAAAGAAAAAAAAAGAACTGGCAAGTGATGGTTTGGTGATTGACACCCCTATCTCAGAAGCCACATGTGGCATTTTTCCATCAAGACCTTTTCTGCCGTCCCGTACTGTCCTTGTGAAAAAAAAACACATCCTAATGGAGCAGACTGTCCACTCCTTTAAAGACACACTGATTGACAAAGTCGCCACAGCTCTGCTCGGCTGATTGACCCGAAGGATCGCAGCAAGCGTTTGACGGATGGTGACACGCAGGAGACGATCAGATTCAACGTCAGGCCAAACAAACACAAAACTTTCACGTAAAAACAACTTCGAACTGTTACTGTTCACGTACCAATTTTACAAAACTATGTTGGCAGCAATTACGGACGATTACGGATGACAAATGATGTAAGCTTTAGTTTTGTGTCATTTTGACAGGCGCCAGCTGTCATTTTGACAATTTTTTATTTTATTTCTGGGGATAAAGTACATGATGCAAATTTTGCAGTTGGCAAAGTTTTTTCTGGCAATTTTGAATGTGGTCACTGTCATTTCAATGCTTGTGCGACAGTCTTGGCCAGAGGCATCGTGTTTTTGGCTTGTCTGTTGCTTCCAATCTAATGAACGCAGTATCTCAGAAACACCTGGGGGGGGATGTCTTCACATTTTGCAAAAGTGTCCACTTGGACACGAGGATGAACTGGTTAGATTCATGAAGTCAAGGCCACTTTACTTCAGGTCAGGTTTTAGTTGCATGTTTTATAAAGCAGGAACTGTAACACTTTTAATTTGAGGGACCAAGGTCCGAACCAAGGTTCGTGTTTTTGTTACATATATAAAGTTGTTTTGGTCTGGGTTTGACACCGTAATTATGCAAAAGGACTAATGGACTTTACATGACAAACCCATGTCTTCGGTCCTTGTTCCTCGGCTCATTTTTCGTTTTGGTAACTGTTACTTGTTTTTCCGTTTTCCGGGCAGCCTGCCGTAACTTCCTGTCATTGGTCCGAAGGTCTGAACCTTTGTCTTCACACTAAACACAAACCGAAATATGGTCCAGTTTGATCAGGACCAAGTCCACCTCTGTTGGTTGGACCAATTTTTGGCCGTTTGGTCCGCACCATGGTCCAGGAGAGGCTTCACGATATTATTATTTATTATTATTACGATATATGGTATTTTTGGTTTGAATCAAACTGAAAAGTCCGAAAGTCCGGACCAAACGAGGCAGATGCTCAAACCACACAAGAGACTTCAGGCCTCGGTCGAATCAATGCATCTAAAAAACTCTCAGGTATTCCACAAGCTACTTAATGCTGAACAATCCTCCAGCTTTCAAAGCTGCAGTCTCTGCAACACTCGACTGATTTTTTTCTTCCAGGTTTGATTTCTGACAAAGTAGCGTGTTAATGCACTGCTGTCTGGCAGTTTGCTTGGGAATTCCATTTAATAAATGGAGCATAAAAATGATGACAATCAGACATCCACATCACCACTAAAATCTAATCTGATCTGATTCTGGGCCAAGGGCTGCATCTGCACTAGATTTCAACCAGAGTCCTGTAATATAACTTGCTGCCAAACAGACAGGAGTGGAAGCAAACGCCACTTCTAATTTTGCTTATGGAAGCTGTGAGTAATATGATCAGAGATTGCTGCAAAATCATTATATGAGTCTTCCTCTAGCCTGAAGGTAAAAATCCTTCTTAGCGTGTGAAATGTCTAACATGTAGGCAGCAATCTTTCTAGACGCCGCTAACTCAGTGAACATATGTAAAACATGCGCCAGGAAGCAGACTGCACCCCTCCGACACCAGCAGAAACAGTGGCGAATGATGAGAAAGGAAATTAAAGCATGCTGATGAAGACTCTTGAGATATGCACCAAAGATCACACGCATGATACAGACACACAACAATAGCTGAGAAAATCTGTTCGCTGCCACGGCGTTTCAGCTGAGAGAGGCAAGACATGGTGAGACAAATACAATTTATCGTGACGGTTAATCATTTCTGTTAATCTGTGTGTCACGGGCTGCTGATCAGAGTCTTAGAGTTGGAAGGGGATTCATTTGGAAATGTATGGAGACAAAGGCATTGAGATGAATACAAATAGAGTGACACAAAAGCATATTATGAAAACTGCTCGCCTGTCATTTCGGTCTCTGACACTTTCCCCTTTCTCTTTCTGTCTCTCTCTCTCTCTCTTCCTCTCTTCCAGGTTGGGTGGAGCAGGAGACATATTATTAACATTCAGAAAATGTCAGTTTGAATTGTGCGTCTGTGTGTGAGTGTGTGTTTGTGTGTGCGTGTGTGTGTGTGTGTGCGCCTGTGAGGGTAGAACCATGAGTGTGTGTGTGTGTGTGTGTGTGTGTGTCTGTCAGTTGTAATATTGCATGGATCAGTTCACAAATCTGATTATCATAAAAATACTGCTGAAAATAGGATTTTGATTGTGCTTTGAGTTTTTCCCTTTTTGTTTTCTCAGAAAACATTTCCACCAGAACAAAAGTAATACACACCTATATGCCTTACAAGCTGTAACCAAAGTGATGTATCAAGGCCTGTTTGACTGTAAATGTACCAAATAAATGGATTCCAACATCCTCCCTGGCCATAATTGTTTTTCATTGATTTTGTGGTCAGTGTCATTCTTTTTTTGTGATTATTGCACAATAAAAAAGTTGTCAATCTAAATATGTAGGAAGCCACAAGTACCAATAATTACTTGTTTTATGCTTTCCAAACCACATATAATGTATTACCAATCACCCTCAGTAAATTTTTCAGGCATTTTCAATCACATCGAAACCTTACTGGTTCCAAATTCAAGACTTGCATGTTGGTGCATCAGTTGATTTTACACTATGCTGTAAATAAATCAGCAAGGGCAGCTACTGTGTATTTGCCAGCACTAGTTTATATCAGATACATCAGCAGCAGAAGCCAGCAGATGAGTACATTAACAAGAAATTGCCAAAGAAGTGACTGAGGTCTTTTAGACACCATGCTGCCAATACCGAGTTTGCAAACTATAGCGTGTTTACAAGTTTATTTTTCAAGTATAAAATGTCCTTCTCGACACATTTGTTGGTTACAATTCTTTAACACTATCAATATTGTGCCCTTTCATTAAAACTTGTCATCCGATACACATTGTTATAGATTTTGGTTACAACCTCAGAAAATCCAGTGTCAGTCAGTTTCCGTCTACACTCATATTTTCCTGATATCATCATCCATTATGTATGTCCACGTGTCTTCTATTCACTCGACACTCGTTACCTTACTGTCAAAAGAGTCGAGAAAACTTGACAGGCAGCAAAACAGTTCCTGCCAAGTTTCTCGGCTCTGCAAGCAGCTCTTTTTTGGAAGCTATGTGCTCTGAAATCTTTAAATATAAAGTCAAAGGTAATGAAAATTCTTCGAAAATTAGCTAGATGGGGTTTGAGCTCTCTTATAATCAACCTCAACCTTGACTTGTCTTGTGTGCTTCATGTTCTCTCCTCATTCTTAATGATACATTAATATAGGAAAAGGCCACTGGGAATGCAGTCTAGGGCTGCTTCCGGGCTTCATTAACCTTACAACCTGTTTGCTGTCTGTATGTGTGTACGTGTGTGGCTTGTTTCAGTACCTGTTGTATGCACTTGTTTATCCTGATGACGAATATTAGAGCTGCTGCATGTTTTCAGTTATTCCCCTCAGAGTCATGTCGACAATTTTGTTGTTGCGTGAGGTGTATTGGACACCATCGACTAACAGTGTGGCTCCATCTGTGAGTTGGGCTAAGGTTTTCTCTTTCTTCATTTTACAGTGTTCTTGATCCTTTTCTGCTGTCTTCTCCTCTCATCTTTTGATAGATGATGCAGTTACAACAGTAAAGGTATAGCCAGTCATGTCATACCAGCTTGCAGTTTTTCTTAGTTTGTCATATTTGTTGTTTTCTTGAAAATAATTTTGTTGCTCACAAAATGTGTCATTTTATTTTATTGATATCTATTTATGTGATTGTTTTGTGTCAAGCAAAAAAGCAACCCTATGAAAAAGCTTTATGAAGGGCTCAGCTATCATTTTTAAAAATATTTTAACATGTGTAATTTTTTAAATAACTTATTAATTTTTTGGTCTATCTTTCAAACAAACGCAGAAGATTCTCACAAATGAGATGTTATAAACATAGAATTTTAACATTTAGGCTTTAACAACTTCTTTAATAATGTTGAATAATGTTGGAAATGTGTTGGAAATAAATTTTAACTGCTCATCCATTAAAATTAATGAACCCAGGCAAATTGTTTCAGCTCCAAACTCAACGCAAAAGTAAAATTAAATTAAATTAAATTAAATTAAATTAAATTAAATAATAATGAATAGTAGTACATAAAGCAGTGGTATATTAATATTTTTTAAGCAGATTAAGCTTTTTTTTCTTGTGGAAAAGTTTTTGTATGATTCATTTTGCTATATTTGTTTATTGCCATGTACTTCAGGCTGTTGCAGCTACAAGGACAGAGGGTATTCTTGTTGTCTATGTTACGTTACTTCGACCGAGCCTGACCTTCTCCACACAAGCCTTTGCCCAAAGACCAGGCGGTATAACAACATCCGTTTTCGTCATTTCCGCTCACTGCCTGTCAAACATGGCGCTGCTTCTAAGGTCAGTACGTCAGAGCTACATACTCTTGAGCGTTAAAAAAAGACTTGTATATCGCTTTTCGTGATTGTAGCGTCAAACTGACGCTTTTGCAACACAATAACGTTAAAGCTGAGATCAAACCGCCGGAACGTAACATTTTACATCGCTGTTTTATCCTTAATAAACGTATAAGATGCGCTTCTCAGTGCTAGCTGACGTTAGCTAGCGGGCTAACGCTAGCTGCTTGTAGGGAGTGTGAAAGATAGCAGAGAGTGAACTTTGGCTCTGCGTACTATTAATTACCGATTGATAATTTTTATCGGTTGCCTTCAGCTTTTATGTTGTACGACGCTAACAAGTCTCTGTTAAGCTTGGCGTGTTTGGTCGGAGACAACTTGGAGCTTTGTTAGTCAATTCAACTTACAGTGTTGCTAGTCTGCCATTCCTCTACCAACAGTGTATTTATCTTTGCTAAGTTAGTTATTAAGTCAAGTGTTTTTCGGACTGTGTCCATTTCTTTGACGCTGTGTTGCTGTTGTTGATAAGCCCGTCAGGCTCAGCAGACCAATGTTAATCAGTGTCCCTGGTGAGCAGTTTATTCCCTCTTTGGTTCAGAGAGATTCAAAGTTAGTTTAACAAACACTGACAGCTGACCTTCCTGATCTGGTAATCTCTCCTCGACTAAAGTGAACTTGAGTTGCCTGTGTTTCCTAACACTGGAGTCAGCATTGCTGTCGTCACTGTTTGAGTCGAAACTGCTTGATTTTATAACTGATTACATATATATTTTTCTCACAGTATCTATTAACAGAACTATTTAGTGCGGCATTAGAAGATATTTTTAGAAATTATGCTGTCGGGTATGTTATGCAGCAGTTGTTTTGTTTGTTTGGTGCAGATAGCATAATTTATGTTCTTATTTGCTAAATAAAAGCCGAATTATCAAAAATGTAAGTATGTAAATAATTTAAAGGTCCTGTTCACAAATCTTCTCCATGAGTAAATGTGTTAGTGTGTATTGTGTGCCATCCGTTTGTATTTCTTCTCCTTTATTTCCATAGAGACTTAAAAACTAATTCAGACTCTTATTTTTTGCCTGTAGGACGTTGGCCCGTCAGGGTGCCTGTATCTCCAGACCACACTACAGTGTCCTCTACAGACAGTGAGTTGTGTGTGTGAGAGAGAGAAAAAGTGGGTGTGAGCGTTTCAGTGCATTTTGGTTTAATATGATTCAAAATGTGTTTTGTCTCCACACTACAGTGCGGCTCCAATGGGAACTACAGCTAAAGAGGAGATGAACAAGTTTTGGTCCAAAAATACCAGATTAAACAGACCCATGTCTCCTCATATCACCATTTACAAGTACGTACTGAACAACCCATTCATGTGTTCAGCCTGTGTCTTGTCAAAAAAAATAACTGGCATAGGGTGATGTTTATTTAGTTTTTTAAGTGAAAATTCACATACTCCATTTATATTTTCAAATTTTAGCTTAACATTTTCTAGAACTTTGATCACTCTACTCTGTGCTTCATCTCTTTGCCATCTTTGACTATTGTAATGGCTACTCAATATAATACTTTGATGCTGAAATTTACTCTCCTATAGATAGATTGTTTCAAATATTGTCGATCAAGTGATTGAAATCCTGTTTTAAGTTAGTCTAGTTAAGAGCATTGGCTTAATTTGTAACTGTAGACTTTGGAATATGTAAGTGTCAGGTGCCAGTAAATATTTTATTTGAAAAATTAGAAATGCCGCCAGTAGCTTGCAGCTGTGTCTTTTGTCTCAACCAATTTAAGTTAGCTGCATTAATAGTGAATGGGTTGCTCTTTTGTGTGTGTTTCAGATGGTCCATCCCCATGATGATGTCCGTCACACACAGGGGAACAGGTGTGGGGCTCAGTGGAGGTAACACATCTGTATTTCCTTCGGTTTATTTTATTATCATTTGTTGTTATATAAAACACTTGTGCTACTTCCGCTGTCAGCTTTGATTGACTCTGAAAATCTCTTCAGGGCATTTTAGTCCACTACTATTGATTTCTGCTAAGAGCATTTACTGGCATTACAAAACAAAGTTGTTCGATACAATTCCACCCTTTGCATGAGAAATGGAGACTAACACTAGACTGCTAACAGCTTTTAGTCCTCTGCCTGGTTGAAAGCTTGAGTCTGTGTTACTGTAAAATCTTACATCAGCGCTGTTAACCCTGATGTGTCATGCTGTTAAAGCTGGGTCGAATTGTGTCAATATGGAAATGGTTTCAGTGGTCCGAACCCTTAAAAGCCAGTTTAAAGAAACAGTCACTCAGTCTGCAAAGCCTTTCTGTCATAGCATCACCCCCATTTGATCACAGTGTATGACTCCCTTGCAAAAGGCTGTAAACTAAATGTCACTTTGGAATTCATTTTTATTATTATTTTATTGATATATGTAATATTCTCATTGTGATCTTTAGATATCCTGCTGCTACTTTCACTGCTTTTTTGCACATTGAATTCAAACTCATTCTATTCAGTGTTTGATTTTCAAGGTTGTATGTTCACTTATACAATGGATGTTTATTTTGTGTGCTTCCTTGGTTGCAATGAGATTTCACAAGAAAATGACATTAAGTTTATTCTACAATAAGGCATAATCACCCAGACAGCACAGAAAGAGAAGTCCAGATAGAGCTCAGTTCTCTGCATTGTAACAAGTAGACAATGAGGAGGCTGTTTTTTTAATACAGACCAATGGTTTGGCCTTCATGTTATATAATGAGCAGGAATAGAAGTTACTCAGATATTCAGATTTTTAAAAATTGCTGGCCAGTGAGGTCCAGTCTGCTGCTGTTTGACGTGTTTATCCCTCACTTATTGCTTTCTCTCTGAAAAGGCAAATAAGACACATTTCTCCATCATCCATCCACGTACATAGCTTGTCCAGTCTCTGGTCTCAATACTTCTGTCTGTGTCCAGCTATCTCAGCGTTTGCTGTGGCAGCTCTGGTATTACCAGGAAATTACCCCCAATACCTGGACTTGATCCACTCGTTGGCGGTCGGCCCTTATCTCATCGGATTGGCCAAGTTTGGCATCACTTTCCCCGTATCTTACCACACCTACAACGGCATCCGCCACTTGGTGAGACTTCATAACTTGATTAAAAGACCTAGCGAATGTTTTGCTTTTTCACCTTATATGTAAATATATTTGAAATTCTTTGGTAGTTTGTCGCCATTACCATTGTAGTTACGTAGTTTCTGTACTCCCCTCAAGATATTTTAAAGCAAGCTTTGTGTTTCTGTCATATTTGCTCATTTTTACTGGTTTTCAAGAACTCTGAATATAAAATTTGCTCTGATTTATGAACTGTTGCTGTTATATTGTTCTTTTGCTAAATTTCCTTCTCTCTCCCTGTTGTTTTCTCATTATTATTTAAATCAGTGGTGGGATATTGGCAAAGGTTTCAAAATCCCAGAGGTCTACCGCACCGGCTACACAGTTATTGCCCTGTCCGTCATCACTTCCATAGCCGTGGCTTTCCTTTGAGCACAGACACAGAAGAGATGAGCAGGAATGACAGCAGACGAGGAAGCCGAAGGAACGTGGACTGGATGGAGTCGACGTGGGAATTTTGTGTATATGTTGTGTCCTGGCCTACAGTGGGCCCCATTTCATCAGAGTGTTAAATAAAGAATTATATTGTGCTCTACGCTGAAAAAGTGTTGTGATGTTTTGTCCCTTGGAATTAATTATACTCTGGAAAGCTTTTGGGGTCATCAAATGCAGCAAGAGTGCAAAGTGCATGCAAATGTGACCCAGTTTACTTCACACTTGTTCTCTGTGTAAACAACAACCTGCGGCCAAAATTAGACGTGTCCTACATGTTCTATCCTTATGTAATTTGTCTAATCGTGCTGTGATGTCAAATTTATTAATCACTTTGCTTCCCCCCCAAGAGCTCCGTCACTGCCGGCTCAACCGGTCTGCCCGCCGGTTGTCTCCGAGCGCAGGAGTCCGTGTTTGTATTTGTAGCACGGCTGTTTACTGTAGGCTGTCATTCATATTTTACCTTCTCGAGGCCGCAGCGGCTCAGATGCATTTTTAACATCAGGAAAGAGAAGGGCTGAATTGCGGAGAGGCGGCCAAGTGGTGGAAGCTGCGTGTGTGAACAGGCTCCTCACCGGCAGCCTGCCTCAGGCCTTACCTCCCACTGAGCCACACAGGAGCTACACACTGCACCTGAACAGCTTTGGTCCTGCAGTGTGAATAAAAGCCAGCCATGATGTAATGTCAGATCCAACTCCATTTATTTAGGGTACAGTAAGAAGTGCACACTGGGAAAAAAAAACAAACAACAACAACAGTAAACGTTCTGGGGAGGAGACTGCACTCGTACTGTTTTTGAATGAGCTGGTTTGAAAATTTGTCTGTTTCGATCGACTGAACTGGCACTGAGAGAAACAACATGAACTTGTATTTTAGTTTACCTCCAACAACACTGTTTTATCAATTTGTTACCAGTGGCTTGAAGGGAAAATGCATGTCAGCTCGCATTTCTTCTCTTAGCTGTTGATAAAAAATGTATTTGTGAGCCGCGCGTGATAAAATACATCGCTTATAAAAGACACCAAAAAACCATCTCTACAATAATTGTCAACGTTTAGAGAACATAAGAGCTGATTTAATGCTTTTAACAGTGCGATTGTCTCAGAGCAACCTTTGCTCTGCTGACAGATATCTCTGCATTTACAGCTCAGATTTGATTCATTTATGTCTAGACACAATTTTCACAGTAAAAAACAAATGAAGAAATGCTCTCTTTATGTGACTCTGTGGCTGATGGCAGTGAGTTTGATATCTATATGACTGAGTGTAATCCATGTTTACAGGCACAACTCCATCCGAGCTGGAGATCAATCTGACTGAAGTTTTCATTGTGATTGACAGTGTAATTGCACAAACTCCGCAGGATTTAAGAGCAGATTTGCTGAAAGTCTGCTCACAACAAACCCTGTAGGAATATTTTCCATTCTCATAGTGAAAACAAACTGAGGTGATAAAAGCAGGAGCTGTTCACTGGAGCTTTACCCTGCAAAGAGCGAGCACTTTGCCTCATAGTTATGGAAGCATTCACACTGTAAGATGTTCCATCGCTTGGTTTTGCACCGATAAAATCACCATTATGATGTTTTGATGAGATAACCTGCGTGAAAGCAGTGGGGAATGTAGAGAGGGGGTTCTCCCCTTCTCTATGAGGCATAGAGGGACTTGTGATTACGCGGCGGCAGCACCCCCTACCGGGCGGTAAATGAATATCCGCAGGGCTGCGGTCCTGATGCTGAGGGATGGTGAGGATGCTGCACAGGGCTGGGAGGGGGAGGATAAATCCGCTTTTGATCGAAAAAAATGTGTCACAGTCTCTGTGGCGCAATGGAATAGCGCGCTGGACTTCTAATCCAGAGGCTCCGGGTTCGAGTCCCGGCAGAGATGTTGATGGGAAACATTGTGGCTTTTTGGATGCAGGAAAACAAGTGATGGGTGAACATAGACATACTGTTTTATTGCTACTGCGACTCTGACGCATCTGACAAAGCTGTTCTGTCTACAGATGTGACAGATAGATGGACGGATGGAGGAGATGGATTCATAAATGTGACTAATAGATGTCCAGTGATGTGTTTATTTTTTGCAGAGACATGGTACACAGTGCATCTGGAGCGAATTGTTTGAAATTTCACATGGAGCCGTTTCAGCGCTCAAAGGTCATCGCTTTAATATGCAAATTTGAAGCGGGCAAAAAGCCTGAAAACAGAGCTCCGGCGTGGCGGCTCAGCACGGGCTTCGTTACCAGCCTGTTACTGTCCAGGCTGCATGCTCAGGCTCCAGCCTCATGTGCGGCTACCACGCAGGCACCGCAGGATAACACAAAGCGCCCTGCAGCCTCGTCGTGTGAAAGTCAGTGGACACGCGCGCGCACGCATGCACGCTCGCTCCCTCCCTCCCTCGCTCGCTCCCTCCCCTCGCGCACGGTTTCAGCACCTGGGGCTGTCCACTCATTTAAGCCAGAGCAAAAGCTTTTCTAATGCAGCGCCAAGAACCAAGCATTTAAAGCCCTTTCTGTCCCTATAACAAGTGTTTAATGATGCCAGATGCTACATTTCCACTCTCAGAGATAAAGACTCCGCTTTACTTTGAACAAGAATGACTCATTGTGCCAAAAAAAATGGTGTCATCTGTAGATTCCTGCATGCATGTTTTGTATTGCATTGTAGACTCTAACTACAATGCGGTGGTGCAGGTGGAGAAAAAGAATAGCAATAATTCCTGTGTATTTTTTTAAATTTAAGTGAAATAAGAGCGGGGGCCTTCCTGAAATCCTTTCAAGGACCCCTGAAGGTGGATTTAAGTTTGTGCTTCAGAAAAACCTACATTATCCCAATTATGGAAGCCCAGAGCAGCCCTGTTTGTGTTATTTATGTTTCAGCGCGGAAAGCAGCTGCTTGCTTGAAGATCCCCCCCCCCTCTCAAAAAAACACTCCCTGACTCTCGAACCCCTCCTCTGTTCCCCCTGTGGCTTTTATTATTCTGTATTTCCTTCAAAAAACCCACATCACCGGTGTCGGTGGGCCGCCACGAGGACTGATTGCGGGCTTCCGTGCGTTTGCCGCCATCCATGTTTAACCCCATCATGCCTCCCCACACACACAGACCTAATCCTCCAGTAAAACTAATCCTTAATCCTCTCTGGCAAGTTGAACACCCCCCCCCCCTTTCCCCCACCCCGCGTGCCGTGGATCCTCGTTCCCAAACGGGCCAGATGCGACGTCAGAACTACGGCCCGCCCCATAATAAAGTTTACAAGCACATGCAAAACTGTCAATTTCCAGGGGATATAAACATTATGATGCTTAAACGATATGAGGCCATTATACAAATTTGGAGGCGATAAGAGATGAAGCCACACTTAGAGGCTCGGCATTGTGGGGCATATGTGACAAATATCGGCACGGGGAATAAAAAAAAAAAAAAGTCCCGCAACTCCTCAAGGCCAAGGACTCAGCACATCATTACGATATTGCAAATTACCAGGCCTGCGGGATACAGCAGTGGGCCTATCTGCAAGATAGGGGTAATAGCTCCATAATATCGATGATAAGAAACATCATAGACTGCTGAGAACCGACAATCAACTTCAGATGACCTCTGCCGCTTCATCGCAGGAGATGCGTAGGCCTAAATTCAAGAGGGATCGCGGGACCTACTCGATATCAAACCTTTAGATAAAGTGAGCGGAGCTATCACGGAAAGCCCTACAGCACCGGGCTGCCACCGGAGATAATAAAATACCATGGAGCCCGATAAGGTCAGTGCCGACTCTGTGGACTGTAGGAGCATTATGGTGATTTTTCGGTATTGGTGAGATCACACCTCTCTATCTCCACCATCTCCTTCATGTTGCTCTCAGCCAGTAGGCCCCTGCTCTGGCCCTGTTATCCCGATGGTACGGGCCAAATCGTATTAAAATCCCCTCCCTCCCTCCCTCCTTCCTTCCCTTCATCCCTCCCTCCCTTGTCCCCTCCCCTCCCTCTCGTCTTTCACACAGACTGTTTTTGCTGCAGTGAACGGCAGCCGTGGAGAGAGGGAGAGAGAGAGAGAAAGAGCGAGATAGAGATACAAACACAGAGTGAGAGGGAGAGCGAGCGGAGGAAAAAGCAAGAAAAACAAAGAGTCGGGAGACGGAAGAAGAAGATTAAAAAAAAAAGTCGACAAAAACAGACTGAGAGGAGGCTCCGGACAAGCGACTCCTGCGCATCAAAGGAGGGACCTTACTGGGGACCTTATTGGAGACCAGCGCCAACAAAACCCGACTCCGGAGGCGGAATATAACGGTGTGTGCGCGCGCGTCTGAGTGTGTACGTGTATGTGTGTGTGTGTTTGTGTGATTAAAACCGTGCATTTCTTGCTCAGCTTGCATTGATGTCCAGTGTTAGGATGTAGCCTGTAGGGCGGACAGGAGACACCTGTCAGTGCTGACGCTTTTCCGTCTCCAGGAATGTGTGTGTGTGTGTGTGCGCACTCTTGGTAGGTGGCTGTTCGTGTGTGTGTGTGTGTGAGTGAGAGAGAGAGAGAGTAATCCGTTATGCCTACCCAGGGAGAGAGCTGTATAATCCCTGTGTGTTTTATAATTTACTCTGAATATGCGTTTTGTTGTCGGGCTGCCTGCGCTGTGCCCGACTCCTCTCCCCTTCCTCTTCTCTCTCAGCTCTGTTGGCTCTGTCGCTCTGCGAAAAAAAAAAGCATCACAACTAGGCGCTGTGTGCAGCAGCCACCCCTCTCCAACCTTTACAAGAGTCTCTAAATCTCATCTCGTCAGCAGTAGATATCTTTGCAAGTGCAGGGAGGAAAAAAAAAAGGTGTCAGGAAACAGGCTCCGACCTGAGAAACATAGTGCTCCCGCGGTCCGTCGCAGCGATGCAGGCCACCACGAGCTGTTATTATTGTTGCTATTATTATCATCATTACTATTATTATAGAGCACGTAAAAAAGAGCAGCGCAGGAACTTGTGTGAAATCGCACCCAGAGTGTCCGAGTTTATTTCCCATGGATGCACTTGTTCTAGTTTTTGTTTTCGTTTCTCACCATCACTCAACATGAAGGGCTGGAGCAACAATAAACACAGCCCGGCCCCCCCGCCCCGTTGGCCCCGCCGCGCTGAAGGGGGGGGGGGGGGGGGGGGGGGGGGGGGGGGGGGGGGGGGGGGGGGGGGGGGGGGGGGGGGGGGGGG
>JAPZDV010000004.1:20396389-20407150 GCA_029814665.1 Acanthurus lineatus | reverse complement strand
CCCCCCAACCATACCCCCCCTCTATCCCCGCCCAAACCGCCCGCCCGTCCCGCAGGCAACAGCCAGCCACGGTTCCCCCTCGCAGCGCTGACAATGAGGGAGCGTTTCGCGGGAGGACCGAGGGCTCAGCTCGGCGCAGGCTACTGCTATTTTAAGGAATTTGCGTGAGAGAAAGAGACAGAGAAGAAGAGAAAGACTGCCTGAGCGTGCGTGAGAGAGAGAGAGAGAGAGAGAGAGAGAGAGAGAGAGAGAGAGAGAGAGACAAAGGGAGAGAGAACGAGTGCCTGAGCGGCTATTATGCACGTCTGTACATATCCAGTCTTGTGCAAAGCGCACCGAGTATTCTCAGCGGGCGACAGGTGCATCTCCCCGCCTCTGTGCTGTTTTTTTTTTTTTTTTGGCTTTCTTTTTTCCCTTTTTTCACGACCAGCCGGGGCGAACGGTCCTTTGCGTTATTTCTAATTAGCGCGAGTTAGTTGGAGCTGTCCAAAACACTCGGTTTCCTTCACTCCACATGCGCACAGCTTGTTAAAGTGGATGAATAAATTCCCAGTAAAATGAACCCCACCCCCCCCCTCCTCCTCTTCCTCCTCCTCTCCACTTCGCCCCTCATTACCACACATATACAACACACACACTATAACCCTCTTGTCTGCTGTTTGGCTCCATCACCGCCCCCTCCCCTTTTACCCCGCCTGTCTCAATCACCTCTCAGTATGATATGACACAAGCAGATCGATGAATACCCATGGAGCAACGCGTGAGTAACGGGTGGGCCAAGCGTTTATTCAGCCAGCCAATGGCAGGGGACGCAATTAGTGGCCAGTGGGCCTGCTCTGCTTGTTTTCTTTATCTCTTCGCTGCTCTCCCTGCAGGTGACACTCCAGAGCTCCTCTGCCCTCCTGAGGATTCAGTGAGACAGGCGGATCTGTGCGCCCGACCATGGCCTCCTCATCAGCCCCCTCTGCATTATGGAGTGTCAGCTTATTGACAGTCCTGCTCGCCACCGTGGTTCACAGCAACGTCTTTGGTAAGCACCCCCCCCTTTCCTCCTCTTTATCTGTCCCGCGTCCCATTCTGTCTATCTCACTGTCTCTCCCTGGGGCCCCTGACCTCCCCGACCCTCTCTTTCTGTCTCCGGTGGTGCCCCTTATCTGTTGACTTGAGGCCTTTTTTTTGTTGTTTCCTGTATTATGACAAGGGAATCAGAGAACCGTTAATAAGCACATGGGACACTCCCACCTCCCCGGACCCCAGTGGAATTTTTTTGCCGTTGTTTTTGAGGAATGTGTGTGACTTGCACGTGGACGCAGGACTCCACACATGCACACTGTGGGCCCTTGCTGGAGAGGCTCATTTGCCCTGTAGCCTGCTTTTTTGTTCCCCTTTTCATTTCTCTCAGTCTCTTGCATACACTTAAAAGGCAGCAGACTCATACTCACACAGCATTGTTCTTTTCATGTTCACCTGCTCGGCATCACTCCGTTTCAATGCCTGCCAAACCCTATCTGTGTCCGAGGTTCATGCAGCCCGGCGATAACCGGTAATCATCCTGTACTTTCTCAAATAGCAGCAGAGGAGTGTGCACACTTATCACACGCGCTCAGTGTAGACACACGACACTTGTCATGGCTGAAGTTCAACCTGTGATGAGCTAGGCATGGCTGATGGTAAGCGAGGATTTGATGAGAGAAGCACTTTGTAATGATATCATCCCTGCTGAGAGCACAGAGTGAGCAGTAACAATATACAATCCAGTGTGCTTTTCCAATTACATAACACTCAAGCGACTGGCTGCTGGTAACACAACCTTTGGAGGGCGAAACGGCACATCATGATTTTCCCTCAATCTATAGACACTTGATTGACACAAGTGAAAGTCCTGTTTGCGTTTTCTTATTACAGTTGAGATTTAATTGCACAGAATGTTTGGCGAAGAACCGTAAGACGACCGTATAGCAAGCGAAGAACACTTCTAATAGATGTTCCCTGATTTGCATTTGCAATATATATTCTCAGAGGCCTCTTGCACTCTCTTGTTCACACCCACACAAATTCACAAATCTGAATACACCAAGGTGCATGCACATGCACGGACACACACACACACACACACACACAGTGTACACATGTATGCAGACAGATATGCAAGTGCACGCACCGCATTTACTGTACTTCCACTTGATTTATCCACATCAGCTGTTTTTGCTTTGTGTTGAATTATGCATACTTGTGTTTCTTCGCGTTTATGTATGAAATGTGTGGAAGTGGACGAACTGTCAGCGTGAGCTCAGGGTGGTCAGAGCAGCAAAAAAATAAAAAACTGAGGAAAAAAATCCAGCTGTGCCAAGAAGGTGTGATGAGGTCACGGCTAAACAAATGCAAATGTAGTCCTGTCAAGGCCCTGAAAGCTGCAGAAGATGAGAAATGCACAAACAATATCCAGATTGAGGCACTGATGATGAAATATCAATCTCTCGTCAGAGTGCTGACCCCGACCGTGTAGCTCGTCATTAAACCCAGGCAGCGGTTCGTTATTTGGGTCCGAAAACGATTTTGGCTCGCATTCAGACGCATGTCACATTTGATTAAGGTGTGCCTGGCGGGAGGCCTGACCATGCATGACCAATTTCTGCTTTGGTTTCACCTAAGCGGTGTTTTACATTATCATGTCAGTCAAGTAGAGTAATTAAGGCTGGGACGTCTGACAGTGTTTAGGAGATGAGAAAACACGTCAAACAGTGCGACTGAGAGAAAGGAAGCAGGGACGGAGTGCTGGCTTCACACTTTCAATGTGCATCTTTTAAACCATTAGATTGCACTCAACTTCTTTTGGTTGTCATGGATTTTTTGCTATCAAAGAATAATCAAACAGCAACACAAACTACACTGAAACAAAAACTAATTACACTTCTATGTGTGAAATCAGTTAGTATCACATTTTTCAATCATTTATCAATGGAGAACAGAAATTTGTCTCAGTGGCACTGGTGCAAGAAATACTGACAATATACTGTATATTTCCCACCGACAAACAAGAACCCTGGCTGTTATAAGACACACACACACACACACACACACATATGAATCCTGTGTTTACTGTTATAATGTTTCCAGACATTTGAGTCGCAAACAGAGATGATTCAGCTTCAGAAGGAAATGTGTGTGAGCTGCAGAGCGCCGGTCCGTCGCTCACATCTGCTCCGATCCGTCTGATTGGTGTTGTTGTGACACAGCAGCAGAGCTGTTAAGTAGAAGCTGGAGGAGGGTGGGGTATGCAGTCAGATAACGGCATCATAATGGAGATCTCCAATGCTAAGAGGCCCTGGAACAGAAGGGCCTACTTAGCATAAATAATTTAATGTTATGTATCAGAGAGGAAAAAAACGATTAGCTCACCAAATCAATGCGGGAGCAGATGAGCCATCAGAGAGCAGGTCTGTCCATCACTGCTGTACTCAGAGCCCATGATGAATTAAAAACATGCAGACTGTCCATTTTCATCATTCGAACAAGAAAAGAGAGGAAAAAAAGGAAGCTTTTCCCACGAGTCAGGCGTTGATAATCAAACAGCAGCCAACATATTGAATGTGGCAGCCATCCTGATCAACCCTGGACTCCAAACTCTCTCCTTTCCATTGACCCATCTTGATTTTATGTATGTCAAAGGCAAGGAAAGGACAGCGCTAAGTCTGTTTTTTCTGGATTCATCCCTGACCAGGCTTCCTTAGAGCAAGTGAACGAATTGGGGAGACACTAATTGCGTGCCATTTGACATATCCATTTCCACAGCTGGAAGTGCAGCCATGCGCTGTGGATGGAAAGTGCCTCTCAGAAGGGCACAGATTAGGCATGCAATTGGCCGGCTGTGCCCTGGTTCTGTACTGCTGACCCAGTTACCTCGGGGCTGCTGTGGAGTGTGGAGGGTCCATCCACCGGAGCACTCAGCAGACACCGTGTAAAGCAGCAGTGATGCGGCCTCCCGTCAGCCACCTGGCCCTCCGCTCCACTGCAGCCTGATCCCAGACCACGGGAGGATGTTTGCGTTTGTGACAAGAAACATGCCTAATTGTTTTTTCGACGAGTTCTGCCGGTCAGAGCAAGCGAATGAGGCCCTAATGCTTCCAGCTGAGGCCAATAATGAATGAGGATTAAAGGACGGATGCAGTGTGGACCAGTCGTTAGTGTGGTGAGATTTACAGGCAGGAGGTTTCCGCATGTGCACGTCTCTGCCAGCGGTTCACTTTATCCAGCCACAAAATGGGCTTCTTCCCCCCCTGGACCAGCTCTTTCCTCGCTGGCTCGATGCCTACTTCCTGTGTGTGCTGCTGTTGTTTACTGTTGACTTCCTGTGTGCCAAGATGGGGGAACATTTGGCTAATACACAGTACGGCTAGCACACAATAGCAGTAGGCGGTTTGGATGCGAGGCCTCTGCCTGTTAACAAGGCTGACTGATAAGCAGTGACTCATTAACAAGCCGAGGTACACAGAGCCTGGGGGAATTACCGCCTAGCCACTGTGACATTAATAAGAGGCCTAAGCTATTTTTCCATTTGGCTCCGCTGGCACGGGGCTAAACCAGTGGTTTTCAATCTCGACCCTGGCTATTTACCGGCTCCAGTGCTTTTCCATCTGTTTCAGCCACTGGTTACCTGGCCTGATTGGACCGAGGCAGATCAGTATTGTCAATGTGGGCTGCAGCTAATGACTCCTGCTTGAATGGAAACCCAGACACCCCTCATTAGTTTTCTGCAGATTCATTCAGAAACATCTGGGGAGGAGCCCAATTAATTCTTCTCTTGCTGATCATGCCAATTAATTAGCGATATGTGTTTTTTTTTTAAAAAAAGAAAAAAAGATGACATTCCAGCTCATATCCTGGATGTCAGTCAATGAGACTGATAATGAGTCTGACACGATATAGATCCAATTAGGCATCGAAAATTCAACAATATGCAGAAAAGCTCCAAGCAACTGCCTCTTATCAAAACTTTAAATCCAGAGCAATATTACTCCCATTGTCTCATGAGTGTATTTTTCTATGATCCTTTAAGTGTTTTGTCATCAAGATCAGTTTTGTGATTATAAATTGGATCCTGATTGGCTGGCATTAGTTTGAAACAGATTCACATCTGGCACAAAACCAATTATTCCTCCTGTTCATCATGCCGATTAATTAAGGCGCTGTGGCTGATTGATTAAACTCCCAACAAAGCTCCCAACTACGAGTGCTACAGCCTCGGGGATGATTCGCATCACACATCATGCACATTGCTGTGTCTTTATGTTATCTCCATACAGCTGTTCAGACATGCTGTAACACCGCACATGCGTCAGCGACAGGAACAGAAACTCACAGCTCAACAAGGCACAAGTGTTGATAAGTAATTTGTGGCTAAATTAAGCAGAATTAAGATGCAGTGGCTTGCCGGTATCGTCGGATCTTAAAGGTGTCAGGAGCACCCAAACAAGACTCCATTAAACCTCATCAATCTGCGGCAGATCTCATCCACCCAGGCCCACTCAGGCAATGTGAGATTCCATCAGACAGATCAATCTCGCCTGCTAGCATCATAATAACACCAAATGCCATTTGGAAATTGAAAGGGAGAAGTACTCTTGAGATTTTTTTCTTTTTTTTTTTTTTTTTTGCAAAGCAGTAACACACTCAGCTTCCTCTCAGGTGCTTTTAAAAGACACATCACTCGGCGGCAAACTCAGGGTCGAGGAAATTATGGGTCCGGCATTCGGAGAGCTGTCAGCTTTAAACCATCACTTCACAAAGACACTGCAGATTAAACAAACCTTCCTAACAATAACAACGTCAGCCTCGGAATAAATTAATTCACCTCGTTTCCAACAACAAGAGCCCCTTATTATTTCGCCTCGCACTCAACTGGCTTTACTTTGATCAGGTCCCTCAGTCTCAGCATCCCCCAACGCCTAACCCCCCCCCCCCTCCTCCCCATCCTCGTTCCTCTCGCTACCTGCCGGGATTCTCTGATGGGGGTTTTAATTGATTGCTGCGGGGGTGGAAATAACCCATCCTGTCATTGACGCATGGTTGGTCAGACCGAAGGGCTGCCTGGAAAGGTGTGCTTGTTTGTTGAAGCCCATCACTGAACTCAAACTATGAAGAGGGTGCCGGAAGATGCGAGCGTGTGTGTGGCTGTAAAGCACAGCATTTCTATTGATTGAGTCTGACTGCTGAGGGTCTCCTCCACCACCCCCCAAACCCCCACCCCCACCTCCCCGAGCACAGGAGCTCCTCCAATGAAGAAGCAGAAGGGTTGCTCTTGTTTATTGCCTCTTTTTGATGATGCCATCACTTCGGAGCGTGGAAGGAAGGAAGAGGAGTGCGTCTGGGGCGGGTGGGGTGGTGGGGGGGGATCTTATCGCTGATACCACAACCGTAAAGCCATTTTAATTCACCTGTGTGCTGTCTTGGAAAGTCCCCTGAGTCTGGTTTCTGCTGAGGATATCACGTCCATTCATCGAGTGTGATCCAGCCTCCAGTAGTGCTTCTGGTATTGGTGGTTGTGGTTTGTTGTGGTGTGTTTTCCACGTATGCACTTGCTGCTATTTACTCTCATGGACAATTTTCTCTCAAGTCTAGATATTTGCAGAATGTGTGTACTTACATATTCATGCATTCCGACTGAAAATACTCGCAAACATAATATTTGCTGCAAGCCGGCGTTTGACATCGGTCATTTCACTTCACCCCTCAATAGCACGCTTATAAATGGCTGTTTGATTGAAATAATTTCTGAAAAACATACCAAGTTTGCAGTGAATCAACTACAGTCTGAATCAAAATCTGGCACTTGAGCTTCACCAGCTGATTCAAGGAGTAAATCAGAGTAAATCAGCAGCCAGACTGTCAGAGTCCTTCAGGCTGTGTCCTGTCTTGGCACATACTGCAAAGTTTTTGATAGTTTCAGCTTTTACAGAGTGATTTGACTGAATGGCTTAAGCATGAAATTGATGGATGGCGTCATTATTAAAGTTCCTGTATTGTTTCACAGCTCCTGCTTGGTGGAGTTCTTTTTATTGGTTCCTCTGCACTTCTGCACTCCTTATGCCTCATAATCACACTGTACCACGCTGCCTGAATGCTCATGGCTCCCATAAACAGTACGTCTGCCATTAAAATGCAGTTTGTATTATTTGAATGTCTTTTGCATTAACACACTACCTGGCCTTTGGTGAGTGAGTGTTCATCATCATTTATGGCTGCGTTGTAATTGAATCAAATTCATCTTTCGCCATATGCAAAGAAGGGGAAACGGTTCTGGAGTTCGCTTTGTCAACAGGAACTGGCATCATTAGCCGTGATGCTACAGAAGCTTGGTTTTTACTTTTCATCCAAGTGAGAAAGGTCGTCTTTTTACGAGTCTGTCCTGCAGGGTAAGAAAAATGATGACAAGTGTTTTTTTGCTGCAGTTTGCAACAACTGTAAATGTTATCAAAAGGGGGAGAAGGTAGTGAGAAGCGGTGGGAATGCAGCGTGATGCTGTGGGTGTCCTCGGAGAGGCTGAGCGGATGGTCAACTCTCTGAAAGTTGGAACTTTTGTGCTGCAGTTTGCAGGATGTGGATGCCCACTGTGTGGACCGTGTTGTGTCCTGGCTGAGGTTTGATCACCTCCGGAGGAGGTCTGAACAACCTGTTTACTCATCAGATTGCATTTACTCGCTGCGTTTCTGATCCGAGATATAATCGCAGGCATCGCATGTTTACACAAGATGTAAATGAGGTCACGCCACTAAATGTTTCAACAGCAACTGGAGTTTTATTTCATGCACTCGACGTTTCAGTTTTTTCTTCTTTTTCTTCTATGGTGTGTTATGTTGCTAATGTTCCTCCATTCAAGCCGCAGCCCAGATAGGTACTTGCCCAACACAATTAAGTATGTTCATTGAATCGTTTGAATACCTTATCGTCTGAATCCTTTCATTGTACCTCGTGAATGCGGTGAATGTGATCTACTGCGAGCACCATCTCCTTTTCATAAGATCCGCTGCTCCAACCTCTTCTTTTCTTAAGTGGAGGAATTGAAGTCATCAGTGTTTAAAGATTCCAAAATGGCAGCCTATTGACGAACACAAATATAAACTTGCTTGCTTTATTCTGAAATCCTTGAGCTTTGAAAGATGCGACCAGCGATGATTGCTGCAGAGGAATATGTATTGCTTTCCTTTAAACTTCAAATAAAGTTTGCTGATCAATCAAACAGTCAGTCACCGTGATGCAAACTCACACACTGCCCATCGGACAGGTGCTGCCTCGGCTTTTATCTCTCACCTGGCCTTTGACACTGATCTGGGTATGATGAGCGCGGGATGAGTGGATGTGGCTTTTGACGACGAGGCCATCGCCGCACGGTGTAACTCGGCGCTGCGGCGCTGGTTGAAAACAAAGGCACCAAATAGGCATCTCTAATCTCCCTGCTGAATGAATCCGAAACAAAGAGAGGAGGAACGCAGACATAGAGGCTTGGACACACATAGGATAAGCTGATTACCCAGAAAAAAAGAGGAGGGAGGGCGAGAGAGACAGAGGGAGAAAGACAGAGGCATGCACGTGAACAAGAGAAAATCCATACAGTAAGGGAGCATGAGGGCAGGGAAATGGAGGAGGAGGGGTAGTTAGAATAAAAAAGCGAGAGCACTCTAATGATGGGGTGAGCAGACCGGAGAGAAAATGAAAAGAAATAGCGAAGGGAGCAAGGGAGGAAGAAAAAAATACACACGAGAGGAAAAAAGAAAAGGTGAATGTTTAAAAAGGACGAGCCATGGCGCGCTACATAGAGCATGCAACGGGAAAATGAAGGGAATGCATATTTGCCTGTGATATCCCTCCTTAGGCGTGCGACACAATCAAAAAAACAGGACATTATGCAAATGTGTGGCGGCTACGGCAATATAATCGCTACCTGAGTCATTTCACCTGCTCTGCTCACTAGTCACTATATATACAAACGGAATTACACCCAATCCAGGTGTATGGGCTAAATATACAGCTAATTAAAATTAATGAGATTTACTTAGAAAAGAATATGCTCCTTCCCTAAGCTGCTTATCCCCGCATGAGAATCTACTACACACACTTACACATACTGACACCCACACGCACACACAAACACACACAATCGCACACTCATATACACACTCACACACAGAGTGCTCAAAAATACACACACAGGCACCTTGTTTTGATTCACTCTCCTTCACTTTGCTTTCTCACAGCCTGCCAGGCAGACTATTAAGAATCCTCGGTGCACACACACACATATACACATACATACACAGTACTTGTATTTCTATGCTTGTGAGGACCTCCAATGGCATTGTGCACTTTCTAGCTTCTTACCATAATCAAAACAATCACAACAAATGCCTCACCCAAACCCTTATGTAGTGTCTCAGCCTTCAAACAGCCCTTTAAATTTGTAAGAAACTGGCCAAAATGTCCTCACTTTTCAAGTGTGTCCCCTCTGTGTCGGTTATAAACTCGTTCCGGTCCTCACTATATGTCAAATATGAATGCACAGACACATGGATGCGGTTTATCCGGCTGTCTTTCAGCCGTTTTTCCTCTCACGCTGACTTAAACACGCTGCTCGTTCAGTGAACACAGACGTCCTTAACTTTATGTCACCGCACACACACACCGACAAATACATACAGACACACAGTTACTGAGAGTCTCAGAGATGCTCACACTCACACACATACACACAAATGTTTAAGCCCACGCTAACACACTCAAAGAAACAGTAAAAGAAAAACACATACATATTAATGCATGCACGTGGGCACACACATGCATGCAAACATGCATTCAAATGCAGCTTTGAAGAGCTTTGTTATTTACACAAAAAAATACCCCCGCGAGCTGTTGACTGTCAGGCGAATAATTGTGTGTGTGTGTGTGTGTGTGTGTGTGTGACCGGCCAGCTATCTGTGTGTGTGCATAAATGTGTGTGTTTAGCAGGGCAGTCAATGAATGCATATATATTCCCCACACACTCAGCCCACCACTTCTGTATATACAGTGTGAGCATCTGATACGGAAGAAATTTCAAAACTGCTGACATTTTTTTTCCCACAAGGCAGTGTGTCCAACCAGGGATGCTCCATTTCCCAGCGAGCAAAGCGCTGAGTAATTAAATGGATCTTCAAGTCCTCTCTGTTGAATGAAGGAGGGGGTGGGTGGGTGGAGGGGGGGGGGGGGGGGCCTGAGAAAATGACACAGCGCGAATTAATCACACACTTTATTAACAGACTTCGTTTTTTCTTTTTTTTTTTTTGGGCTGGAAACGCTGCTGTGTCCACTGCAGTTAACTGCAACACTTGGCATGCAACCAACTTATGTCTCATCCGACCCCACACGCGCGGCGGTGCTAACACGTACTGTAGCTAACACATGCAATCGCAATCACACACACACACACACACATACACACACACACACATGTCTCTATCTCCGTTTCTCTCCGTATGTCGCTGCTTCACTTCTCAGCTTGGTGAGTACTTGAATGTCATTATGACTTTTCGCTATCAAAAGCAAACAGTGGGGCTGGATGGAGGAGTGCATGCTGCCAGGCCTCCTGTTTTTTCCACGCTGAGAGTGTCGCAGCATGTCGAGTCCTGTTTTGATTGTTCAGGCGTTTTTTTTTTTTCTTTTTCTTGCTCCTTTTCCTCAAATGGACTGGTCTATGTGTGTGTGTGTGTGTGTGTGTGTGTGTGTCTGTTT
>JAPZDV010000004.1:20363228-20373700 GCA_029814665.1 Acanthurus lineatus | reverse complement strand
TAGAGGTGGGCAGAAGGGCACACACACGCACACACACACATGCACCCACACACATATACAATATATAAATAAATATTCTCTTACCCGGGGGATGGGTGGTGGTTGGGGACAGCTGGGCATAGATGGATAGTGTGGGGGAGGTTGCTCTGTGTGTGTGTGTGTGTGTGAGTGTGTGTGTGTCTTTCTGAACATGTCCTCTGTGCACTTTGTGTGCATATGTTTGCCTCATGTGTCCAACTGTATCACATGTATTTTTTAGCACATTTAAACGCAGATCCGTCTCACTGTAAGCGTGGGTGTCGTTCGTGCCTGTCGAGCATGTCTGTCTCCCCCTCTGTGTGTGCTTTATATGAGAGTGTGTGTGCGTGTACGCTCCTGTGTACAAGTCGAGGGGCGTGTCAGCATGCTTGCCATGTGTGCGACTGGATGCCTCTGTGTGTGTGTAATGGCCTGTATCATATCATGCCGTATCAAGCCACACACTGTTGGCTGAATTTCCCATCAAATGTGTAGGATATCAGCAGCACCAAGACACATGACTCTGTCTGTCACACATCATAGCACGCTATACTGTCTGTGCAGCCGCTGCACATACACACACACCGCCAACACACACGTGCACGCAGCGTCAGCCACATGCAGATAAAAACCATCTCATAAATCACACAGATACTTCATCCCACACACTTGTGCACAAACAGATAAATTCCTCCCTGCAAAACAAATACAACGGCACTTGAGCGCAAAACAAATCCACACAAACGTCCATAATAAGCTCCTTGAGACTTGCGCACACACACACATAAAGACGTGCACGTGCACATGCTTAGCACACATTCAGATAATTACCTCTTTGCAAAAGCAACTACCCCACTCCTTTACGCACTCACCTACATATAAACGCACCTTACACACCCCCACGCATTCATGAGCATATGGATAATAACCTCATCACACACATATACACACACACATTAAGCTGAAGGTGCACACACATACACTTGTATCATAGCAAATAAAGTTCATTAACCCGCGTTAATTAGCAACAGCACTGTAAAGCTTCCCTGGGAGAACAAAAAAAAGGAAGGAAAAAAAGGAATTAAGGATGGTGAGAAGTAAATGAGTTGATCAGGAATAAGGGAGGAGGAGGAGGAGGAGGAGGAGGCTCGACAGAAGGGCGAAGAGGTGAGAGAGGACGAGGGGAGTCGAGGAGGACATCAGGGCAGATGGGAGGGAGGAGGGGGTAAAAGATGGAAGGGGACAGATGGAGGAGGAGGGAGGAGAGGGGGTGACCATGGAGCCGGCCAAGGTGGTTTAAATTTTTTTTTTTTACTGTTTGTTCTTTTTTAGAGAAGCTGTTTTTATTAGAGGAGCAGTTTGTTATTTCTTTAAAATACTCTTCTTGAAAGTGAGATAAGAAGATGAACGTCGTTGCTGTGTGTGTTTGTGTGTTTAGTAACAAGCTGAAAGCAGGATTTAGGAGTTAGCTTAGCTCAGCTGAAAGACCAAGCTACGATCCTGATCGTACACGATGCATCTCTGACTGAAACATGAGCGAAACTGTAAAAAAAAAAACCAACAACCTTCATTTAGGAAGATCTTCTTTATCCGCTCGGTGCTTCCAGCTCTCCACATACAGTTGCCAGATACAGTTAATGAGCACCTGGTTTTGTTTTCCATACGGGCACAATGGTACCAAACCTGGCAACCTCACTGTAATGACAAGACTGAGGGTTGATTCGGGGGGTGTATTTGGGGAGCTGGATATGGCGCCGCCAGTCAGCCATGCTGCCAATATGCCCCAGTGGGAAACCGTGGAACTGTTAAAAAAAAAAACACAACAACAACAACAACAACAACAACAACAACAAAAAAAACTCCTGCTGCCTGAAAAGCATTTTCCCCGGAGATGAGCATTATACAAGAGATGTTTATACACAGACAGGTCACCTCATTAAGGTTTTATATTTGCTTCTCGGTGCTTATAAAATCTATTTTTAACCTGCATGACGTCTTCTCGATGAGAAACCTCAGGGCCGAGCAGGGGGGCCGAGGGAGGAAAACACCGCAGAGGAAACGAACCATGTGACACGGCCGCAACTATCAGCTGTGTTTGTTATGGATTAATCTGCTGTTATTCTCTGGATTCAGCTTAGGTTTTTAAAAAAATGATCAAAAACATTGGAAAAAAAAAACATTTATGTCAGCCTACTTATCGACTAGTTTTACCAGAACTCACCAGAATCGAGAAGAGTTAGATTTTTACACCAGATGAGCCATTTCTGTCCGACTGAATTGGCTGATACCTGGCTCTTAGTGTAATGCACCATGAGTTGGTTGCCAAGAAATATCTCAAATTACCTTTAGATTTACCAATTTACCTTTTTAGTCTTTTTAGGTCCAAAATTTGAAGATGGAAAGTATACCTGAAGCTGACGTGCATATATTAATAAAAACAAGTCAGAAACAGCTGATCTTATAGAAACCCAAAGCATCTGCGGTCAGATACTTCAGCTGTGTTTCACATGTTAACACACAGCAGAGACAACAAACAATTAAACTTGGACCTTTTCTTCGGCCTGTTCTGACTGAATAAAATGCGGAAATGAAAAGGAAGTCAGTGGACCTGAGAAGACCTCTTGTTTCCTGCATCTTGTTCAGTGTCATTTGTATGTTTCTGCTCGTGTGAATAAACCAGATTAAATGTGCTGTTTGCTTCTCAGTTGATGGTGGAGGAAACTCTTTTGGCGAGAGCCCCGTTGGTGTATCTGCCACATTTTGGTCTCATTTCCATGTCATTTCCTGTCTGCAGCTCTGAACTTTCTGTCTAAAGAAAGTAAATAAGCAAATCATTAAAACTATCAAAAATATTCTATCAAGTTTTTTCCCACTTTTTTTTTTTTTATTTTAGCAGGAGCTTGCAGTTTCTGTTATTTCTGACTTCTTCTCTCCCCACCTTCCCAGGTTTTTTTTTCACACAGACAGACACACAAACACTTACTGTTTCCCACCTTGTTTTATCACCAACCCTCCTTTGCATACCCTCATCCACCCATCTTTCTCCCTCACCCCTCCTCACCCCTCCTCCCTCCCTCGACTTGAAATCCCAGTCATCCTTCTTAGCTCTGCGTTCTCTCACCTTGTTGCCAGCGATGGAAAGTGTAAATTATGTTGCTTTAAATATCCGTGTCTTCCTCGGGTTTACAGCTCGAGATGTGGGGAGCGAAGGAGTGGATGTGAGGAAAAGAAAAAGAGGACCAAACCTCAGTGTTTAGCTTAACGCCTGTTAAGAACAGATAGGTCTTTCCTTTAATATTTTCTTTTTTTTTTTGCAGCTCGGGTGTTTAGCTCGTCTTAACTGTTTAAACTCTGGTTGAACTTCATTTCCCCTCCTCCTTTAACTCGCCTTATGAGTGGCTTCAAATGTAAAAAAAGAACAGCTGTATCTGTATCTGAGGCTTATAGGGGTCAAATGCTGCTTGAAAGCGACTCTGGGGGTGTTTATGCAAACCAGTCAGGACCAGTTAAATGGGACGAGTGTGTCATTTGAACTCGTCCGTTACAACAAAAAATAAAAACTTTGATCTTTTTTCAAATAGTCTAATCTCTCTGGCACTCATCCCTTTGCCCTCTGCGGTTCGCTCTGACCCTCTCACCATAAAATAAACGCTTGCATTTATATATTAATATATGATTAAATAAATATTGCTTCTAGTTTATTATCCTGAGGCAGTTCAATTCGACCCACACAGAGCTAAAACAAAATTAAGCCAAACTTATCTGTGATTAATATTTGACCAACAGCGGTTACAAGGTTGCTGCATGTTCACATGCTGTACAACGTTGAGTGATTTGTATGCATTAGCCGAGCTTTAGATTTAAGATGCGGAGTGCAGTTTAATTATCATTAAAACATTTAAGGCTTTATGCACAGCAAGAGCGCGATTAACCTTTATTTATTAGCTTGCATTAATTAACACGGAAACTTTTTTTTTGTTTCCAGTTTCGTGCACCGAGTTTGTGACCCGCTGCCCAGTGAGTTTCTCTGGAGTGGCTGAGGGTTAAGTGCCTTGCTTCGAGGCACTTCAGCGGTGCAAATGAACAAGATACAAGTGCTGCTTTTTTTTACTATTAAATTCACGCTGACAGGTCATCGATCGAGCAATTTTAAAATGAAAGTTGAAGATGCAGAAACGACCAAATTATTTAAAGATTAACAAATATATAAAGATGAAAATCAAGACTTTATTTTGATCTGTGGTTTGTTTTCAATTTTAGATTAGAGTTTTTTTTTTTTAGGCTGAATTTTAAAAAGTTTTTCGTCGTATGAATATCTCCACATGATGTAATGATACGACGCCAAAAACCATAAGAAACATGAAATTATGGGTTTGAATATTTCAGTCTGTAAACAGATTTAATAACATGGTGGGAGAAGCAGAGCAGATGAAACCATATGTGATTTTGTGTTGAAAAATGTTTTCTTAATACTTTGAAGAGGTTTAAAAAAAGAATTACAGTTCAAAAGGTTGAGCGTGAAAAATACTTTACATAACAACAATGCACAGTTCTCTGTGTGTGTGTGTGCGTGTGTTTGTGTGTGTGTTTAAGTGTCAACCTCAAAAGCAGATTCCTCCTAAAATCCACTTCAATGCTGATGAGCCTCTAATTGACCTCTGAAAGTGTTTCACCAGCACAGATGTCACTTGGAGCCTGGAGCACAGGTTGTTCCCGGTCAGGAACGCCAGCGCTCCGCGGCTGCCAAGGATAAGACACAAGTTAAGCTAACTTGTCGGAGCTCATTGTGGTTGGCTTGATGAGTGATGCACTGGGACAACCATTTTAGCCAAAGTGTTCGTGCCAAGTAAGGGAAGCTCTTGCGATCAAGGCCGCAAGAATTAGCCCAAGATGCTATTAAAGGAGACACTAATCCGTGGTGCACTTGACCACACATTCAGCCCTCAGCCATCATGGTGCTTAGATAAAGTAACCACAAGGTCAGGACTGCAGTAAAATACCACAGAGGGCAAAGGAGCTACTTACTCTGACGGAAAAGAACTGTGGAAGTGACTCTGACTGCTATGTGAAGGCTGAAAATGACGGCTGAGCCTTTCACACGTCTCATAAGTTCGTTTTTTTTAAAATAACCTTTGTTGTTTCCTGAGCTGCTGATCAGGCCACCCAACTTTCAAACTCCAAAAAAATAAAAAGGATGCACGAAGTCGTTGTTTGCTGCTCTTCGCTCATGTACAGCAAACATATTGATGCAGTTATAGTTTGCTTACCTCCTCTTTGCATGTTCCCCCCCCCTCCTTCTTCTTTTTCATGTCTTGATGGGAGTTTCGCCAAAGCGCACTTAAGCAGATGTTCTTCCTGCGGAAAAAAAAAAAAAAAAAGGAAAATCAATTCCAACGCCGGTGCAAGGATGTGATAACGCTCCACACCGAATATAAACCTGTCTCTTGCTTGACAATTTGGTTCCAATTAAACTATTTATGCACGCCATATTTTCAGGGTTGAGGAGACCGCTTTGAGGCACATCTTCTTACGAGATGTTCCCTCCGCCGGCTTGGTCTCGTCGTCAATTATGTCATCTTTTTGTCTTGCTCGAGATTAGGTTGAGCAAGTGCTTGCAGGAAAGGGGGGAAAGAGGACGCGACACATGGCTCGGTGCACCGAAAGTTGAGATAACTAAACGAGCCAAAAAACGCCGCGGCGGCCGGCACGTTCGGCATCGCTAGCTACAGAGAGGGGGCTGCAATGTTTTAGTATACATGTCTTGTTCTGGTTCACATAATCGTCAGCTACCCTCTCTGAATGAAAAAGAGCGGAATTAGCCCACACCATCACCCGTTATCAAGGGGGTGCTGTTAAATACCATAATTTGAGCCAATTTGAATAGTGTTACACACCCAGACGGTTCACTGTTCAGTGGTTTTCCGCGCTGTTCCAGCTCCGGCTCGGGCTTCCAGCCTTTTTAGAATCCCTTCATTATGCTGGGTCATTTGTATTCTCGTTCTCTTTCCCTCTGACCTGCTCATTTCCATAATGCCTGTCCCATTTGAGCTTGTTCCGTATCAGGCGATACATATGCATGGCGTTTAAAAAAGTGACACAGATATTGACAAAAGAGGGTTAGGAAGCCATTAGAGGTATGAGACAGTGCTCTTGTTGTTGCTTTGACCTGACGAGAGCCACTGTCTGCCGCGGTCTCTTCATCTCTGCCTGCTCCCTCAGGTCATGCAGTCTCTGGATGCCAGGCCTGCTACTGACTCATCGCTCTTACATCGGCCTCGCAGACACACAACCAGATAGCCATTTGTCTGCTTTTTCTTTTTTTTTTCTTTTTTTTTTTTTTTTTTTGTCGCTCTGACAGCATGTCCGTGTGTGTGCGTGCATTGTGTCTTTGCTTTCAGAAAGACAGATAGAGATATATAGATAATCTGACAGGCAGAGAAAGAGGTGGGTGGGTGGGGGGAGAGGGGGGAGATGGGGGAGAGGGGGGGTGGAGAGAGCGAGTAATGCGTTTTGTGGGTTTATCTGATTTGTGTGTTGGTGTGTGCTACTATTTTTTCGCTTGTATTTTCATACGAGGTTCAGCGTCTCTCTGACTCGTCTCTGGTACCTCTCCATCACTCTGTCTAATGATTTTTTTTTTCTCTCTCTCTCCCCCCCCTCTCTCTCTCTCCCCCCCCCCCCCTCCTGTTACCGAGACGACCACCCCGTGCAGCCGGTGACCACAGATGAGACGGGGTCCGTGGGGGGGACAGTGACACAGACCAGCCCGGTGGCTGAGAGTGACAACTCCTCACTGCAGTGGTCCAACACTGCGCAGCAAACCCTGTACTTTGGAGAGAAGAGAGGTGAGGGGGAGGGAGGGGGTGAGGGAGGGGGTGAGGGAGACCATGATGAATCGACCCTGTTTCCTGTAAATACAGTTCAAATACAAGTCATTTCCTTTAAAAAAAAAAGTGTGTTTTGGTGCAACATGGCCGCTGCTCAGATTCCGTTCACTGATAACTTTTTTTCCAGTCCGGATTATGTGACACTCCCAAAAACCCTCGGACATGATACACCGTTGAACCACGGCCGAGACTTTTGGCTGGACCACAGCAAAGTGGTCTGACTTGCTGAGTGATGAAATTACACAGTTTGTCGGCTGAGTTATGGAGTTTCTCTGTTTTCTGTTGCTCTTTCGACATTAATTATCGCAAACAATCCTCCGTTTTGTCCTCAGGAGCACATTCACAGCTTGTTCTAGCCGGTAAATCAGGATTCAACCTGGTTCTGTTATTGTTACTGTGGGTTTAGGCTACATTTAAAATGTTTTAGTGTCAAAGATTTTAATTTTGGTAAAATAAAAAAGCCAGTGCTTCATAGGCTTCATGTCAGCGTTGACTTCCTCTAACAGTTGACTAAGACCTTGATCTTTTCTAATTTAATCCACTGCTTTGAACTGCTAAAACTGCAAAAAACATAACTGCTAATACTTGTACTAATACTGAACTGCATTAAAATACTGTGTGAGTCCTGTTTTTGCATTGGCATTAATCAGTTTGGTAATCAACATATACAAAAATAGCCCCTGACTGCTAAATTGCATTAATTTAATGTAAGACTGACAGAAGTTATGTTCTCCTGAAGGGTTTTCATTCACACTCCTCCATATTGTTTCTTCTGATCAATGCTCCGTCACCTACACAGATCACTGAGTGTAAGAACCAATCAGGGATCAGGTTAATGATACACCAGCTTCATACGTCCTCTGTATCCTTCTTCACTTCGGCCGCTCTCGTCTCTGCTGTCGACAGAGATGGCGGCTTATTTCCGTGCAGTTTCAGCGTCCCTTCGGATGCCGTTATCACAGGGGATTGGCTGCGGCGAGGCTCCTTCCACAGAGTGCTTACTGACGTAATGCCACTTGGGAGGAGTAAAGATTATGTGTGAGCCTTCGAAAGATGGATTTACACCTTTTCAGCATCCAGCTAGAGTGTGTTTTTAGGCACCAGAATTCAGTCTCCAAAGCTTTTTGAATGCATTCCCACTCTGTAAATGTTCAGAAAGCTATCAAATGTACCAAATGGATGTGGGTCTAATTGATAAAAACCATAACCATAATGCATATTAGTTCCATATGGGCGGGATTTTTGGGAAGACAGAGTTGCGATAGAGATGTTTGCCGCTGCATCTCTGCTGAACAAGACACTAATAATTACTTTGCACACACTGGGTCAGAAGCTTTGTGCAGGAGAGAAAAAGAAAACCCAAACAAAGACAGACTGAGATAGCAAACATCATGTTATTGTTATATTCTGTGGTGCCAAAAACTACTCAATAAGTCCAACAAATTGAAAAAAAAAAGAAGAAGAAGCCAAAAATAAACCTGAGATTCTGACGGGCTAAAGTGCGTCTACGTGTCCAATTCAAACAAGAGCTTTTCAAAGAACTGTCACGGCTTTTTTAATAATCCTTCTTTTGCCACTTGACGGCATAACTGGCTGATATTTACTATATTTTTCTGAATAGAGAGACTTCCCACTTGTTGGTGAACTGGTTCAACATCACACAACAAACCTTGTATTTTGAAAGAGAGAATAAAAAAAAAATAGGTGAGAAAGACAGCTAGTGGTGGAGGAAAAAACACTGTAAATAAGGACTGACGTTATAAATATGGAGCTCGGTACTAATGATTACTTTTGACTGTGTTTGCTCAAACATGGTTCAAAACACTGTCAAGAGTGAAAAGAAGCATGAGCAGCAGCCAGTTTGGAGAATAAAGACGGGGACATTACCAGGCTATGATTGCAATAAAATGAAAAAATAAAAAAAAAGACGTGACATGCTGAAACGAGTGACCCACACTGGTAGTTAAAGTCAAATGATTCAAAAGAAAACTTGAAAAGCCCGACGAGTCGAAAAATGTCAGTTCCAACTCTTTTGTGGTTTTGTCTCTTTTCGACGGTCCGACATCACACAACAGACTCGCTACTTGGGAGTGAAAGAAAAGCACAGTCTGGTACAGATGGATGGATGGATGGATGGTTGGATGGAGGGATGGAGGGATGGATGGGAGAGTTGGAGAATTAAAAACAAGGACAGTGAGAGGGGAAGTGATGGAGAGATGGAGTTAAAAATGAGAACGAATAAGTTTAAACTGCAGAGGGGCCATGATTTTTTTTGCAAAAGACATTTTGGAAAACAGAGAGGGGGAGGGGAGAGAGAGAATGAGGGGGGGAGGTGGGGGAGTGAGGGAGGACAAATAGAGAGATCAGTCTTTACTCCAGATGGAGCCTCGACCACAGTGGAGAGGAAAGAGATAGAAAGTGAGGCTCTCCTCTGCAATGATGGAACACTTAAAGGCCGACCTGTACTTTGGGGGGAATTGAGAAGAGTATTGGAGGAGGGGGAGGAGGAGAAGGAGGAGGAGGAATGGGAGAAAATAGGAGGAAGAGGAAGAGGAGGAGGAGGAGGAGAGGGGGGGTGAGATGGAGCAGAAAGTCTCCACTGCAGCGGTCCAGCATGCACAGCAGATGCTGCACTTTGGGAAGCAGAGAGCTGAGAAGACGGAGAGAGGAGAGGAGAGGAGGTGGATGGAAGCTCTGAATTTAACTCTTCAAGCGTTTCTTCTCTTCAAAGTGCAGCAGATGGAGAGAAAAAGGAGGAAACATGAAGATCTCGTCTTTTGAAGAGGGAGGGGATGGAAAGATAGAGGAGGAGGAGGAGGAGGAACAGACAGTAGGAAAGATTAAAAAAACTGATGACAAGGAGAATGACAAAGGACGAGAAGAGTTGAAACTGAAGGCAACAATTTGAGGGGAAGACTAGCAGATGGAGAGAATGAAGGAAGAAGACAGACGAGCTAGTTTTTGTTTTTGTTTTAAAGTCTGAGTAGATGTTTGTAGAACAAAAAGAAAACTTGAGGACGTTCTCAACATGAAAAAGTTTTCTCCTGCTTTAAAAAGATGCAAACATACTCAGAGAAACAGGATGTGAACAGCGGTTTCCTGCGTCAAAGTCGCACAAATACTGTTGTGATTATAAAAGATAGTTTCCAAAGCTGTTTAAATAAGATTTGTCGACTTGTTGACTTGAGTACATTTTTAAAACACACACACACACACACACACACACACTTTGCTCCTCTGGGCAAACATGGACCTTCGCCATCTTCCAGTCCATGACCGTCCAAATCATTCTTGCTGGATAGTTTATTGTAATTGCACAGCCAAGAAGGGAAGGGCGAAGGAAGGGCAGACAGATTGAGGAAGTACAATAAAAGACTGGTGGGATTTCTAAGAAAAAATGAGGAAGGATGGAGAGAAAAGAGTTACTGAAAACTCCTCAATACGTCACTTTTGGTAAATGACAGATGGAGACGGAGCAGCGAGTCATCTGTGCAGCTGGTCCGAACAGCAAAGCCTCGACAGAGTGCTTCATACAGCAAGAGGTGGAGGGGTAAGAGTAAGAAGAAG
>JAPZDV010000004.1:20339339-20356025 GCA_029814665.1 Acanthurus lineatus | reverse complement strand
CCCCCCCCCCCCCCCCCCCCCCGGGGCGGGGGGCGGTGGCTTAGACAGAGTGGAAACTTGGTTTGAAAGGCAAAAAAAAAAAAAGAGAAAAAGGAGGCAGGAGGTAGATGAAAAAGGAATATATGTATGTGCACTCAGTGTGTGTTGTGAGAGAGAATTTCCCCTCGTCCTGTATGTTTGAAGTTGAAAGAGCATGAGAAAGATTGAGGGAGGAGGAGGAGGAGGAGGAGGAGGTGGAGGTGGAGGAGGTGGAGGAGGTGGAGGAAGAAGACGAGTGGGCGAAAAATAGCTGCTGTGACCAGATCAACAGTTAGACCTTTGGGGAGTATCGGATCTCGAGTTTTCAGCTGCAGACAAGAACCACTCTGTTACCAAACACACACACACACACACACACACAAATGCAACGAGGACATGTGGACACACTTACAAACACTGATGTAAACAAAAAAGGTTTGTGCTCTGATAAGCAGATCCTGTACTTGGTGTGTAATCAACACGTGTAAACGCTCCGTCTTCACAGCTCGAAGCCCTCCCCGACACCACCTAAAACCCCTCACACCCTCGCACATATGCACACACACACGGAGCTGCAAAAGCGGGATGAGATGCTTTTTTTTTTTTTTGCAACTATTTATTCTCACTATAAATTCCCATTTTAATTGAGTCTTTTTATCCTCAATACTTCTCATGGTGGAAACACAGGGGTCTCCTTGGTAATTTAACAGCACCATAGGGCTGTCAGAGATGATCCACCGCCGTTCATGCTGCTGCGCTAATGTCTGGGAGTGGAGCTTCTCACTTGAGGACTCAAGTGTGGCTGTTTTCTCCACTCTGCTATCTTTACGGACCAGCTCTACCTTTGCCGTAGCACAATGCATCTACGAAGCGTGAAATTTATATGTGAATGTGTGAATGCATAATTATTTATCCGGTGAAGCAGCTGGATGTGTGAGATCCCAAGATTACACGAGATCACATGATGCCAGAATCCATCTTCTTCTCATAGAGCTCCTCAGTGTCATGTGTGTGACTGGTGAGCCTGATTTAGGTGTTACAACAGCACAAAAAAACAACAATAATAACCTTTAAAGAAGTTAATTTGGGTGCTGCTATTAAATCATTAATATCAGAACACAGAAGTGTTTCTTCATTGAAAGAGCAAAGAACTGCAATCTATGAAACTGATGTTTGTTCCCTTTATTTAACTTAACAAGTGATCTGTTGATCTGATTGGCTAGCTGGTGACAGACAGATGGTTCAGCCAATCACCTGTCATGTAGCTGCCCATTTCCCATATGATTCTGCATTTAACCCATCAAGTACGTCAGGCTATCTCTTTATAATATTTAACAAAAATTTAAATTTATTGATATGTTTAAACTTATTGTTAACTTTGCCTTTATTTACAAAGACAAGTGAGTTTTGTCTGTTTATCGTACCATGTTTTGCTCAAAGCTTGTGAGGCAGAACAACGAACTCCACATTTTTCTCCGGCTAATTTAAACAATTCAGGAACAAAATAAATCATCTTTTACCATCAATCAGACATAAATGAGTTGCGCCTGTGTTTAAAAAAATCTTCTTAAAACACAAAACTGCTAAAAAACTCAAAAGATAAAAGAAATATGGCTGAAAAAGACAGTATCTTCATGTTCCTTAAAAAAAAACACTTAAGGTATTTTAACTATTTCTGTCTCATAAACAGATGGCTGGAAACACTGTGATACCCATGAGCCTCAGCTGATGTTGCCATGGAGAAGAAGATAGTCAGAGGCAAAAAAAACAAAAAAACAAAAACAAAAACCACAGGAAACTGTAGCAAATTAAGAACATCCCATTACTACAAATAAAAATAAAACACCAACTATAGCTGCAAAATTCATCCATAATTTGACCCAGAATCCCAAATCCACAACACCTGTCTCTCCAATATTGAGCAGGTTTGATGCAATGACGGAAAAAAAGAGTGAAACTGGTCCAGATTTGCAAAGTCACACGTCAAACTTTTCATTTCTCGTTGTAGCAGCGCAGCTAAACAGGCTCCCAAAACTGAGACCAAACTGTCAAACTAGGCAACGCTAATCAGATATCAAGATTCTGTCGCTGCGTTGCAAACTTCCTGCTTCAATTTTCTTCAAAAACACATTTTTTTTTAGTGCTCTGCAATCTAAGTGTGTTTGTAACCAGGCTGCCATATTTCTCCTGCTTGATATCAGACAAAGCAACACCTCGACTTGCATGTGTTGCTCAGCCGTGTGTTGATTTCATTGCTCTGATTTACTGTAAATTTATTCAATTGTGTCCTTTTTTTTTCAGTCCCTCCTGGAAATTAAAATGAACAGGCAGGTTTCAATTCGCAAAATCATGGAAATTTTAGCCTAGTCTCTGGATATTTCTTGCCAGAATGTTCCTTGGGAATCACAGATAGCTCCTCTTTTTGAGTTTTTATGTGCACAGGCTTGTGCTTCTCACTTTGTATGGAAGAACCATATATTTCCTTTTTTATTATCACCATTATTTTAGGGAAATATTTGTCTTCACTAAAGAGGGAGAACAGAGATATTTCATCAAACAAGATGCAACTGTTTCTTAAGCAATGGCTGATGGTCAGATCCACATATTTTCTTATGCATTAACTCATGTTTTGTGCTGATAACTTAACCAGGAAAGTTTTATTTGGACCAACCTTTTGCCAGTTTAGAAATGTCGACTGCATTTGTGTTTCTGCTTTTAAACAGTAGGAATAAGTAGAACAGACAAGAACACAAACCTCCTTTGGCTTTAAAGGCGTTAAAAATATCTTAAGTTATGAACTTTGAAGCTCAGATGTTCAGAGTTTCATGTCCGTCCAAGTCTTGGAAGTGATCCAGTTGTCAGTCACCTAACACATCGTGTGAGGAAACAAACAGGACTTTTTTTTTATTTTGCAACTATATGCTTCTACACAACCATAAACACCCACATACATCCTGCGTCCATTAATCCAGTTTATCTCAATACGAAGAAATTCATTAAATCCCTTCAGAGAAGAAACAAAAAGCCAAACAGCAGTGTTTGACCTATCGGCAGACTATTTATGTTGCCCACATCGCAGACTAAACAGCGCAAAGCACATGTACAATTATCAAGGGCCCCCCGATCAATACGCCCCCGTAACTAGATATCATATCGTTTTTGAAAATCCATCACACACCTGTATTCGCGAGCGATATACTGTACATTGTTTATGATGAAAAAAGAAAGAACAAAGGAGAAAAAAAGCAAAAAAAAAAAAAAAGCCTGGAGTCAGAGAAGATTAGAGATGGGAGAGATGTAAGAGAGAAAGACGAGGGGGAACAAGAGTGAGAGAAAGAGGGGAGATTGAGGAGAGATGAGGGGAAAAGAATTAAGGAGACTGATAGGAAAGCTCAGGGTCCAGGGGCCATGGATAAGTCTGTGTGTGTGTGTGTGTGTGGGTGTGTGTGTGAGTGAGTGAGTGACCGTATGCCTCACACACACACACCCACACATCCACACAGAGAGGGTTGCTCATGAAGAAAAATGTAGTGACCTTGCTTAGTGATAAGGCATGAAGATAAAGTAGTGTTGGATGAAATAACTGAAAAATATCAAGAGAAACAGAAGTGTGTTTGTGTGTATGTGTGTGTGTGTGCGTGTGTGTGTCTGTGTGTGTAGGAGTGCAATAGAGACAGACAGGTGAACAGACAGATGGGAAGATGGAGAGACAAGGAACTAATAGTGAGACATAAAGAAAGAAAGACAAAGAGATGAGACAAACAGACACAGATGTGGCTCAATATTTACACAAGCAAGCAAACAACAAGATATGAAAAAAGAAAGCTCACACACATGTGCATGCACACACACACATGCACACACATTTACACAAACACATATTTGGAGTCGCCCACACACTGCTCTTTTCTTAAGATTTTCAGGATACAATGAACAAGTTATTTAACACAGTAGAAACCCACTGGAGATTGTCACTGTGTTGCAGAGACGCAGCACTGCACTGCACTGCACTGGGGGGGTGTGGTCAGTGCAGTGTGACGTCACTGTCAGGTGCAGTTACAGGTGCAACATCATCGAGACGGGGTCATTAAAATGTGTATTTTTAGCTTGATGTGAAGTCTTTTGTTCCATTTGTTGCATGAAAAATGCCACAAACACAACTTGAAAATGTGTAAAGTCTGATTAAAAGCGCCTGGTTTTGTCGTGTGATGAGGAGCATGAGCACGTAATCTAAACTTGTTTTGATGTGTATTATAGATGCATTTATATTATCAAATTCAGTTTACTACTTGTGGTTTGCAGAAAGGTAAATGCCAACATTTCAGTCTCCAGAGTGGTCCGGCAGGTAACATTTCTTAATGACTGTTGTCTTTGAAGTTAACGTGCGAGTTCATGAGGTTGTCAGAGTGTAAAATTGAGTACAAACTGCTTTGATTTCAAGCGGTTTATGTCATGAGAAAACTGTTGGTTTAGTGACTCACTAGAAAAATCATCTTCATGTTTTTCCCTCTGTAAAAATGGTGTATCATTCGGTATTTTCCACCTTTCAAAAAACTATACATCACCGCAACCTTCTATGGTCTCAAACAGCGTTGCAAAGTGAGTATACTTTGCTAACATTAGCCTTGATGCATCAGCGTCAGAATTAGCTTGCTAGCTCTGCACATAACTAGCTAAAACATGGTGTTATGTGCTGTTTAGTCAGAATACTGTATTAATGATGATGTATGAGGAAATGACTAACACTTTTGGACACATATTCTTTTACGTGAAATATATACATAGATGAAAAGCAAATTGATTTAACAGTCAAGCTAGCTGGGATAACAAGTTAGCTGGCAGGCTAACAGCTATTTTCCTGATTGTCTCTGTCATTTCTAAAGGAAAACAATGTGCTCACAAGGGTCATGTCGTTGTTAACACATCTCTACTTACACATCTCAAACTCGAATACTTCTACTAAGTCGGAAAATGTTCATAATTGCTGTATAACAGCAAGTTCCTCAGTGGGCGACTGTCTGTTAAACACCCGCTGACCCTGTGGCCATGTCTGCTTCGAGGACGGCTAACAATGTCTAACATATGGCTGAAAGTCAGGTTGAAGTCCCTCAAACTTTTTTTATTTCCGAGTTTAGACTTGACTTTAGACAAAAATATGGAAACTCAAAACAACTTTGAATATATACCTGTCACTTTTCTTGACCACGACAGTTTTGTTTTTTTGTTTTCTCGGTTGTTATATGTTAACTCGCTGTTTTTTTGCAGGGGGAAACCGTCAAGATCATGCCTGAACAGATCTGAAAAAGCCCTATATTGAGACAGAAAGGGAGACGGATAGACATCTAGATAGACAGGCAGATAGGAAGGCAGGCAGACAGACAGCAATCACGCAGCACAAACACCGTAGAGGTCAATGCTATCACGGAAACGAGCTGTTATTTCGTAGCATTTCATCATCATCATCTATCTCGGTTTGCTTGCGCTCTCTCTCCCTCTTTCATGGCTGGATTTCTCATTGATGACAAAGCCATTTATGTCTCTCTTATGTCCCCCCCCTCCACCACCACCCTCGCCTCCCGCTCTTCATCCTCCACCCTCCCTCCTCCACCCTTCTTCTTCTTCTTCTTCTTCTCCTTGCTATTTATGCTTCATCTGTTTTATTTTCTCCTGGTTTTTTTTTTATCTCACTTGCACTTCCCTTTCGTCTCTCATTCTCATTTTGCGTCTCCTCTCTTTCTGCTCCCCTCCTTGTCTTTCTTCGCCCTGTTCGCACTCACATCTTTGCTATTTTTTTCCTCTTCTCTCACCTCATCTTCATCTCCCCCACCCGCCTCCTCCTCCTCTCCTCCTCTTACATCATTTTTTCTCTAAACACCTCCCTCCCTCCCCTCCTGCTTTCCATTTTACTTTCCTCGTTCCCATGATTTAAATTTTGCACAGCATCTTTCTTACTTTTCCTCTTCCCCCTACTCACTCTCTTTTTCATGCTTTCTTCCCCTCTTCCTGTCTTTCTTTTCTGACATCCATTTGTCTCATGTTCCATCCATCATTTTCTCTTTTATTACTCTCTCTTTTCTGCAAATTTCACTGCTCCCCTCCTCCTATATATACTTCTTTTCTTTTCTTTTTCCCTTTTTTACTCTTTTTGCCTTCTTTGCCATCTTTTTTGTATCTTTCTATATTTATTCTATCATTCTTCTCAACCTGTCAGCCTCCCGTCTCTCATCTTCCTCCCTACTTCACCTCTTCCTCCCATCACTCTGTAACCTCTCCTCCTTTTTCATTGTCCTGAAATCCTCTCATGTTTTCTTCTTCTCCTCCATCTCTCCTTTTTTCCTATCCCTCTCTCCTTCTGTCTCTGTCTTATATTTCTTCTCTCACACTTTTCTCTTCTGCTCCCCTTTCTGTCATCTCATCCTTTCTTTCCTTTCTCCTGGCCTCTGCCCCGTCTTCCTCCTCTTCCTTCTTTCTTTCACTTCTTCTTTATTAGAACATGAAACCAGCTCATGGCAAATACGAGAGCAATCAGAAATCCATTACAACGTTAAAAAATTTACATTTCTTAGATTAAAGTTATAAAAGAAACACTTAAAAGCAGAAAAGTTTAAAAAAAGCAGACCACATTGAACTTAAATCTTCCTAAATAATTCATAACACGAGGCAATTATTTATGCACATATCTAATAATTGATATCTGTCTTCTTCTTCTTCTTCTTCTCCTTCTTCTTCTTCTTCTTCTTCTTCTTCTTCTTTCCTCAGCACTGAGAGATAACCGCATCCAGCTGCATCGCTCGACGCCCACCGAGCTCTCCATCACCATCGCCGAAGTGCAGCTTTCCGATGAGGGCGAGTACACCTGCTCCATCTTCACCATGCCGGTCCGCACCGCCCGAGCCACCGTCACTGTGCTAGGTGAGACACACACACACACACACACACACATATATTTATATACACACACTACATGTGCACCCAAACGCTGTGTGCATCAGGAGGAAAATCCGTCATGTTGATGTTACTGAAAACAAGAGGTTGCAACTTTTTCCAGACCTTATTATAAAAGCTGGAAATGAAAGTGCAAGTTATGCCTCTCTAACAGCTTTGTTAAATAGGTTTTCTGGTTTTTCAGAAAATGAGACCACGTTCTTGATAGAGAGACAACCAAAGAAAAACGTGTTTCATTTTTCATTTAAATTATGTAAAAACTCCCCCTTTATTAAGGAAAGAAGAGAACGTGGGAGAAAAATGACTTACTCTTTTAATCCTAACCTTCCAATCTCCTGTCTGTCCTTGGATGAGGATCCCTCGCTGTGAGGCCCATGCAAAGGTTTCTTTAGATTCGTATTTGCTGTGTAGGCTTTTTATAAAAAATGTTGTCTTTGTTCTCAACAGGCCTAATGGTGCACAGTGACATTCTTACCTTCCTTGTGTTCGTACCTGCAGTCTTTGAGACTGATTGACGGCTGTACAAATCAGCCCGCGACTGCAGACTATTTTAACTTCTCTCCCCGAAAACCTGTTGGGATTGTGACAAATTTAAATAGATGATTCGAAAGCGTTTTGCCATCTTTTCTTATTTTCTCCTCAGTTGTCACATTGTTCGCAACAATGCATGCTTGCCATTTTTTTTTTCTCCGACTGCACACAAGAAAATGGAAGAAAAAAAAAGTGTCTCGAATTCACCTTGACGCGCCGCTGTGGCATTGTGTTCACCTGACCCACCCTGCAGAGTTTTCCCCTCGCTCAGAGCACAATGAAGTCTGACCCTGTAGATCTCCATTGTAAGTGCGACATGCTAAGAGAGGCCGCATGTTGGCACGAAGCAGATCCAGCAGTTTGGAGAAACACTTCTTATAAAGTTTGGGGACATTTGAAAGACAGGTTAATAAAAAGGGGGATGTTTGTAATCAATGGAGGCAAAAGCAGAGATCTGCACATTTAGCCCACAGTTCTTGTGTTTAAGGGGGAAAACCATCGGATCAGGCTAATGTTTGGATCATATAGACTCTCTCAGGATGTCTTCATCCGGTTTGATGTGAGTGTGTTAACCTTTGTGTAAGGTCACGACCTCACATAGCTGCTGTTTGGAGATAAACAGGCTCCACTCAGCCTCTTAAAGATGGATGTTATCACCTACGTGTGACGCCTCCTTCCCAGCCTGCCATAAATTGTGGTCAACCTGTCAGCGGCGGTCGGGGCCTGTTTATTGATTGGATATAGGCGTAATCAACTTCACCCTTTCATGTATTGATTTTTATGAGTCAAGTTGTTATTGTTCTCCGGCGTCGGATCATTCTGGTCACATATCACGGGTTTCTCTTGAAGATGAAAACCGTGCCGGGCGAACTAATGGCCATACGACCACAGTTTGGATTCGCAGTATCAATGAGAGAGACAGCTGGTCTGATATTCCTGCGAGGTTGTGGCGAGCAGATTTACAGCCAACAGTTCAGGGCATCAAGTTCAACTTTTTAAATCGCTGTGTAATTAAATTGAGTCTTTTTTTTTTTTTTTTTTTTGCTGATGACGCATTTGGACAAATATGGAGGAAGAATATGGCATTACTGTCTATCTTATTTGTGATAAGGAGAAGGGTTTTTTTTTTTTTAATCGATTTTTTTTTGCAAATCCGTCTCCATTCCAATTCAATACACCATAATTTGCCAACAAATTGTTGGAGGGAAACCAAGCTGCAGAGCGTTTCTGCCTAACTGTCTTGGAAAAAAAAAACATGCACCAAGTGGAAACATGAGATGCTGAAAATTTGAAAAATTGAGGGTGGGGCAGGGGGGCGGCTTATGCTTACAGAGGCTGTTTTTTTTTGACTGTAAGGCCGCAGGGTTGTATCTCCCAGATGTGAGGTTTGTCAGTCAACAGCTGTGGAAGCAACCTTTCAATAAATCATTTTGCTGATATTTATTCAAATATTTTGGCATTGGTGCAAAAGTGTAATGAATAGAAATCAATGTGGTTGCTCCGGACAACAGCACGAGCAGAACGCCTGAAACATTAATGTGAGGTTTATGTGTGTGTGTGTTTAAGGGGGGGAAGGGGGAAGGTGTGTGTAACACAGAGGGCGAGGGCGGGTCCTCTTTTGACTCTTTAAATCTAAATTAACGTGAGAATCCCTCCTCCATTTCTTCCAATTTTTTGCGGTAATTGTGATTTAAGCATTTTTTATTCGCGGTAATTGACAGCTGTGACATTGTATTCTGCGTTCAATAAATATTTCATGACCCCTGAGAGGGAGCCAAACCATTAAAAATGTATGGTAAAATGTCTAAAACGCACAGAGCCCCCACCCTCTCCCTTTGGGAAAATCAGCCAAAGATGTCGAGTTTTGGCACGGTGGCGTTCATGTGCATGTGTGTGTCACTGTTGTTTCGACATGTGCAGCGTTTAGACAGACATACACACACTCACACACACACACACACGCTGGTGTAGTATAACTGCTGAGTATGGTCAGTTAAAACTGCTTGTGTGTCTGTTAGTGCAAAACGTGTGGCGGGTCTCCGTGCTCTCTCCCCTGAGCTAAGCAGAGAATAATTTATAACGGCTTTATCCTCTCTCATTCTCCGTGTAGAGGAAGGGGTCTCGACAGGGCCCCTCCAACCAGTTCTATATGTGCAGTATTATTCCCTCATTAATATTCAATGCTACTTTACTGCCAGAGAGCTTCTGCACACAGAGCACTACATCAAATACTGCTACATTAAAAATTGACTACGTTTTTATTTTTTTGATCTATACCATAGCCTATCTATCTATCTATCTATCTATCTATCTATCTATCTATCTATCTATCTATCTATCTATGGTTATTTGTAATATTTTAAAGCGTTTCTAGAATTTCCTGGCTTGAAAAAGGTCTCTTGTTTATAAATTAGTATAAAAAACTTTTTTGTTTTAAAGAAAATATATAATTTCCCCTAAATCTCTACTTTTCTTTTTCCAACTCTTTTTCTACTTTTTTTTTCTCAGCTCTGCCACTACCTGTCCATCACTCCCTCTCTCCCTCTCTCCCTCTCTCCCCCTCGTCTCCCTCAAGCACCAGGCTTGGTAGACGGCAAACTGAATGTTCATTATTTTGAAAAAGCAGAATGACAGTAATCTCCGCCAACACTTGGAGAAAAATGCCGCCCACAGCGGCTCCAAATGGAGGATGGCAGGAAAAGTTTCATCTTCTCCACTTTTGCCTTCAACCATGATGGTGTAGACGAAGCTGATCTGAAATGTTTGGCAGTGACGATTTTTCAGATTCTTCTCTCCGGCTCGTGTGGGTTTTTTTTTTAGTTCACAGTTAAAATAGTAATTAAGTGGAAAAAGTTTCCTGTTTTAACCGGCTGTCCCAGGATCTGGAAGAAAAAACGTCTGGAAGAGGAAGATGTATCATGAAATTTTGGTTTGGCTGGAAAGACGTTCTGGTGTTTTGGTCGTTTTGAATCTGACCTTTGGCTCGTTTCAAACCTCCGTTCTTCTCAGTTTGTCCTGCAAAAACTCTCAGTCTGAGTCATTGTTACTCCTTATTTTGGCTTTTTAACTAATTTATTCATAGAGTCATATTTCATAATCCCTTCCAAAAATTTAATTTACTTGACATTTTGAACTGACCTGAGGTAAAGAGAATGAACAGTCGCTAATATTATTTACCAGACTGACTTAAATAGTGAAAATGCCAAAGCCGTCAGAGCTAATGTGGACCTCATGCCGCTCGTTTTTAAAGTGATAATGCCTTTTTTCCCCATTTAATTACTTGCATGTCCATCCAAGTAGACAGCCATTATACCTTTTTGCGGCTTCGCTGCATATTTTGAAATACTTATTATGTGTGCCACAAGTACTTTTGGAACTTAAATTGGTAGGTTTGTGGAGGATTTTATCCCTTTTGATTCGGAAAAAGCTTTGTCTCTATAATCTGTCCTGTTTTCGAGTCTTGCTACAGTTGCAGACAAATGTTTGGTCTCTGCAAGAAATAACAGATCTGTATAATATATAGTTTATCAATGCGATTGTAACATTCAGTGTTTCTCAGTGATCTTTGGGGTGATTGTTACCTTACAGAAAAAAAAAATCATTTCAGCTGCTGGATGGATTTTTTAGAAAAATGTTAAGCAAACTTTTTTCCTTTATCTTCTGTTTTCTGACATGTTCTTCAAACATAAATAAGCCGACAGCTACAACAGCCAATATGAGAGTTTTATGGGGTTTTTTTTACCAAAGTAATCACAAGAATAAATGTTGGTATTGCACATTTTTACGAACATGGAACACATGCAAAGCCAGAATTTTATTCTGTGTAATCTGGAATCTGAAAACGCAGTGATGAAGGTTCGTTTAGGTGAGGGCGCAAAAAACCATTTAGCTAATGACAAGATCAGGTTTTAATTCCGACTTTTGTCACCATAGTCACATCTGCAGAAAGCTAAAATGACCTGGTTTTACTGGTTGTAATGGGAAGCCAACAGTAAACCTAACATTGTCTCCAGCAGTGTTCTGTTGTTTGGCAGCCAGATTTTAAAACACAAAACATACAAATTCAACAGAACTGTGGTTTGCAGAAAAGTTACAATGCCAACATTTAATTCTGGTGACTTTACTGCTTTTGTTTTTAGAGCATTCAAAGTTTATTACTGTTGACAACTGTAAAAAAATGATTCACATGACCGGTTTCTGATGTGCGAGCTCTGTAACTGAGCGTGTGTGTGGTTGAAGCTTGGGCACTAAAACTACATGGTCACATTTAGGGGGGAACACTGTGGTCACAGCGTTGTATTTTGGTTGGAAAAACAGGGTTCAAACTGCGATCTCCAGCATCAAACTTCCAACCTGACCACCTTCCTGAGAGGTTCTGTGGTGCTGTAACACCACTAAGCTGCGTCTGCCTTTGCCTCTGAGGCACAGCACTCATTATAGGATTTGCACAGCTTTAAGTGGTAACTTGCCAGCAAACCATAGGAATGTTCTGTTGCACCTGCGCTAATGGAGACTAATGCAGAGACAATAGCTTTCATGCTCATGTGCAGAAGCTTTGCAGACATTTTAGCTGCTATAAAAATGACTCCGGACTGCTTTCATGGCAAATTATTATAAGCCTGCAAAATGATTTTTCCCCTCTGAGCTGGTTTTCATCAGAGCTTTAGGAATCTACCAAATAAATTCACCCCCTTTGATTCACAACAACTCCTCAAAAATTGCAGTGCTTGTAACTTTTTTTTTTTTTTGGGGCTCTTTGTGGTTACAAGGTGAGCCCTGCAGCATAAAAGTGTTCTCTCTCTTTCGCTCCATAACTTTTTTCTCTCTCTCTCTCTCTTTCTTTCTCTTCAGGTGTGCCCGGTAAACCTCAGATTTTGGGCTTTGAGAATGCAGTGCAGGAAGGAGAAAAAGTCACCCTGACCTGCACAAGCACCGGCAGCAAACCTCCCGCCAGGCTGCGCTGGTATCGAGGAGACCAGGAGCTGGATGGTGAGAGACGCGGGGGGTGGGGGACACTCTGTGTGTGGTTGTAAATGTATGCGTGTGTGTTGTGGGGTCAAAAAAGTATGTGCACTTGCTTGTTCCCATGCTGGAGCTGAGTGTGTGTGGTGAGGAGGTGAGTGTGTGAGGGTATTTCAAAGGAATGCAAAGATGTGGTTTGTGTTTGTGCACATTTGTGTGTTTTTCTGGTTCACAGTGACTTTATTTGTGATCCTGAAGTAAGCAGTGTATATGTGTGTGTATTTGCACGTGTGTATTTTGTGCACATGCAAACATTGGTGCACATGCCCCTCTCATATGAGCATTTCTGTATGTTTTTGACTGTGTGGGTGTGTGTGTGTGTGTGTGTGATCATGCGGCGTTGCGTATTGAGTCCTTGCCACATTGCCTGCTGTCTCTCTGTGTGTCCTAAACCTGTGCCTGCATATGCGTGTGTGCAATCGCGAGAGCATATGCGTGTGTGTGTGTGCAAGTGCAAGGGCATGCTGCTTGTGTGTATGTGTGTGTGTGAGTGCAGAAACATGCTGTGACTGTGTTTGTGTTTGTTTCCTTCCCTCCCATCTTTCCTTTACGTCCTGATCCTGTCAATTTGTGCCTATGCATGTACCCAGGAACCTTGTATGTGTTTGCTTTTATTTTTTTTCTTGTGTGTGCGTGTGTGTGTGTTTGTGTTGATGCAGAGTTTATTCGTGCAAGTATATGTGTGTTTGTGTGTGTGTGTGTCATCCGTTGAGCTGCAGCATATCAGCAACTGGGAGTGACACAACACAGAGCGAGAGATAGCGTGGGTCGGATCTAGCCGGGGATAACGACAGAATCCGGCAATAAAAGGCAGGGCGGAGAAGAGGATGAAGGGATGAGGTCTAACAGAGAAACAGAGATAGAGAGAGCTTTGCATGAGGTCAGACTGGCTGGTCTTTTTTTTGCTACAGATAAACGGGAGAAATGAGCAGGGAAGAGATAGATGGAGGCAGGGAGAGCGCAGCGAGGAAGCTATAAGAGGACAAATTAACCAGCTTTCTTCCTCAGACAAACTGAAAATCAAGAAGACGATTGGCAGCCTCTGACTCATACCGGGGGTACTGGCAGTGGCAACGTTTTCTCCCAAATTACCACCATGTTTCCTGTAAAACCCCCCCACCACCACCACCCTCCTCCTTCTTGTAGCTTCATCAGTCAAAGGTTTTGTGTTTAGCTTTACCAAGCAGAACAAACATGTTGGAAGTGTTGTTTCTGTCGCCCTTTCGCTCCTTCCACCATCTGCCGTCACCAGAGTCCCTATAAGCTTCGAGCTCTGTTTGCACTGGAAGAACAGCGCCCTCTGTCTGTTTGCAGAGCTCTCCAGCAGATGTCCCGCAGAATCTACTCCTGTGTGTACACTGCAGCGTTCGGAGTGGTAGATCTTCTTTGCAATGGCCTTTTTCTACAGTAATTATACAACTATTATATGACGCTGTATTATGATAATGATTTATTGATGTGAAAATGCTACTCGCAGGCTTTGTAATGCAAAAAACGCCTGTCTTGTGTCCTGATGCCTTGGCAGTGTTAGTGTTTGCTATAATTAGGGATTGAAATGAATCGAAAGAATGGACTGTAGCTACAAAGAGAAGGAGGAATTGGAGAGCTGCCTGCCCGAGGACAGATTATCTGGTCTTTTTGTTACAGCCGAACTAAAAACAGGAGACAGAGGGAAAGAGGAGTCTGGAGATTGTTGCTTTTTTAAAAGAGATTGGATTTTTATTTAAAGGGTCACCTCATCCAACATACAAAAAGATGTATTTTTCCCTCTAACCTGTTATAGTTTCCAGTCACGCAGATAGATCTGGTTTCATTTGTCCAGGTTTGGAGAGTTTTGTCTTTTTAGATTGTTCGAGAAAATCAATGTGATGGAGGAGAATGCAATTTTGTCAGTGGTGCTCACCACTGTGAAAAGAGTCATTCAGACATTTCTCACCTATATATCTTTAAAAAAAAACAATGTTTCGATATCTCAGGATAATCCACGGCCCTCTCTGTGGACAGTTTTTATACCTCTGTTGAAAAAATAGCCCTCTTCTCGGGTATTATGTTTATGTTTGACACATCTGCACTTTATGATTTACATCCAGCGCCGGCGAGGAGAGTAATGTGCCCTTTAACTGGCAAGATGAAAAGTAAAGTTGTGGAGGTAAAAGGAGCCAGATGGGTGTGTAAAACATCTGAGTTTAATGTGGGCAACCAGAGTTTGTATCCTTTGACAAACCAGACAATTAATGTCGGCTTTTTCCTTTTAGTCCTCCACAATCTCTCCTTAGTACTGACAAAGTAGTTTAGTTGCCAAACCTGAGTCATGATGGCTACTCCGCCATCAATATTACTCAGTTATCTGGCTACAGGGGATTCTGGTATTTTTAAAACCCGGGCCCTACATGTTTCTACATGTTTTGATGAGAAAACGACTGATAATTTACAAAAGTTTTGTAATTGTTATAGAAGTTACCCTTAAAGGGGGGCTACGACATGACATAAAGGCTGCAGTGTAATCCTTTGGGGCAACTACGACAGTCTGTACCGTGTACAATAAAATGTTTTTTCTTTTCCACTTACAGTTCTTCTAATTGTCCGACATTATCGAGCGTATCTTTACAGAGAAAGACCTATTTGTTTAAAAGGGAAACACAAGTCTTGCAGGCTTTCTGGTTAAACAAAATAAAGGTTTAATCTTTTACAAAAAGGGTTTATCTCTGTACAGATCTTCTCTGTAATTTGGTCAGCAACTTAGAAAAACATGCAGCCTTTAAATGGCAAAAAAAAAAGCTGCTTCAGTGGACAAAGAAGAAAAGATGGATGTAGTTGCACTGGTGGATGACATTTCAGCGCTCGCAGCCAAGTCGAAAACCATCAGTTATTTTATTTTTTTTATCTCGAAAAGACACAGAAGACATTAAACAACTGTTTCTCTTGCTCGGTACCATGTGCAGTGTTAGTTTATTGCCCCTTTAACCATAGTTTACATGCTTTTTTCCCCTCCCCATCGCCATGCAAACACGCCTAATTAAAACATCGCAGTGAATGTAAAAACGTTGGCAGTGGATGTTGCAAAAAAAACCCACTGTCATTGAATTGAATCCAGGTTTTTGCTGAATCAGTGGTCTTGTCTGCAGATAGGGCTGCAGACTAACAGAAACGTTGGCTGTGTTCAGTGATTTGAGTGAAGCGACCCTTAAAAAAGAAAAAAAAGGAAAAAAAAGAGGGGGGGGCAGAGAAAAACAGAGGCAGACAGAGAGAGATTTGAAGGAGATCAACTCGATGTGAATGATGGTGTGTTCGAGGCCTCGCCCAGCCGTTCTGCCACCGCACAACACCAATCAGTCATCGCCGGATCGACACACTCTCTCTCACACACACACACACACACACACTGGCGCTGTCACTTTAACACACAAACACGGGGTAATGGACAGATGATAATCACACACACACACTCTGACACACAGTGCTCATCTCCAGCTAGATAGCAGCAGAGCACTACAGGTCAGCGTCTATTATTACAGCTCCTCATTCATGCAGTTGTAGTCTACTGTACGTATATGTGTGTGTGTGTGTGTGTGTGAGCGTGTGTTTGTCTATTTCGGAAAGATGAGCTCATACCCTGCTGCTCACCAGTGATTCCCTGACAGCTGCACCGCCAGGAAAAGCAAAGAAGGAAAGAAAAGGAAGAGTGAAAAAAGGACGAGGGTGACACAAATGTAGAGAGAAAAAGAGAGAGAGAGAGAGATGGAAAGACAGTGACAGTGAAGGGCTGCAGAGAAAACAGAGTGTGTGTGTGTCTGTGTGCGTGTGTGTGTGTGTGTGTGTGTGTGTGTGCGTGTGTGTGTGTGTGTGTGAGCAAGGGTGATGGAAGTTACAAAAAGAGACAGCAGAAGGGGAATTGGGAGTAAAAAAAAACCACAGAAGAAGAAGAAGCCAAGGCGTCTTTGTGGCTGAGTGGGAGCTCAGACTGGGGGGCAGAGGATGAAGCGAAGGGGGACCAGGAACGAGGACTGGAGAGCGCAACAGGAGAGAGGGGAGAAAGAGGAGAGAAAGGCTGACGAAACGGAGAGAGAAATCCGGAAAGAGGATTTAGATAGAGAGGAGAGGGGGGGAGGAAGGGGGAGGAAGGGAGGGCGGTTTGGGGGGGGGGGGGGGGCCGAGAGAGCATGAGAGTGC
>JAPZDV010000004.1:20323376-20336238 GCA_029814665.1 Acanthurus lineatus | reverse complement strand
CTCACCAGTGTAACCAAGCCGCTGTTTTTCTTCTGCTCTGTTGGCTTTCTAATGTTGCCGTATGCAGCTTTCATGTTGTCGTTTGGTTTAAAAAGACGAATATTTACAGTTTTTGAAGGTGAATGAAACAAAACTCTGTCAGCCTCTTTTGTCTTTAAGACTTTTTCGCAGCTTTAAACAAAACAGCGCCCCCTAGTGAAATGTTAGCAAGGCTCTTTTTTGTAGCTTAACCATCTCAATCATGCATATTCCCACAAAAACTTATCAAAACACTTTTTATTACCATTTACAACATCAGGACTTTTATTCTCTTAAATTTCCAAACAAAAAAATTGGATAAATATCACAATAATCAATGATTTGGTTATGAATTGAAGTTTAAACTGCTGTTTCTTGGTCACCACTCACCAAACATCCCATAGTTGAATCAGCATTAAAAATACATAACACTTTCTCCTCTAGATTAATTTCTTTCATTATTAAAAAAACCAGCATTTTCCATCCCATAATCACACTTAATGATTTTAGTTCCATCTTCTGATCCATTTCATTGACTAATTGTTTCAGCTCTAATCAATAATCTATTGTCAGAAGCGCACTTCTCCAGCTTTTAAAGGCCCAAATATGCTGGACGCAGTAATTGCTGCAGCCGTTTGTTTGATTCCCCTTAATATGATTATTTAATGGAGGATTGTACGCTGGAGGGTTGAAGCATCAGCAGCTTCAGCGGCTCATCTGCATCACATCGCCATCATGGGGAAAGTTAGTCTCAAGGCTGTGCCGAATGCCCACCTTTATATTTGAGGAATAGGAGTTTTAATAAAAACGTACGAGCATCCCATTAATTTTTTAGCAGGTGCTGGAGTATACTCGAGCTTAAATATTAAAGAAGGAGAATGCCCCACATACTTCCACTAATTTAATATTGATATTCATTTTTAATGTTTCAACAGTCATTAAAAAACCTATCTTTGATGATATGATATGTTTTTTTTGTAACAATTCGGTATTTTTGTGAACTTTTGTAAACTTCTGAAATGTTTTAGGTGGCAATAAATCATGTGATAAGGCAATGAGATCATAAATTGATACAATAAATCAACCGTGCATGACGACCTGAGGACACGGAGGCAGGAGCAGCAGAGTGCAGCCTGCTCTTTTTTAATATAACAGCTTTTTTAAATAGATTCTTGCAACACATATCATAAACTTTTTTTCTTTTCTTAATTTAATTTTACCTGACGTAAATTCTATAAGAGGCCGGCATGTATTTATGCTCCTCTGCGAATATGCCTTGGTTTTAATTTATGCTGCGTTTTATTCACATAACAAAGACAAATTTTCACACCTCTGTTTTACTTTACTGCAGCTTTGCATCATATTTTCTGTTGCATGGTCAGTTCTGCTTAAAAACAGCGTGCACAGACCCAGCTTGTTCAGCAAAGTGACCGTAAATCTTTTTATATTTTTGCACATATAGATGCACTAAGTTATTTTTTGGCAACTTGAGAGCAACAGGAAGGAGCTGCAACAAACATTTACATGCTATCACCTTGTAAAGTTGAACCATCGAATGCAGATGTGCATCCAGCAGGTGAGGAGCAGCAGTCGTGCTTCTCCACCTGATGAAGCTCAGTATTCAGTCTCTTTCAGCTCTGTTTTGGCCTCCTCTCACTCTGAAGCTGCTGCACTTTGTTCACCAGCTAGTAAAGCTGGTTAACCGTGTGTCTGCTTGTGTACAGAGGTTTAATCTGAGCTGAAAACAGCTGTCTGCTGCAGCTGAAATAACACTATGAGAGAGGTTAGGTTAAACACTACTGTGATGAACTAAAAGATATTGGAAAATACTGAAGTCAGGTGATAATCCTCTGTTGCTTCATCCCCCTTAATTATCTCTTTTTTTTATAGGCCTGAAATACGTTTATATTATAACATAATTACAGCTGCTATAACTACAGTTACAGGGGCAAACTCATAACGAATCCCATATTCTCACTTACATCTGCTGGTACTTAACCATGCATATAGTTTTCTTTTTATTTGTCCACGCTGCCAAGATTTGTGCCTCTTCCCAGTGCAGTTGTGGTGGACATAATTTTGCTCATATAAATGAAAAATTACATTTTAAAAGATTCAACAGCAACCTCGGTTTCCAAAATATGACATCCTGGCTGCTCTGGACAATCCACAAAACACACAGGGGACGGTTTTTATTGCTACTGCTCCGTAACAGAGCCTGTCCGCCGGATTATGATGAGTAATGAGGACCTTTTTTTTGAGAGACATTCTGTTCGGACAGCAGTCCAGTTCATTTGACTCCAGTGTGAAAGGCAGGATTATCAAACGCAGATTCCTCAAATCCTGAGCGACAAAAAAACCCCAGAAATCATCTGTGTGGTTAAAAGGAGTATTTTGATGTTATTTGGGTGAATCGACCCCTTAAGAAGTGGAACCTGTTAGCTTGTGTGTAATCCGGTTTTACACAACCTGTTACGTCTTTCCAGCCTGATTTGCCTGTTGCTCCGCTCGCAGCAGCTGACATGCAAATCTACCCTGATTATCTAATAATGAACTGAGGAAATGTGAATTACGAGTAAACGTGCATCACTGCCGTCTTGGGAAAAAAAACACTTAAACTGACTGCTTCCTTTTTTTTTCACTTAATGAATGTGTTGAGTCAGTTTCATGACCCCTTGGGCCCGAAAAACTTATTAAAACTCATTTGTATGATTTCGACATACTGTGCACGAGAGCCAGCGAGTAAACAAACAGGATTTCTTCACTCCCATGTCTGGTTTTTTGGAGGGTTCGTGCTCTTTAATAAAGGCGATATACTGTCTTTTTATTTTTTGGGCGCCGGCAGAAGCTGGGAGAGAGTGAGAGGAGAGTGACGGGAGGACTCCTCTGAGTGGCATAGGATTATTGAAATGCACCTGGAAAGTAAACTAATTTTCTCTGCGGGTCAGAGGACTGGTTGTGGTAATAAAAAGAGAGATGTCATTAGATTCAGTGGTATTTGAAGAGTTCTCTGGAGAAGGTGGAGGAAGAGGAGGAGGAGGAGGAGGAGGTGGACGAGGAGGAGGAGGAGGAGGGTACTGTGTGTTTGAGAGAGTTAGAGTTAGACAGAGGGAAGAAGTGTGTGTGTGTGTGTGTGTGTGTCCACAAGTGTGTGTTTTCCAATCTGTTCCCCTGCCACTATCTCTGTCTCCTCTGTGTATATGTTATTCATGAGCTTGACCTACATGTGCCCGTGCTTGTGTGTGCATAGATGTGTGTGTGTGTGAGTCCACGCAGGAGAAAGTGATAAGGTTCCGGTCCACATTCCAAGATTCACCAGCCACTTTCACGCTCTGACCACCCAGTCTGATATTTTCCCTTACAATGGAGTGCGATCTGCCGATGACAGTCTCCACTGTGTTTATGCTTTCACGCTGCGTCCAAGTGCCGATCAGACTCACCTGCACCTGTCCACTTCTTCATTTTCCTCTTTTTTTTCCTCTCTTTTTTATTCCGTGGAAACTTCTGTTGATATTTCCAGAAATGCAAAAAAAAAAACCAGCAGGAAACAGGAAAGTGTCTATATGAAAACCTGAGCATCTCACTGAGCTTAAACCATAAAAACAGACGCGTTTTATGGCTCGCAAAACACAAAACATGGCAGCGACTCCTTGCCATTACGATGCTGGTACATTCTCTTTATTTGCCAAAATAAAGCTTTGCTCCTGGGTATAGTTTCCTCGCCATCCTCACTGATGGATTACATCATGTAAAGTGCAAGCTGTCTCCTAAGCAACAGCGAGCGAGCGAGCGAGTCCAAAGGAAGACAGACTTAGCAACATTAGATCTTTTAGCCTCTCGCGTCCCTCTGGTGTCCTTCAGCATGCAGGAAACATCAGAGACGGGCCTGGTTAGTAAACATGAGCGTGCTGCCTGCAGTTTACTCATGTTACATTACAGAGGCTGAAGGGAAGTGAATATTTTCACTTCCTTCACAAGTTTCCTCATTAACAAGAAGGTTGTGGCAGGAAATAAGACTGACAGAGTCTGGAGGTTTTATTTATGTTTGTATTCCTTAAAAAAGTGAGTAAATCGAGGTAAATTCGACCACAATCCAGACATCAGTGGAAAATGAAACAGATGACTGAAACCAAGGGTGATTTTCACCTCATGATCTGCTTTTTTTTTAACTTAGTTGTAAATGTCGGGAAATGGAGCAGAATGAGAATTGTAACTTTTTTAAAAAACTGAAGATGGTGTCTTTATTCTGTTTTTTCCCAGAAATCTGAAGTTATTCAATGTTGAATAACATACAACAAAGAAATACTGAAAATCCTCACATTTGAAAGGCTGGAAATAATCAACTATAAGAAATGTTGTTATGTTGTATTGATCCACTAACTGGCTTCTCATTTTAACAATTTTGTTTGGCGATGTGGATTTAAGAGTCATAGTCAGACGCCTGTTATTGCTGCTGTTGGTTTTACATCATCAGATTTTACCGCATGAGACATCAACCAATGAGTCAGCAGAAAAAATTGATCGCTTTGGTGACAAAATGTGGGATATTGCTCGAGAAATGTTGTGGAAATGCGTTGTTATACCTACAGTAAATGTGGCACATAATGATAGATAGCGGGACAAAACACCTCGGGGGCACAAGGTAACTGCACAGAAAAGGCATTTTTCATTTAATGGGAACAAATGGGGGTCATTGCTGTTGTGTACAGTTCTGCAACATGAAACCCCCGCTTCCTAATTACAGTAAAAGCCCATTTTTCGGTGCCTTAGTCCAAATCTGGTGTTGCTTTGTATCTGGTGTTGCAACTAGTCAAGATGCAGACGCCTCCCTTTCTGACTCTCCCCCCTCCTGTCTCCTCCCTCTCTCTCTCTCTTTCCCTCTGTCATCCTCAGGACGTCCAGACGTGGTCGAGTCCGTCCCAGACGATCCCACGTACAACGTGAGCAGCGAGCTCACCCTCACGGTGAGCCGCGGCGATGACAACGCCCTCATCACCTGCGCCGTCGACCATCCCTCTCTCGCCCCGGGGGACAAGAGGAGCGAGCAGGCTCTGCGGGTGTTGTGTGAGTCAGCTGGGAAAAAGGGCGGATTGAGGGGAGGAAAGGGGAGAAACATAGGATGCTGTGGGGGAGGAGAGGACAGGGGAAACGAACAGTAACCTCAAACAGTTTTCTTTTTTTTTTTTGTTCTTTATTCCTTCCCCCTCTGCTCTTCTCTTTTATCGGGCAGTCTAAGCACATTTCCTGTCTTTTCAGTTTGATCTCTGCTCCAATAATTTCACATTAGCTACCTGCGATAATGACCACACAGGAATTTAACCTTCCTCTGCCGACGCACCTGCCCGCCGCTAAGTCACTGTGGATAAGAAGAGCAGGTTATCATCCGAAATGAGACTATAATTGGAGCCACGTCGGAGCCTGTGTCAGTGCTGCCACCCTGTGGGCGAGTTGGCGGCACTGCATCGCCTAGGGAGAGTGATGTTGTTGTGTAAGGGGTTATGTCATTGTGGGAGGCAGAGAGATGGTGACGCCTACAGGATGCAGACGGGAGTAAGACACAGGCTGGGATGAATGAGACCATCGATGCTCAGTACATGTCTGTGCTGTAATGAGTCCTGTGTTATGTAACTGTACATACATGTGTGTGTGTATGTGTGTGTGTCTGCGTGTGTGTGTGCTTGTCTTCAACTTACAGATTCCCCCAATGTAGAGATCCTGCCAGAGAGCGATCTACCCAGAGAAGGAGAGAAGTTCTACCTTCAGTGTTTGGGCATCGGCAACCCTGAGTAAGAGAGAGAGACACACACACACACTTTTAATTTACACCATGTCTGTTCGTATGCATGCACACACACTCACACACACACACTGGTTTGAACACACACTGACTTAATTGTCTCCATGTGTGCAAAAATTTCCCTTAAAGAATGTCTGTTTGTTTATAGACCTTTATATAATTAAAAAATGTATAAAAAAATACAACTTGAGGTCATTAAACGAACAGAACATAAATAAAAATGACTGAAAATGTGATCATGTATCAGTTTTATTATCTTTTTGTTTTTTTTTCTTTGTGCCTACAACTTGTAAATGATGACCATTAGAGTTCTGCTCACAGTTTAAGCTCCAGAGTCAGAGGACGTAACAGAACATGGGAGGAATGATCATGTGGCAAATCTGTACGATGAGGTGAAACCTTGCAAATTTTATTTCAAATTGCATTTCATAAATTAAGTTCAGTAACAGGTTTACTGCTTGTTTACTGCAGATGGAACAATAAATCCTCTGCTGTTCAACCGTGAAACGTGTCGGTGCGCTCTAAAACTACTCGTTTGACTTATTTCTGCCTGATCCGGTCAGGCTGCGTTCAAATGACAACTGTTAGGTTGAGATCAGGGAAAGAGACGAAGAAAACATTTTTAACTTTTCCTCCGTGTTTGGTGTCAAAGTAAGAAACTTTTGGAGAAGCTTTAGCATCACCTTCATCACATGTTTGCTCATAACTGGATCACAACAGGTTGTTGATCCTGAAAACATAAATGCATGAAATGATTTAAACATGGCTGCTGTTTTCTGGTGGTGACAGTTTGGAATTGATGCTTAATTGAGCTTTAATTTATCATTTTTAAGTGCTTGTAGTGTTTGTTATCACCTTTTTTTACATTAAACTTGAACCAGACACAAATCAAAAGTCCCAACTTTCACTAAAGTTATGCAGAAGGTCTGGAAAGACCTCAAACACACATGAAAACACACCTACATTTAGTTGCTGCAAAGGCATCAAACTGCACAACAGGTGCACGATCACAAAAAACACAAAAAAATCCCTTAAAGAATGCAAACGCCCACACACACCTACAGACAACAGCTCCGACAGTCACACACGAGCGCAGGAAAAAAACACTTGTAAGCGCTCACGCATTAACGCGTTCAGCGTCTGACGCCTTCACGTGCGAGCAGTCACTTGGCGAAACCTGACACATGCACGAACACACACACTCACACACACACACGCGGAAACAGTTAGCCGAAACACCTGTTTGTACATGCTGATACAGAGTGTACACAATTATTCTGATACACACACCCACACACACACATTCACACACACACACACAGAGAAACAAACTGCAGTCCTCGTCTTAAATCCTGCCCACACAAATACACTCTTTCCCCCGGCCTTTCTGCATTATAGATGAACCTCCAGCCGACCAGCCCTATCGATCCGCTCTCCTCCCCTCCTCCTCCCTTCCTCCTTCCCTCCCTCCATCATCAGGTATCTCTCTGCCGCCGTGTCACTCACGCCTCCTCTTGTCACAACGCCTCCATACCCTCCCTCCCCTCCCTTCCTCCTCCTCCCCCTCTTCCTGTCCTTTCCTATAACTCTCCTCTATCTCTCCATACACCTTTTCCTCTCTAAACTCCCCATCCATCCGTCCATCCATCCATCCACCTCCTCCCTCTCCCCCCCCTCCTCCCCCCTCTGTCAGCTCATCACAGGAATGTGACTAACCGCTTAGCCTGATTGGCAGCTGGAACAGATAGGAGGCGGGGAAGGAGGAGGTGACTGTCACCGCATGTGCGTGATTTTTTTTTTTTTTTTTTTTCACAGGCAGAGAGGGAGTCGATGAATTATAGACGGGAGGCGTGAACGGTGTGACGCGGTGCGCACGTGGACCACCTCTGTTTAGAAATGCATGTGTGTGTGTGATACAATTAGAGACTCACGGACAGGGAATGGATGTGCTGTGTAAGAAACAGTCTTGTTTTGAAGTGATAAAAAAAGGTTCTTTGTGGTTCAAAAATGGCTCCGGGGGTCAAAGTTCAGCTCCCCGCGGGATGAGCCATCCTAAAAACTGTACTTAACTCCCAGCACGCGGAGAGGTCTGAGATAAAAGCATCCGCCGAGTGGCAAGAGGCTGCACGCGGAAAGAAAAAAACAAGACGAGCCTGTAGAAACAGAGAGGAGTGAAATTGTGAGATTGAGGTAAAAAAAATAAATAAATAAAGAGAGAGAGAGAGAGAAATGACAAGGGAAGGAGAGGTAGATAGGAAGGAAAACAAACCGACAGGAGAGGGAGAGGTGGAGGGGAAGCGGAGAAACGCGTGGGCGGAGAGGAGACAGAAAGATTTGATGACAAGCGGCGAATGACTAAGACAGAGAGAGGGAGAGCAAACAAGAGAAGGCCTGCGCGCGCGCGTGTGTGTATGTGTGTGCCTGTGCGCGTGCGTGCGTGAGCCTTGTGTGCGCCGCCGCCGCCGCCGCCCCTCGTGGATGAGCGAGCGTCCAATCAAATCAGATACAGGTTGGCCCCCGCAGCTGTCAATCAAAACGCAATTCGCCGCGACAACACCTTTCCTCCGAAACACACCCGACCCCTCCTCCTCCTCCTCCTCACGAGCCACCCCCCACCCCCTCCTCCAATCAAAGTCAATGAACGTCACACTTCATTCTATGATACGCACTTTTCTCTCCTTGGTCACATCCTGTCAGGTTCAAAAGAATAACTCACCGCATCAAATTCCACGCTGTGTTTCCCTGACGCCCGGCGGCGGCGGAAGCGGCGGCGGGAGCGGCGGGAGCGTTTTCTGATGGAAGAGAGCGGAATTTGTGCTCTACATTGTGTTATATTTCCCCCCTATTGGATCGTCGCGGCTCGCAATTGCATCACATTTCTGCGCTTCGAGTCGTTTTACCGCGTTAAACTCCTTAAGACTGTTCACTAAGCACATGCACAGGTAAAGAAAGAAAAAAGCTTTGCGTAACTTTGACCCCATTAAGTGCGAGCTTCCTTATGCGTGCAAGGTCACAGCCATGGTGGGACAACAGCAGGTGACTTGTAACAGGATTACAGTAATCTGTAACCTGTGAAAGGTTAAGGCGGTTCGTTTCTCTTAAGAGTAAAACCAAGAATCAATTGACTTAAAAGTCTCATCCAAAGCCTGATAGAGTTTGTTCCACTTTTCTCTTTTCCAGCAACTATTAAAACTTAGTAATGATCATTGCACTCAGTGACATGACGCTTGTTATTGTTGGGGAGGTAAATTCAGAGAAATTATAAAGGGTTACAAAAACTAGCTGACCTGTTAGGAATGTGTTAATATGCGATCAGAGTAATGTAAAATTAAACTTGTAACATTTGAAAACTTTTCCAACAAATGTTTCAAACTGGGCAACAAAGTCTAAAAACCCACAATTAAAGCAGACAGTTTAACCTCAGTGCGGTACTCAGAGCCGATTACACATGACTGGGCCAGTAAACAGGAACGCTTCCTGTAACCTCCCCCTCCCTTTAATGCTGCTGCATCTTTGTTGACCCGTGTTATCTGGAAATACGCAACAAAAACAGAATCAGTTTGACGTTTTACAGAAAATCTTTTCACAATAAAAGGATAAAACATCTTTGTAGTCACCAACTTCTTGATTAGCAACTGTAATTAAATTACATATTTTCTTTAGTTACAAGAATAATGCACATGTATTTTGATATTTAATTACATTACAACCTTACATGTTACTAGTTACTCCTCACACTGCTTGTTATGATCAACATTCTCATTTATTTCAAGTCAAATCCGCGTTTGCTGTCCTGCTGCTGCAAATACTCACCAGATCACCAAATGTGCATCAATTAATCTGCTGCAAACAGTTTCCAGCAAATGTTTGAGTCACCAATGTTGTTGTCCGGTAATTTTAGAAAATGATTTCATGTTTTCGTGAATAAATCTACGTTGCAGAGCTGCAGAGTGAGGCGATTAGTATTTTTATCTGTTGTTTATGTGAAAATAGTGATGGGAGCAGCTTTGAATGTGTCCATCCTCTGTGGGAACCAGTGGCCTTGAGACTGAGAGCCACAGTGAAGGAAGTCTGAAAGAAATGACATTTTAAATGTGTTTTTGATGCTCTAATGAAATAACAACATAAAATAACACCAGACTTATCCTTCAATAATCTCCTAATTGTCAGAATAGTGATTAGATGACGGAGAATTTGAGAATTAAGTGTTGGATTACAAAGATTTCAGACATTAACATAACTTAGCAAAGCTTAAATTAATAATTTAACAAAAACACCCAGTGGCTCATTCTTTACCGTGATAATGATTATAGATGTGAGAGGGAGGAGTACGCAGCTCCAAAGTACCCATAATTTGCAATAAAGAATGTCTCGAAGCGTATCATGACTTTTGTGCGGTGTTTACTAATGCATGGATGCTAAATGAAAAGTTTCCCTCTTAAGCAGAGCTCATAGCAAAAGAATAAAACACAGACTCCAGACATGCATGATGGGAATTAACGGTACAGTCGGACCAATCGGCTTCCTGCGCTTAAACTGGCTGCTGTATAACAGAGATTGACTTTTGGGCATTATGTTTAATAACATTACACAAGTTACAGGCTGTAAATGTGGAGTTAATTGTTCAGTTAATTGCATATTATCTAGCATTCGGAGGCGGTGTAATACAACAGCTGATTACATTTTATTGCAGGTAACCAGACGATGCAGCCAAACAAGGTCCAGACACACTCTTTAAAAAATGCTTAATGCTTGAAAATCTTTTTTTTTTTCTCTCTCTCTCTCCGTTTGCCCGGGGACAGCTTACTGAACGCTGAAGCTCTTTCTCAGCATTGTTAGGTTTTATATTCTGCAAATGACAAATTCCAAACTTTGTGCTTCGCTGTTAGTCTCCCATGTGTTTCCTCAGCAGCAGGTGTCAAAGGAGCACGCGATGTTTCTCATTTTCTCATTAGATTTCACTCAGTCGGAGAGTTCTGCCCAGCAGCAACAACAGATAAGAGTTGTTGTGGGTCTTTTTTTTTTTTTGCCTGGAAACATCAGGCTAGATTTTAAATTATTGGTGCAAAGGAGCTCGGTCTGTAAGATTTATCGTTCCTGCCTTTGAAACAGCTACTGTACGGCCACAAATAGCCGCCTGGCCTCCATCGTGAATTTACGTATTGCACCTTTAGGTGTCGCTGAGGGGTTTTTTTCTTTCTCTCTCTCTCTCTCTCTCTCTCACACATTTGGAGGAGCGATTAATCAGTCCAACCCATTCAGGTCTGTCCCCAATTCAGACTCCCCGTCATTGTAATTACAGTACGGCGCTTAAGGACTCGCACATTTACATAATTGATTCTTTTATCAAGGCACGTCTCACTATCTCTCTCATACACAATCTGCTGTGCAGAATGGATTTTTTTAACGCAGACTGATTTGAAATGCTGATCTTTGTTCTGCTGTCTTTTCTCCCCTCCGTCTCTTTTAATCTCCTTTCTTCTTCAAGCTTTGCCGCTCTTCTTTTCATCATTTTCTTCATCGTTCTTCTTCTTCTTTTTTTTCCCCCACCACTTCTGCTTGTCTGCTGCGACGACTCTCACCCCCTCTCCTCCTCCCTCTCCTCCGTCTCCTCCCTCGTTTCTTTACTGTAACATCCATCTTTCTTTCTTGTTTGTTCTCACTTGCTCTTCTGTCCTGCTTTTATCCTCTTTTTTCCATCTTCGTTCCCTCAAGCCTCACCTCTCCTCCAGCCATTTCTTCTCTTCTTCCCCCTCCATCTCTACTCTTCCTTTGATCATTTCATCTTTTTTTCTTCCTCCTGCAGCCCTCGTCACTGCTCCCTTCGCACCCTTTTTGATTTTCACTTTTAGTTTTTCTGCCTTTTTGTCCAAAATGCGCAGGATGTGTACAGTTCAGTTCAGGACTTTCATTCTTTCTGTGTTTATTCTGTCTCTTCTGTCTCAGGCCCGTCACCTACATCTGGGAGAAGAAAGATGGAGAGCTCCCCCCACTGGCCAAAGTGGATGGTCCTTTCTTGCGCTTCGAGATGCTCAACAAATCAGATAATGGCGTCTACATCTGCCACGCTGACAACGGCATCGGAGACGGGCAGGGGGAGTACGCACTTCTGGTGCAAGGTAAACAGAAAGAAGTGAAAAAGAAGGGAGGACTAACAGTCAGAAAGAGGGATGAGTGTTGGGAAAAAGAGGGACTGATGTAGAGAAACAGTTGGGATGTCTTCTTCTTTTACGTTTCTTCATCACACGTTTTTTTATTTCTGTCGTTTGTTGTGGCTTTTGCTTGTACTTCCATCTTTTTTCTCTTCTGATTTTCTTTCGTTTCTTTCCTCCTGTTTTTGTTCGTTGTTTTGTTTATTTTTTTCTCATCCAACCGCGCCAACCACAACCGCCACCGCTTGCCATCCAACTGCTTTTGCTCGTTCTCTGGCGCTTCTTTCCCTTCACTTTTTATGTGTCCCGTTGAATTTCGAATCCATTGGCCATTTTTGCGCTTTGCTTGCTCATTCCCACTCGTTTTCCTCCTCCACCTTCCTCCTCCTCCTCCTCCTCCCAAGATCCCACTGACCCAGACTTCCTGGACACCACCAACCCCGCCCTTGGCTCTTCAACCAATCCCTCTATCACTCCATCCTCCTCCTCCTCTTCCTCTCCCTCTGACCTCCTCTTCTCTGGCTCCGGCTCTGATCCCTCATCTGACTCCGTCTCCACCTCCTCCCCCGACTCCTCCCTTACCCCAACCACCTCCACCGCTGACATTGCCACCACCATCTCCACCACCACCGCCCTCTCTAACGCCCTCTTCCCCGACCTGCCGTTCTCACCCGACTCCGCAAGCATCGCTCCCTCCACTGCCGCTCCCCCCGACTCCTCCCCCGCCTCCCCCACCCTTACTCCCTCAGTTTCCGTCCGGCTGAATGGAGTGTACACTTTCACAGGTAAAAAAACCATCTTGAGTTACACACTCGCACACACACACACACACACACACACACACACTTGTAAACAAATGAGATCTGGGAAAAAAAAGCTTAGTAATGGAGCGGAA
>JAPZDV010000004.1:20300413-20323276 GCA_029814665.1 Acanthurus lineatus | reverse complement strand
CACACTCGCACACACACACACACACACACACACACACACACACACAATAAAACAAATGAGATCGGGGGAAAAAAAAGCTTAGTAATGGAGCGGAAAAACAAACACCATTCAAGTTACCACTTTGCTATTTTTCTCTTCAATACACAAACTGTGCTTGTATTGTGGAGCAGTCAAACACACTGGGAGTTTGTTTTACATGCTCACACTCATACACACACACACAGACAAGCATACACACACATACCCACACACACAAAGCTGACAGCAAGAGCAGACTTGAGGAAACAATGAAGACAAAAATGGCATTCGTGTGGCCTTGTCACAGCTGTTTGATGTTTTTTTTTTCTTGTTTCCCTCTTTCTTCCTGTTAATAATCCCTCACCCTAACCCCCCCCAAAACCCCCCCACAACACACACTCCATCCATCCATCCATCCATCAATGCATCCATCCATTCATCCATCAATCTAAACATCCACCTGTCCATCTACTCATCCACTTGAGAAGGTCCTGCAGACAACATTCCAGGTATAACTTTTTCCACCAGTCACCTGTCGTTCTGACTTTCTGTCGTTCTAACTCTTTTGTCCGTCTGTCCACCTGTAGGTCTGACTGTCTGTGGTTCTGTCTGTTCTAGTCTGTCTGTCACTCCGAGCTTTGAAAGCAGAGGGATGAATATTTCATTCATTTTTTTTTTTTGTTGTTGTTGTACCCAAATGCAACTGATAGGCTTAAAACACAAGCTCATGGACACATACACACACTTCCACACATACAACACACACTCACCTCAGCACCATTCACACCACGCACCCACTTCTGCCTCACAAAAACACACACACACACACTCACACACACTCACACACACAGGCATGACCTCTTAAGTGGTTCAAGTCATTCTCATAGTGTTCCACTTCCTCTGTGTGTGTTTCTCTATATGTGTGTGTGTTTTTTTTCTGTGTATATGTATGTGTGTGTGTGTGTGCTGGGTTGGAGGAGGGGAGGGTGGGGAGGAGGGGTGGGGGGGTCAGGCTTCGAGGTGTTCTTGGGTCTTGTCTGCTTTCCTTTGATGCTGACAGCAGGATTTATGGGCTCATTCTCAGTCTCGCCTCGTCAGCATGCCCCTCTCACCTCCACGCTGGCCCAGCCGGAGTGTGTGTGTGTGTTTCTGTGTGTGTGTGTGTGTGTGTGTGTGTGTGTCTGAGTCTCCCATCCTCACCAGGCCTCTCACCCTCTCCTCTCTCCCTGTTCTGCGTCTCCTCCTGGCCTCTGGTTGGCTCTTGTCATGCCCCTTCGCTCCTCTAACAGACTGAAATGTGACTTTTTTTTTTCCCTTCTCGATCGGCGGTTCGGCCCATCGTTCGGTGCCCCGGCCGGTTGTTTTGTGCTCCTTCCTTCCCTCCTTCCTCACTTTTCAGTTTTGTCTACATTTTTCTGGTTGTCTGTGGCTGTTGCTGTGCCTCTTTCTGAAGTTCCTGTTCTCTGATTGGACGTAAAAGCTAGTTGGTTTCTCCCTCTGATTGGTTTAATCCTTTACCCTCTGTGTTGGTTTTTTTTACCCCCCAACAATGTGAAAAAACAAGTGCAAGCAAGTCTCTCTCTCCAGTTCCCCTTCTGTTTGATTCCCACATTACCTGTTTATTAATCTGTTCTGTATGAGAAGTGCTGCTTGTGGGTCGAACCTCTCTGAGTGACTTTAAAAATTGACACCCAGCATTTGATCCGGTTGGAAAAAAAGTCAGGCGAAATGAATGATGTATCAAATTATTTTTCCACAGAGATTGATTTCTTCTCTGAGGGGCAAGTTGTTAAAGTGGCTGAAGTGAAGCGAAATGGAAGGAAAAAAAAATATCAAATCTCTGCTGTTTGGTGGAAAACTTGAACTTCTTAAAAAAAAAAAAAAAAGTTCAGCACCTCTTCAGAGACGAGAAGATAAACTGCTTGAACTTTCCCGAGTCAGAAGTTTACGAATCAGTCTTTCACACAAACTCAGCAAAGTATTGGCTTTATTTCTAGAAGTTTAATTTAGTTTCATAACTTGTAGTATATAAACTTTTATTCACATATTGCTTAAATAAACATGTGTTTGCATCAATCTAATTAAATTTAAAAATAGTTTGTAGGATTCTGTTAGTTTAGCCATTTTTGTTTTGATTTTCTTTTGCAAACACTAAAAGAATATTTTCATTCTATTTTCATTTTTGGACCAAAAAGATATATCTTTTTAATAAAGTACCCCAAATTATAATGAAAAAATATGTGAGTGTAAGAGTTAAAGTTTATAAAAACATATCTCATATGCAGCTTTTAACAAACAAAGTATACATTTGTTCGTTTCAATTTAAAAAATCAATTGTTTTTTCATTTTAAATAAAGGAAAACAAACTAAAGTTCATGAAATAATCTTTTTTGAAGAGTTTTCATTCTGGGGATCCAACGTGACGGGATCAGCAGTCACTTTTGTATCAAACTAAATAATGAAACCTTGATGTTCCTTTAAATTCTGGTTGTAGTTTTCGGGCCCTTGTGGCTCTGATGTAGTTGCACAAAGTCTAAAGTGAAGAGATGAAACTAACAAACTGAAAGCATTTCGCAGCTCGTGCCCCCACCAAGTTTCTGTAATTGCTTCAGACTTGGTGTGTAAACGGCACAAACGCCTGTTGCATGTGAGTCACGGAGGAGTTTTTTTTAATGGGAGGCCGACGCGGTGGCCCCTTTTGTTTCGCCTGGCTTTTTTTCATATCCTCGTCTTTGTCTTCTGAAGGTTTGCCACTGTGCCTGGGTTTTATATATTGACAAGTCCTCTCCGCTCCCCCGTTCTTTTCTTTCTTTTCTTTTCTTTTCTTTCTGCCTTCTCTCTCTCTCTTTCTGTCACTCTCCCCATTATTCTCTCTCTCTCTTTTTTCTCTATTTCTGCTGCCTTTCATCATCCGTCTCCCGTTTACACCAATATTCATGGGCCACCCCCTCTTCCCTCTCTCTATTCTTCATCCGTCTCTCTTTCCCTCTCTCTGTCACCACCTCATTTTCTCTCCCTTTGTCTCTTTTCCTTTTTTCATCCCTGCTCTCCTTCTCTCTCTTATTACGACTCCCGTTTCCTTATCTTTACGACATGGCCTCCTCTTTTTTCCTCCTTTCTTCTCCTCTCCTCTCCTCTTCTCTCCATCCCACATCCCTCTTCTTAAGACCCCACAGCCATGTCGACCTCCTCGGGGGTGGACCACGCCGTGATCGGAGGGGTGGTGGCCGTTATCGTCTTCATCCTGCTCTGCCTCCTCATCGTCCTCGGCAGATACCTCATCAGACACAAAGGTCAGCCGCTCGCACAAACACACACGCACGCGCTCATGCATGCATGCATGAGCGTACACAGAAGTACACTCGCATAAATATGGAAACATGCGCGGCGAGACGGGATCTCACACGTACGAACATGCATGTGCATACAAATGCAGGGACACACGGAAAAGCACTCATACCTAAAAACGGATTCCGAGCATAAAACCTCACTTTTCTTTCACTCTCCAAGCAGAATGAGAGAATTAATGAATGACAATAAGCGAATGTTTATTCATCGCCTTCTAACGCATTTCGGTTCACACACACACAACTTTGTGGGAGATTAAATTCCCTGACGTCAGCGATGTTTAAGCAGCATATTTTCAATTACAGGGTCAAATATTGGATTCAAAGTGAGTGAGGTGGATGTGTAATTGCTTTTCCGGCCACAGTGTTGGTTAGTCACTGTGTTGCTCATGTTGTTCTGTGAGTAGGAAACAACAAAATAGGGATTATTTTCCTCTTTCATTTCACTCTTATTTATCTCTCAAAAGCGAAATTTTTGGCACATTAACAGCTGAGATGAAAGAAAAGCTCGGAAGGATCAACTGAAGCGATGGGGCAAGTGAGATTTAAAGCCCACTAAAGACACATCTTAGCACCCAGCTGGTGCGGTTGATAAACACTTGCCCCCCACCACAGTGCAGCAGATTCAGTACCCAGCTTCAGTTCCTGCAGGTGGTTCAAAATGTTGAACTCGGTCGCTCGGTTGCTGCTGTTCACAGTCGCCACGTCTGTGAGGGATCATTTCCATGTCACTGCCTTGGTGACTCCCCTCTGGCTGGTGGGGGCGTCTGTGCAGAGAGGAGAGGGATACGGGGGGGTGATGATGTTTGAAGCTCGTCACTGTCGAAGGAATGCATGTTTCCCAGTCTTTGGGTGAGCTGAGGAGTGAGGAATTACAAGGACTGCAGTGCTTTCTGAAGTTATCTTAGGTGAAACTAATGATGCCGACTGAGGAGACCAGACTGAACCTCAACTGATGTAACTTAACCCTAACCATAACAATCAACCCTTAACCCTGGTTTTTCACTGAAATAATAGCATGTATTTAACCTGGAAGCAGGTCCTACTGGAATAGAGCTGTTGAAATGCTGTAAACTGATGGTTGAATGTGACCTACATGTTAAAAAATATTTCATTTTCAGTCAAATTTATCACAGTTTTAACTTCAACATCTTTGGATCTGCAGCTCAAATCAACTTTTACCAGAAGATTTAATCAGCTTGAACTGACTTTTTGTCTTATTTCTAACCCATAATGACCAAAGAAAACCTCCTCATTGAACTTCTCCAAAAAAAAGTCCTTCATGTTACCGAGTTAAACACCTTTAAAATCAGCTGTTCTCAGGGTTTTGAGTCTCGTAGCATCATCACAGCCTGAAGAAAACTTTACTGCATATTGTGATTCACCTCCATTAAAAGACAAAAAGGCAGAAAAATTTACTGAAAGCAGCTAAAGTAATAATCTAGAAATCATATTGGAACATCTCGCCGCTCTGTTCTGCTGCCTTTAAACCATTTTACAGTTCCAGTGTTTGACTTTTACTGCCTCAGCAGTTTTATCCTCCTCTCTCTCTCTCTCACTCTCACTTCCTGTCTCTCTTTTTATCCGTCTTCCTCCCACAGGAACGTATCTGACCCACGAGGCCAAGGGCTCGGACGACGCCCCCGACGCCGACACGGCCATCATCAACGCAGAGGGAGGCCACTCCGGAGCAGAGGACAAGAAGGAGTACTTCATCTAGACGTATGGACGGAGCGGTGGAGGAAAGGAGCTGGAGGAAGAGGAGGAAAAGAAGGAGAAGGAGGAGGAGGAAAAGATGGAGGACGTGGAGGAAAGGGGAGGGGAGGAGTGAAGTGGGGAATAAAAAAAACCTCCATTTGTTTTCACGACGCTTCAGTTCTTCACTCAGTCGGAGGGATGATGGGAGGGGAAGGGAGGCGGTGAACTGTGGGCAGGAGCGACTGGTACTACCCTCTTTACGTTGAAACAGGGAAGTGAGACTTTGCACTGACATATGGACGAACTGAAGTCACACACAAACACACACACACACAGAAACGTTCGTACATGAGTCGGTTTTTTGGGAGGGGGGAAACTCTTCCTCACACAGACTTGAATGCTCGTAGATGCTTAGATTTAACAAAGACGAGCCTCTTACTAACACGTCTGAATTATTTCTGACTGACACATTAACACATTTTTACACGAGAGCATCGTATCCTATTTCTAACTGTCGACCGCCTCGAAAAAGCAAAATTGTAACTCACATTCCGGCATTCCCGAGCTGACGACCTCGCGTCTGTCACCACGCCATTGCTTCATCATTCATTCATAACCCCAACCAGCTCTGTCTTCTCACATTTCTCACATCCTCATTCTCTCCATCCCTCTGCAAACATCGTAACACTGGCAGAGAAAAAAAAAAAATCCATCCCGAAAGCAAATTATGACCGACAAACAATAATCCTCCTCACTCTCTCTCACGCTGTTTAATCATTTCATGCCATCGAAACCTCCTCACGTGTCCTCACACACACCCCGGTAGAAACCCGTTGAATTTCCCACAGCGCAGCAACACACACTCACACACAACAACATGCAACTCTCATGCAAAAATAGCATTCCTGCCTTGCGCTACCAAGCCGAGGGGCTCCAGTATACATATATAAATATATATATATATATAGAATTATATAGCATTCTTTTTACTTGACAGAAAATGTTTGGTGTGCTGTAAATACACTCTCTCTCTCTCTACCTTCTGTCTCTCTCTCTTCTATCCCTCTTTCTGTCTACATCTCCCTCTCTCCTGTATCTCATACAGTCTGTTACTGCTTTACAGTAACTTATATACTCTTAAAATTAAAAAAAAAACAAAAAACGCCTGCCTGTTTTTATTACATGCGTGGAAATGCAGAGTCAAAACTTATCAATATCTGGGGAAAAATATTAAAATAACGACGATGACGTTGCGATAACAACTAACCTTAACTGCAAATATTTGTATGAGGAACGTTTTCCTTCCTTTTTCTTCTTTTTTCTTCCTTCTTTTCTTCCTTTTTTGGGTTTTTTTGGGAACTTATGAGAGTTTTTCTCTCCTCAGTGTCTCAGTGTGTTACTGTCAGTGTTAACAGTTTACAGTGTCTGTCAGTTTGTCGGTCCAGGGGTCCACATTACAAATCTATTTTTCCTGAATTGTAAGTTCATTTTTGTCGAGGTTCAGGGTTTTGATGCTGTTTGTTTATTACCTTTCTACTCTGCGTCACATTCGGTGCCACCATTTTCTTTTTCTTCCTCCCTCCCCTGCTCTCTCAGCCCTTTTTCTCCCAAACACTAAAACTGTAGCAAAGCCTTCGAAAGGTGTCAAACAAAGTGTTTGTTGGAGTTTTTTTTTTTTCTGGAGTATCACTGCCTGCCGCCATTTTTTTCTCCCTGCAGCAGACTTCTCATCCCGCCACAAAAAAAACCCCTCCTAGCACTGATATCATGACTTCTTCTTCTTCTTCTTCTTCTTTGTGGCTGGTCTGGTTGCTGTTTCAGGGAGATGAAATCGCTTGCTTGCTTGCTTTCCACTGCGAGGCCAAACAGGGTTGGCTGCTTACATGCATTATGACAAATTTCTTGGCAAAAAAAAAGAAAAAAAAAGTCACCTTTTTGTTGTTTTATTTGTTCTGTATTTGTGTTGTTGCAAGCAGGAATCATTCGCCAGCTTTGCAAAAAAAAAAAAAAAAAGGTTCCCCATAAAGGCGCATTGTTTTAATAAGGTTCGGAGTTCGCCTTGGCACCGGAGAGCTCCACTTGGCCCGGTTGTGGAAATTGATTGCAATCTAACTAAGAGGCTCCGGGATCCAGACTGTACACATTGCCAAGCTCTGTCTTGGCGGGCAGGGAGCCGAGCCGAAGTCTGGGCTGCGCTAACACTCAAGAAAGTCATTTAGGAAACTTAAATGTCCTCCCCTCCCCCCCTCAACGACTCCGCTCCGCTCGTCCATTTATTTTCATTCTTTAATCAATCATCCCGTCTGCGTCCTGATCCACCTTCACCCAGTCTCCCCCTTTCCTCTCCTCATCACTCCTTCCCCCCTTGTTTCCCCTCTCCATCCCTGATTGATGTCTGATTCTCCTCGCCGGTCTCTCATCCATGAGTCCCAATGTAAACGTTCAGTAGGAAGTAGCGCCCTCTAGGTTTTGCTGGCGATGCACTTCTTTTTAAGGAGGTGCTTTGGAGAAGAATCCATTTGCTGTTGTTGTCGGTCCACCTGTAGACAGTTACGTCTGTGATAGTTTTTTTATTTTTTTTTTGTACACCCTTTTTTGGGAATGTTCAGGGATTGTACTTTTCCCCGCTTAACTGCTACCTAGCTAGCTGCTTTGAAAGCAAGCGGCCCTGCTAGTGTGTCCATAAGCTAGCTATACTACAAAGGGTACCGTAACCTGAAGCAGGGTCAGCTTGTTTTAATGTTTTTTCCTTTTTTTTTCCCTTCCTCGAGAGCTCTGTTGGAATTTCAGGGGTGGCTGAGTTAAAGCTGTGGTAAACTTGGCACTTAACAGTGTTTAAAATTCTGTTGGGAGACTGTTTGGACTGTTCGCTGACAACTTTAAACAAACCTGAGATGAATATTCGAAGAATTCAGAACACTGTTTATCCCACGTTTGCTTTAAAAAAAACACCCCTTCAGCTTTTCATGTCTGCAGACCAGAGGACGGGCTTTGTCTCACTTTGAGTTCACTGTCCACTTTTGAAGAGAAAACCTTTGATTTGTATCTAACCCCCCCAGTCTAATTCTGCTCTGTGAATGGAGAAACGAATACCTGCCTCATACTCGAACAAAGTGTAGTGTCTTTTTAAAAACTAATGGACCTGTATTTGCCTGTAATTTATCGTCCTGTCCTTCGTCTTAGTTAATGTGCTAGCATGTAGCTTGCATGAGAAACGGTTGGAAAAAAAATGTAGATAGTTTTTTGGAGACGACAAGTGCCGACATGTTCCTCTCCAGAGACAAGAGCGGCGGTCTGACCTCCCTGCTGCTCTCTGATCTGCAAACATGGTCGGTGTCCCAGTTAAAGCCGTCTGTACCTCCTTAAAGGCTGCAGACCTCAGAATAACACTGAGGAAACTCATAAAAGTAGGACCTACTCTGCTCCTCCGAACTATCGCCACAGTCAGACGGTTCGGGGCTACGATGGCGGTGATTTGGGACGCGCGCTCAGTCCAGATTGATATTTCATTGCATCAGTGCAGTAATGACCAGCTGTCACCAGATGCCAGCAAACAGCAGCTTTTCTTACCCCCCTCCCCTTTCTTCAGTCGAACCGAGCTGTCCTGCCCCCCCCCACCCCACTCGACTCTCACCAACTCCTCTTCAGGCAGTCGCACACTAGCTGCCAGTCGTCTCTCTTTGTTTTTTGTTTTTTTTCCCCCTTTTTTTGTAGTTTGAACAAATTGATTTTTAAATTATGTTGTTTTGTAAAAGGTGTGCATAATCTTAAATTTATTACTTTCAGTTCAATTGATAATCATTTTCCTTTTTTCTCTCTTTTTTTTTTTAAATTAGATTTTCCAAAACTTGAAGGTTAGATTTTTTTTTTTTTTTTTTTTGGCGCATTTTATTGTTTCAACAACCATTTTTTTTATATATAATTTCATGTATATAGTGATGCCTTTACTGGATACTCTTACAAGCGCACCCATACACACTTTGCACACACACCTTGGGTACTTACACATCTACACACATATCTGGATATGCACGGCAGGCATGACGTCTGTGACTATGGTGTATTTGTACATATGTGTGTGTATGTGTGTTTGTGTATGAGTGTGAGGTGTGTATTAATTGACCCAAACAGACTCCGGAGACACTCTTACATGTGTTGCATTCACACAAAATGTTATTATTTCAATAACTAAAAACGACGTCTTTGTTTGTAGGATTATTATTTTGGATGACAAGTCTTCCTTTTGAATAAATATCCATATCACATGAGAATAGTGCTGTCACGTATGTTAATTTGTACTATGGCTGATGATGTCATCAAGGCGAGACCCAACCGCATGCTGTGGTGGGTTTCACGTCTGTTGGCTGTTACATTCATACAGTATTTGTTTGATTTGTTTTTTTTTTCCTTTTTGTTAAGATACCAGTTGAGTTGTTGACTTCAATAAACATGCATTTGGGTTAATTTCACCTGTCTTGTTGTCGGTTCTTCTTGTTCAGAAACTTTAAAGATCTAAACTGATCCAAAATGCTAAAATGTTCCTAATTTTCTTCATGCTCTACTTCCAGTTTGCTACGCTGCTTCAACAAAATGTGACACTTCCATAAAAAAACTGACACAATCTCCAAAATTAAACTTTCAGACAAGGACTCACAGTAAATATGTACATTATCTCCAAATCTTAGTATATACAATTCTTATTCAGTTTTAATAAGTTAGTATCCAATAATCAAGAACTTGATTGGTCACTTGAGAAGAACTTCTTAGATTAATTTTTGACTCACAAACTTTGGTGTATAATTTGTGATTTTTTTAAAGCAAATCCTGATTATTCAATAGATTAAAACCTTCTCTTCCGTAAAGAATTGTTAGAAAAGTTCTTAAAACTAACTTTTCAATAATTATGGATTTGATTAAATAACTCAAAAAATGAATAACCACTGAATGCAAGTCTATGTAAGTTATCAACAGGTTCTGAAAAGCCACACGCCATCATTTTCTTATACTATGCAGTTTTAAAAATGACCACCAGATGGCTGTATAACACAAATAAATGGGTGGTTGGTTGTAAAATAAAGAAAACCACCGGCTGACTTTATTTATGGATTCAATTGAATAAAGGCACTAGTCATTATCTCACATGTAAAGTAAGCAATTAAATATTATTTACATTAGCTTTTTAGCCTTTGTAATTTTCTCTCTTTGTCTTTTTTAATCTGTTAATCTTTCTTTCTTTCTCTCTTTTGTTTCCTTTCATTCATGCTTTGCCTCCAAACCCTTCAATATGCGCCGTGATTTGGGGGATATTGTTAGCACATGTTGATACTGGAACAGAGGTTAATAATCAGCTTTTCTTTGTGGGCATGCTGCTAGTTAATTGCACAGTAAGTAGTCACAATCCTCACACAGATGGATGTTCTGAACTCTGTCCGGCTGTTTGAGGATAAAGGGTTTGATTTTGTTGAGCCGTGCTGTTGTTAAGACTCAGTCAGTTTTTCACCAAAACCAGTGTGATAAAATCAACGCCGAACAAATAACAATAATGTTGGTGCAAATTTCATCTCATCTGAGTGTTGAATCGCACATTTTGTAGTAAGTTTATATCCAGATAGTCATTTCTCTATTTGCAGATTGTTGTGTCATGTAGCTGTGAGAGCATTAACATTAATTGATTTAGAAAGTGATAAATATGAGTGAAAGTTTCTCTAAAAAGAAGCCAGTTTAACCTCTGGATATTAGCAATATGTAGTTAATCATCATCGACTTTGATGAGGTCACCATAGCAGGTAATTTAGTTCAGATCACACCTCCAGTCACATCACAGTGAAGCCATGAGGTCACTGTCAGATACTCTGGTAATCCAAACCTGTGAGATAAATATGAATAAAACACTTATAATATGCAGAAAATCAAAAATAAAACAATTTGTCACAATTAATTTAACTGTTATTAATCACAAGCAAAGGTTTTATTTTTAAAAGAGTAGAGCTAAGTTCTAAAAAAGAAAAAAAGATTAATTTAACACTACAGATTATAACTTGATGTTTTATATTGACTGTCAGGTGTTTTTATAAAAGAAGGAGACAAGAAAATCCAAATCCCTTATGTTTTCAAATGTCAAAGTTAAGCATTTCCAGTATTTTTATTTACTGTTTTGAATAATAATGACCTTGGTAACGATAATAAAACAAAAAATGTGAGTTCAGAACTTGGTAACCTGCTTCATCAGGACTGTGTAGGTGTGGCAAACAGACCCCACGACTTTTATAACATTTTGATTTAAATTGTGATTTAAACTGTGATTTGGGCACAGAAATGAATAACATAACCTCCAGATTTCTTCAGATTTTCCGTACTCAAGTGAGAACCAGTCAGAAAAGCGAATGACAAAGACAGATATGCAGAAATCTGTCGAATAAAATAACAGGAAACACTGTAAATTTGGCATAAAATGTTGTTTTCATGACTTACAGCAACAAGCAGATTGAGGATTTTCCAGGTTTTAAATTGGTGTTTACAAAACTGTTTTTATATACAGTTACTACACACACACACACACACACACACACACACACACACAGGAGTGTTTGCATGGTTCACTCAGTTGTGACTTTAAAGCACATGATGGTTTTTTTAAGTTTTCTCGTTCAAAGCGCAGTTCACGTTGCGGCCGCTGCGGCGCCCTTCACCTCCTGTCTGTGGAGTCCAAAACGGAGATTTGGAGCGGGGAGGCGTGTAGGTGGAGGAGGAGGGAGGGAGGATGTGTGTGTGTGTGTGTGTGTGTGTGTGAGTGTGTGAGTGAGTGAGTGAGTGTATGTGTGTGATTGTATGAGAGGAGGGGGGACGAGAAGGAGGGAGGGAGGGAGAGACAGAGCGAGAGAAAAGAGGTAGAGAGGAATTCAGTTGTGTTTAAATGGGAATCTCGAGCGCAGAGAGGAAAAGAGACGCAGAGTGAGAAAAGAGAGAGAGAGAGAGAGAGCAGACAGAAAAAAAGAGTGAAGACAGATTTATTTTACGCACGGGAGAAACAGGGAAACGAGAGGAAGAAAGGAAAGGAGGAGAGAGGAAAAGAGGCATCGGAATTTTTCCTCTAAATTTGGCTTCTTTCACTCTCATGACTCAAAGAGGATTCCGGTTAAATTCACCCGCTCGGGAGGAATTGATGGTGTCTTTTCGGGGAAGCAGAGTCGAGGGGAGGAATCTGAAAGCGCTCGGCTGAACCATGCCAGCCCTGTGGATCATAACTTTGGCGATCACTTTGAACCAAGGTGAGAAATGTTTAAACACGCTCAACACTCAGCAGCGGATAGAAAAGTTTCTTTTTAAATGCCTCATTTCTTTTTTTATTTTTTTCCTCCTTTTACCCTTCCTCTTTTTGCCCTGCGTGCGCGCGGGCGTCTGTGCGCTTTGTGGGGTGTATTTGTGTGTCTGTGCTGGCAGTGCGCGTGTGTGTGCATCTGTGTGTCTGGCAGTGTTTTGTGTATATGCATGCGTGTACGTACGCGCGCGCGCGGGGTGCTCTGTGTGCGCGTGAGCGTGTGTAAATGTGTTATGTTGTTGATTTGTGCTGCCCTGGACATCATCATTACAGCCCACAAGGCGTAAAGGGGGGAAAAAGAATCGTGGGGTGTTTAGGGTCTCTGCTCCGCTGGGGGAAAAATGAGATTCGGTGTGCAGACACAAACGGTCCAGACGCGCTGGCGTTCATTTTTCTTCAATTACACGAGAGAGATGTGGAGCATCTGCACGCGACATCGCTTTGACGTGACCTTTGAAACGCATGAACAGATAGATGCGGTTGACACAAACAAACGCAGTGTGGGTCAACAGAAAATGTGTTACAAACACGCGCACATGCACTCTCTCACTCACACATACACACACACACACGTTTTGCGCGCGCGTGTACACACCCCCGTGCACACACACCACACTGCATAGCCTGCCAGCCGCTGATGATTGATGAGGCGAGGATCCAATGCTCAGTCTGGTCACCCTTTAACATAAGTCACACTGGATCAATTTTCTATCACGCACGCGGACATGCATACGATGCGCACGCGCACATGCATGTGTATCCCTTTGGTGTGTTTCTGTGCTTATGAGACAGATTGGGGAGAACGGCGCAGGTGACCCTTGAGACGGAAAGTCTGTGTGTGTGCGTGTGTGTGTTCGTGTGTGCGTGAGAGAGAGAGGGGGGGTTGAGAGATAATAGAGACCAGTGAATCCTCCTCTTAGCATGCAGGTAGAGTCCAGCGTGCTCGTGCCCGTGCGCGCGGCCCCGCTGCAAAACGTGCAGGTGCCAAGAAAAATTCATATTTTACCGTAAAGACGGAGACGTATTCACTGGACTGGAGGAGAGCCCCATTACTAATATTAATGTCCCTATTTATCGATCACCGTGATAGATTGCCCTTCCTTTCTTTACAGACACACACACACACACACACATACACACATACACGCAAACACACACATACACACAAACACATGAGAGGATGAGTGTGCGCTGTGTTTAAGGGCAGTCACGGCTCCAGAGGCAGAGGTGATTAATTGAGGTGGCCTGATGTGAACAGTTCAACCCTGTGTGTGCGTGTGTGTGTCGGTGTGTGTGTGTGTGTGTGTGAGTACTTGCCTCAGCACCTGGGTCCCTGGTGCCGCAGGCCGCCAGTATGATGAACCACAGACAGTGATCTGCCCAGACAGACAGTCAGAGGAGCTCCCAGGCTGGAGCAGAGCCAACCACCAAGAATAGAACAGAAAGGAATAGAATAGAATAGAATAGAATAGAATAGAATAGAATAGAATAGAATAGAATAGAGTAGAATAGAATCTGCAGACATATTGGATTGGATCTTGGAATAAGAGATAAGTCTTTGTATAAGGATACAATGGGAAGTATCAGATTTGATCAGTTGGTATTGTGATACATGTCGATTAATCAATATTCAAAGGAGCACCGTTTAATCAGGGCAAAAACAAGCGTGTGTTTTGGTTGTAGCTAGATGAAAGAGAATAGTAAAGGAAGTAAAGTTTGATTATTCTGACTATAAAGAATCAAACAGAGCAAAACAAAAGCATGGCAGAAAGAGGAGAGAACAAGGCAGTAAAAAAAAAAAAACATAGCAGAACAGAACAAAAGACAACAAAGCAGGACAGAAACAGGAAAAAAATTAGATCAGAACAGAGCCAGGCAGAAACTAAGCAGGCCAGAACAGACCAGAACAAAAGAGGACAGAAGAGGGAGAAGAAGAGAAGCAGAACCGGAGCAGAAGAAGAGCAGAGAACAGAGCAGAGCAGCAGCTCAGCGTCTCCAGCTGAGCCGGTGTAAGCCTGTAAATGTGATCAGAGTGAATCCATCCCCTACATGCAGCAGCTGCAGCCTAATGTGTGTTTAGCCTGTTTGGAGTCTTCCAGGTGTCTCTGCCTGCTTTGCCTCCCTTTTCTGACAGCTCTGACTGTCTCCTCTCTCTCTCTCTCTCTCTCTCTCTCTCTCTCTCTCCCTCTCTCTCTCTCTCTCTCTCTCTCTCTCTCAGTCCGGTGGTGTGCCTGGCTTCCTAACACCAGGCCAGCTACATCTCTGTGTGGTTGACCGCCCGTCTGTGGGCCTCTGTAATTACTGTTCCACTCTGTATGTATGTATGTGTGTGTGTGTGTGTGAGGTCTGAGGTAGCGTGTTGCCGCTGTGATGCGACGCTGTGCTGCCAGCGCCGCTCCAGCCACAGGCGAGAGAGCCCGTTTCTCACAGTCGATTCTTGAACAGCACTTTTTGCTGGAGCTGAACATTTTCGCAGCCTGATCATGCAAGCGAAGCAAGCAAAGCAATTCTTGCACTGCAAGCACCTGTCCCATCTCTTTTCTCTCTCTCTCTCCTTCCCACATGCACACACACACACACACACACACACACTTTCTTTTTCTCCCTTTTCTCCCCCTCTTCCTCCTCTCCTCCCACTCCTCTCTCCCGTCACACGAATGGAGCACAGGCGCAGATGTAAAGAGACAGGCCAAAAGACAGAGAGATGGAGGCAGAGAGAGAGACGAAGAAAGGAAGAGACAGCGGGGTTCAGTCCTAATCTGTTGACAAGAGGGGATGTTTGAGGATAAACAGAGGCAGAGCAGGAGAGCTTAGAAAGCAGAGAGAGAGGGAGAGAGAGAGGAAGAGGAGGCCCTACTGGCTTGAGTTTTATCCTCCACCGCAGCCCAGCTGGACCATCAGTGTGTGATAGTTTACATGAGTGCAAGTTTACACCGGGGTCGACTTCAGGGCCACCGCGGGGTCCTCAGAGAGGTCGATTAAGATGTAAATAAAGGCAAAGTCAAAGGAAACAGGACGCCATTTAAATAAAACTCCTCTAAAACACCTAGAGGAATCTAAACGAAGCTCAGCCGATGACCGAGAGTCTTCACAGACACCCAGAATGATTCGTTTTCTATCCCAGCACAGCGACAGACAGCATGAGACTGTTGTTGATCATTAGTTTCAGGTTCTCTGCTGTTCTGCCCTCAAATAGTTGTATAATTCCTTTCTGACTCATCTAACAATAAAAATACCCTCAGATTGGGGTTTGTGGGTTTTAGCCAGAATGTGAAGATTTGCAAAAATGCACAACAACTCATGAGCATGTTTTATTAATTCTGTGCAATGAACCACTTTTTCTGCCAAATTTCACAAGTAAAACCTCACGAAAACTCTTTTCCTCAAAAATAAAATACATCATAGTCTGTAATGCATAAGAAAGATTATATACTGTACAGTCCAAATAATGTGGGTATTTATTTCTGCAAAGGATTCACTGTTGTGAGGCTGGGAGGGAGGATTAGCCCCTGTTGACACCCCCCCACCTCCACCAACAACACTGACACCGCCCCTCTTTGCATTGTGTACACACCCTGAGGCTTTTTAATAGACAAACTGATATGGGTCGTAGGACTGTAATGTACCTTTTGTACACTCGAGGCTTGAATGGAGTCGTCTTTAGGTCATGTTCAATCCAACAATAAAGAATGACTCCCCCCTTTTTTATCAGAATGAGGACATACCATTAATGCAGCGGAGGGGGGGTCAATGCAGACTGTTTCAGCAAACACTCTCTTAGTGTAATTGGTTTGAAGACTAATATTTTAACACAATATTTTGTGTAAAATGTACTGATTTTAACATTCATGTTGTAAAGGAAATGTAATTCATCTGGTGCACAACTTGTTGCAATATAAATTTATAATAAACAAACTTCAAACTTCAAAGAAAATTGAACCTTGTGCAACTTTTGCTGCATCAAATGCAAAATCATCCTGCAAGACGTTGCGCTTGCTAATCAATTAAGTGCATATACACATCCCATGTACGTTATTTTTTAATGTAAATGCTGTTTTTATGTGACTTTCTTTACAGAAGAGAACAAGTACAATCATGTTAAAATTATCCCTTCAGGATTATTTGTAGCCTAAACCTGAACCCTCAACAACATGCTCCTGCCAACATAACCCCAATGTTTTTAGACTTGTTTTCATTCTGAACACCCACTAAGAAGAGAAGAGCAACTGAAAATTCAGGATCTGTAACAATGTTTTTGATTTCCTTTCAATGCTGGATTTTTAAAAACAAAACCTCAGTTCGTGAAATTACAGCAGACAGAAGTAAACTTGAAGTCTGGGGCCAAAGGGCCAAAGTCCTGTTTTGAAATGCCTGAAAAACAGAATTTATCAGTCAAACAGATGTTATTAAATCACCTTGTGGCTTCTCCTTCTTAATTGAGGCTTAAAATTTTAACAAATTAAACACAGAGGAAGAAGAACATAACAAAAGGCTAATCACTGCTGTTTAATATAAAAAAGGAACTACACATGTTCTTCTTCATGGATTTTATCATCTGAAGCACCACTGATGAGTGTTTGCTTGTGTGAACGACTGCAGGATGAATCAAAGCTCCAACCTCAGCCGTTAACGCCACAACAGTGAAAACAAAAGGTCGACTGACTCTGTTGCTGTAATCAAGTGATACAAAAAAAATCCTCTTCAATAAATAAAACAGTCAAATCTCAAATGATGATGATTAAAAATAGCATGACAGGTTCAAACAGCACAGCAGCTGTAGAGTTAATTGCGTGTGTGTGCGTGTGTGTGTGTGTGTGTGTGTGTGTGAGGGTGGGCCTTATCACAAAGCCCTCCGGTAACCTGACAGATCTGATATCCTCACGGTGCAGGAAGTGTAATCCGAGGTGACAAGGAACAGCAATTAAAATAAATAAATAAAATAACTGCCACAATTAGCAGACGCTTAAATCACCACGATGCCCTGATAATCTAGTAATCTGCTAAAACGACACCGGCAAAGTCCCCCCCCACTCCCTCCTCTGCGTGGGCTGATATGTGTGTGTGTGTGAGTGTGTGAGTGTGTGTGTGTGTGTGAGTGTGTGAGTGTGTGTGCAGCATGTTTAGGGGGAGTGAAAGACTGAGGAGTGTGCAGATCCTAACGGAGAGACTCGACTGGTATTCGGACTGACATCCGTCAATCTGGCTGATATGTCAGCCTGAACGAGGGAGGAGCAGTGGACTCAGATGGAGAGAAGAAGGAGGAGGAGGAGGAGGAGAAGATGTGTAGGGAAGGAGAACAGCAAAGAAACTTGACAGGTAGATGAAGAGAGGAAACACAGAGGAGAACAGACAAGGTAGAGGAGCAGAGAGAGGAGGTGCAGAGGATTTGGGGGGAGTGCATGGAGAAGGTTGGAGTAGGAAAATAGAGGAGAAGATAAGGGGAGAGAACAAGAAAAGAGGGTAAAGGCAGGAGAGGAGTCCAGGTGAGAGGATGCAGGTAGAGTAGGAGTAAAGGAGAGTTACAGAAAAGATGGCAGGAGTGGAGAAATGAAGAGGAGAAAAGGGAGCTGAAAAGGAGGAGGGAAATCATGCAAAAAGGGGTAAAGGAGGCAGAGAAGAAGGAGTTGAGATGTAGATGGAGGAGGAAAAGAAGCAGGAGTGCAGAGGAGTGGAAGCTAAAAGGAGGGAAGGAGAAGATGGGACTGAGGAGTGAAGGACGGAGAGGAGTGAAGGACAGGAGCAGAAAGATGAAGGAGAGGAAGATGGGGGAGTCAGAAGCAAAGCTGAGGCCAGAGGAAGGAGTCAGGAGTTAAAGAGGAGGAGAGACGGATAGGAGCAGGAAAATTGAGGAGTAGATAATAAAGAGGAAAGAATAATTGAAAAGGAGAAAAGAAATAGGAGTGACTGAAGTCAGCAGAGAGGAGGAGAGGAGACAGGAAGGAGGAAACATCAAGGAGAGGAGGACAGAAGGAGCTGTGGGAGAAAAGAAGGGAGAGTGAAGGAGGAAGTGAGCAGAGACTTATGTGTGAAGGAGGCTGAAGAGAGAGAGGAGGAAACCAGAAAAACAGATTATATAAGGGAAGGAAGAAGCAGGGAGGAGGAGAATTTTGGTGGGAAAAAGAGGGATAAGTGAGTTAAGGAGGGCAGAAAAGAGGAGATAAATGGTCAGAGGAGGTGTGGAGACATATGTGGTTAATACTGTTGGGAGGATGAGAGGAGCAAAGGAGGAGAGAGGAGATAACAAGGCAACAGAGCAAGAGGAGGAGGGATATTTGGGTAGGAAGACAGCAGAGGAGTGAAAGAGGAGGATGGAGGAAATGCTGAGAAGATGCCAGATGGAGGAAAAGCAGGGAGAATAAACGAGGAGGAGAGCAGGGTTGGGGAGCACAGGTTTATTGTTTGGCAAAGGTTGGAGCGAAGGAGCAGGGAAATATAGAGGAGAAAAGACAAAAGGTGACAGACTAAGAAGAGGAGGAGGAGGAGGAGGGCAGAGGAGAGAGGAGAGTTAAGCACCAGTTGAGATGGAGGAACATTAATGTAAGGAGTGTGAAAAAAAGGATGGAAAAGGAGGATGCAGCAGTGAGAAGGAGGTGGAGGAGAGCAGAGGAGGAGGAGGGGGAGGAGGACAGTAGGGTTGGGGAGCAGAGATTTATGTGCGGAGCCGGTTGCAGCGAGGGGAGCAGAGGGAAACAGCCAGGCCTATTATAGATGGGGGCTCTCCTGGGACGGCAGGGCCCGGAGTTTTCCAGGCATTTCCAGCATATTTCACCAGCGTTCCAGGCAGCACGCTGCAATGCACAAAAGCTCCGCCCTCGACAGAGTCCTCAGCCCTCGGAGGATAAATAAAGTGGGTCTCCTTTTCTCTGTATGAGTATTCAATAAAAGTGATAAAAGGCTGGAAGTACCCCCCCCCCTCCTCCCCCCTCCCACCCCCTCCTTCCTCCTTCCTTCTAAGCTTTTTTGGAAGGGAAAGTGAGAAACTAAACTGGCCACCCTCTCCGAGGAGAAGCTTTCAAACAAATGCAGACATCAGGCATAAAAGCACCAAAAGCATAAAAGTGCTTCCTTTTATATGAGGGGGGAAAAAAATGTCAACAAAAGGGCTGCGAGATCAAATAAGCTTAGTGTGGAGGTAGTGTTGGTTTCCATCTCTCTCTCTCTCTCTCTCTCTCTCTCTCTCTGTTTCTTTGTCTGCCTGTGTTTTCTCTCTCTCTCGCTCGCTCGCTCTCTCTCTCGCTCGCTGTCTGAGAGTCTCATGTGTGGAGGTGAGAGAACAATTGAATGGGCCTCCCACATAAAATCCATTCAGAGACATCTTGAGGATTAAGAATGAGAAATTGTCCAGCGCGGTGAATTAAATCAATCTGATCCATTACACGATCGCTATCACAAGGTTTTCCCTTTTGTCTTTGCTCTGGATTATGCATGCTGCTGGTTAAATATGTGTGTGTGTGTGTGTGTGTGTGTGTGTGAGTGTGTGTGTAGGTGCTCGCATTTCCTGCATTAAGTAACCCTCTAATGCGCCGTCTAATGTTATCCATGAATCGATGGAGTGATGGCTTGACTGACAAGTTATTCAGTTAGAATTTTGACAATTGATTATTGGGGTTGAGAATCAACGCTGAAATGTGTAATTAAGTGTTGTTTTAGTGGCCTGGAGGGTTTAAGACGCATATAAGAGACCTACAACCTGCAAAATCATCAGATCAAACATGGACAGGGAGCTTTATTGAATATCACCCCTCTGTATGTCTCTCTATCTCTCTCTCTCTCCACATATTCTGTCCATCAATCCATGCAATAAAAAAATCAGGCATAATATTGCCTGTAAACTGATCATCTTATTATTATTTGATCAGACAGCTGGACTTTTTAATCATTTTTAGAGTTTAGATATTTTTTTATGGAGCTCTTGACTTACAGTTTTTGTTTAGACAACTTTTAATATCTGAGAGCATCTATTTATTGTGATCAATGACAAAAAACTGTCAGTTTCTCCTCAAGGACGAGGAAGAACAAGTAATATCTGGGTTGAGTTGGAAAGGATGTGTGTGAAAACACAAGAAATCAATAACTTTTAAGACAAAAAAGGCTACAGAATATAAAAAATGCTACCTGACCAATGAGAAATGTTCAGCTCTGAAATCTCCACCCCTAAAGTTTGTTTGCCCCCAAAAGTTCCCAAACTTTTGGAAGGTAAAACACCTTTTTTACATACAATATCTCCAGAGCTTAACTTAAACTTTGGTCCCTGAGGTGAAAACACAAACCCCAGAGAAAGTTGCATGTTTATACATTATATTAATCTGGATTCACTGTGCATAAACTGCCATGTCATCATATTTTAAGTCTTTTCTTTCATCTTTGTCAAAACCAGACAGTTGCTAATTCTATTAAGACGTCATATCTGTCTAAACAAAAGCTTCCGCTAGAGGAAAAAGTTTGTCTTATTTCATACTTTCTCTTTCAACAATTCACTGTGTGATGATCTTAATCCCGATTTCATACATCCTGTAGATCCAGTATCCTCTGCATCACTTAATTTTACATTTAGCGCCTTCCCATAATTTCCCACAGAGGCTTTTCCAAACTTATTTCCCTTATCAGCAACTAAAACTTGTGTAACCAAATGATTTTATTGCGTGGGCACTGAAGTCTTACTTCATCCCTCCATCCCTTTTATTTCTTCTTCTTCTCCTTTGGTGGATTTTAAATGGTGATAAAAGAAGAAGAAGCAGCGATTCCAAGATGGACAACATGATTACAGATGATGAAAGCCGGTATCCATCACCACCCACTCTGTTTGTGTTTCCATCCTCCTCCTGTCTGTCTATCTGCCGGTTCCTCCTCTCTCCCCCTCTTATGTTTTAATGTAAGTCGATAACTATCAGGAACTGATAACACTCGGGGCTCCGCTCGGATTGGTGAGGCGCGATGAGGCGAGGCGAAGGAGAAGGCGAGAGCAGGATTGGGTTAGGTGGCGGTGGTGGTAGCGGTGGTGGTGGGGGAGGTGGTGGAGGGGGTGACACTATCTCTCCCCTCAGTGAAGCCTGATATGCTCGGGTGCAGGGGGAGATAAGAGAGCAACACTCGGCGGCGGCAGCAGCGGTGAGCGGGGACGGTGACGTCACGCCGCTTGTCTCTCGGTCTTGTGGCGGTAAATGAAGTCGTGGGGAAGAAGATTATGTCAGAGTGAGATTCTTCATTGTTCTGGAATGAAGAGTGTTGCACCGAATGTGACTCTTATGTGATTTTTTTGGGGATAGCTGCACCTTGTAAAATAAACAGGACTTTTTTTACAGCAGACATTTTAACTCGTCGTAGCAGGAAATGCTCAGGTGTAAAGCTCCGGTGTAAAGCTCTGGTGTAAAGTTCAGGTGTAAAGCTCAGGTGTAACGCTCGGGTGTAAAGCTCAGGTGTAAAGCTCAGGTGTAAAGTTCCGGTGTAAAGCTCGGGTGTAAAGCTCCGGTGTAAAGTTCCGGTGTAAAGCTCAGATGTAAAGCTCAGGTGTAAAGCTCCGGTGTAAAGCCTCGGTGTGAAGCTCGGGTGTAAAGCTCAGGTGTAAAGCTCAGGAGTAAAGCTCAAGTGTAAAGCTCCGGTGTAAAGCTCAGGTGTAAACGAACGATTACTCACTTCTGTTCAAATGTCTCATTGAGTCCTGATGCAAACAATGAGACCCTAAAACTGAGGCAGCTAAATGAAATGAGACCTCTGTTGTTTTTACCAGTAACATGTGTGATTTTACGAATGTGGAAACATATCTCATATAAAAGGATTACTGAATTTTTTACACTGAGGAGATAAATATATCCTAAATCAATCGATTTCACTAATTGCACTGAAGCCACAATGTCTTTTGAAGCCTGAACCATGTTTGTAGTGTTTGTTTTTCCATTTAATTAAAGTTCTGTTTAGTTTTTTTCATATTTAAACAGTGTTTGTCCATGAATCTGGGAGGAAGTTCAGATAATAAAGTGCCAGTCAATCAATAAATTTATTAATTATTCATCAAATCAATCATTAAATCAATTAGTCAGTCAATCAATGATATGCATGTGTAACGGAGACCCGAGTCCAGTCAGAAGACAGAAATCTGTTATTTAATTTTGAGGCTTAGTCTTTGGTTAAAGAAATGTTACATCTCCACTGAATCAATATGAGCTGAAAGCAGGTGTGTGTTAGTGTGTTTGTGTGTGAGTGTGTGTGTGTGTTTGTGTGGTAGAGGGACAGACAGAGAGGTTGAGAGGTGGGGGGAGAAAATTGTCATGGGAAAGAAAAAAAGTGTGTGTCTGTTTTGAATGTTCCTTATGAAAGCATTGAGAAAGAGACCATTGGAAAAAAAAAAAGTGTGTGTGTTTGTGCTTGTGTGCGTGCATGTGTGTGTGTGTATGTGTGTGTGTATGTGTGTGTATAGCTCTCAGCTAAGAGAGACGAAGAAAGAGACACAATACACAGCGAGGGCCAAAGGAAAATAAAAGAGTG
>JAPZDV010000004.1:20246807-20266301 GCA_029814665.1 Acanthurus lineatus | reverse complement strand
CCCCCCCCCCCCCCCCCCCCCCCCCCCCCCCCCCCCCCCCCCCCCCCCCCCCCCCCCCCCCCCCCCCCCCGGGGGGGGCGGCTGAATGCCTGCAGTGGGAGAAAGAAAAAGAAAAAAAAAAACCTTGCAGCTCCACCGAGCTGCAGGGATCAAAGTGAAGGGAAGAAGAGGGAATAACTCAGCTACGGTTTCGGTTCAGTTTTTACTGTAAGAACCCTGACAAAAGCCATTATGCCTGAAAAGTGTAGTGTTTTTTTAACATTAAGGGGAATTAACGCCGAACAGAAAGAGGGAGAGTTAAGAGCCAAGAGGCGTGTGAGTGACAATCTGGGCAAAAATGAGTCCTGTATATCATGCTGAATTAGAGAAAATCCCTCACACTGCTGACAAAAGCAGACGCACACTCGCATTTACATTTTAAGCCGACACGCACATCCAGTGCAGTGACTTAGTGCGAGTGTAACAGTGAAACACACTTCGTTTCACAGAGGAAACATCACCAGCGACCAGAAGTGAGGGGGGTCAAAGGGTCAAAGCCACAACGGATGGAAGTTTCGTCGGCATTCAGGAAACAGTCAGAGGAAAATCTGAGAGAAGAGAGACGGAAAATAGTAGAATTAAAGCAAAAAAAGTCTCTTTTTACCAGTTTTAACCCTATTTAGTGATAAATATTCAAACAAACCTTTGACCACTGAGACTTTCTGACTGCTGGAATTGAAACTTTATAAGAAGAGCTGCTGATGGTTTAAACCGTTTGCTCATGATACATTTTGTATATTTATATTTCTGCGTTAAAAAAATGATTACAGACTGAAACAAATCTTAATCTGTTAGGAGATTTTAAAACAAGTCCCTGAAACAAAATGAAAAAACTCCCCTGAAGGTCGATCATACAGTGTATTAAGTGATTGTGTTTGACATTATTTAAAGCAGTGAAGGAGGATGTGCTCAGGACTTTTAATTAAGTGGCAAAATCACTCTGCAAAACTGCTCAATATGAGTAAAAAATCATTAAATCATTAAAAAAAAGTATAAGCCAAGCATCAACATCTACTCTGAATACCAAATTAAAAAGACTCATTATGCAGAGAGTCACACTGAAGTATTATGTTATGTAGATAGATTTGTTTTAAACACTTTCCATCAAGGTTTTATCCATCAATGTCATCTTCACCCGTCAATCAGACTGTGCAGTTTCTCTTTTGTTTGTTCCTTCTCATCAAACTGCAGCTAACAATGCTGTCAATTTTTGTTTTTTCTTAAGAAAAACAGACAAAGCAAACTATTTCCAACATAAAACCTGTTTAACCTCATAAAACATTTACTCATATAAGAAAATGTTGCAGATATTTAACTTTAATACACAATCTGATAATAGATATTCAACAAAATAGCACATTACTGCTCATTAGAGCTGATAATTTTCTCATCACACTTTAGTTTTTAATCCACAGACAACATCCACACACACACACACACACCCAGTCAGCTCATACACACAGACACACACACACACACACACGAGTGATAATCTGACGTGTTGTGAATCTTGTGTTCAACTCGATTGGATTCACAGGTTCAGTAAAGGTCGACGTGTCTGCTTCTCCCTCCTTCTTCCACTTACATCACCGGCTTCATGTTCTCCCCGGATCCTCCTCCATTGTTTTGTTTTCCTCTCCCTTCCTCTCCTTCCCTCTCTCCTCTTCCTCCTCCCTCTCCTCCTCCTCCTCCCTCTCTCTCTCTCTCTTTCAGTCGGTAATGTTCTTTTTGTCCTTGTAGCCTTTTTTTTGCGAGCCCGGTTCCGGTGACAAACACACCGGCGTTTGATAAACATGTTGTCCTCTTTGTCTCTTTATGTCTGCTTTTCAGACATCTATCATCACCTCCTGTCCATTAATTATCCTTAACTCGTCTGCGCTGCCGTCCCTCCCTTCATCCCTGACATGCTGTCTCTCAATCTTTTGCCTCTCTTGTCTTTTTTTTTTTGAACATAAAGCCATGACATGTATGAAAGGAAAGTCTGCAGGGGGGTTTTTTTCTTAATATTTGCACCAACAAATGATATTAACGTGCTTGAATCTAACAAGATGCTGTTGATGCATGAAATACGACATATAAGAGCTTGTTTATGTGCTGCCTTCAATGCTTTTTGTACAGCTGTTGATGACAGTGTGGGAGTGCAGATTGTGCTGTGAATTTATACCTGCAGTTTGAACGCCCACACACACACACACACACACACACATGCACACACACACACAAGAGATCTGCGTTCATTCACCGTCAACAGTTTTTTCCTCGACATCACGTTGTTGAACATAAAATACATAAAATGTGAAGAAAAAAAAGCCTTTTGTTATGTGATAAATATGGAGCGGCGTGTGTGTACAATGCACGTGTGTGTACCATGTTTGCTTGTATTAATGCAAACACTTAAAACACACACACACACACACTCATCTACCAGCTGGCACCCGTGGTGGCAGTTTATTGTTCGTCTCCAACCTCCTCCTCCTCCTCCACCTCCTCCTTCTCCTTCTTCTTCTCCTTCTCCTTCTCCCCGGGGTGCTTTCACCTCTGTGGTTGCTATGCTGCGAGGTGCTGGAGTGGATGATGTAATCTCCACTAATACTTTTGTCCCCCACCCCACCCCACCCACCCACTCACCCACCAAGCCAGCCTCCTTCCTCCTCTGTGCACCCCAACCGCCTGCCTGCCTGCCTCTGCCATCTGAATCCATGATGTCATGTTAGGATTGGGCACGGAGGATCAATGAGTGCCCCCTAGTGGGACGTCACGTTTAATTATGTCTTTGNNNNGGGTTCAAGCAGAGAGAAAAAGAAGGGTGTTGTAATTGGAAACAGCGCTACCTGCAGTTCTGCAGTTTGTTTGTCGTACAGGGATCGATGTGGCATCGCTGCATATGTGACGATGTTTGCTCAGTGTTTCCTGAAAAACCCTTCAGCTGTTTATTTCTGACTGCACCGCTGTGTGTGTGTGTGTGTGTGTTTCTGTGTGTGTGTGTGTGTGCTCCTGCATTCATTAAATTCCTCTGTGTTGTTTGTGTAAAGGACATACTATCATCTTCAGAGGCTCCGGTTTAATCCAAAAAGGTCTTCAAAACTCCTGAAATAAATGCTATTAATGCTAAATGTTATCTGCGTATTGTGACAAAAAGCTTTGACATTTTTCTCATAAATTCGTGTCCCATTTGCTGCTCTGCGTCTCTGATTGATGTAATGTGATTGTGATTCGGCTTTTTATCCGTTTTCATAAGAGCTTTTACATTTGCTTTATCTTGTAAACAAGTCAGGTGTGAGCGGAGGACACAAACACAGACGCCGACACCAAACAAAAGAAGACGACGAGTTGAAATCAAATATTTAAGGTTTTCTGTCTGTTTGTCTTTATATTTTCTGAGCTCCTTGTGCTGCTGGAGAATTCACAATTTAAAGAGCTAGTTCAATAAAATCAGTAAAAAATTCAAATTTTTTTCTTTCTTTTCCATCTTCAGTGGTTTATATATATTTATCCCTTTAGATATTTTGGTTTTATTGGCTCCATCTCTGATTTTATGCACCAATACAATGAAGATTAAAGGAATTTTGTTTGTGTGTTATTCACAACCTAGAAAACATCTAAAGTCATTAATAGCAGGAAATATTTTTAATTAAAAAATGTTCATTTATGTAACAACTCAACCTAATTCATTACATTTCATTTCATAATCCATCATCTTTTCTATCCTGACAGGAGTTTAAGATTATTGACAGCAAAAAAAAACTGTCACTGTGTAATCCCACAGATAATGGAGTAAAAGAAATGAGCTCTGAATTGTGACCCTGGAGCTTTTTATCCTGTTAATTCACATCCTCATCTGATTTTCTTTTCTCAAGTAGATGAGAATAAAAAGTTGAGTTGTGCGACCTTAAGCAAAGGTTTTCTTTTCAGCGCTGCTACCTGAAACTCATGGCTCAGTGTTTCTGAAACAAAGATGATATTATCCTCAGACACAGATGAGTTGTGAAGGCAGTGCTATTATGATGACTCATGGCTGTAATAGCAGCACGTAATGTGCCTCCTCCTTCACGCCGCCGAGTGTTTTAAAACAGTGGGTCGTGCAGGTGATGCACTATTTTTAAAATTACATTTCCCAAAGTTCATTTTCTAAACTCGTCAGGCCTTTTTTCAAACAACATAAACACGTGTGACTCACGGTGACCCGGGACGGAAACTCCAGCGTTAATCATGACGTGACTCTTTTACAGTCTCTTCATCTTTTTTTTTAAACGGTAAACGTGGTGTGTTTCTCCCGCAGCCTGGCCCAGGTATCGCGTGCTGCGGGCTCTGGACATCGGCCAGTACAACCTGGAGATCTCCAACGCCGAGCTGTCTGATGACTCTCTGTACGAGTGTCAGGCCACTGAGGCGGCGCTGCGCTCCAGGAGGGCCAAACTCAACGTTCTCAGTGAGTAAAATGTGTTTTTATGATTTCTCTTTTAACTCCCATACAGTTTGAGTAAAGGACCTTTTTTATTCAAGGACTCAGGGGATATTTATCAAATCAAAGAATGCCAAGATGGTACTTGTGTCCTTGTGAAGAGCAGGTTTTCTCAGCGGAGAGAATGAGCTTCACACTCAGAAACAACTTTATGGACGAGTATTGTGCTGAAGTACACTATCAGTTTTTAATGCACATGTTTTCAGATCTGGCTCTTTACTACCAACTCTATTTGATGTGTCATTGTTCTTGTAGGAAATCTATGAGGTTTTTTAATCTATTTTCAATAACTAAATCAAAATTTTTCTTAGCAAGTCAGCTTCTTCTTATGATAAAGAGATTCTGTTGATTCTGCAAAAAAACACAAATTCTTCAGTCAAACAGCACAAAAATCCAAAGTGAGAAATGTTTTGTGAAGCCTTCCATCGAATAATTTCAGCAAAAATGTTGAACTTAGCAGAAAGTTTCTCTTGACTGTAAAATAATGATGAATAGGAAGAATGAAATATGGAAAAAACCAAGATATGAAGAAGGAATTTAGAAATGACTCACTACCAAGAGGTTAAAGGTCAAGTATAACTTTAGGAAAATGCTTGAGAGCAGATCTGAATATCTTGATAATATAATGGTAACTTCATCATATTGGTAAAAGTCCAGGAAATCCAGTTTTATTTGGTTCTGTCAGCTCAAAAGAAATAAAATAAAACACTAATATTGAAAGAAATCATGCTTTTCTTTTGAAAATCTTCAAGCTGGACAGCGTTTGTGTGTGTGTGTGTATGTATAGATTAGTATGGATGCATGAGTGCACTCCTGCATCAATGTACAAGTGGATTGGAGCATTTATGGATTTTCTGTGTGTGTGTGTGTGTGTCTCCTCCAGTCCCCCCTGAGGACCCCGTGGTTGACGGCACGCCGGAGCTCCTGCTGATGGCCGGGACGCCCTACAACCTGACCTGTGTGACCCGGGGGGCCAAGCCTGCAGCACACATCCAGTGGACCAAGGATGGAGTGGCTGTGGAGGGGGCTTACCATGCAACGGTGACTCACACACACACACACACACAAACACACACACATTCACATATGCAGATGATGGCAAATACATGCAACATAAAAAACACATTAAGTTTATTCCTCTGAGATTAGATCTTTATCTCACTCGCCTGCTGCTGGCATCGAAAAAAAAAGTTGTAAGACAAATTCTGGCAATTAAAATGTGCTCCTCGCTAACAGCCACTCTCAGCCTGTTTGTTGTTTGTTTATATGCTTTTTTGCCGCAGGCTCAATGAAGGGAAAGTACAGTATGTACACCTCAGGCCACGCAGCACCCCCGGAGTCCTGCATTAGGGAAATCTAGTATGCAGTGCACACAGCATGGTAGACAAAGTCAGCACAACACCTTCATGGCTCGCACTTAACCTGAAGATAACATCATGGCAGATGGGGGCCATATTTATTAAGTAATGCTTTTGAATGCTAACAACCTGGAGTTTCTGCTCACCGGTGGGAAGCAGCATTCAGTGCATTTGAACGTGGTGGGGAGACTTTCAGCATTCAGGACTGGATTAACTGTATCAGTGTCTTTAATTTCAGTGGGTGCAATAAAAGGACAGGAACATCACAGAAATGCTTGAGCAGTATCTGTTTAGCATATCAAACTCAAATCAGTTTGCTTCAATGGAAATATCTCATCTTCTCACTCAGAGGAAGTCTTGACTGCTCTGTTATTCGATGAAGGGCACAACAGGCGAGCAAATGAAACCGAAAGCAAAGCGCTGACACCGTAAAAACAAATGAAAACACTTTACGAAACTAATAGAAACTGCATTTTTTTGAACCAGGAAAAAACAAATAAGCAATGAAATCAACTGGCATTTTGACAAAATTTGCAAAATTTTCCCTCCTTTGCTCAGCCAACAACTTTATCAATCAATAGACAGATCTCAATAGTATATTTATCTGATTGATCTTGACCAGATTACATTAATCCAGTGTTTTAAATAGTGTACACATGTGATAAATATAAACTCAATATGCAATAAACTGTCTATTATTCTGGTCAAACATGGCTGCACATATAAGAAGTGCATGCACATGTAGAACACATACACACACACACACACACGCACACGCACACACACACTAGATTTCAGTTACTACACACACTTTATGGCTGTGACACAACTTAAAACATGCACAAATTCAAGATCTGCTTAATTAACCCACATGTGAAGCTACACACTCTTCTCACACTAACACACACACGCACACACACACACACGCACACACAGAGGCAGGAGCTGCACTAAGTGACACTTATAATCACAGCGATGTATATTTTGCACTCATTTCTCCCACATTCACACTCTTCACACTCCTGTATACTCTCCTACACATATGAATGTATGCCTGCAAGTGCGCACACACTCACACTCACACTTACACACACACACACACTTACATATGCACACTCATGTTTTTTCATATGCACACAAAAGCAACAGCAAACACTGACTCACACGCTCGAGCACAGCTGTTTTTACATCCCTTGCAGTCAGTTTTATGCCCCCCACACATGCTCATACATATTACATGCTGCTCTTATGTTACTGTGCAACTGACCACGCATTTACACCACGGTGACGGCGGCACACACTTTCTTGACAAATTTTGTTACTGCATTGCAAAGCAGTTCACCTCCAGAATACAACAACAACAACAACAAGACTGGATTTTTATGTTCCTGTTGTGCAGAAAAAAGATTTACGGTTGATGCCACAAAGGATTATGGTCATTATTGATTCATCTCTCAAATATTTTTAGATAATAATAAAATAATTGATCTATAAAATGTCAAAAACTATTACACAAATTCCTTAAACCAAAGGTGGAGACTTCAAATTGCTTTTAGCGTCTGATCATTTAACCAAAAATACAAATATATATTTAATCTGCAGACGCTATAAAAGTGAGAAAATCAGCAAATAGTTGTTATAAAAGATAAATCAGTGAACAGTTTCGGCACTTCTGTGGCGCTGCATTCAGCTCTCATTTTGAATGCAAAGTGGAGTGTCATTATAAAACTGAATTGCTTGTGTTAATTGAAAGAACATTTTGCAGGCAGTTATTTTCCTGCACCAACATTAAATGTCTGTATTATGAAGATAAAGTACAAGAGCAAGAGAACGGGATTCAATAAAGTGTCTCCTTTAAACTCTGTTCAAATTCTCTTTTGCACTTTTTCAGTCTAACTTCTCTTTCTCCTGTATCACGTCTGAAAACGTTGTTTTATTTAATATCGTCGGATTGCTGTTTCTATTTCCATTTTATGCTATTTCTTTATCTCTCCAGGCTCCGTTAGTAACCCTCTCATGTCTCCTTCTTTTCTTCTCCCCCTCTCTCTTTTTTTCCTCCCATGATATTTCACATCCCCTCTTTTTCTGTCCTCTTCGTCCTTCCCCATCCACTCTGCTCCTCCTCTTCTTCTTTGATCTCTCTCTGTTGGCTCTGCTTCCCTAAATACCATCATCTACCCACAACCCTCCTCTCCTCTCCTCTCCTCTCCTCTCCTCTCCTCTCCTCTCCTCTCCCTGTTCCTTCGGCCGAAACAGGAAGTGCTACCAGACAGGAAGAGGGTGACGACCAGGAGCTACCTGCCCATCACACCGACCGACACCGACAGCGGACGCAACTTCACCTGCGTGGCCAGCAACCCGGCGGTGCCGATGGGCAAACGAGCCACCGTTACCCTCAACGTCCACCGTATGTGGACCCTTTTTTTCTTCCCTGTCACAGCATAATTTAATCAGCGGCTCCAGCACTTGTCAACTTCAAGTAATTGTTGCTGAAAAACACCACATGTGCTGTTCACATGAATTTACAGCCACATTTTTCTCCATTTCCTCAAACTTGGGCAACTTCCAGGTTTGATTTAGCTGTTTGCATTGATTTGGCTCCATCTTTTGGGCCAGTGATTTTTTTTTTCTCCTGAAGCAGCTCCGGAAAACTGGAAACCTTTTTTGTGTTTAAAAAAGGCTTTTGGCCGGAATAAAGAATGATTGCTCACAAGGAAACTGTAGCTTGATTTTTCAATCAAGAAGATTAATGTGTTTTTCCCAAACAAGTGTAGTGATTAATTACTGGAAGAATAACTGCAGCAGCAGCACGTGTTGCTGTGCGAGTACAGAAAAGCTGTGGAGAAAGAGGGATTTTTTTTGTTACAGCAGATTTTATTATGATATTTATAGTTTCTGTGACTTATTTGTGTGGTAATTCGATCCTCATGCTGCTTCGTTTGGCTGAAACAGAACAGTCCTTCTCACTTTAATTCCCCTTTTTTCTCCATTTGTACATTGAATTTGTGTTTTGGCCCATGAAGACCCTCCCATGGTGACCCTGTCCATCGAGCCTCGCTCCGTCCTGGAGGGCGAGAGAGTCACCTTCACCTGCCAAGCCACCGCCAACCCTCCGATCATGGGCTACAGGTCTGGATGAAATGTTTACTTCATTTAAAGTTTGTGCTATTTATCAAACAAACAATATGTTAGTTTTTAGTTTGACGGCATTGTTGCAACTTTTGTTTCAGCTCAGACTTTTTAAACGGCGGTCGATGTTTTAAGCAGCAGTGATTCATTTGATACCTGCAGTCAAACATCAGCAGCCAGACTGCTTCTCTCTTTAATGCCAATAGATTTTCTCTTTATCCTTTCCAATCTGCTCGTAGCCACCATGTGGAGGTGAACCTCAAACTGTAATTTCTGCTTGCAGAACAGAATTGGTGAAAGTATTGAACGTCTGTACAATTAAACACTGACTTTTATCTCAAGTGACAGCGGCGAAGCTCTGGAATTGCTAAATGCTGGACTTTAACACGGTTGTTTAATCTGAGGTTTAAAACTCCACCAGAGGTTTTTTTCTTCCAGTGTGGGATCAGTGCCAGGCACTAAGCCCATTGAGTGTATATTAGAGAGTCATCTAATGGCAGATGTACAATATGGTTATATGGATTTGAACTGTATATCTGTCAAGACAAAGTGAGGATAACAGAAAAGAAGAGAATTATTTCTTTGGCTTGTAATCAGTCCTGCAGGTTCTGACATCAATGTTTTTTAAATGTTAGTTTAATAGCTGTAATTGATGATATAAACCATCATGTCTAACAGTGGAAATCTGACACGGAAACCAGGTTTGCTTTTTAAGCCTCCTGACAAACAGGCATAACAGTGATTTGTGGGTGCTCGAACACTTGCTCAGCTGGGATCCGTTTCTCCGTCAGATGGGCGAAAGGTGGCGTTCTTCTGGAAGGAGCCAGAGAAAGTGTGTTTGTCACCACGGCCGATCACTCCTTCTTCACCGAGCCCGTGTCCTGTCAGGTTTTCAACGCCGTGGGAAACACCAACGTCAGCATCCTGGTGGACGTGCACTGTGAGTGGAGGGCAAACGCTCCGCAGCTGATATGAACGTGTTTTAGTGGCTATATTTGTCAGTATCACTTTAAAGACCCCACACTGCATTTATTCTGTTACCACACTGTGTTCACATATTGTGCAGAATAAATTTGCAATAGATGGTTTCTGTTTAATCTGCTCTCTTCAGCCCAGTTCAATTAAATGAAGCTTTATGGAGTTTTTTTTTGTGTAAGTCTAGAGTAAAGTAAATAAGAATGAATATGTTAGAAGTATTTCAAGTCCATAAAATGAGGCGAGTAGTTAATGAGAACAATTATCTATAAAAAATAGTAAAATAAAAACCATTAAATGAAGAAAAAAAAAGAATCACAAACAGGAAAGAAGGAAACAATTATTCCCATTACGATTTGTAAAACTTAAAAGAACAATGTGTAACATTTGGACAGAATTTCTATTTAAAACATTCAAAAACAAACTTATGTGACAAAGTAATAGTTTGTTATATCGAAGACGACCAATTTTGCTGTTTTTTTTAGCTGAATTTTGCATCCTAACTAGCGACATCTGGCCTGTCCCATAATACTCTGTATCTAAAGAGGCAATATTCCAATTGTAGAGCATTTTCAGCTGATGTTTGTGCAACTTTTTCACAAGTTCTTTGCATTCATAGTTCAATAAATTAACAAAATAAACTCAGGAAGGAAGAAAATATTCACACACCTGATTTACTTCATACATCTGACTTTGAGTTTGTTTGTGGAGTTGCGGCTCAGGAGGTAGAGCGAGTTGTCGACTTCAACCTCCACTTCTTCCAGTCTGCGCGTTAAAGTGTCCTGGGATGAGATGCTTAACTTTAAACTGGTGTGTGAGTGTGTGTGTTTTCTGGTGAGCAGGCTGGCATCAGCTGTCAGAGTAAGTGAGTGATAACACCCCAACTGAAGCTGTTTTAGCCGCTTTGTGTTTCTCTTCGTCTGTATTGAATGAAAATAAACGTGTGCTCTTTTCTCCCAGTTGGCCCCATACTGGTCGTGGAGCCCAGACCAGTTACAGTGGACGTGGACTCTGATGTCACTCTGAACTGCAAGTGGTCCGGTAACCCCCCTCTCACCCTCACCTGGACCAAGAAAGGCTCCAACATGGTGAGAACAAACCTCCTCTGACCTTCCCCTGACCTTTGACCTCGAAACCTTCATTTTATATTCTCACCTGAGGTGTCATTTATAATGAGACAGAAACAAAACGTGTCGGTATCAAAGCACCACTGGATTTACAGGAAAATCCTCCAGAAAACCCCGTCACAACCTTTGCCTTTTAAGACCCAGACTTCATAAATGTTTGCTCAGTCGAAAAGCAGACGATTAGAAGTGAGACTCCGTCTTCAAATCTTAAATCTTTAATTCATGCCTAACAACTTAAGAAAAGCTGCAGCATAAAAAAAAAAAAACTAATGGAGCCTGCTGAGTAAATCAACATGTTTTGTGAATTAAATATAGATCTCCCTCACTCCCTCCTTCTCTTTAACATCTCTCCTCTTCTTGGTAACCCTAACCTGCTTTGATACAAACTCACACTTGTGTTTGTGTGTCCAGGTGCTCAGCAACAACAACCAGCTGTACCTGAAGTCAGTGAGTCAGGCCGATGCAGGACAGTACGTCTGCAAAGCCATCGTGCCCCGGATCGGAGTCGGAGAGACCGAGGTTACACTCACCGTCAACGGTCAGTTACTGTCTAATCAACCTGCTGTTCACAACGTATTAGCAAAAATGCTAGCATGTGTGAAGCTAGAAGCAGAGACACACAGCTCAATGCATTTTAAATGGGACTCTATGGGAGAAATTCGTAACGCCAAAGATGGCGGTTATATGTACATATCTGTATTGTAAAAGCCAATCGTGCTTCCATATTTATGCTTGCACAGAGTAACTAACAGCCTGAAAATAAAGCGTTTATCATCCTTTTGTAGCCCATTAAATAGCACAAACTTAGCGATGTAGCAAAGGCATTTTCACATATATGTTGATGATGATGCACAGTTTCTCTCAATGGCTCTGTCTGGATTTGACAGTAGAAAAGTTTGGGTCATGAAAATAGCATACATATGTAAAAGAGGTATAGCTTAAGACAAAAAAAAATGTTTTAAATGTTGTTTTGGGTCAAAAACACAAAACTTTTTTTTAGCGGTTAATATAAGATTTTAGTGGTGAATCTATAAAACAGTTTTTATTTTCAGATGACCTCTGAGAGTTCAGTTATGGCTATCTTCCCATTCATTTAAATAGGACCTGGTCTTTTCAACCCAAAAATAACTGCTCAGAGGCGTTACCAAGATGGCCGCAGAGTGGCGGGACTTGTCCATAGGGACTTTGGCTAGAGTTGTGCTGCCGTTCCAAACATGGAAGATTAATTACAAAATCACATGGACCTCCGTGATGTGTTGGTTTAATCTGGACTCACTCTGCACATCCGTATCTGTATCCCTCTGACAGCTGAAGCCACTGAGTGCACAGAGTCGAGTGCTGCATTAGCCTTGTATTTATGCCGACCCAGCCTGATTCATTCCCGCCTAAGCCCGACCCAAACCCAACAGATAATTTTTCAGTCCCAAACAGGCCCAAAGCCAGTATTTCAATGCCAAAACCCTCTCCCCCGAGAGACCAGCAATTACTTAATAAATCAAAACTGATTCACCAAGAATACGAGGAGGAAAAGGGAGTTCAAAAAATGCTCCTTAAATCTTCAGCAGCTGTCAGAGAGCCGGGTCAAACCAAAAACAGAGACGGCATCATTCATCGGCACGTCCTTGCGAATATCTGGTGCTGAAAGCTTCATGAGCTGGTGGCTAGTTTAACACTCTTCCACCAACTGTATAGCATGTTTTTACATCTGGTTTAATGGTAAATCGTTATTGTGGACATTAGTCACATAGATTTATCGTTCGGCATTTGACCTGTTTTAATGTCACTTTAATGTTAATTTCCTAAGTACATTGAGTTGACACTTAAACCTAAGACTACATCAATAACCCAATTTAAAAAGGCAGATGAAAATATGAGAATTACATCCAAGTAAGTTTATTTTTTCTTGAGTCATTATCGAATAGAAGACTACAGCTTTATAGTTTCTCCTATTTTTGTTGTGTGATACAAGCCTTGTGTTGCGTTTACAGGGTCTCAGTGGAAGTGTTTGTGTTAAATGTGTACTGAAACACTGATGTCATGTTAACGGCACACATATGACCAGATCATGTAATTAACACTGTGTCTTCTTAAACAAGTTTTGTATCTTTCTGCTCTTGAATTGTCTCAGTTGGAGATGATAATGCACCCAGTGGTAACGCTGGTAGCGATAAAATGAAGAAATTAATTATGTGTAATTGTGTTTTTACTCCATGCTTCTGCACAGATATGGTTACAGACTCACTTTTCACCTCTCAAAAAAAAAAAAATACCTATGGTGAAAAACTGATATCGTGACAATCCCATTCTAAAGTATTAATCCACCTTTATTGTCACCTTTTGCAAGAAAACTGACAAATAGTCAAGAGCAGAAATCTCAGATGTGAAGTTTCCTAAAGTTAAACTAGATTCAAAAAATTATTTGAAATCATCTTATAAAGGTTGATGTGACTTGGTTCCTTTTTGTCAAGTCAAGTTTTATTCAAATAGCCCTAATTCACAAAGCACAGTTTGCCTCAGGTTCTTCAGACACTTTGACCTTCTCAGCCTGAATTATCGGTCAATCCAAATGGCTATAATTGTTATCAGAACCAAGTCATTTGTCATTTTATAGCTCTGGATCATGAAGATGACGTCCTCATTGTTAATACCATCTATGACTGGCTTGTTATTTTGCATCTAGAATAAAGACTTCAACAGGCATTACATGCTATCACTTTAAATTGCTGAGTAAAATAAAAAGATTTACATTGATTTATAGTCTGGAATTAGTCTATCGCTTCGTCAGATAAGGTGTAAAATGTTTAACACCTCTCACAAGTTGTCCCTGGTTACGGCTCTTATAGCAGGAGGTTAATTCGCTCATGACTTTGTTGATTTGTTGTTAAGCTCGGCGCTTGTGTATTTCTCAAACCTTGTGATTTTGTCGTGGTAATCCTCTTATGTGACTGTGCCTCAGGTCCCCCCATCATCTCCAGTGATCCAGTCCAGTACGCCGTCAGAGGCGAGAGAGGAGAGATCAAGTGTTACATCGCCAGCACACCTCCGCCTGATAAGATTGTAAGTCCACCCTTGGAAGCTGTAATCTGCTGCAGAGGTGCTCGACCTTTTCAGATTACATCTGCCTCAGACCGGAGCCCCGATCACGACGACTCCGTGTCCTCGCTGAAAACAAAATGACTTTTACCTCCTCCTCCTCCTCCTCCTCCTCGGCCTAAACGATCGGCACAGGTGGCATTGTTCTCCGACTGTGTCACGAGCACGAGAGAACGATCTGTTCCTCCGTGGTAGAAGGTGTGACTCATCAAAAACAGCTGCTGTAGAGGAGACATGCTGTACTGTACACATGTTCCCCTGAAAATGAAAGAGTGCAGCAGATAAGAACCAAGAAAATCATGAGAGAACACGAGCTAAAAGTGTTACTTCATGTTTGTTTAAGTATTTTATCACAGTTTGAGCTCATGAGCTCATTAAATTGTTTTATTTATGTGTAAAAATATTTTAAAAGGAAATGAAAAAGGTCATCTTCAAGGTAAAATCCAGCTAAACACCAAAATCTGAATAGCTGATCTGTGACCCAAATAAACAAATTCATGAGTTATCTTCTTCGCCAATAGACCAATAAAACATAACCATCAATAAATCGCCACCCTCATTTTAATATCCAGCATCCTTTATAGTTTTATTGACATGACCTTTATTTTTTTCTGCTTTAACAAGCCTACAAGACACAATTAAGGTCTTATAAGACAGTGAATCCGACCATTTTTGTTCACTGTTTCTCCATTTCAGCAGGAGAATCCATATAAGACACAGTGACTGTCTGCGGTAATGATGGTCGCTTCAATAGTCGATGTTTTAGTCATTATTTGTTGCTCTCCATTTCAACTTTTCTGCCACCTTGCAAACCAGTTTTACTGCACTTTCGATTACAGAACATTGTGCTCAAGTGTTACATTCGACTGAGCTCCCCCCCCCCGAGGTATAAGTGCAGCTGGGGGTCACTTTTGAATGACATGCCAACTTTCCCATTGATATCTATCACTTTCTGACCCAGGGGCAAATAAATTATGTTCTTCAACGCCCATTTAGAGCGTTATGTTTCTGCACCTTTTGGATTTGACCAGTTTGTACTCCTTGTCAGTGAAATCTGATGTGACCATTTTCAACAACTGAAGCTTCCTTCTTTAAATTATTTGACTATTTACGAAAGACAAAATGGGAAAAATGACTAAATCAAACTTTTTTGTGTAGGAAGAATATGTCTTATTTCTGCTCTGCTATCCCATCATCCTATGTGAATATCTAAACTATAATTTAACCCTCTGTGGATCCTCTAAACAGCAGTGAGTTATGACTTTCTGTAAATGTATTACTGTGATTGCTTTACAGGAAATATGTTTGACTAGTTTTCAGCAGGATTATCTTTTGTTTTCTACAAAAAATGCCACAAGAAAAAAAAAACTAAACAGTGCTTTTAGAGCATAAAATTCCACATACAGTGGCTTTAAAACCACTTAAGGTAACTGTTACTTATAGTCACCAGGAAAGCATCAGTGCAGCATCAGTACCATCCTGATTGTGGTATTTATTGGGCCTATCAGCCAAAACCGTTCCAACCCAGTGATCCCTTCAAAGTGCTAACCATCTTTTCTTTATAGGAAAGTGTTCGCACAGATTGCCTCAACAGCAAACTGTAATGCAATATCCTCCTGAATGTGCCGTAACTGCAGAACTGCATGCAGGTTTTTTTTTTCATTCCTGCCTTTTCCCGAAGTCTCTGAGTGCAGCACTTGATCAAACTATACTGTGCATTATATAAGATACAAGCTGAATCTGATGGTGTGTGATATAAAAACCTAAATAAAGGGGAAGAGAGGGGGGTATCAGAATGCTTACAAATCACAAAAAAAGAAGCCGAGAAAATGGAAATAAATCCAGTGACAACACTTGAGTTTGAAGGCTAAAATGTGTGTGAGAGAGAGAGAGTGTGTGATGGAAAATAAGAGGAAGAGAGAAATTCTGTACCTTTCAGCGTCAATTATCCAATTGTGCAGTGCAGACATGACAGAAATCAGAGCTTTTAGGAAGCTTCAGCCCCCCCGCTGCACTGGCAGAGAGCTCAGAGCGTATAATGTGATATGACATTATAGTCTCGGCTTAATGCAGAGACACAAGGACTTATAAAATATGGAGTAAGATGCTGTGTGTGTGTGTGTGTTTATAAGTGTGTTTGTGTGTAAAATAGGCAATGAGAAACTGAGAAAAAGGCAGAAATACAGACAGCAGTGATGCAACAGAATTATTGTGGGGAAAAAAACAATAAAGAGAGCGAGTGAAGGATCCTCAGCGGCCGACTGTTGTGACAGGAAACTCACACTGTGTGAGACTGTCACAGACAAAAACAAAAGATTTGAGCCTTTTTTTAAAAAAATGTATTCTTCATCCACTCTTGATCACATTCCCCTTTTTTTCATTTTTTTATAAACCAGGTTAAAAGGTACATTAGCACAACATATGGCCTTATGTATATTTGATATTGCCGTGCTTCATATTTAATAGCCTCAAATTTCCCCTCAGCAGATTTTAAGTAGAAAAACCTGCTTGGGTTTTTATCGCTCATGTACACTTGCTGCACTGTGTGTGAGTGTGTGTGTGTCTTTACTGATTTATTTGTGAGGAATTTCTGTCTTTTCCTGCCTGAGAAGTTGCCGTAGAAACTTTAATTAGACATTTGCTGCACCAGGAGAAGAAGAAGAAGAAGAAATAGCTACCAAGGTGTGACAACATAATTTGTTTGCTTAAAATATATTTCCTGCTCAGACTCGCTTAACCTTTCTGAACAGCAGCCCATCTGCCTGCTGAATGTTTACTTGTGATTACGTGTGTGTGAGAGTGTGTTCGTGTGTGTGTGTGTGTGTGTAAGTGTGCTTAATACTACATAAGATAAGATAAAGTAAAAAAATTAGCATTATTGATCCCTGAGGGGAAATTGAGTGATCGCAGCAGTACAGAGGGGAGTTTAGATAAAAATCCAACAAATAAAACATATTGAAAATTGCGTCTCCATCACACTGATTCAGCGCTCCGATCGCCTTGAAGGACTTTTCCTGCTGTGTTGATTAGGTGCAGATTTATGGATTTACAAGTGTTATAGTGTACAGACGTACCGAGCCTTTGATCTAAACTTAATCCCAAATTGACGCCCTGCTTTATCGGTTCAATGCAACCCTTTTTCAAGTGGCACATCACACAGACTGAGGTCGACAGCAGGTTTTGCCAATAAATGGTCTTTTTAATCGCTTGAAACCTTTGATTACGTATATATTAGAAAAATTTAATGATAACTTAACGATAAAACCTCATGAGCCATTTATTGAACAGCACACAACAAAGATCATAGTATGATAAAGCATGTCATAAACAATGTAAATGCAAAGATTAGTAATGTTCTTTGATCAAATATTTCGCAAAACATGGATGAAAGAGTAAATAAAAGGCACAAACAAGGAAGTTCTGCAACTAGAGTTTAAAGCCAACTTGAGAGCAACTTGGTTGATCCGAGATATTTTACAGGTTATAACCTCAACATTTAGCTATCAGGTGAAGTTTTCCAGCCTCTGTATGAGAATCTCAAGAAGTTAACTCATCTAAATTTAATAAAGTCCATAGATTTAAGGAGGAATGATGGGGATACAATCCCTTTTGTTGGCAAAGTGACCAGAATGCGTCCTCCTTGTTCCCAGTCCTTTAGTTCCAGATGGGTTTAGTTGAATTTTTCAGTCCAGTCTGTCTGACTCATTAATGCTTTTTGACTGAGGTTTGTGAAAGTTAGAATCTGTGACACCATTGATCTGAAAAGCCAGCAGCCACTGTGTCGTGCATCGATAAATCCATGCTGCTGAAGAAGTGGACAGATTTGCAAACGCACCTTTTTGTCAGTTTTGCTTTGGATCTGTAATTTTCCCAACTTTACACAAAATAAATTTGATTTTGTGTTATATTGTAATCTATAAACTCAATTGATTAGAGTCACTTTCAGGATCAAAGTAAAAAGTTGCATTGTATTTTTTTGATTAAGTTCCCAAACCAACATGTTGGTTTGACTTGGTGACTCTTGCTGAAGCTTCTCAAATGTGTGTTTTCAGGTTTGGGCGTGGAAGGAGAATGTGTGGGAGAAGGAGAAGGGCACCCTGATGGAGAGGTACACCGTGGAGCAGAGTAAACCTCCATCCCAGGGCGGAGCCGTCCTCTCCACCCTCACCATCAACAACGTCATGGAGTCCGACTTCCACTCGCCCTACAACTGCACCGCCTGGAACTCCTTCGGACCCGGCACCATGATCATCACCCTGGAAGAGACGGGTACGGAGAAACAATTTACAAGTGTTTATGGCAAATTTATCGATCTCCACGGACTGTCGAACTGTATGTTAAGCTTTTGATAATGAAGGTGCCCTTTGTGTTGCTGTTGAGCATCGTTTGATAAGACGGTCCATGTATTGTTTGTATGCCTTGTTCTATTCATGGATATTTATAAGGCCACTTTCACACTTGCGTCATTTGGTCCGGACTTTCGGATTTTTTGGCTTAAACCAAAACAGCAGGTGTGAAATTTCCCCCGCACCATGGTCCGGACTAAACAGCTGAGTTTTGATCCAACCCAAAGAGGGGATCTCAGTCTGGATCAAACTGAGCCATGGTTTAGTTCGTGTCCGCTGTAAAAGCAAAAGTTTGGACTTTCAGACCTTTCGTACCAAAGACAGAAAGTTACAGGCTGGAAAACAGAATAATAAGTAAGTGTCCCAAAAAAATAAAAGAGCAGAGGAACTACATGAGGAGAAGAGAAGACCAAATGCTTTATTAACATTTGGTCTGAAGACTTTTTTAAGGGCCAACTAGAAAAAAACTCATAAAGCTACAATCAAGTTACAAAACAAGGCATTTTCAACACGCTGAGGTCAGACACCCACCAACAAACCAATCAAAGTACTTGATGATATGACGTAGGTTTGTCCTCTAAAGTCCGTTAGTCTGTTTGCATAATTGCACTGTGAAACCGAAACCAAATGTAACAAAAACACGATACCTTGATTCTAACATTGGTCCGGACTTTAAGGTGTGAGAGCACCCTAAGAAACGGATCTGGGACTACGACATGGTGCCCATTCAGTGTAATAAAAGTCGTTGACTTGAAGCAGAGCTGACTGGCCAAAATGTATCCAGCATTTTTAATACGTCCACGGTCACACTTACGAATCTACAGACCTTGAAAAGGTTGTGTACCTTCAGTAGAATAAAAGCAGATGGAGATAATCCATGTAAACAAATCAAGTTTTTAAGACATTAAAGAAATCTTTTAAAAAGACAAGAAAACACGTTCAACCTGTTTGATAGACCTTTAAGC
>JAPZDV010000004.1:20207315-20217854 GCA_029814665.1 Acanthurus lineatus | reverse complement strand
ATTACAAAAACTGGGAAGCTTGAAAAGTGAAATGTGAAATGGCAAATATACTAACTGTAGAAGCAGAAGTATAATGTAGTGTAAAATTTAAGAAAAAATGTACTTGACTTGAGTAAAAGTCCTTAATTCCTTTATACCATGAAGGCCTGGGTCTCAATCTGCATTTCAGTTCATCCCAAAGGTGTTAAGGTTGAGATTTTTTGAAGTCCAGACAAATTCTTCCGCACCAAATGTGGTGAAAAACAATCTTTACAGACTTGCCCCTTGTTTGTGCACAGAGAAAAAAAAATATTATTCAGGCTTCCCATAATTGGACTGAAAAGACCCTCCCCAAACTATGAAAAACAGCCGTGTTATGAAAGAGGTGTCCATACACTTTTGGCCCCCCTATGAATCAAAATAGCTTCCATGCAATGCTGATCTTCAATTACATAACCCCTCAGCTTTAATTACATCTCATTTGTATGATTATGCAAGGATGAGCCCCTCGAAAGCTTCATAATTACAATGACACCATTGAAAACTTCGCTCTGTCAGCTCCGTGTCGCCGTCTCACCCAATTTTCTGTTGACACTCAAACACTCACATGTCCCCGAATAAACACAAATTCCATCACAGGCATTTTTATCAGATAACGAACGCAGCAAATGGGAGTAAATGAGAGTGAAAGGAGGGAAATATTTTTTTTGACCAACCTCTCCAGTCGGATGTATTCCATCTCCATGGCAATACGACAGCTTTACTGTACTGCCCTGTGAGCCGAATCCAAAAACTGAATCAAAACTTTTTCTTTTGCCAAACAAAGGAGAGCTGAATGTTTTCCTGATCTCCCTCTTTCTCTCTTTTTCTCCTTTCCTCTTTCTCTCTCCTTCCTTCTCTCTCTCCTCTGTGTACACAGGAATGCTTTGTTTGGAGCTGAGATAAAAGAAACAAAAGACACCATTGACAAAAACGACTCTGTGTCCATCCATGTGTGTGTGTGTGTGTGCGTGATTATGTGTGAGTGGGACTGCAATTACATGCGTATTTCTGTTTATGTGTGTGTGACTGTAGGTGTACACATGTGATGTTGTATGCACATATGTGCGTTTTTTTGTGCAATTATCTGGAGAAGAGAGTGCAATTATTATGAGCATTCATGTGTGTGTTTGCATGTGTGTGTGTGTGTGTGTGTGAGATGAGTGAAAGGAAAAATGAGGGAACGGAGGAGAGGAAGGGAGAGAGAAAGAGATCTGTGACAAAAGGCCCTCGTTAGTATTCTGGAGTGAGGAGTAACTCCCCTCCATCTCCCCCTCTCTGTCTCCTCCTCCTCACACTCACACACTTTTCCTTTCTGTCCTCACCTCAGTTTGTTTCGCTCTGGCCTGCCTTCCTTCCTTTCTTTTTCCTTCCTGTCATTTACTTCCAATAATTTCACTTTATCAAACTTAGCTGAATTGAATAAGGCACCTTAATAAACTGGGATTTATCAGACAAGAATAAAAAAATTACTTTCGGTCAGTTATCATGTAATATTTGTTCAACAGAAAACAACTCCTCTGTCCTCCACCTCTTTGGTTCCCTCTCTTTCTTTTAATGACAGTTTGATAGTTCATATATTAGACATATCAGATAAGAAACTGCTTTCCCACACAGGAAACGGAACGACACTCCTCAGGCAGTGATGAAGATGTTGTTAAGATAAACCTCCATAACTACAAAAAAGCTTGCACAGATCTGTTGAATTGTAAAATATTATTCAAAAAAGAAACTAAGTTAAGAGGGTATAAGATTCTTATTACATAAATAATTTCTTATTTTATTTATATGATGACTGAAACACACTTATTCTACACAGAAATGTTGATGATGTAAACATAATGTAGTCATTGTTACAGTGTCTACGAGATTAAAAGTAACTTTTTGCTTATTTTTCGTCATAAATTATCACTTAATAAAATGCAGTTAACTCAAAAATGATGGTGCTGAACAGAGCACTACATAAATGTCACAACTCAGTAACCACGACCCTGTCTGACTTTTTAGGTTAGAGTTACGGTCTTCACTCAGTTTGAGGTGTTAAATGCACTTTCACATTTAGACAACACACTAGTAAACCTACAATGCAGATCAAATCCAATACAAATCCAATGCTCAAACTCCAGACAGTCTGGATGTGAAAGATGGTGAAATAATTTAACTCAGCTTCATTTATGTCTGATTGTTTTGGTCTCTTCACACACACAGGAAGTGCATCTTGTGAAACTTTGCATGAAACTCTGCTGATGTTTCTGCATTTAGGAATATTTGATCAGGCAGCTTCAAACCTGCCACAGTTTATCCTTTTGGATTATGTGAATAAACTCTGAACTTTGAACTGTGAATAAAGTCAGTGGTCATCTTGAGGAAAACAACCCGTATCTGCTGTTGTCATAAACTAAATTTATCTTAATCACACTGATGCCGCTTACTGATGTGTAATTTTCTCATTGCAACTTCAAGTATTGTGTGATTTGTAAACCTAAAGGTGATTTCACATTCATTTAAGATCAAACAATTTGGCCAGATGGGGAACTTCTTGATATTTTTGATCATTTCTTTTAAAAATTCACCATTGTTTATTAGTGAAATATGAAAATTAGCTGTGGGAATAATGCAAATAAATACATCAGTTAGTTAACAAAAAGAAAACATTGCATGAATGAACAAATCAGAGATTTAAATCTATCACCGTATTCACTTTCATCTCTGGATAAGTCTTTATCCAGAGACACAAAAGGAGAAAAAATATTTTAACTGTTTGAGAGAGAATTTTTCATTTTAGAATTTTAAAATATGCATATCTGTTGCCATTCAAATATTTCTTTATTTTTTTAGATTTTCATTGCACTCCATTGAAAAATTAATTTACTCACCTTCTCGGCTGGGGTTACAACCTAATTGACTCGTGCAGAGAAGAGTTAGGAGCCCGGAGCCTCAGCCTTTCATCCACATGTCTGCTTTGTTGTTAAATGCATGCTCACATGATACAAATGGGACTGTAATTCTGCAGGGAGAGTAACTTCAGCAGCCAGCGCACTGAAACACCATTGAAGAGAATTATGGAGACAGTCATTGGTTCATTGGGCTCCTGTTTCTGACCCAAAGCCCGGTTTCACCACTCGCAAATTCTTCCCAAAGAGACAAGACTTGGCTTTATAAGAGGCATCCCTCTCTCTCTCTCTCACTCACTTTTACTCTTTCCCTCTGTTTCTCTCTCCCTCACCCCTGAATTCCTGTTGTGTCCTGCTCACGTCTGTGTAATTGCTGTAATAATTGATCGCCACTCCCCCAAGTCTCAATTCAGTATCTGAATAAAACACAAGAGACCCCAAATGCATCATACTGAGGCCTAAAAAACTGGCCTATGAGAACGAGGTTCAAAATAATATTTTTTTTTCCTTCTGTTTTTCTTCGCTGATGCATCCGTTGTTGCATCATTTCCCCGACTTCCCAATTAGATGCACAAATGTGTTCGCAAATGTACACAGAAACTCACACGCACATATGGATGCACATGTTCGGGGCCTCACGTGCACATTCTGCACAAATGCGCTCGGGCACACGCCAACAAGCAGGCCCTAAAAGACCACCCCCTGCAGCGCAAACACACACACACACACACACACATAGAAACACACACAAACAGTCTTTTAGGGGGCACCACAGAACCCCCTATTCATAACTTCTTTGCCCTGCGTTTGCTGTGTCCAAGAGTGTCTGTACGGGGCGTCCTGTTAAGCTCAGCCACATAAAGAAAGACGGCCGTGAGGTGAATACAACTTCTTATTCGGCCTCAGGAGAGGGTGACAAAGCTTTATTTAATTGAAAGAGGGAGAGGTGGAAGTAGTTGATGAGGACTATTGGTCAGCTGTGCGAAGAGTTCCTGTGTTTGTTAGTCTGATACTGAAGTTCAGGAAAGACCCTTTTTCGGTATTTTGTGGCTTTTCTGTGTTTCTAAAAAGCCATTGAACTTAGATTACACATGCAGTGAAGGGCGTTAGAAGGGGAAGTTATTGTGGGAAATAACGAATCATCTTTGGTGGTGGGGAACACTTAGTTTTCTGTTCAGTAGGTGTGTCATGTCTCATGTGAAACTTAAAACTGTTGCTCAGCATACCTTGTCTCGGTCACCTTTATGGTACCTGCTAAATATAAAAAAGGAAAGAAGACATTAGACACGTCAGCACCATGGAAACAAAACTAACCCACACTGTACCCTTCACATTGAAGGGTACAGTGCACACTGCGCTTTATGCTGTAAAACAAATGGAAAATATGTGACAGAAAGCAGTTTTCCACCCTCACCGTCTGGGCAGTTGAGATGTTGTTATATCACCTCATTTCTTTAAAACTAAAACTGGTGAATTGAAATAGATTTGGGGGCATTTCAAGTTGAAGATGGCATTTTGAGATTTAAAAAAAAACTACACAGCAGGTGGTAGATTCATGTCAATATACATGTAAAACTTGATTGGAGTTGGAATACAGTTTACGTTCAAAACCAACTAATGTGCCAAAGCACTGAAACTGTTTTGGCAAATTTGAACTGTATCTATAGAGCATTAAAATATAGAGCTGACATCATGTAATCAATTTCTTTTCTCTGAGAAGATGAGTAATCTGTGAATTCCACATGCAGCTCAACATGAGGTGTGAGCATGATTCTGAAGCAGAAGTGGTTAGTTATTTCAAAACCTGAATACATGGTGCTAAACGCATGAGTCTCACTCTGAGTGGTGACTGACAGTTGACAGGAACACACTGCAGTTCCTGAGACCTGAGAAAAGAAATCACCCCACTTCCTTTGTGGTGATCTTTGCTGACAAAACTGTAGGTGCTTTTTTTCTCTCTGTATGTGTGTACATCTTTCTTTATTAGAACCAATCTGAGGACATTTTTGGAAAGTGGGGACTTTTGGTCGGTTCTCATTTAGGGGACACCTTTAAAAGGCTTGTTTGGAGGTTAAGACTTGGTTTTAAGAGTTAGGCTGATGAGGTTTAAGCCTGCAGTATGGTAAGGATTAGTGTCAGGCATTTAGTTGTAATGATTAAGGTCAAGGTAAGGGGGTGGGAAATGCATTGTGTCAGTGAGGGTCCTCAAAAGTAAAAAAAAAAGCATAAAGGCATGTGTGTGCATGTGTGTTTGTGTGCGTGCGTGTTTGTGTGTGTGTCAGGGTCAGTAAGTTCATTTGGCTCATGTCCGTAGTGGTGTTGGTGGACTTTCCTCCGTTTCATTCATCCTTTTCTTTCTTTGTCCCCTCAGTCTCTTATGCAGATCTTTAGCTCGTCTCTTGCATATTTATTTGCTGCTTTTCTCGATGTCTCTCTTCCATCCTGTGCTGCTCTTGGTTTCCTGTTGGAGGTGAAAACACTGACATGAGGTCAGAGAGAGTTTACAAACGTGCTGCAATTTTCTATTGATCAGGCTCATGAAGTCAAAAGTTTAAAAGTATGTACGTCATTCATTCATTCATTCTGTTCATCTGTTCAACTCATCACCCTTTCATAAAAATTTTAAAATAATAAAAATTTAAAAATGCAGTAGATTATGAAGGATGATTTTTAAACAACATAACATTATCTCTTAATTACTCTATATGATTTTTTTTTAAATGAATGGCTTAAATGGCCAAATCACTTGTTTTTGTTCTTGCTTTTTTCTAAATGTACTATATACAAGTGAACATAACATATGAAACTTATCTTAAGTGCAGCTGTCTAAGTGACCACACCTACATTTTGGCCTCTGACTTTCATTAAACAACAGTGGAGGTGTGTTATTGACACTAGTTTTTCACCAGTGTTGGCAAACAATGGCTGCATATATTACATGTTAATAAAAGTGTGAATGAAAACATGAGTGTGCATGTAAATGTTGGTAAAGGAGCTGATAAGCAGCTCATGGCTGAAATTATTATTACATGTTAATAAAAGTGTGAATAAAAACATGAGTGTGCATGTAAATGTTGGTAAAGGAGCTGATAAGCAGCTCATGGCTGAAATTATTTGAATGCAGAGAAAACCGAAGAAAAAACTTTTCCTGACTCACCTTGTTGCAAATTCTTAAGATCCACCAGCAGGGGGAAGCAGATGACAAATTTTGTTGGGTTTTTTTGATATGCAGAGGAACCTCATCCATTCCTTCCTGTCTGCTTGTGTTTCTGTTCAGTCTTTCTAGTAATTTTCATGATGGCTCTTCTTCTTTATTATAGGGAAAAAGGCTCAGTTTGTTCACCTAAAAGGAAATGGGCAAGTATGTGGTCAGACTTGTAATAAGAACAGGAAATACAACAAAGCACATGTTAAAAACAAAAAGTTACTGGTCAAAGCAAGACTTCCTACTGTGTTTAAGTTATGCATATTTAAATAATGATTTCATTACTTGAAGTTCTCTAACAAGTTTCGATTTTAGATAGCCATTTTAGATTGAATTTTTTTTGCAGAATCTTTCCTTTAATATTATACAACACAGCATAATATTCATATTTTAAATTAGCTTTTTTGGCTGCAAATGATAATGAGGCTTTGGTGTTTTGTTTTTTTGTTTGCAATAATTTATAAATGAAGAAAAAACTGTAATAAAAATAATCTAAGCTCATACTATCACTAAACCTGAATAAAAAAAGAGAAATATATTTTAGAAAAGACCAAAATGGATCAGTGAATGCAGTTGCACTTCTTTGCATCTTAACTCTTCTCAGTTGTAACAGGAAACACCACTTTGAGGTCACCCATGACGTTCGTTACTCTATGTTACTTCCTGTGAAAAGGGCTACAAATGAACTCTGAAAGTCATAGAAACAATCACAATGCAGCAATGCTGTTGCTGAGTTACTATGCCAGTAAACATTTGTACTGGTTTATATGGGCCCAGTTCTATACTGAGCTGATAAGAAAAAGTGTAAATCAGCAACAGAGGAACTCAGTTGAAGTTTCGAATCTGAAAAGCATCCACTTTACACTACAGCATAATGAATAGCGTTACTACAATGCAATTATTCGAATGGTGACGACAGATCTTTATGGTGAGTTGAATTAAATGATCAGAGGCGGCAAAGTATGCTGCATGTTAGTGATGGCCCTTATGTTTCACAACATACATAGGTGTGGATTTTACCAAAGTCCCTGCAGCACATCCAGGAATTTTTCCCCATCTGGAGCAGCTGGGCCCCTGTTAGGAGGTTGGAGAAGCTCCGGGCGACAGTTCAGATTAGGGCCATGTGCGATTGCATGAGTTTAAATACAGCAGAGAGGTTCAGCAGAGCCCCGAGCCACTATAATTTTACTCTCTGGTCTCTCTTTAAACACTTCCAAATTAACCCCTGGAGGACAGTAAGGGTGTTATTTCTTGTTTTCAGAAAACACACACTGTTATGTCACATATGTTGAGTATTTGGAACTGAGGAAAGTGGTGAGGAAACTGAAAAAAATTGATAAATAAATGTTTCTCTCAAGTTCTCACTTAGATAAACTTGAGTATAATATGTGTTTGCAATTATGACATATGTACATCAAGCTGATCTGGGAAACATCTGAAGAACATTGCATTATAATCAATAGTTTTAATCGGATACTTCAATGTGGACCAAAGTAACAGACCAACATGCAAAACCAAAAGTGCTATCAGTAATAAAGCAGATTTTACAGATTGTACAGATTATAAAGCTCACTGCAAGGACCCACAGTCAAAGGATATGGTGATGCCACATCAAAAATGGCCCAGTTTGCTTTCCACACAATGAGGTTGCATTGCTCTTACTTGACTCATATTTGTTATAAATGCATGGACTGCAGTGCATAGTATGATGCTGTAACATAAAATAAAACTTTGCTTATTGCACTAAATTCAGCAGAGAGCAGGATAATGCACAGAAAGGTAAAACAAATTTAAAAAGTATATGATTAAATAAATTTACTGGATAACAATAAGCCATAAAAGGTCTTCATGGAGGGTTTGAATTCAGAGGTCCTGCAGGCTGCAGTTTGCAGAATGAGTTCAACTTGTAAAGGAATAATACAATTAGTAAGCAGATCATATCTGGTAGCAGGGCAGCTGACGTGTGGAGACGTAGATGGCAGGTTTCCACGATCTGATGAAAGAAACAAAAGTTTATCTGCTTTTTTTCTCACTGGTATCACTGATTTGTTTGCAGAGCGAGAGCTGCAGGTTTTGGCTGTACGGAGGCCTTCCTTACAACTGTGTGAATACAAATCAGCAGTTACATAACAACTGGTAAGAAACACTGGCTGCTCTGTGCTGCTCTCACAACAGGTACATGAAAGAAAACACACACACACAAACACACATGTGCACTTGTCAGCTGTGTAAAGTAGCATATTTATGTAACCAAGCATATTTATTTGAGAACTTTACATTAAAAAATTTGAAGATATTTTCACAGTAAATTATTTTTTTCCATCTAATTTAACTATATACTTAGACTTGATGACATGTCAGAAATATATATTATACTTTTACTTAGATTATAGAATAAACTACCCAGATTTATATAGAGAAGTTCAAACTTGCTCCATTCAACTAAACACAACATTAAAATGCTACTTACACCGCAGTGCATCAATAATATCTAATTTATCTAAATAATTCTTCCATAAATGACACACACATGCACAGAGAAACTGCATTCTGCTCATAAATGCATTTACTGTACAAGCACAATAAAAACACACATATATGAATCTTTGTACTTATACGCTCACCCATAATTCAAAGTATGCAGATAATTATCATCTGGCTTCTTTCTCTTTGTCTCTCTCTAAAATGCTAATCTAATAAGCATCACCAAGCACAAACTTCCCCCATCACAGAGAGTCTACCAGCTCTTCTCTCAAAAAAAAAAAAAAAAACCAGAAATCAACTTCACACACTGACTGTCTCATAATATAAGAGGCTGACTACACATTTGTTGACTTCCACCCTTCCAAGACAACCACGCCATTTTATCTTTGGCACCACCTGCAGGCCAGAGGACAAACTTTTCCAGTCGTAGCTCTACTGTTTGAGAAAACTGCAATAATTTGACAAAACAATCTCAAAGTCGACTTACTACATCTTTTTTAGACCTTTTTAACTTTCATCATCTTATGGTGTATAATTATCATTTTGTCAATCAGTTTGTCTGTGTTTTTTGTTTGTTTTTTTCATGCAGCACTTTGGTGTTGTGGAATGTAATAATTACATGTTGCCTTCAGGTGCCAGTAGAGTTAATGTGTGTGTCTGTACTGAAGCTGCTCAAACACAAAGTGTGAAATTCCACTCCAGGCTGCAGTTTTTAATGCCGAGCAGTCAATGCTGATACCATTGTGAAAATACTGCTTTACAAGTAAAAATACAGAAAAAACTGAAGTATTTAGAGGTATTAAAGCATCATATCCTCTAAAATTATATGTTTAGTGTGCCTGTCTTGCAAAAACCGCACGTCTCTGAACAGTCAGCTATTCATGAGCTCAGAAAAAAGGCCAGCTTTGTGACGATGCATTTACCAGATAAAAAAAAAGTTTTTTAGTTATTGTTCTTTTGTCAGTTTATCAAAAAATCCATATCTGAAAACACAAAATTTGATTTTTTCACTAGAAACAAAGAACATCTGTAATTGGAAAAACTGTAAACATAATGGAGTAAAAAGTCCTCAGAGATATAACAGTATTAAATGGAAACACTTAAGTCTTTCTCACTCTGATTATTTACTCAATATACTTGTACAGATACAAGTATTTAAAATTGTACTTGATGTAATATACTTATGTGTTAAATTCCACAGACTGGCTGTAAATTACATGTTGGCCAACCTGATGACACCAGATGTCTCAGCCTGTGCTTCACTCTGCTGTGATTGTGACTTCCACCTCTGCAATCATGAGTTTGCAGAGGTGCCGCCGCTCGGTCCATGCTGCGACCCAAGTGCAGTATGCATCTTCTTGATCTCATGCAGGCAGGTTGGCACATAAGTGGCTGGTTCTGTCATGGGTGATCATGTGGCATGTTTTATAAATATATACATACATATAATACACACACACACATATATATATATATACACACACACACACACATACACATACATACATACATACCATACATACATACATTTACACACACATATATATACATATACACTTATACACATGTGTATATACATATATGCATAAATATATACACACACACAAATATATGTATATAAATACACACAAATATATATATATACACATACATACATATACACATATGTGCATATACACATATATACATATATACATATATACATATACACATATAAACATATATATACATATATGTACATATACACATATATACATACACATACACACACACAAATATATATACACATATGCATATACACACATATATATACATATATACATATATACATATATATACATACATATATACACACATATATATAAATATACACATATATGCATATACACATATATACACACATATACATATATATACATATGTACATATATACATCTA
>JAPZDV010000004.1:20189430-20207215 GCA_029814665.1 Acanthurus lineatus | reverse complement strand
AAAGTTAAAAAATGGCTTCTACTGGTCAAACATTTCAATAAACATGATTTCCACTCTGAATATATAGACATGTTGTCCAAATTTGATTAAAAAAATAAAAAAAGACTGGCAAACCATATCTGTTTACATCCACAGTCAGGAAAGTTAGCATGGAGAAACTGCTACCAAACTTAAAACAAAATCTGAAAAACTTGTTTTACATTCCAGTATTAAAAAACAAAATCATGTTTCCACTCTGAGTATCTAAAAATGTCAGTAATGAACTAACAGCTGACAAAAAATCAAGTTAGGTTGGGTCATTTAAGTCAGCCATGGTGCATAGGGATTCAAAATAAAGTCTATTCACTTCCATTTTACTGCTTTTACAAACATCTCAAAACTTCAGTTAAAAAAAAAAACTATCCCTGTGACTAGACGCTAGTAGGAAAACTGTTTTTTTATCACATTGAGAAAGAATGTGCACCTTAAATTTAGGCATTTTTTCCTTTAACAAATCACTTTAACTACTAATTGAAACCAACAAGTGACTAGAGGCTAGCTTGTTTATAATGAGCACATCTAGCTCTGTTATGAAGCTTTTTGTGAGGTAATTCTGAGCTTTATGCTGGAGAGATGAAAAAGCTCCTTGGCTAAAATTTAAATAAGACCATCCTGAATCGGTGAGGGCTGCAACACAAAGCTGAAAAGGAAATGGAAGAGAGAAAGCAGGGGGGGATATAAAGAAAGAGCAATGAGGGCGCTGACACATCATGACAAAATGGAACAGGGAGTGTCACTCAGCACCTCACACACCAACTCAAATAAATTACGCACTCATACCAATACATGCTGTACATGAAATCTTCCCTTAAGGAGGAGGCACTGGGATCTAAGCTTCTGCTGAAAGCAACAGATGCCAGAAATACAGCATCACATGTAAAGGGAAGGACAAAAAGGTGACACAATCACATACATTTTCACACATGCATACCCCCCTTAACTCTCCCAACCTGAATCTGGCCAGCAGTGGTGAGCTTATTACAAAGCCACAGTTAATAAAACCCCTGAGTGCACATGCATTTTTACAAGGTGAGCCCACTTGTCTGCATGTGCAAGTGCGCTGTCAAACTGTGCGTTTATATCTTAGTGTGTCTTTGTGAGTTTTTGGGGTTTTTCTCCACAGGGAAATGTTAGTAAAAAGGGGAAGAGTTTTATTACTGCGTTGCATGATACCAGCTGTATAAATTGGCACCATCCTCCAGACCAAGACGATCTCTCCCTGTCTGAAAGCTAGGTTCCTCACTGTCTCAGCATCTCAAGGTCCTCCACTACAACTCCCGTATCCAAATGTTCTCATCTTTGCATGTTTTGGGCCCTAAAACCACAAATTTGCCTGAAAAAATCCCACAAGCTACAACCACAGACTTATGAGCTGATAAAATGGCAATTGCTCACATATTTATTATGTGTACATACGTTCTGAAAGTCACCCCGACCATATGTCTGAATATCTGCCTATTTATCTACGTATCTTCTCTGGTTGCTGTGTACTGCATCAATCACGCCCTCTCACCACCGCAACAGCTGCCTCTTGTCAATGTCGCTCTGCAGCAGCTGAGGTTTAGGGGAGGAGTGCGAAACCACGTTTAACAGCCTTGGTTCTGGCTGAGAGGAACGTGGGAAGGGGGGTTGGGGGTTTAGTTAACAGAACATCAGGATCCCATTTAAACCAGAGGGAGGCTCATGGGAGTGGGACAGGGCGTCGGCTGAGTATGCCAAGGAGGAAGCTGGAGGTCATGTGTGTGCATGTTCATCTGCGTGTTGTTTTTTTGATGCATGTTTAATCATAGCTGCAATGATAATCCCTGCAGCCTTATGAGCTCTGCTGTACTGTCTCTAATGTGGTTGTTTGCATGTGCCGCTGTTGCCATTGAAGAGTCATAATGAGGTGTGTGCGTGTGTGTGTTTGTGGGGAAAAAAGCTGCATTTCTCCTTCACAGAACAGTACAGCACTGTCCGCATGCAACTACAGGTTAAAGGTCAGGGTTGAGGCATGTGGCTGTCCACATCAGTCCTTATACGACGCTTGACCTTTGACCTCTCTCTGCCTGGGGAGGCTGCCAGCCTGATGCTTTTTCCAAACTGTGGGATGCACAAAATGAGGAAACTGTGCTATCTGCTGTTGGCTACAGTAATATGACTGTCCATCCGTCTTCTGAAGTCCAGAGTACTGATGGAAAACAGTGCCATGACGTCGTTCCTATGGCACATTATTCCAATTAACTGTGTTAATTTTTTTGCAGAACATATTGAGGATCAGACCCTAATTTGCCTCTGATTGGCTCTGATACTGCCATTTTTTTTACCCTAACCATTTAACCAATCATCTAAACCCAACCAAGCATTAAACACTAGCAAATTATATGAGGAATGGGCAGGTCATTTCAGACAGTTTTTCACCTATCCAGGTTTCAAAGTGGGTCATGGGAACAATGGGCTGTCTCAAGAAAACTTAAGCTTCGCAATAACTAGATATGAGCTAATATGTTGGTGTTGGAACTAGAAAGATGTAGGTGGAGGTGGCCGGGGAGAAGTTAGACAACTATGTGTTGAAAGAAACCATTCCTCAATTCAACCTTTCCCCATTTCAAAATTCAAGGTATTTTTCTGTATCAGAGTCAAGAAGAGACAAACAAAACGTTAAAAAATACGGTTGATTTTCATTTTCTGTTTCTAAAAACAAAAAATAAAATGGTTAGAAGACAGAAACAAAAAAGCGCACGTTTATTCACAAAACGATCAGGTGAGCGGGGCGGCCTGTGCGACACGGCTCCTGATCGGCACGGTCAGGTGAGCGGGGCGTGTTGTCGTTGTTGTTGTTGTTGTTGCACCTACCTGTTGCTCTCCAAAAAAAAGTTGTTAAATCATGAATTAACTGTGATTAACCACATCTTTAGAGTGCTGAGTTCAATTTCACAAGCCACATCCAGGCCTAATTACTGCCAGACCTGTTAAATCAAGAAAACAAAAACATAGACAAGGTGAAGTAGGATAAAAGATCTCCAAAAGCAACACATAAAAAAATTCAAGAACAGATGAGAAACAAGGTTAAGGTCAGTGTCCATGATTCAACAGCTTCTCTTAAGAGCCCAGCTTCTGTCAGGCTTTTGAAAGGAGATGTTTTTTTACTCTAAAACAAATTTTATTCCTTTATTTTGTATATTGCGTGCTTAGATGTCGGATCCGTTGCCGTAAACTCCAGAGCTTTAAAAAAAATTGATGCAAAAATACATCCAAATACACTCAAATCCCCCACAGTCCAAACACAAAAGGTCACAAACCAAACTCAAAATTCAACAAGGACTTTTCTTTTAGTCTCTTTTCTCAAGTTCTGTTTTTCAAATGTTATAACGAAAAACGCGGTTTAGTTCAGTTCGGTTCTTGTTTCAACCCAGATGAAATTGGGAACGAGTTTGGCTAAACAGAGGCTCTCAAAAAACAAAAGAAATGGAAAATGAATTGTACTCACAGCACAAGTTGGTCAGTCCTTTGGATTCAGTGCGGCTTTTGTCCGCCTGTGTGTAGAAAGCTGACTGGCTTCAGTCAAACAGCTGAGCAGTGTGAAACAAAGAAGCGAGAGAATGCAACAGGTTTAGGTGAGATGATCGGAGACTGCTGACTGTGGCAGATGAATGAATTTAGTGAAAGACATTAAGGTCCTTACCTTTGCCGCTCTGGTTGAGGATCTTGGCCTTCACGCTGCTCCTTTGTCCTCCTGCTGCTGAATGAAAACTGAGTGATATATATAGGAAGTAAATTGAATGGTGGCGCGAACTGGGAGCCAATCATTGAGTCTGATGAGCGTTTTCGTGAGTGTAAACAAACATGACGATTGAGTGCCGGGTGGAGTTAGGGGTACAAACCGGATGAAGGTTTTCACGTGTTAACATGTTGCACTAATACTTTGAGATATCTGAGCGATTGTGAGGGTAGTGGTGGACTGAAACGCATATATGCATTCATGAGTCCTCTCTTAGCTCTCCAAGTGTCCGAGTGGGAGAAGCTGCCAATCCCTCCTTAATATGCCTGAACACAATGAGCAGGGTGCTGCTCTGAGCAGCTTTTCTCTCATTCAATCCAATGGAGAAAGCAATTAAACCCACACCTGTTTGAGCTTCCACTGGGCCAACATAGCGTTAGCTACAGACTTCATTCCAATTTTAAATGGATCACAAGACTTTGATCTCTAAATCATGATCAATCAAAGTTTTCTCTGCTCCCTCTCGGGTTTTGTAATGAATGTGTATTGCAGAGTGTTCCACTGCCCAGAGTGAGTCACGAGACCGGCAGAGTGAAGGAGGGCAGAAAAGTCAGTAAATGATTTTGTGTGAAGTGAAATTTTGGTTGTCAATTGCATTTTCAAATGCAAATTGCTGAGTTCATGTTGATTATAGCCTAGGGGTATCAATGCATGATTTTTAGGTTTTGATAAGTACCACAATTCAACTTTTGTCTCACTATGACATTCTTGTGGGCCACAGTACTATTTTTCTGTGCCTAGGTGGCACTAGAGAGTACATTTTTGCACTGAGGGGGTCAGTTTTTCCATTTTATCAAAATTTTCGCCAGTCCTGAAGTGCGTGCCAAATTTGGTGAGTTTTAGAGCGTGTTAAGGGGGTCAAATTAAGGTTCAAACAGACGTAGTAATAATAATAATAATAATAATACTAATAATAATAATAATAATAATAATAAAGAAACTTTACGAAACAATAGGGCCCTCGCACTCTGGTCAGGGCTCGGGCCCTAAAAATGTACAGAGATCCATTTCAAAACAAAGCATATTCATCATCATTATTAACAAGTTGCTTCAATAAATTTTTTTTTTTTAATACCTTTAAGTTATTGGTAGAAAACTAAATGACTCGTGCATCACAGCACATGAGCAGCGGTGATTGCATCAGCATCAAAAGCAACACAACCACGTTGTGAAAATGAGTCATGCTGCGTTAAAGCACCATCGGAAATTGCAGTGTTGGGGTATAAAATGAGGACACTTCAGTGGTCACGTAGGCTGCTTTTTTTAAAAAAAAAAAATGTGTGGATCATAGTCATGTGTTCAAGTTAAATTTTAAAAGTGTAATGGATGACTCATTTAGACTAGAAGTATTTCGCTTTATTATTATTATTATTATTATTATTATTATTATTATTATTATTATTACAAAAATTTAAATACATTCTCTTCTTTTGTATTTAAAAATATAATAACAAGCTCCTAGTGGACTAATTGGTCATTTTTATTGTTTAAAATTAAGGCACAGCTAGGCCTTTTGACAGTTTTCAGATGTAAGTAAAATGTATGTTTTTTCTAATTTTTTAAAAACTTTTTTAAAAGCAGCATGTTTTATGTATGAATGCGACGATGTGACCTACACAGATCATGTCTCAAACTTCCGTGTGTTTGCCATAATTTCCGTGTTCCTGACTCCAAAGTCATTAAAGGAGGTGAGGCTCCTGAACGCATGAAGGGTCGGTGGACCATTACTGCATCTCAAGCTTGGATGAACAACGCCTGCGCTTTGACCAATCAGGGCTGCTGTTTGTTTGACGTAAAGTGACATAGTGTAGAAGGGGTGGGGGTGTAAACCTAAAACCGGTCCCTCCATCAGGAAACCAGAGTAAGTCTAACAGAGTAAAATTAACACGGAACAACCTGCCGACACGATTCATCATGTTCTCCATGTCCGAGTTCCTGCCCGGGTGAGTACATGAGTAATTACTATTCGGCCTAAATAATTTGTAAATACAAACAAATTATGTGATCGATGTATTTCATTCATACAATAACATGAAGGCAAATAATCATATGATTTTTCGAAAAATTAAATATCATTTTGTAGTGTTGTTGGTTATTCTGACTTATCTTGTCTCTACATCATTATCGTGTTTCCATCGCGCATCTCATAGGGGAAGTTACATAAGGAGGCTGAAATACATTTGAATGTAGTTACATTTCCTCAAAATCTCCGGAGAAACAGACACGTTGAAGCTATAATTTGTAATTACGCTAATTAAAAACGGGCTGAGCGGCGCGTCGCGCGGCTGCCTCGCCAGGATGCCCAGAAGACACGTTTCAATTAATTTTATTTCTCATTTTATGAAACGCGCAGAATAGACAAGGATGTTCGCTTCAGCCACCAGGAATTGATAACCCTACCGAAAAAAACGTGCTCTTCTGAAACCTCTTACTTCTCTATAATTTGCCGAACAGTCCCGGATTGTTCTGACGAAAGGAAAAACCCTCTGTTGGCACATGCGCTGCGCTGTGACGCAATTCCTCCACACCGACTGACCTCTTACTCACAGAGGAAGTAGAGTTATTCCGCATGGACACAGACCGGGACTGTGTTTATTCATGGAGTGGTTCACACTGTGTGCCCTCTGTTCAGCTGCTCAGAGATTATTATGGACACATGTGGCAAGTGACACAACCGGCTTGCAACATCGTGTCGGCTCCTGATGTGTTAAATGCCGCATCATGATGAACCGTCTGCGGGCAACGTTTGGACCGCAGCAGCCTCGTTATACCTTATTATAAATGCCTGCAATCTAACTTTTTATACCTTTTATCATGATAAAACTATACTGGAGACAAACAGAAACACAAACTTGTGTTTTAGCGGTGGTTTAATGTTGGTACATGTTGTCCCAGTGCGGCGCTTTATCAGGCTACAAGTAGCTATATCATACTGTTACCACACCTGAATACGAGAAGTACCTATGATGGGAGGGTCTGTAAGTAATCTAAACATGTTCATACTGCGCATGTGTGTCTGTTTTTCTGTCGCTATGGGAACCAATATTAGTTTTAGATGATAAAGGCAGCTTATTAAAGTGTCAGGCTGAGCTTCTTGGAAAAAAACAACCCAGGTTTTAAAGTAATTTATTGTAGGTTTACACTGCAGTTAATGATTATTTCATCATCATATAATCTGTTGTTTGTATATTGATTGATTAAATAAAACTAAATGAAAAGCTCTTAAAGTTCAGGGGAGATGGGGGGGTGCTTAGAAAGACTGTAGACTGTAATTTTCGTTGAGGTGAGTTAAGGTCCTGTGCTTCATCACCTGAACATGACACGCTGTTTGCACAATGAAATCACCTAAATCCTTTAACTCCTGAGACAAAACACGAATTATAATGAGTCTGTGTGTCTGCGTGCTCATGTAAAAATCATCCAAAGCCAGGAAAGATTTTCGTTGGAGTTTAGTGACCGAACGGGATGCCCCCACCTCCCAGATCTCTTCTGGTAAATCAGATAATCCTGGTTATTTCCTCGTAATTGAATGCAGCATGACGTTGCACACACAGTGAGAACCAAAGGAAGAATCTCTGTATATCTGAGACTTATCTTTTGTTTTTTTTTCTGACTCTTTTCAGTGTCAGCTATGAGGAGTGCCGCGCCACAGCTGATTGGCTGCTCTCCAGAACGCAGGTGCGACCCACCGTGGGAATCGTGTGCGGTTCGGGTCTGGGGGGGCTGGCTAAGATGCTCAAGGACCCTCAAGTCTTCAAATACAGTGACATTCCCAACTTTCCCAAGAGCACAGGTATGCACAAGCTGTCTGAGAAAACACAGCAGTTAACGTTGGAGTTTGTGCATGTTGGGGTGCCCTAATTAAAAGCACTGCATGTGTTTGTGTGTGTGTGTGTTGCAGTGCATGGCCATGCCAGCCAGCTTGTGTTTGGGACACTAAAGGGGAAGCCGTGTGTTTGCATGCAGGGGAGGTTCCACCTGTACGAAGGCTACCCCATCCAGAAGGTGAGTGCAGATTAAAAAAAAACACCAGTCAAGACAGAGTTTAAGCTGTCAGCAGTGGAAGAAGTACACAGATCACTTAACAAAGTAAAAGCAAAAGTAAAAGTACTAATACTAAGGCCTACAAGTACTCCATTAAGTAATAAAAGTAATTCAAAAACATGCACAGGCAGTTCAGCTCTTTGCAGGATTACACAGAATGTTTGAAGTTAATATTTTTGTATTATTTCTGTTTTTGGTGACTGAAAATTTCAAGTTTCCAGTATGAAAAAATGGACATCGACCTTCGTTTTTGCAGTCATCTCTCTCTGCCACCTTTAAATTCAGCCTCTTCCTTCTCCACCCTGCTGTTAGGAGAGGCACCATCCCATAATGTTGCCTCCATGTCTGTAGGAACCTGTTAGCCCAGCTGAAGGTGGCAGATGACTGTACAAAGGGCCATGTTTTCTATCTTCCCACAGTGCTGACTTGCAATTTTTAAATTGCCTGAAACAGAAATACCACAAAAGTTAATGACTGCAAACGATCTGCATAATGACTCCCAGAGCTGAACTGTTGGTGCGTTTAATGAGAGCTGTAAAACTCATCTCCCTCCACCTCAGCCACCAACTGCTCATGATTACAACTCTAATCTTAGTCCCGTTTTATGATCTGGATATTATAACTGTGTGTGCGAGTGTTTGACGGTACCTTGTGTTCCAACAGATCACGCTGCCCATGCGTGTCTTCAAGCTGATGGGCGTGGAGACGATGATCCTGACCAACGCCGCCGGAGGCCTCAACCAGGACTTCAAAGTGGGAGACGTCATGATCATCAAGGATCACATCAACATGCCGGGGTTCGCTGGAAATAACCCGCTGGCTGGACCGAATGATGACAGGTGGGCAGAGGGGAAAGTGGGAGGATGGCGAATGTTTCCATGTTGACCTGGTTTTTGTTTTAAAGCTGCACATTGGTGATATTTTTAATGCTCAAAACAGCCAGTATTTCCTGTCAACTGCACAGCGGAAAAGCTTAACAGCAGTCGACCATCATCATCAGCCAAGACTCATAGTGACACAGAGAAAACTCAGGGTATTTTAAGTGTTTTAGGACACTGAAGGGTCAATTTATATTAAAAAAAATAACAGAATTTGCTCATGTTTCAATAATTGGCCTAAAAGGTTTTAAAATTTACATTTGTAGCAACAATTTACCAGGTCATTTTCAACCGAGTTTCCCTCGTGCAGATCCAGAGTTTTATTTTTCTCGCTATATTTTTAAGGAGGCATTTGTTACTAATTCACTGTCAAAAATGACTCAGCTGTGCCACATTTCCTCCCTTCCCACCGTAAGTTATTCTGCATTTTTTGTGCATTTTTCCAGTCTCCTACACAAACTGCCACCCATCAGTCCTGAAGTGACAATAAGCTGATGTCAGTGTCAACAAGAGCACCCATTGTTCATGAAAGCTGCAGGCTTGAGGCGCAGAAACACTTTAACAAGAGATGCATGTCACATCAGAGCATCAGTGCAGGCAAAAAACTGTGTTCACTGCGTTTTCCAGCATCCATGAACACAGCACTGATGCTTTGATTGACACTTAAGGTCAATGACACATGATTTTGTTATCCTAATGAGGACACTGAGCAAATTTAGAAACTTGGTTCATTGCTTTATTGTGGGCACTGTGACACCTCAGTCATCTGGGGGAATTTTCTAGTTGAGTAACACAATCTGACTCAACTCCTCCCTTTTCCTGTCAGGTTTGGCGTGCGCTTCCCCTGCATGTCTGACGCCTATGACCGTGAGCTGCGGCAGCTGGCTGCTGATGTGGCATCAGAGCTGGGCTACAGCGACTTCCTGAGGGAGGGAGTCTACTGTGTCCTGGGGGGTCCGTCATTTGAAACCATCGCCGAGTGCCGAATGCTTCACAGGCTCGGTGCCGACGCCGTCGGTGAGCGTCAAATCTCTCTACTTACACTTATTAAACCCTTAATCTGACCTTAAACTGAACCTCATTTTATATGTATCCATTAAAACCAAAACTTTATGGAAAAGTCCTCATGTCAAGGTTCACATTCAGGTCACTACAAAGACAGAAGTTCAAGAGCAGACTCATAGAAACACATGTAAACACAAGGTTTGAATCATTCTCACTGACTAACACACTGAGTCAAGTCAGGATTAGTCATTTTAAAGCAACTTTGAAGTTATAATAATAATGCTCAAAGGTCCAGTGTTTGGGATTTAGTGACATCTGGTGGTCAAGCTGCAGACTGGACCCAACTGGTTATCCTTTAACTCATCCCTCCTCTTTCAAGAGTTTTAGTGAGTCCAAAGAAGCAGACAAAACTCACAAAGGGCACAAAGAGTTTTGTCCATTCTAGGCTCCTGTAGGAACATGGTGGACTTTGCTCCTTCTGTAGATTTAAAAGGCTCATTCTGAACAAACAAGAGCAGTTTTATTGGCTGGTGATTGTACAGTAATTAAATATAAAAACTACATCCGCTTTCTGCCATCGTAGATCTTCCTAAATCCTTCAAACTGGACCATTAAAGTTATAATATAATCTGAGAAATGCATCAGACTGAACACTCCTCATATCATTAGATAACAGAAGAACCTTTTTTTTGTATTTATTAATAAACTTACAAAAAATTTCACAAATTCTGTCTGATCCTAACAAAAAGTTAAGTTTTTACAACAGAAGGGACAAAGTTGTGGATGAAGAAAAAGACCTTTGCAGTGTGATTTCTCACCTCCTCTCTGTCTGTGCTGCAGGGATGAGCACCGTCCACGAGGTCATCGTCGCCCGCCACGCCGGGATGCGCTGCTTCGCCCTGTCGCTGATCTCCAACCGGGCGGTGATGGACTACGACAGCCACGAGAAGGCCAACCATGAGGAAGTCCTGGAGACGGGCAGGCAGAGGTCGGAGCAGCTGGAGAAGCTGGTGTCCGTCATGGTGGCTCGGCTGGAGCACAACAACAACTCCTATTGATCACGTGACCGAGACGCCGCTGCACCTTGAACCAGGTCGGCGGCTTCGTCTCCGAATCACAGCGAGAGGGTTTTTTTTAAAAACGCTTGTTAGGACGCCTTGAAAGCTGTAGTTTTTAACCTCTACACTGGCTCTACTGCTACACAAACTAGTGTCTTAGCTTGACTTATTTTTGTTACTTTCCATTAACTTCAAGTTCACCCAACAGTTCAAATCCTGGAAACTGGTCCACTTTTTAAAAAAAAACACTCCTCCATCAGCAGAGTTTACATTTTTATGACTACAGAAAAAAGAAACAGTTCAAATCTTTGCTGTATTCAGCTTTTCTGTATTCAGCTTACCAGCATTGTCTTGTTATTTCTAACTTAATGTCTTTAAACTTGAACATAAATATTTATTTTTTCAGTTCTTTTTTTTTTTTACACTCCCTAATTTTATTTAACAACACTTATGGATGCCATGATATTCACATTATTGTTAAATGTGGAGGACCAACTCATCACACATATGTCTTCTTGAAAACATGGTAAAGAAATAAAAGGATGGAAATAATAATTTCATAAGGTGTAAAGATGTGTAAAATGTTTTCAGATATTTATACTGAATGTATTTAAGTGATGTTTTTTTATTTGCTGTGTTTTATGGCCAGTTAAAGGGATTATATCCTGCATGGGATAGTTACCATATTATGTAGATTTGATGAAAATCTCCTGATTTGTCTTTTAGTTACCTTGTTAACAGACTGAGTTTCAGACTGGGCTTTTAGAGGTACTCTTACTAAAAAACTGTAGAAACTGTGGCTCTACTTTTACAATAAAAGGACTCAACTTGAAAACACTGGTTTTCCTTTGTGTTTCATTTCAAAACTTGAAAGGTCGGATCTTTCTGTGGTCCTTTTTTTAAGTTTGTGGGGGGAACTTATGAGATTTTCCCCCGACAGTCGTGAGGCTTTGAGTCACTGTCTTGAAAGGAAAAAAAAGCCACCTTTGATCTTCAATCTAAAATCTCTGTTGTTCATGCCTGTTATTTCATTTTTCATGTACAAACTTTTCTCTGACGTGTCTCATCTACTTCTTGCCGAGAGAGATCTCCTACACTTCCCACAATGCCTCCACCATAGAGCCTTTACTGTGCTACTCTGTAGAAGTTAACTACAACTATGACACTCCTGCTACATTCACTGTTTTTTGAATTTTCATTAATTTTACACATTTGTTAATATGTAGTAAGAAGAAAAAAATTAACCTTAAAGGGACTAAATTTAGATTTTTTTGATTCCCCGCCTTACTGATACAAACTAAATTGAATCTGATTTGATTTTTCTTAAGAAGGTCGCAAATGGCTGCAGCCTCGACAAATGATTCTCACTTGCCAGTCCCAGATACTTTTTTTGAGTCCCACAGAGCTTTTGCTCAGGTTACAATAGCTAAATGTGTTGAAATGAGAAAATCTTATGTTGCAAAACGCAGCTTGCATGTCGCAAATTTGGTAAAATGGTGTGGCAACATGGCAGTACAGTGGGGGGAGGCTAGCCAAGTTATAATCAGATGATACTGGCTAGTAGGATAATAGCAGCTGGTACACTCATCCAACCCTGAAAACACTAGTGCTGAATTAAAAAACATGTCTCTGATTCTTAAAAACAGACCAAAAATGAGACTTTGTTTTTTGCAAATCAGTGAAAAACATCTTCTCTTAAGCTCCTGTGTCACCACTGGAAAATCACAACAAGGCCAAATGATGTGGACACCCAAAACAATACACCCCCACGTGATTGTTGAACACTGGTTGAATCTGCTGCCTACAATGGAGGCTCACTGTTGACTAAACATCACTTTGTACTGAGGCATCAAGGTTTTTTTTTTCTTATTAGTAGCAAAGAGAGCTCAAACTATAAAAAACAGCTACAGACTAAAGGTCAAAAAGACTGTGGTGTCCAGATATTTTTGGCCATATAATAAATACTGCATTAATTAAACTTTATGTTTAATATTGGGTCGTTTATGTGCAGGAAAAGAACAAACCTCACCAAGTTGAACTAACAAAAAGGGTGAGAAATGCAGACTGCAGCATTCAAAGGCAGATTTTTCCCATGAGAGCACAAAATTTTAAATTCAGTGCAAGTTTCCCAGAGTAAGAAGAATGCAAACAAATACGTCCAGGTGGTGCAAACAGCTTCCCTCTGTGAGAGAGAGGACGCCACCACGATGCTTTGCATTTTTTACTGTCTGCTTTACCTTCATTATCAGCCATGTTTACCCTCTTTTTTCTTTACTGTCCTCTCAGATACTCAAGGCTACATTCTGCCTGTTTCCACTGCACGACCCAAAATATATCCACTGCCATGTGTCCCCTTCATCCTCCTACTCCTCCTCCTCCTCCTCCTCTTCATCCAAAAAGAACCAGAAAAATGTTTTCCATGACGCTCTGGCGCCAGTGTTTATGGCCATACAAGGTCATGAGAATTTTATGGGCTGTCTGTTTTACTGCAGGGAACGAGCAGCTCCAGGTGTCCACACCAGACACACTGTCAGCACACACACTGACAGGTTTAACTCACAGTTTCACAGGTTAGATTTATGGCCACACTCACAAACACACTCACACACACACACACACAGTGTTGAATGTCTTTAGGGTGTATGGCACATTTAAAATTATGCATATTATAGTTAAAGTGAGCTTGTTGATGAGGTGAAGGGTTTGAAAGTTGCCTGTTTTTCAGGCTTTAAAGGTGCAGAGTGGAAGATTTTTTTGGGATCTGTTGCTAGAAATGGAATTTAATACTCATAAGTATGATTTCACTGATGTATAATCGCCTGGAAATGAGAATTGTTGCATCTTTGTCACAGAATCAGCGCTTTATATCTGCAAAGGAAGCGAGTTCTCTTCCACAGAGTCGCCATGTTTGAACAGGAGCCCAGAGTGCACAAACCAAACACTGTCTCCAAAGAGCAAAACTCATTTTTCACAAGTATCACAGCTCCCCCTGTAGAGGGTGGTGGTTAGGGTTATCTGTCTGAGTTGCAATCTGCACCATCACCACTAGATGCCACTAAACTCCACACACTGAACCTTTGAGTTTCACATCTGGCTGCAGGACACAGGAAGTAGAAGTGCTGAGGGGGCTGTAGGGCCTACAAATCCTAAATGCTGATCATTTTTCCTACGTTTTCTGTTGCACATGAACACATCCAGATATTTTAAAGAAAGTTCTTCCAGGTGTTCCACTAAACAACCTGGTAACCTGTTCATGCGTCACATCTGTCTCCTGCATCACATCCATCATTTGTCATGCTTTAGTTCAGGGTTGTTGCCTGTTTAACGGCTGTAGCTGCTTTTGCACACACTTCATATTGATTTCAGCACTAGAATTGTTCTTAAATATTAATAATAATCAAGATATATCTCACCCCAGCTAATCACATTAAAGCAAAAGCTATGAATGTTGCCCAGAATCTAGTATGACATCTTAGTCTGAGTGTCTGTCAGCTGACTGACCTCCAGTGTCCCTGCCCAGTTTATTTGAATGTCTTCTTCGGACAATAAAGGAAAACTTGCTGACCTTTTTGACTGTTTGACACCAAACAATCTACCTTTACATCCTCTGATCAGTGTGCAAGCACACTCATGTAACACAACTACTATGAAAAATTTTAATTCTGAGTCCTGTATTTTTTTAATAATGTAAAAAACAACAATGATTTAACAAAGCTGAAGGATGAAGCAGTAAATTATCTTTCATCCCAGCATTATTTTACAAAAACACCAGCTGTGCTTGAACAGAAATCTCTTATAATCTGAGCAGATACCCCTGTAAGAATCCTCTGAGTTTATAAGAGGAAATCATTAACCTGAAGCAGATTAACTACTTAATTTAACACCTTTAAAAATCTCTGCAGGTTTCAAGTTAAACTTCAAACAAAGAAGTTACAGTGTGATGTCAGAGAGGCGTCTTTGAAATTGGAAACGTCTTAGGCACTGAGCTGCTGCTGCAGGACAGACTGTTCCAGATCTGTTTATACTGTACTTCACTACCTGTGCAACCCTTTCAACTCCATATGGACTATTTGATAGATTATTAAACAACAGGAACAATGGAAGTGTAATCAAAGTGAAAACCAGAACACAAAAAAAAATAAAGACATAAAAAATAAATCTGGAAAAGCATCCCAGCTGATAAATCTGACACTCTTTAACTCTTTGGCCTGAAGGAAACAGGAAGAAAATGGTTTAAATGACCTTTAAACCTGCACAAACCGCACATCTTCTCCTAACGTCTCAGTTTTACAGGGTTTTTAGAGGCTCGCAAGAAAAAACAAAACGATTAAATCAGATGGCGAAAGGTAAAGCATTGAAATGAATCAGAGTTGTGGTGCATGCATGCAAACAATGCACAGCATAGGTGTCTCTAGGAAGGAACTTTAAGGTGTGAAGTTCCTGTTCGAGCCGCAGAGCTGCAGAGTCACAGTTTCCTCTCTTCACAGAAACGTGTTAAAGGATGAGTTACGCTGCCCTCTGGTGCCATTTTATCTACCAGATGACAAAACTACCGGCTTGAAAGAGGCCGTAATTACAGAAGTGGTGAAACAGTAAGTCAGTAAATCAAGGAGTCGAGTGATGAAACCATTAATCTTCCGCCTCCTCGAGCAAAAAGGCAACTATTCACTGGTTCTTGCACTGAAAATCACCTGCTTTTACTCTTTTTTTGCTGCTGGTCATAAAAATGAAGTTATTTAAAAGTGTCATCACAGGCTAAACTGCAAAGCATGTTTTATTTAGCTTCTATAACATTTCAGAGATTAAAATATTATTGAGAAAATACTACAGATTTATCAAGAATTGTTAGTTGAAGCCCTGACTTGAGTATTAAAAAGAATATGAAATATAATGGAACAACTGCATGATACTAACGCTGAAAAGTAAGTTGACTCTTTTTTGTAGACAAATGCAGTTTTAAGAATAAAAATTTACTGACAAGTGGATCCAAAAAACAGAAAAAACTTAGACTTGAGGAGCTGATCGGAACAATCCTTTAATATGAACCATAACAAAGGATTCCGGGGATACATTTTATGGAAAAGTTCAACTGGGAAAAAATAGTCCGGCAGGTTTTTTTTACCGGCGCTGATGTAAATGCTGACTGTAAAGAGGAGAGTTTTTATGGGGATAATGAGCATCTTGTGCTTCTACAGTTTCAGTGCTGAGATGAAATAAGGCATATTTCTACATGAGCAGATGGAACGAACCGTCTATGGAGGAAGATCATTATGCAGGTAACTGAAGGAGGAAATCTGCAGGATCTTTTTGTTATGATTCCACATGTAAGACCTTGTTGTTTTTTTTGGGATTTCTAGCTTTGGAGGTGTCTTAAAAATACAGACTTGTGTGAATGCTGCTGCAACTCAGTTTTAAGTTATGATAATTATAAGATGAGAATTTGAAGAAAAGGAAACTTCTTAAAACTGGATGGATTTTTGCATAGTCAAATATGCATTAATGTACAAAGTCAGTGAGCGACGCCACAAGACAACCGATCCCGACCGAAAACACAGCTGCCCCTCGCCGGCCTTTTCATTTGGCTTTGAGGCTCATTTGTGTCTTTTCACCTGAGCAACATCCCCTCGGACGTCTCCACCTCAGCTGTAGGTGTGGATGATTCTGTGCCGCTTCAGGTGATGCATCAGGATGAAGGTTTTCCCGCACAGCGAGCAGCTGTAGGGCCGCTCGCCGCTGTGCGTCCGCTGGTGGACCCTCAGGCTGCTCTGCTGCGTGAACCTCTTCCCGCACTGTCCGCAGCCGTACGGTTTCTCGCCCGTGTGCGTCCGGTGGTGGATGCTGAGGTGGGACGAACACTGGAAGTTCTTGCCGCACACCGTGCACCAGAACGCCCGCTTTCTCTTGTGGCTCTGCTGGTGCAACTTGAACTGGTGGAGGCGGCCGAACGACTTCCCGCACTGCGAGCAGACGTAGCTCCGCGCCACGCCGGACAGAGGTTTGTGGGGCGTGTGGGAGGGGAAGCTGCCTGATGTGAAGGTGTTGTGCGAGGGAGTTAAAACGGGTCTGTCTGCAGCCGAAACCTCCCTCTCGGGGTTTTCATCGGGCTGCCTCAGATGAGCGACGTGTGACGGGTTTCTCTGCGAGTACATCTGTTCCTTCTGCCTGTCCTGTTGCGGCTGCGTTCCCTGAAAACCGGACGACTGCGGAACGTCCTTCTGATACTCGCTGTTGTAGATCCCATTGCACGGCCTCTGAGAGGACAGCGGCTGGACGCTAGCCGACTTGGTGGCGTTAGAAACCACGTGAGCGTCAGAATGATCCGGGAATGTGTTATTGTACTCCTCTACCACGCTCGAAAAGTCAGGAAAACCAGCTTCAATGTCATTACCTTCAATTATGGACGACCACAGCTGATTCTCTCTTTCATCCATGGAAAAGTCAGCGGCCAGTTGAGTCTGCTTCCCTGCGCTGTGCTGACATCTTTCCTGACCGAATCTGGATCTCTCCTCTTCTTTCTCCGTCTTGACCGTGAACTGAAGGCCGCTCATGTCTCCCGTCAGCTGACCGGAGCTGTACAAGTCGCCGAACTCCGAGACTTTTTGCACGGCGACGTCTGAACGGGTCATCTGACGGTTCTCATCGAGCTGCTGGCTCTCTGGGACATTAGCTGGGTTCGGGTACTGGAGAGCAGAACCTGCAAGTGACAGGTGTAAAAAAAGGCAAAAGATGTCACATAAAATCATAAATTAGAAGCATAAAGTTTGAATTATTTCGGATTTTATTTTGGCACAAAATCCAGTTCTTAAACTCACCGATCGGCCCAGCAGAATCGCTGATCCACAGCGTCTCATCTGGACTTTCTTCTTTAATTGTGAATGAAACAGCCGCATCCTCCATCTCAGGGAACTGAATAAAGAGATGATTTAAAAAACAGGAGACCACAGTTAGAATATAACAGCCATAAACATTATAATATGATCACAGTTTATCAGTCAAACACA
>JAPZDV010000004.1:20128653-20188471 GCA_029814665.1 Acanthurus lineatus | reverse complement strand
TTTATGTAAAAATATACAACTCTCTTGCAGTGCTGCCTTAAATTAATCATGAATGTAATCACATGTTTGATACTTCTACATTAATATGCATGACACTAATTTACCAGAGTCGTTAATTAACACACACACATGCAGACAAACGAGTCTCACCAAAGCCGCGCTGCAGCTGTGCATTTTTGTTCTCCATCATCAGTAATTTCCGCCTCAGCATCTCATTCTCGCTTTGCTTGCGGGATATTTCAAGATGCAAAAACGCACATTTGTCATCGACTAGTTTGGATATCTCTGTCACTGCTGCTTTCACCAAAACCTCCATTATTGAGGATAACTGGGTTTGAAAGGGAATGCACGTCGCCATGTTAATTCATGCAAAGTAACACGTGAGAGGGGAAATAAAACAGAAACGTCCGTCCACGCAGCGATTCTTTTAAAAAATTGCGAAAAAGAGCGACGCATTAGAAAAATTTTACATCCCTGTGTGTTTCTTGCTAGCTGAACCTTTTCTTCCGTGTAGCGCAGACGTCTACCGTAAACGCACGAATAGACGCGCAGGGAAATTTCCACCAACAAGGAAGAGACGGATAGTGATGATGTTTCTGCACGTTTTTCATCGGTCTCGTAGGTGTTTGAGGTAAAACTACAGGTGAATTACTTTTTTAAAAATCAGTCAGACGACTTTACATCCTCGAAGTTGACGGATTGCTCACCGGCTGGCATTTTTTAATATACAGTTTTAAATGATGTTTCTGAAATATCATCACTGATTTATATGAATTTCTTATCCCTTAAAAGCTGTTCATGACTTTTACCCTTTTAAAAGTGTATAGTCACCAAAATGTAACCCCTTCTGCACAATAGGAAGAATACATAATCCTATGCAAAACTAACTATAAAATAATGTATATAAATGTAATCAAAATTGGAGTTTTGATTCCTTTTTTTGGTTTTTGCAGATCAAATGAGTTTTTGCCTTTTCAAGACTGTGAGGGACCGGAGGAGGAAAAAGTGTAGGATAGATTTAACATTCAACAGTTGTTAGAGTTCACTGGTTAATATAAAAACAATAAGAATGCAAGAATTCACAATTTTTAAAAACGTGAATTTATTTGAAATACAAAAGCTGAACAAAGAAACTAGATTTTCTTTCATCATATTCATCTCTTCAAACGTGATCTTGCATAATGTGACAAACTGTTGGTGTAAGCGTCATGACACACCTGTGAATCATGCTACTTATGCAATTAACCACTGAATTAAAGCTGCAAGAAGTTGATTTTGAGCTGCTTTTTTTGAAAAGTGACTGCAACCTTCAACATGGAGAGAAATCTGTTTTGCAAAAACAACAACAGCATCGTCCAGATTTGATACAATGATGTCGGCTCATATCAAGACGAAAATAACTATTTTTTTGAGTGGTGCACAGAGAACAACCCAAAGCTCAGTGTCAGGAAAAAAAAACTAGATCTGATAGTTGATTTTAGAGAAAAAGAGACAAAGACACACACATCCTTCCACGTCAGCGAAGCTTCTGAGATTCAACATCACAGAGAATCTGACAAAAGCGTCCCTCATCTCCAGACTGGGAGAGAAAAATCAGAAGCTTTGTACTTTGAAGGAAACTCAAGACAAAGTTTAAGTGCTAAATCCTGTCAGTTTTCACAGAGACACAGTGGGAATAGATGTGATCGACTCAGGCCAGGAAGGTTCTTCCCTTTTTGAAAGCAACAGAGGCCGAAGGATGAAAAAAACCCGGCACAGAAACAACCTGTTCACCCTGCTGCCGTCTGCAGGAGACGCAGAAGAATCGCCTCATCCTCTGCACACAGACACAAAAAACTGGTTTATTTTAAGACTGAATGTTGTTAATCAACGACCCAGTAAACAGGTTAAACAGTTACTTAAAATGAATGAATGAACAAGTTATTTATCCATTTTTTAACACTCTGTTTTTGAAGCAGCATGTAGGTTTCACAAACTTCATCTCGCCATCCTGCCCTGTTGTAAAATGACAAAAAATAAATAAATGAAACTCATTACGCTGAACTGTGAAGGATTTTTGAAGTCGTTGGCTGCTCCATCTGTTTGCTGATCTGAAGTGTTGCACATTAGTTCTGCCAAACTATTTCAACGACCTCTTCAAGTTCACCCAGCGGCTTAAAACAGATAAAAACTGCACCATTTATAACCATTTATAACCATTTATAACAATTTATAACCATTTATAACCATTTATAACAATTTATAACCATTTATTCCACCAGTTAAATATTTCTTCATATTAGTTTTTAATGCAAAATGCTAAACTCTTGCTGCTATTTGTTATAAATGACAGCCAATGTTATTAACAATCATTATACTTCATAAAATATTTGTCCCAAAATGATTTCAAGTTAAAGGTGACGACATGAGGACTGTGGTGATCATCTGTATCACTGAGGTATTTCACGTTTCTTTAGATTTATGAATAAAATGCACAAGTTCCCTGCATTTAATTCTCTGTTAACTTACTGTAGTTTCTTCTCTTATTTTTGTCCAATAAAAACATAAACATGAAGTCATTTGTCATTTTTTGGTTCATAAAACTCTGGTATATTTGAAATCTGACCCCCCCCCAAAAAAATCAGAGCATTTGCTTTTAGTTTGTGTGAACATCATGGAGACAAAGTGACACAGAAACATAAAGCTGTGAAGGCAGCAGTGAAGAGAAATACAGTGCATCTTTATATGAGGAGTTTGTTCAGTTCAGCTTCAAATAAAAACACTACTGACGGTCTGATTTACCAAACAGTGAACATCTCTCTGATTATTTAAAACAATGGCTTCAAAACGTGGAGAAATAAAAGAAAATCAGACATTATTCCACACTTTCATTATCCAGAACACTGATGTCGATCTGCATAACAAAAGCAGTAACTTCGTACTTTGATTGATTGTTAGTAAACTGATTGATTTTACAACATTTCTTCAGAATGGCACCGTAGACTTTGTTCCATTTCCGTCAGATTTCCCTAAATACTTTGTAGTCATAAAATAACAACGTGGTCATTTCTAGATATAATTTAACTACCTCACACACTAAAATATGCTGACGGTTTTTGCTGGACAAGCATGTTAATCTGTTTTTATAAAGAAATTAAGCTTCTGTGCAAAATTCTTCATGATTACTTTGAATTCAAAGGACACTTTTTTAGATAAAATATTATTAAAAGGAACATGGCAGAGTTTGGTCCTTAATGAGAGTAAAGCTGGTTCAGTCTGACTGGAAAAAAAAATGACAGTAACTGGTGGTTGATCTGGTTTACATTCACTTTAACTGTAAAACAGTGAAAACAAAACATAAAACTGGTATTTCAGTGACGGCTGAGGATGTTATTAAATAGTTTAACTAGTGTTTGATTAAAAGCTTTGGATGTAAACCAAAAGCTTTGGATGATTTGGTCTTTTTTATAATTAAGTCATTTTTAAAGCTACTCCAAAGGCCAGAACAAGTGTGCTCACCGTCCCATCAGGCGTCTTTAAAAGGAGCTAAAGTGGATCAAAGTGGCAGGAAAACTTTTTGTGCGAGTGCTTGAAATGTTTGGCTTCGAGGAGTTTTGGGACGTTGATCGTGAGAAAGTAACTCGCACTCTTTTGCAGCTCAGTTCCTTGTTGTGTTCGTTACAGATGACTCTATTTGACGTGTAGTTTAAGGTGCAGTTTCAGGATGCTCATCTGATTGAACATCTTGCCACATATGTCGCAGCTGTACGACTGTTCTGTGTTCGTGTTACACTGGTGCGTCTGAAACAAGCTGAAACTATCGAAGCTTTGCCCACAAGCCGAGCATATGAAGCAGTTCTGAGCGGCGGCGTCTCCTCCTTCCAGCCCGTCTGAGGTCGTCATGTCGTACTCAAACACGCCTCCCCCCTGAGTCCTGCCCCCTGCCGCGGTGAACTCGTTCACGGTCACCTCCTGTATCATATTCTGATCGTGCAGCTCTGGTGCTAGAGTCAAATCTGAGCTTCTGGTTTGGATTCCCATCAGTGAAAACGGATCCTCCTTCTCTTTGTGGTCGAGGAAAGGCAGATCTTTGATGGGTGAGGTATATCCCTGCTGCTCATTGGCCGCTCCGGCAGCAGGACTGAGGTGATACTTGACATCCTGTAAGAGGATGCAGACATTTTGTTCATCGCCGCTTTTCTCCATTGCAGACGTCCACAGCTGGCTTTGGTCTGATGCTGCTGAGCCGTTTTCAGTCCCTGCCTGACTCAGAGCCTGAAAATCCTCCCCGTTCGGCTCCAGTTTCACCGTCACCGTCTGCTCGGCGACCGGTTCGCCGTATGTGGAGCCTGGAAGCTGTTCTTCTAAAGCTGCAAGTCCGGTTTTAGGCTCCACCAGGTTCTTCAGCGGTTCATTATCAGGCAGTGTAAACATCAGGTGATGCGTCTCCAGCAAGTCTGCGTTCTCCCCTGTTCAGAGGAAAAAGGCAACAGAGTAAAAACACAACTAATAAATGAAGCTACAAAACAAACTTCAAAAAGAAATTGGTATCTCAGGACTCTAGAAAACATTTTATGGATCAAATAAACACATTAGTGGTAAAGGAAGGACAGAGTTTGTTCCTCACCGTTTCTGTGTGTCTTCATGTGGCCTTTGAGGCTGCTCTTCTGATTGAAACACCTGCCGCAGATGTGGCAGCCGTACGGTTTCTCCCCGGTGTGAATCCGTAAATGCCTTTCCAGGTGGCCGCCGCGCTCAAAGACTTTGCCGCAGTACGAGCAGACGAAGCATTTCTTCGGTTTGATCACCTGGAAGGACCTGTTTCCTCTCTGCTGCTGCTGCTGCTGCTGCTGCTGGTGATTCAGCGTCGCTCCTGTCACACCATGCAAGCCCGCGTCGCCTGACAGCATCAGTGCGTCTGATCCGAAGGCCGTTTGGGAGATCATGCTGTTTTTAAGCTCCCCATACGGTTTTCCCGGAAAGGTGAAGGTGCTGCAGGAAGCTTCGACAGGTGGCGGGAGTAACTGGGCTAAACCTGAGAAGGTGGACACACTCTGCGCTGAGCCGCTGAGATACTCGGCGCCGCTGATCTCTGAGCCGCTCTGTCCTTGTAACCTCGACATCCACTGCTGGTTGTCTCTCTCAAAGTTCTCGCTCAGGTTGTCGACCCCCTCCATCATCTGCTCGTTCCCTCCGTGAAACAGAGGTTGTGCGATATTTTCCTCTGCAGGCTCAGATTTTACCTGCACAGGTGTGAGAGCGTCCTCAGTCTTTGGTGGGATGTCTTCGGTTTTTATCTGGTTTGCTTCCTCTGGACGACGAGCGTCAGCACATGGATTCAACTCAGGAAGCTGCTTCTGTTCTCCTGCTGGGATCTCGACTGTTCTGAGCTGAAGACCTGCTCAAGGAGAAAGAATCAGTCATTATAAGCATTTTACACCTCAAATCACTTCTAAAATCATCCAATTAAATACAAAAACTGTGTGCTGGCACAGATCAGGTGACCTCAGGCAGCCAGCTTTTAGCCCCCCACCACTTCGGACACGTCTTGCAGACTTTTTAGTTTAGCAAAAACAATTTAAATCTAATTAAAAAGTCTCTCACTAGACATAAAGTTGATCATTTTATTATACACTTAGAATAAAAACTGCAGCCTGTGATTGGCTAAAAAGGCACTTTAAATGGACGTAGTACAAACAGTCATAGTTGCCCTGAAGGATGAACATTGCAGTCATCTCAGCCTTGTCACAGCCCCCTCCTGAACAATTACAAAACTTCTGGTACGTTTCCACTTTAAGCAACCAGAGACAGTAGAGTATTTCACTTACATCTGTTGTGGATCTTCATGTGCTCCTTCAGGCTGCACTTCTGGTTGAAACGTCTCCCACAGACGTCGCAGCGATACGGTTTCTCTCCCGTATGGATCCTTTTGTGCCTCTCCAGGTGTCCGGCACGCTCGAAACATTTGCCACAGTACGGACAGATGAAGCCTTTCTTAAACATCAGCCTCTTCACCGTCCTCCTCCGCACTGTGTTGTACAAGTTACGATACTGACTGAGACCCAGCAGGCCGCGGCCGGACGGGCTCGGCTGAAACCCGGCGGAGCTGCTGCAGGAAGCAGCCAGGCCGCCGTCCAATGAGGCTTCAGGAAGACACAACAGGGAGTTCTGGCCTAAATTTAAATACTCTGAGCCGTTGTGTCCCGTCTGGGTCTGAGAGGTCGGCCTCCACTGTGCGTTGTCTCGTTCGTGCAGGGCCAGTTGGTCCGGCTGTCCTCTGAGCTCATTTCCTTCTTCTACAGGTTCACATTTCACCTGCACCTCAGGTAAGGACAGGCTGCTTTGGTCCTGATTATCAGCGTGCAGCTTCTCAAGAGAAGTCCTGCCATCGCCGACGTCACTCTGACTGTCTGTGGAAAAGACGTGACAAAGTGTTAGAACAGACTTTCAGCTGTGAGGTTGATTTTAATGTATCAATGTCAATATGTGTATTTAAACTGGTCACTAACTTCATTTTGACACAAAAAGATTTGTGGTAGAAGAAAAAAATGGTACTGATCACTGAAACCCCCCTTTTGTGACCAAAAAATTTATTTTGCACTTTCATTTAATTGATTAATTTTTGCTAAAGATCATAATCACATGATATGAAGCACCAACAAAACATAAAATAATGACAAAATATTAACAAAGAGCAAATAATACTTATCAAAAGAAAGGACATTCTTCAAAAAATGGACCCAATATGCCTTTAATTTAAGGTTTATTCAATTGTTAACAACAAAATTAGTTAGTCAAAATAGATGGAGAGTTTACAAAATACTTTGGCAGATACTTTTCTCTATAATTCATCGTGTTTACTTTCTCAAACTCCAACAAATTATGACATTTGTCTCCCAGACAGTCGTCATCAGAGAGGCTGCAGATCCTCTGGTTTCTATCCTGCCCTTTAAATCCCCCGGTGATCTTGAGGATTTTAATTTTGTTCAGTCTAAAGTGACAGATGACTTGTCTGTAAGTTTAGTTTTCATGCAACAGATACTTTTATAACTCGAGTTTTGTTTGAATTTTACATATTTTTATTCATATCACATGATGTCATAACTCCAGCATGAACTGATCTTTCAGCCCTTTTGGTTGAAGCCAAAGATAAAGACAGACCTCATTCATCCGCAGCTTTTGTTTCCGTGAAAACAGGGTTTGTTATCACCATGGCAACCGGTGTGTTTGTCTGCTGGCACTGTCGTAAATCAGCAGCAGAGTTCAGGAATCTGTCGCTCTGCGTCCAAAAGGAGGCGCAAGTTCAAAATATTCAAATCAGACACTTTCATTCAACCATTTCTCTGAAATCCATAAAAACTTAAACTTAAAGAGGATTTTTCAGGTTTTGGTTAAAAGTATTGTTTATGTTTCATTTTATTCTTTTCACCCAGACTTGTGCAGAACCTGCAGACACACGGAGTTTTGCAGAAACCGGAGGGGATCATGTCGGTGAAAAGGGTCAAAGAGGTGCGCTGGTTCATGCATTCAGCCTGTCCTCATGTGTCCCACACATCTGTGCACACAGCAGCTGTGTGACAGCTGTGCTCTCAGGTTAACACAGCGTGTGCAGTGTGTCCAGGTGTGTGTGTCAGCTCTCACCGTCTCTGCCGTGGCTCCGTCTCTCCCGCGCTGATCTCAGCTCGCTGTGCAGGACCTCGATGTTGCTCTTCAGCTTCTTGATCTCATTCTCACGCTGACACATCTCCAGCCGCAGGACCACCATGCCATCCTCCACAACTTTGGCGATTTCTGTCACGGCAGCTTTGGACAAGGCATCGACGATGGAGGCTATCTGAGCCCGCAGAGCCACGCTGCTCAACATGGTCACGCAAACCGCAGCTGTTTGCGGAGCTTCGTGCGGGTTTTGACGTGCACAGCTTTTAGCTAAGAGCAGCTAATTGATGTGAAGAATTATCCATGAACAAAGGTTTTCTTTTTACGGAAATGACACAAATACCGTAAGTACACGGGAGAAAGCGCAACGGACATTACCGAAGTACTTCCGAGGTTAGGTCCCCTTTTTCAGTTAAAACAACTTTTTAAAAACTACTTTCAGACTTCACACCAGTTTAAAACGTACATTAAATTACCTGAACAACAATAACTTGTGAAGTAATTGATTAAAACAAAACACAAAAGCTGAAAAAAGTAGAGAGACATAAAAACGCAATTAATAGGAAAATCATTGCATGATACAGTGACAGAATAAACTGTAAATTAACACCTTAGAGAACTTTCTTACATATTTGACGTAAAGATTGTAATGGATTTTCAAACGCTGAAACATTTAAATGAAATCAGAGTTATAACCTTTAAGACAAAACTTGAAAATTAAGGTTGAGAGCATGAACATACTTTAATGTCAAGAGAAAACAAATCACTACAGACGGATTTAAAGTGCAAATGTAAAACAATAATTATTGCATAGGCAAAATCCAATATCCCCTTTAGTCCGACACATTTAGATCATCACTTGTGCACCAAACTGATTTTAGAGGCCACATTTTAAAAAGACTGCATACTTTAAACTTGACATGTAATGAAATTTAAATTATTATTGCCCAAATTAAGCATCATAAGCATCACTGCACCACAGAGTTTCTATCAAGTGTTCACATTTACGCACAAGCATTCGAGAGCAACTGAACAATTTATCAAGTGAGGGAGTTGGCAGATGAATAAATGGCTTTTCTTTAAAATGAAGAGTCTACATAAATAAATAAATGAACACGCTTTTCCACCAAGTTCACAAAGGAATCTTTCAAGTCTTCATCAGGATCCCAATTACAGGGAACAAATTAAGTAAAAATGCAGGATAACCAAATAAACAATAACTTTCTCCTCTAAATTTAAACAGTTTTAAAAAGGATTTAACTCTGGTTCCTGCACAGTTTTATCTGCTTTCATACATATCTGCCTTCCTCAGAGGTAGATACATCAAACATCTTTAAAACAGGACATCATGATCTGTTCACAGGTCACATTCACATTCAAATCAGATGCACAGCACGTACAGAACTTAAATTATATAAATATAATATCTAAGACAAAATTGGCAGAATTATTTTCCACACACCTCCTACTGTGAAACATCATGATAAAACTAGAAAAAAATATGGATAAACTCTTCCAACTTTATCTTTCTTTTACTGATTTCTACATCTGAAGTGAGGATCTCTGCTTACAAAGGGCACTGATCTGATGACAATGTTTTCTTTTTCTCAAACTGCATGGGAGCAATTAAAATCATTAATTAATGTAAACCAAAGGACAAATACGATGGCAGCTATGAATAGTTTGTGTTTAAGGCGACATGGCAACATATAATGTGATTTATTAAAAAACAAATTTGTCATCCTTTAAGGTTTCAGCTCCAAAATTCATAAAATCAATGATGGCTGGCAAATGTTGCATACAAACATAAACATATATTGCAACAGGGGGTTTGAGCCCCTGAAGAATCTGCATCTGCAACAGAAGCAGCGTATAACAGTCAGGTTTCTCCTCACCAGTGGTTCGAACACTGCCAGCAGCTCTTCCATGTCATCGTTTCATGGTTCCATTCAACGCAGTGAAACCATGAAAGTACATGAACGAGATAAACAGGGGTTAGTTTATATATTCTTTGTCACTGAGAGCCCCAGAATCTGAGCGTTATCTCCCCTGCAGGTGAATCTCCTGGTGCATTTTGAGGTTTCCCAGCACAGTGAAGCTTTTCCCACACTGCCCACAGCTGTACGGCCTCAGCCCGCTGTGGAAGCGCTCGTGTCTCAGGCAGTTGTCCTGTCTCGAAAACATCTTGCCGCAGATTTTGCAGCTGAATGGCCTCTCGCCCGTGTGCACGCTCTGGTGCGTCTTCAGCCGGGTCTTCTGGGTGAAAGATTTCCCGCATTCGAGGCACCTGAAAGGTTTGAGGGCTTGATGGGAGGCCTTGTGTTCGTCCAGCTGAGACAAGCGAGGGAAACCTTTGTTGCAGACCGAGCAGATGAACAGTTTCTGATTTGTTCTCCAGAAATTCATCAACCTCTTTGCTCTCTGACTGTTTCTGCTGAGGATGTGGTCATCTGTGTTTAGTCCTGATGTATCTGCTGTAACCCTCTGTGGAGGAGGCGGGGCTTGCGAAGCAGACTGCAAGCGCTGGTCCTGACTGACTGCAGGGTGGGAAGCATGTCTGAACTGAGCGTCGTGAACAGTTTGTGACTCTGAGGTTGTGCTTCCCATGCATGTAGGTCGAATGTCCACTTCTACTTTTATTGGGACATTTAAGGAGTCATCTGCAATTTCTTCTTCATGAGTTGAAAAAGAGTTAAGGGAACTTTCTGTGTTTCTATGTGCATCATATTGCTCAGCGCGAGGGGAGAAAATCTGTGTGTGCTGCTGCACTGCAACAGAGCTTTTCTCAAATAAGCTACAAGCAGGAGGAGGCCAGATTGGATCACCTCGCTCTCCTGCCTCAAAGCGAACGTCAGCTGTTGCGGTGTTGTTTGTTGTTTCCTGGGGGGGAGGATCATCTGTCAGCTCGTGTTTCAGTACTGGCCTCATGTCATCGCTCTCCTCTGTTCTATGTCGGGGCTCACAGATTGAAGCTGCAGGTTTTGGTTTCAGATACGCTGCACATGTTTCCTGGTCTTCTTTTTCATCTGCAATTGACAGAAATAATATTAAAGAGAAAAACAAATGTGGCAAATGCAAGACAACAAAGCAAGGACAGCAGATGCATCTCTGTCTATCTGTTTTTTATGTGTTTATTCCTGATTACAAACAGCTGTATAAAAAAAAAATCAGAAAAGTTTTGTCAGTAAAAGCATAATGCAACAAAGTGCAAATGAAACAGATTATCGCTGCACTGAAAAACATCAGATCTTTGCAGAGCAAGAAGGAGGCTGCAACCTTCCTTTACTTAATATCTGAAATGATCTGAAATGCCATATTGCCATCAGGTTTTCCATCACCCTCGTAAATAATGTACAAGTTTTTGTTCTTATTTGTACTTATGATTTATTTTTCTTTATTCTTATTCTGTCTTTTACTGTCCACTTGCTGCTGCAACAATGCAAATTTCCCCACTGTGGGACTAATAAAGGAATATCTTATCTTATCTTGTCTTTAAGTGACCTACTTACCCTGTTTACTGGGTCAACGCCTGGAAGATCAAGGCCTTACTTTCCCATAACACTTTAAATTAGAAATGGTTGTAAAATATGAACCTGCCCGTTTTGAACTGTTCGTTGGATAAAATACGTTATTTGAAGATGACATCTTAGACTTGAAACATTTTTTTAATCAAACAGATCCAGTCTAAGCTGATGTACAAACAATTTTCTGGCTACTGCTTCCAAATACCATCTGTCCTTATTTTCCACAATGTTGTGTTTTTAGTTTTGCAATCAGTGGATAAAATAAGTGCCAAACGCTATTAGGTAATTCACCTTAAAGCCGGATTTTACAGAAGATCATGAAAATCGCTTAAGATCATCAGGTATGTTCTACCAGGCATTGATGACATCGTATATAATAAAAAATACATATTTGTAGATTTTTTGAAAGAGGTTTGGTGTAACGGTTCTTCACAGCCACTGATGTGGGAGCTGGTTGTCAGTAGTTGCTTTTACCTTTTCGGTCGACCTGATTCCCGGCTGCTGTTTTCTGCGGTGTGTCCTCGGCAGCTCGCCTCGTAGCTGCTTCCTGAGCTTTGCAGAGTTCAACCTCCATCAGCTTTAAACTTCTTTTAAGCTCTTGAATCTCACTGTCCCTCCGACACATTTCCAGGCGGAGGACAACAGTCCCGTCCTCCACCAGCTTCGTTATTTCGGCCACCGCAGCTTTTGCTAACACATCCATGATGGCTGCGACCTGAGAGCCAAAGGAGGAGGGGAAAGACATCCTGCCGAGTGACGATAAAAACTCAGAAGAAGCTAATGTCAAGCTCGATTAAACAACTAAAGCTCCAACAATTAGGCGACGCTTCCTCCTGCGTTTTTGTTTTGGTTTACGTCCGGGAACTCAGAGCGCGGATGTGACGTAAGAGATGGCGACGTAACTCTCCTAATGAATGCGAATCTAAAAAATCTCGCCGTCATTAGGAGTGTGTAAAAACTGTTTTATACACGCACACACACGCATACATATAAAATATGTATAAATATATATAGGAAAAGAGATAGAGGAAGACATATAAAACAAAAACCAGTTTGAAAATATCTTTTTATTCACATACCAAAAAACTTTTGGCAGACATTATAACATCTTATTTATCCTCAGTGATACAGTCTATTTATTATCATCGCTGCTTTTTTAAACCTTTTATTTAACCACATTCTTGCAAACTTGCTAGCAATTTATCTATACATATAACCCTACTGTTTACCTGTTTACATACATTATACCTTATATTATTACAAAGCACTGGATAAAAAGACTTGTTCGACCACAAGTGAGCTGGATTTGAAGCTTTTTTTCAAATTTTGCTTAAAATATTAATTAGCAAATGAGGGGATGCTTTGTTTTTACAGACTGGCATAATTGAAGCTATAAAAATTTCTTGGTTTATGTAGAAATCTTTATTTACTCAGATGGATTGTCAAATATTTTATTCTAAGCAAGTTTAAGCAGCACTCACCTTTATTCTCTTTTGTTTTCAGTTTTATTTAACCAAGAGGTTTAAGACTCAAACCATGTTATTTCGCATAATCGCAAGGTTTTAGTCCAGGAAATGATCTTTGCTGTATGTCATCCCCTCTTTTTATTACTCATTTCCTGTCAGCTGTACAGTTTTTAATAAAGGAAGAAAGATCCTCATTTGGATAAAAAAAATTATAAAAAACCCGTTAGTCTCTTGTCCGGACATGAAGTTTGTTCATGTAAAAAAAACAAAAAAAAAACAACAACAAAAAAAAACATTTTAGTAGCACTGCATAGACAATACTGTTGTTCTGTTGTATTTAAACACAAACTGGAAGAAAATCCTCAGTCAGTTCAGGAAAAATACAACCTTTTTTTGCTGCATGTACACAAATAGTTGTGTTTTTTTCAGTCAAATCAATTTAAATCAATATACAGACAATTAAAAAAAACCCTCACTGTGATTCATTTCCCCATTCCTTCTCCTTCTCCTTCTCGCACTCTTTCCCTTTTTCTCGCCTCATCGTTGCTATGGCAACAGCCTCGTCGAAACACATGCTGAGGGGGCTGTTTCTGCCTTTCTCCCACATGGCGTTTTCATCCCCATCCCTCCTCCTCTCGCTCTCTCTCTCCCCTCCTCTGGGTGTTAGCTTCTCCTTTTTCCCCCTCTCCTCCTCTGTCCCCTGTCTTTCTCCTCCTCCTCCTCCTCCTCCTCCTCCACCTCTGTCCAGCTCCGTCGGGACCTTCATCGAGTTTTCTCTCCCTCTGTCGGCCTCTCGTCTCTCTCTTTCCTGCTGCTGCTGTCGGAGGGTCAGCGCTGTGATTTTGCAGTGCTGCGGCTTCGGAGGAACGACGGGCACGGCTTTCACCTGGTAAACTTTGGGATGTTTGGAGACGACCAGCTTCCTCCCGACTCCTCCTGGGCTGCTGTCCCTCCCCTCACACTTTCTGCTCTCTTTCATTTCCTTCATGTCAGACCTGATCAGATCTGCACTCGGCAGTGTTCTTGGTTTCCCGAAAGCTCTCTCTTTGTGATTGTTCTCTTTGTCTTTTTGAATCACTTCTTCTCTGTCGTGATGCTGAGTTTCATCACTGTCGACCTTCTTCCCTTGAATCGCTTCATCTAGTTTAGTTGTCTTTGATAAGTTTGTCTCTTTATCCTCAAAATCCTTTTGTATCTCTGCATCTTTTAAATTTTCTTTAGTTGCTACTGTCGATTCCTCCTCTACATCTATTCTAAGTTCGGTGTCATTAGTCCCTCCTCCGTCTGTTTCCAACATCTCCTCTTCTGAAACCTTCGCTATCTGCTCTTCCTTCTCTCCAACTGTGCCATCTTTGTCTCCTGCGACACTTTTTCTTGCATCTTTCTTTTTAACCTGCTCACGTTCCTCATCCTGTATCACTTCACATATAACATTCTCGAGTTCGTCCCAGATTTCATCTCCTGGCCCACACGTTGCACCGTCCTCCTCTATGCCGTCCTCCTGAATATCTCCCTCATGTTGAATGTCAGTCATGTCAGTCGCTTTATCGCCTTCCTCAGCTGTTTCTCCCCACATGTTCTCATCATTTTCTTTTAATTTCATAGCTGTTTCTTGACATGTGTCCTCTGTCTCTTTGTGTACCTTCCTGTCCTCATCACCGTCTCCACCTCTAACAAAGCTGCTGAGCTGTTCTGATGCAGAAAAGTCTGCAGAACCATCTGATGGAGGATCAGAAAATTCTTCCTGCGTGACAAGAGAAACTGCAGGACAAGATGGAAAGTCACTGTGAAGATCATCAACCACGTTCTTCTCCTCTTCCACCGTTATGACAGGCAGAGAGTTTGACTTATCGTTTCTCTGCAGCAGATAGTCGGCGCAGCAGCGTGTCGACGCCTCTGAAGCATCTCTGTGAACTTCCTCCGTCACTTTGCTGCAGATGGATGACAGAAAGAAAAACATTCAGGACATTTAAGTCCACTGTAAGTGTAAAGTCCAGTTTATCTAGTTAGTTTTCATGAAATAAACTGTGAATTTTGATAACATACTAATATACGAGTAAGAATTTAATTTATGTGATTTAGGAGAAGCAATACTGTGATTAGGATAAACTTTTATAATTCATTTATGGTCAGCTATGATTGGTTTAACTTTATTTTCACCACAATATCCATAAAATTTAATTTAGCCTAGTGGCCTCTAAGGGTGACTATGTTTCTAATGCATGAAGCTGTAATTTGGGAAAATGATAAATTATAAAATCCTAAAACAAACTAAATAAGTCAGTTATGTAGAAATAACAGCTTGAGGTTTGCTTAAACTATTGATTATGACAGACAAAGTAAGTTAGCAGCACTAAAAGCAGTGAGTTATAGCAGAAGTGCTTAATTTTTTTTTAAACCTACATTAGTTAATTTTTGGCCACTTGGGGGCAGCACAACTTGCTCTAAACTTTGAAATACCATCACCTTAAAAACATGATATAACAAACTAATTAGCAAACAGTTAGCAAACAGGATTATCATTAATTTTGAGTTGTGTTTCCACTTCTGTTTGATAATTAATATCCTTTTATTTCTGTTTTGAAATAAGTGTCTCTGTAGCTCGTAAACATTCCACTGTGTTAACTAGCGAGTCTCCGACTGTGTCTGGTGCTGAACAGGTACATTTTTTTTTAGAGCTTATTGTCTAAAAACAGCTGCCTGCTGCATCTGGAAACAAATTTGATGAGCATTGAGAGTAAAACATAGTAACTTCACAGGCTATAAAACAAAGATATTTAACTTAAGAAGCAAATATGCTCTGTCAATCCTTTTTTTCTTCTTCTGAACATTATCTAAGTAGTGTAAAAATATTAAGTTTTAAAGGTGCATTTGTGCCAAATACTGACAGAAATGCACTTGTAAAAAAACAGGGTTAATTCTGTGAACAAAGTCAACAGGTTTGTTCCACATATTGTGTCATTTGCTCAAAAATCAGGAACCAGCTTCACCTTTGCTGACCGTTTTCCCATTGTTCTCTTCTCTGCTGAACCTCATCCTCCTTCTCTGTTATCTCCTTTTCTTCCAGTCCATCTGTGTCTTCTTTGTCTTTCACTTCTACCTGTTTCTGATCCCCTGCAGTTGTTTCTTTACATGTTGCAACTTCACGGTTTTCTTTTCCCTCAGAAATCTGTAACTGATCCACAGGAACTCCATCAGGAGTGTTACTGTCTGTCTGTGTATCAGCGACTGATTCAAACCCGCTTAAAAAGAAATCAGCAGGGAGGCTTTTAATGAAATAGCTTTCATCATCGTCATCACTGCTGTAATCGTTCTCATCACTGTCGTCTCCTCCTGCTGACTCCTCAGAGCCGGACCCCTCTGGTCCGTGGACAGGTGAGGTCATGTAAGGTAAGCTGAGGGATTTAGTGTGTCGGCTTTGTGTGTCGATGCTGAGCGGCCTGTGTAGGTTCGGCTCTGTGGGACTGTGGATGTTTGCTTCAGGGCCTTCAGGCTGCAGGTGGAGCTCTGTGGGACGATGGGAGGCCTGCTCCATAACTTCATACTCATCATCTGAGTGACCAGGAGGTTCAACTGAGAACTCCTTTACCTGATTCAGGCAAAAGAGACAAGAAGTTAAAGGGAGTTTGAGGGAGAAACATTTCTATTATTCTTCTCTGAAAGTCAAAGAAGTATTTTCCACAGACAAAACGGTTCAAACGTCACCTGTACAGATGAAAAAACACACTAACACACCTGATTGGAGACGCTGCAGTCCATATGATCCATGACGCTGAAGTCCATCTGGTCAAGGAATTCAAAGTTATCTTGAACGTAGCCTGAGAGCCCGAGGTCGTCGCCCTCCACCTCCGTTGAGTTGAGGATGTCTGAAGCATCGAACGCCTGTTGAGTCGACTCTGGCTGGAAATCAGCTGGTTTCATGTCTGAGAAGGAAGCACAAGATTAGAGATGAGCTTATGTTAATTACACCCACACGGTTTAATAAACGCAACAGAATAAAAAAACACATCCTCCACATACAAAAGCAACATTCATGCTACGGTTTATTGCTCATATTCATTTTTTTTTGTTTGTTTGGCTGAATATGTTATTTTTTAAATGTCAGATTCCAGCGTGAATGTGTCACCGTCTGATAGCAATAACATATGCAGCACGTTACAATACAGAAGACTCTATTATAATTATAATAAAAAAGACTGAGGTCACAGTGCGAAAAGTGATTTGCATCTGATTCAAAGCCACAAATTCAAATGGCCCAAATCAGCATTTAAGAGATCAGATTCCATGTGATTTGTGTTATTTACATTATCACGATGACAACAGATCTGAGTACCCTACCGGAAAAAAAACATAAATCACAATATTATGTATTATAATATAGAATTATATCAAACAGCAGAGATTTGTGGGCTGTTTAGTTAATGAATAAAGTCATTAATTCTAATAAAAAAATTCTAAAAAACATTTTTTTATCCATTTAATTGTTTTATTTATTCTATTATTATTTCTTTAGTTTGAAAGTGATCATTGTATCAGTCGTTACAGCTCTAATTAATATGATAAAGTTGATTATATTCACCCTCATATTCATCGTTTCCTTCAACTTGCTGGTCATCGACGGCGGCATCTTCACCGTTGTCTTCCTCAGTGTTGGAGGTAAAGCTTTTGGCTCGTTTCTCTCTGGTCACATCTGCACCACCCATCACCAGCTCCTCCTCCCATCTACGTTCTTCTCTGACCTCCTCGCTCTTCTTCTCCTCCTCCTCCTCCTTCTTTCCTTTACCTCCTTCCTCCTCCTCACCTCCACCTGCTGCTGTTTTCTCCCCACTGTCCACGACTGCCTCCTCCTCCGCCACTTTCCCTTTGGGACTTTTATCCTCTTCCTCAGGCGGTTTGCCCCATTCCACCTTCCTCTCCACCCTCTCTCCTCCTTCCTTAACCTCCACCCTGTCCCCTCCATCCTTATCCCTCCCTCGATGGACAACCCTGTCTCCCCCGCCCCCTTGGAGAACCCCCAACGCCAGGTTGGAGGTGATATGCAGGGGCACGGTGACCAGGGTGGGCCCTGTGATGTGCATGGCTGCTCTTCGGCCCACTTTGGTGGAGAGTCCCGGGGATCTGGTCTGGATGGTCTCGTTGCCTATGGCTCCTAAACCTTCAGGGTCGAGGGCGGTGTAGGTGCCCTGGGTCCCTGCCCCCCCGCTCACTAACCCCGTCCCCCTGCGGTAAGTGACAGCGTATTCACTGCCGCCTAAGGCCCCGGGGGCTGCAGGGGCATCCGAGCCGGGTTTGGGGGAGTGTGTGACGAGGGGAGAGGCTGCAGACATGTTGGTGGAGGGGGGGCGCTGGTTGGTTCGTCTGCAGCCTGGAACAATAAAATAAACAAAAAACTGTTTCAGATTTTCAGACAAGAAAACCTACTTTTTTCCTTCTTATCCTCAGTGTGTTTCTTGTGTGTGTGGGAACAATTTTGTTTAACAATATCTTAAAATGATTTTAGCAACACATATAAATGTAAATATATTTGTATACACATGCTTTTTATACATGTAGAAAGACAGGTAGTTTGTGTAGAATTTAATATTTATCGCGTCTATTGTTGAATTATTCATCTAATGTATTAATCTATCAATCATCTATTCATTTATTTATCATTCTTCAATAATCAGTGGTTAAACGTGTGCAGCACCTTCGTTCGGATACGACGGGCTGCTGAGCGAGTCCATGCTTCTCGCTGGTCTCAAAACAGGCCGTTCTTTCTCTGGAGGAAGGAAAAAGACCGTTATTTAATACAAAATATTCAAAAGCAGGATGAAAACAAAGACACGGAGTAAACAGAGAGTTTAAAATTCCTGTGTCATGTAACTTTTTTTCTTTAAGAAAAAGCTCAAGTTTTCCTTTTGTTAATCGATTTGGTTAGAAATCAATATGACTGAGTTTAGTTTTAAATCACAAATTAATCTTTTTACAACCTTAAAATGAGAGAGCTTTCTGCTTAAATCTATAAGGTCAAATGTAAGGAACAGAGAAAGGCATTACATCTACTTTTAGGAAGGATATTATAAAGAGGAGAAGTTTAAAGGATTAACAACCGTGATGAGTTTTCATACCTTTGGCTGAGTGTTTGTGTCTTCGTCGCGGGTCGTGGAATCTTCCTCCGATGTTAAAGATGGACATCCACTTCCTGCCTTTGAGGGACCCTTTCCTCCTGAACGAGACACACACAGTCACAAGGACTTCAGTCATAAAAAAATAAGTAAATAAAACAACTCATGCTTTCTTTTACCGTATAAGTTGTACTCTTCTAAACACCTGTATAAATGATTAAAAACACATGTAAAACATCATCTTTATAAATCAGTTTATTTCCCAGTCAGACTGACAGAGGATGAACGATTCAGGCAGATAAAAGTCCACTCACTTGTCTGTGCCTTCGATGATGGCGTGGTAGGGCCTTATGGGTAACGGACCGTCTCCTGGACTGATGTTTCCAAAGTTGGGTGGAGGCTGAATGGAGGCAGATTTTAAAACTCCCTCCTCCTGACTGGATGCTGCCGTCGGGAAGGGGAGGGACTTCCTCCTCTCACTTGTCACACCTGAGAACAACACAGGTGAGTGTGTGCATGAGTGTGTGTGCATGAGCGTGTGTGTGTGAGTGTGTGTGTGTGTGTGTGTGTCTGTGTGTGTAAGGTTGGTCTTTTCATTAGTTAATTGTGTGTTACCTTGTATAGGGAACAGCTGGGGGACGTGTGTGAGGATGAACTCCACCACGATGGACTGAACCCTGACCTCCATGAAGGCTGCTCGACCATTGAAGCCCGACGCCTCGATGTCCTTTGACCTTCACATAAACAATGAACGATTGATTGATTGATTGTCAGGTGGAGAGAAGAAATAAAATCAATGTCGGAGGGAAAAAAAGCAAGAATGAACACAAGTGATTAAATAAATGGATAGATGAATAAATGAGTGAGTGAATGCTTTAAAAAAGAAGAACAAGATGAAAATAAAGACGAAGAAAGACGAGGAATGAACGATGTGACTGATGTTAGCAGACCTGAGCAGGTTGGGGGCCCAGACGATGGCCAGGTTCCTGGCGTGCATGTTGGTCTCTGAGCTGAATGACGCCATGTGGACAAGATGGCGCATCAGAAACTCCAGAGTCCTGACGGAGAGGAAATAAAGCAAAAGTAAACACCCATTATGTTACTTATTTATATGTCAATTACCTTTTTAAATACTTTTACAACCATAACTGTATCATTAAGTGTTTTTCAGGACAAAATCTGTAATTTACTGTGAGTTTCTGTAGGTTTGCTGTCAAAAGTGACCTGCTGATCTTTACCAGCCTGCCTCCCCGATGATATAGCCATAAAATGTTTATGTTAAAGTGTCAAACTCTAAACAAAGAGGCAGGCAGGCTGCAAGTGGATGCACCCATTTATATTCAAGATGATGAGGATCCTAAAAAGTAATCCAACTCAACTCTGGAACAAAATAATCTGATTAATCTGTGAGGAAACACACTGGATGATGCTGTAAAACCACAGTGAAAAACAGACTGTCATCTTTTGAAGCAGCCAGGACAGTTTTTATTTTAATTTATTTTTTCGTTTTTGAGTCCAGTGAAAGTTTCCCAGAGGCTCGTACCTGTAATGTGGTCTCGGCAGTTCTTTCAACACATCTCTGATCTTCACCAGCCTCTCCTCCTCCAGCTGGATGGCCACGGCCTCCTGTGAGTTTAAATCAGTATGTTACATGTAAGGTGACCTGCATCACTTTGATATAAAGTGTAAAAAAAAGTTGATATGATGCATATGAAAGGTGAAAATTGTTCACATCAGTGCTTTGCTGAAACTTCAACACATTTTCTGACATTTTGGTTTGGTTTCTCTACTTTCTACTTAAGTAAAGAATCTGATTACTTCTTAAACAGCTGGAAACATGATACAAATACTCTTCAGCAATTCATTCAATTCATATCAAGAGCCATATTTGTTTGAAATGACTGAAAACTGACTGAAAGTTCTGAGTTTTTTCTGGTTTATATGTTCTATTCCCTCTTTATAGGTGGTGCTTTATACCCCTGTTATCAGTCCAACACACACAAATGAGCAGAAATATTAAAATGTTAAAGTATCTTGAAGGACTCACAGCGAACTTGTCATACAGCTGGTATGTGAGCAGAGGGTTGGGCAGCTCTCTGAAATAAGCTTTACACAAAGAGCTGACACAGTGAATGTCCTGCAGGTACACATCCTTGTTCAGATCTGGACTCCCGTCGCTCTCAAACTCCCCCCTGAATGTTAACACACACACATTCACTTCAGAATATACAAACACACAAAGCTCTGGTGATAAATAAGGTACATTTACAGATATAAAGGCTCAAAAAGATGCACAAAGCCACGACTTGCCTTAGTTTCTGTATGTTGGACGACACTCCGGATAACCTGTAGATCCCGTCCACGACTCCATGAGTCTCAACAAACTCACTGCAGCATCGCAGCACCTGAGGAACTGTGGGAAACCGTTTCATGAAGGTTTCATTTATGGTTGTCACGTAGCACTTCTACGTTTTGTTCATGACTCATATGTAAAACACAAAAAGTGAGCAAAAAACAATCATGATGCTGAGAGCATGTTTGGTTCTTTGTCCTTTTGTGCAGATTATTGTTTTAAAACAACACAAATGATTTTGTAAAAAGCATTTTTAGCAATGCTAACAGCTAGCGGCTAACAGCTTCTAGCAGGTCAGTCTTTCACTTTAATCCAGACTAAAATATCTCAACAACTATTTAATGGACTGCTATTAAATTTTGTAAAGATTTTCATGGTCCAGTGAGAAACCTGATGTCTCTGTGATCTCTGATGTTCCTCTTCATGAGTTTCCTACTTGTGGTTTTGACTTAAACGTCTCAACAGTTATTGAATGAACTGAAACAGAAATTAAATTTTCTACTCAGCATTTATTGTAATAACTTTGATTATGTTATGACTTTTCTTATTTAGCTCAAAAATCGATCAAAAATCTTAATTCTAACTAAAACTCAGGCTAAATACACACAAAAGAAATGACTTTCCCATCAGCCAAAACATCAGAAAGTAGCACACTGACGTTAGCACTTAGCTCAAAGCAATGCTGTGACCATATAAAGCCATTAGCATCACCGTACACTTAAAACTTCACTCAAAATTCACTTATATACAACATGGACTCATGAAAAGCAAAAAAACAGATGAACTAATTAAAAAAAGCTTAAAATATAAAACACAAATATAAAAAGAATCACCAAGTATTTTAAAATTTTGACAAATAATATCATCGAATTGATATTATTCTGTTCAGCTTTAATTTCTATTGTGTGATTCTGTTACCAGCTGATCTTTCAGAGGATGTCGTTTGTGGTTTTGAAATGTTCTCAAAAACACAGAGTCATAGAACCAGATTCATCAAACATCTGTCCACATCAGTACATGTATTGTTTTAACATTGTGCGGTAATTTAGATGACTATAGACAGACAAGTTGTTTCTGCATGTGTTTATCTGCACACGACGCCTGTCATGTAGAAAAATGGTCACAGGAAAAAGTCGGTGCACTTACTTTCTTGAGAAGAGGCGTTCAGGTGCTCCAGCAGGTCGCATCCAAACACCTTCTCCTTGTTCCCTGCTTTTCTCCGGACTCTCCTCATCTCTTCCTGCCGGCTGTTTTTATCTCCTCACATTCAGACCCGGCTGAGCTGCTCTGTTTGTCAGGCTGACTGACTGACTGACTGACTGACTGACTGATTGACTGACTGACTGACTGCTGGGTGTGTTCACCAACTCTGTTAATGTGACACTGACTTTGTAAAGGCGATGCACATTTCAGACATTTCACCGTGCTGCTGTTGCTGCCTCTGTTTCCTCCGCCCTCAGTGCATGTTGATGGGTGCAGGTTGTTTCCTCTATGAGCTACGTTGCATTTGGAGCTGGTTTTGTAAAAGCTGGAGTGTTAGGACATAGTTTGGTTCATCTTTTCACACTGCAAAAAAAAAAATAAAAAAAGCAGAAACAACCAAAGTTTCTTTGTGTAAATATCAAAGCTTCAGCTTTCGTGTAACAAAATCCCCCTTAAAATCAAACAACAAACTGCACTGAATCCTCAGTGAGCATATGTGGCTCTTCACTTCCCTCTGATGTACTCGATTTTTCTTTTTTTTTTTTCAAATGAAAGGCCACACCCTTGCCTCTGTACTTCTGCTATTCAGTGGATTGAACCTGTGAATCTTTCACTCATATCACACCATAATCTGGCATCAGGCTGGTGGATCCACTTCAATGTCCAATCCCAGCTCTCGGCCTGAGGACGGTGCTCCTCTCACGGCCGGTTCTGTCCTCCATGTCCGCATGTCATGACTATTGCGGCCCCCCTTTTTTTTTTTTTAACTGCAGCGGAAGTCGAGCACTGCTTAAGCCTGAACATATAGGCACACGCAGACATTCAAACTCTCTCTCCACCCACTCCATCGTCCTGACACCTGCCACCGCTCTCCTTTTCGTCCACCATCCCTCCCTATCCGAACACTTTTTAGGGGAAAAGGTTTCGGTGAGGAAAATGTGAGGGAAATGAACAAGTTAAAAAGCAAATACGAGTGTTCCTACCTTCACTCTGCATCGGCACACAAGTAGCAGCATAAAATGATGACGCAAGAAACCACTAAACTTCCCCTGTTAACTTCCTGAGTGTCTCTCCTTCTCTTGTGCTTTCTCTCTGTATGTGGCCCACAGTTTCTCCGCCTCTGCTGATTGAGTAGGGAAATCAGTTCAGTGTATCTGCACAGGGCATCTATTTCCCTTTATGTAATGCGTTTGTCTCTGCGTTGATTGAGAAATGGACAGTAAATGTGTGTTAAGTACAAATTCAACTAATTTTAACCTTCTTCACCTGACTGTGCCAGTTGTACATCAAAGCTGCCGTCCAATACTAAAACACAAACTGAAAAAAACACACAGAGGCTCACTGAGTGCTGTGAAAGTACCTCAAAATACATAAGAAGGCTCAGAAAATACCAGAGAAATCAACACTTTATCACAAACTGCTGCTGCTGCAACATGCATGAATGAAACTACTGCAAAGCACAACTGGAAGTGCGACTGGAGCACCACAACTTTTTATAAATGATGACGGACTCCAAGATATCAAATCACAACGGAAACTAAAAGTGACACATTACCACCACAGATTGTCACAATAACAGTAACACACAGTACAAAAAAGACCAGCATGTACTGAAAACAACAGCAAATGTCCAAAAACATCACAAAAGGACAAAATTCAGGAACTACAGAGAACACCAAATATTTTCACCAAAAGTATGAGGAGTTTCCACAAAGTACTCGTAAGAAACACAAAACAGACCTACAAAATACTGTAAAGTATCAAGAAACACCACAGTTTTACACCGCAGGTAGTGAATTTAAATAGTATCACAGGCTGAAGTACAGAAATATAAGCAATAAAATGTACTTTAACCATCAATAATAAAAGTATTTTTTTAATGGCACTATGATACCTGGTAGAGTTATTTTATTAATAATATCGTGTGCAAATGTTTCCATATGTGAGCAGCAGCCATGTTGAATCTGTTCAAGTTGTTACTAGTCTGCTTTATTATTTGACCAAAACTCAAGCTATCTCACAAATGTAGAGTAAAAGTAGCATAAAACGGGATTACTCAAGCACAAGTACCTCAAAACTGTGTTTGAGCACAGTTTTTACATGTTTTTACTGGTGTTCAGAAATATGTTTACTGTTATGTTTTTGAGAAATGAGCACTGTAAACTCCAATAGACCTGTACTGTGCAGTGTTATATTCTGTATTACATTAATTTATAGTATATGTCTGGGCCTCACCCCTGGAAACCCCTTAATAAACTGTTTATATGCTGTAACTGATGTTTTATTAATGGTTAACAAGTCATTTACCTGATAAAAAAATCTTTTTGGCTAATATTTATTGTTTTTAATGTAGATTTAAACGATGGTAAAGCATAAATAAAAGCTTGTGAGTTTCAACTTTATAATATGCAATCAGGAACAGACAAAGAAATTTATACTTAATTGTTAATAAATTGATTTTTGTACCTAATGTGCTCAATAAGGTTCGTTAAGTGCGCCATTAAAGTTTCATTTTTTACAACCTACCAATTTATGTTATCACTAGTTTTAAACTGCTGTATGCATCTATGAGCTAGTTTATATAAATATAATGACAAATAAAACAGATTATATTGGCATCTGAGTAACCTCGTTACAGGTCACCTGAGTTCATCTTGAAGAACGTGAGTTCTGATTTCCGCCGCCGACGTCGTAGTGCGGATGTAGTCGAATACTTACGGTAATGCACCTGTAGCTACAAGTGACGTTACCGTGTTTACCCCGTTTTAAATTACTGTACGTCCCTGAGTGGCGGGAATAAAACGCCAGAATAGTAATTATGCTAATGTCAAGAATACATAACCATTCCTCTTTATGTATTTATTAAATATAGAAAAAGAGTTAAGGAGAAGCAGTAAAAATAAGTAATTTTTTAGAAAGGGGCAGCGACACCGCCCACACGAACCATGGAGTTGAAAAAACGAGCGCTCCTTTCCACCTTACATCTGCGGAAGAAATTTACAATACACAGCATCTTCTACTTCTGAACAGTGATGTTTATTATGCTTTTTTATGACCTGCAGTTTACACACATTTATCCTGTAAGTGGGTGACAAACAGCACGAGCGGGCGGGTGCAGGTGAACATCTTTATTTTGTAGTTGATAGGAAGCTGAAGTCGGTGCAAGATGGAGAACTGCAGCTTCCACAGCCAGCTGCTGTCCGTCATGGAGCTCCTGGCCAAAGCAGCTGTGGCGGAGATAAACCGGCGTGTGGATGACAGCTGCGCGGTGCTGCGGCTGGAGGTGAGCCAGAGCCGGCGGGACATCGACCTGCTGAAGAGGAAGTGCGAGGTGATGGAGACGGAGCTGAGGAGGAGCAGGATGAGAGCCAGGAGGAAAGGTGAGGGCGGCGGAGTCAGGATGTCGTGTCCTGGATGGATGGATTGATGGATGGATGGATGGATGTATGGATGGATGGATGGTGTCACTGTGTCTGTAGTTTCTGTTTGTAAAACTCGGTTGGATGTGTGTTTTTTTGTTTTTCTTCCTCAGTGTTTTATCCTCAAGTGTCGGAGAGATTTTCTCCTTTATTCAAAGTGATGTTGAACAGAGAGAGACAGAGTTCAGACTGGGACAGAGAGATGAATGCTGAGGCTCAAAGTCAACCCCAACAGGTATGAATACTGCAAAAGATTACTTTTCCTTTTATTTATCTGCTTTCTTGATAAACAGATTGATCTCTAAGTCCGTAAAATTGCAGCCAATATTGAAAAGTTTGATTGTCTCTGAGTTGCTTGTTTTGTCTGACCAACAATCCAAAAACCAAATATATTCAATACATTAAATACAAAGTACAATGACATTAATCATTACATCAGTATAACTTCTGTGTTTTAAATTTCTGTAAGTTGCAAAGATATAAAAAAAATACTCTTAAAAAATCATTGCACTGTTTTATTCCTTGTGCACTTTCCTTCAGTTTAATTACCATATTTATTGTAAGTCTCGTGCACATACATGTAATCTAAGTGTTGACAGGTTTACCCTGCATTTGCACAACTTGTGTGTGTGTTCATGTGCTTTTATTCGACTCTACGTGGTGTGAGCTAATCTCTCCTGTGTGTTGCAGCGAGCGACTGAAGCTGAGCTCGTGCTGATCAAAGAGGAGTTTGCACAGGAGGACGCGTGGAAGAACGACTCAGAGGACAAACCGAGTGAGTCCAAACACAAACATGCACAGAAACTTTAAGATACAAAGACACTGTTTTTGAATTGTCCTTTTAGAGACAGTGCAGATTCAGATCTGACTGCTCATGGTGGCATCTGATTTTTGAATTTCCTGATTCTCTGGCAGACACCTGAAGACAGCTCGGGTTGGAATTTCACAGAATTTTATTACATCTGTGATCAGCATTGAATCTGCTTGTTGAACATATTTAAGATTGCCTAATTTAATGCAAAAAAATTAAATATATTCATTATTTAGTAGCTACAGCGACAACTAAAACTTGTATTTTCATAGTTTTTTCTCTGACTGTCTCAATGTTTTGTCAGTTAGTGGCAAAATTTAAACACTTGACAGTAAATTTAGTTTTAACTCAGAGCTGGAAAGCCTTCATTATAAGATGATGTATTGTCCCTGTGTTGTCTTCAGTGTCTGAAGCCGAGCAGCTGCCATGTTTCGAAGCCTCACAACCTTCCCAGAACGACAGCTTTGTGGAGCATCGCCACTCCGCTGAAAATTCAGACGACCCTGGATCTTTGGTCTCTAAAACAGACGGGTTCAACACTTTCCAAGATCAGCAGCTTAACAAAAACCATAATGAGGCAAAGCTTGTAGTGAAACACGAGAGAGCAGAGCCGGATGAGAACGCAGCTCCTCTGGATGAAGGTGACGGACAGCTGTGGTTGTCCGATCACTGCGGAGACGCTGCTGATCCGAGCTTCTCGTATGCAGAGCAACAGTTTGAGCCAGTTCCCTCTGTGTTTCCATCTCAAAGTGGACTGAGTTTGGAAGACGTGATGCCTCGAATTCACTCGGTGGAGAAATCAGTCGTGGTGAACGCAGCACGAGTGAAAAGGCGAGTCAGGACGTTTGGATGCAGGAGACCACAGTCGGATGAAGGACACAGTGCTTTATCTCAGATGAACGCCATGCAGCAGATTCCTCAGCAGTCACAGCTTCAGTACACAGACTCTGCCCCTCACATGAGGAACCCAAATGAGGATTCGATGCCGCTGTACACAGCGACCACTTCCTTCAGCCGCAGCAGCTTCGGCCTGACGAGGAGGATGAGGACGCCCTGGAGGTCCGGCGTCGGCGAGAAGAGGTTCAGCTGCACGTACTGCGACAAGAGCTTCATGAGGTTCAGCCAGCTCAAAGAGCATCTGAGGAGCCACACGGGGGAGAAACCGTTCAGCTGCCTGCAGTGCGGCAGGAGCTTCACCAAACAGTGCAACCTCATCAGACACGCCGTGGTCCACAGCGGGGAGAAACCATACGAGTGCTCGCTGTGCGGGAAGTGTTTCACGCAGCGCTCCAGTCTGAAGTCCCATCAGAAAACAGCACACTGAGTTCTGCATCTGATGCCTTCGTGCAGTTACTTCAAGAAGCATTCCCTCTTTTTTATATAACTGTTTTAAATTAAATAAAATAATACAATAATGTGATATTATATTGATAAAATGAATCAGGCAACACTTGAATCATAATACCATGATGAAGCTTAAAGGGCCGTACCATTGCGGTTGCAAGTTTAACTGAAAATCATGCAAACTTTGTAATTTTGCTTTCTTTCTTTCATTATTTTTCATGTCACTCCAGGCAGCTACTGCTTTCTATCCTCTTTCTATCCTCTTTTTCTTACATCAATCAAAAACTGTCAAAAATGCAGATACAGAATTTTTTGACGGCTGCCTGAAACAGGAGGGAAAATTCGTTAAAAACTATAGACGCAGTAAACTGTCTGTGAAATAGTCAGTGTATCAGATCTGTAGGAATTAAGAGCCAAAACATGCAAAAACACTGGTATGGTCCTTTAATGTGCATTATCCTGTTTTAAAAGGTTTATCAGACTGTAACAGGTGACATCAATAAGCAAATACTCTTATCAAGTTCACTAACGTTTTGTTTTTAAAATATATCGTGTATAAATATCTTTGGCAAATCATTTTAAGTCATATTGTCACTTTAGTGTAACTATGTTTTATATTTCTTGTTATGTTGTGACCTTACAAGACGCACGTGCATTAATTAAAAATATTAGAGAGAAATAATGAACATTAAACCTGTTTTTGGTTCAAATAAAATGATGTCAGGGTCCTACAGCCACTGAATTAACAATTAGTGAAGAAAATCTTCGTTTTTCTGCAGCACCAAATGTTTTTTCAATCTAAAAGAGATATTTAGAAATAAATTCATAAGTGTCAAAAGACCTCCTGTGTTTTTTGAAGATTGTTGGGGATTGATCTTCCTGGGAAAACAGATGCTTATTTAAAGAACAAACTGGGAATAGAGTTGATTTAACTAGTGAATCTGTAGGAAAAAAGAGTGGAGACTCTATAGTGACACTTCATGAGGACGACATCGAGGCTCGATTTATCAACACCGATTGTTCACGTGATCAAATCTGAGAGCCAAAGTTTTCACACTTTTCCGGATTTGAAATCCAGGCTGTCTGAGAATGAGACACGAACACGAGGAAACTCAGGGAAGCTTTCTTATTCAATCAGCGAGAACATCTCAGTCTGTATTCATCAGGCAGAAAACACAAGCTTTTTACACAAATATACAAATGTAAGACATCAAAAAGGGTTTCTCATAAATATCAAATTAGATCCTTTATACTGTAAAACAGTCATAAACATTGCATGGGTTGCATAGAAAAGTAGTGATAACTACCAGAAGGAAATCACTGTATATATTTAACTAGTGCATTTTAGTTCCTAAGAGCATCACAAGGAGGCAAACATAGTTCAGTCATTTAGTTTCCACACTGAAAACATTCAGACAAACACTGAAAATGGATCTGAAGTGAAACAAAACTTCTCTGAGACTCGATGATAAAAGAGGAAATGGCCTTTAACCCAAACCTGAGATATTCTCATAGATCTCAGCCGAGTGTGTGAGGTGAGTTAATGACAGTAGGAAATGTTACGAGACCAACAATTTAATGAGACGGATTCGACCAGCAGCAGAGTGTTTCTGAGAGACATTCAGCTTCAAATCTGAGGGAAAACTTGATTTACAGGAAATGTGCTGCATTAATAAGGTAATCATACACTGAAGATGAAGTATTTACTTCTAAGTTTGTAATCTTTTGAAGGAAAATTAAGGAAGAATTTAGAGGATAACTCATCCAACCAAAGCTGAGTTGTTGTTCTTTTAAGTAAAATGATCCTGTTGATTGAATATATTTTATTTTTGAGTTCTCAAGTTTGTCACAAGGGGTTGAGATTGAATAAAATCCAGTGAAGTTTTCTGAAATGTTACTGAAATTATTGCTAAAAGACAAATCTATACTCATTCAAACCAAGTAAAATTTGACTCCTCAACTCTAACCCTGTGCAAGCTTTGCCAGGTTTCTCCTTTAATCTCCTGAAGAAGAGCCAGGTAGTGTGCACCTGTGCTTCACCAGGTAGATCATGTACCATGAATCAAGGCTGAGTCTTTACCAGTAAAGCCACTGAGGAACAGTGACCTCACTCTTCAGTTTCTTTTGTTTTCGGAGTTAAAACCATTCTCTACATCTTCTTTCACACATGCTATTCTTGATTCTGGTGTGACTCGTTGGGAGAACTATTTTAAAAACCTGTGGTGCGTTCAAGTACACTCTGACATCTGAGATTTGAAAGTTTGCTCAAGCAGCAAATTGTAAATGCAAAACACTGTTGTTGAATGGTGCTAGCTTGGCAGATTTATAGCCTCTGAACAAACAAGATATAACCGCTGTTATCAAGTGGACAGTTAACCACACTACCTTAACTTAGAGGGCCAAAATGTGTAAAATCATGAATGAAACCGTCAGAAAATGATTGACAGCACTGACCTTTTAGGGAAAACACAATGCAACACCTTCAGTTTTTTTGAACGTCCACTTAATATTCACTGCTGCTGTTGCTAGGCAGAGTTCCCTGTGAATTGGATTGTTGGTGTAAAATATTTTACCACTAAAGCTTTGTCTAAAGATGCTAAGATGGTTAAAAACATCTGCCCATTGAGTGTTTTTTCTCAGGCACTCAGTTATTATAAATCACATCTAAGTTTTACGGTCTTGTTAATCAGAAAAATATAGGATTTTTTAGATTTAGTACAAACATTTTTCTAACAAGGAACATGGGGAAAAGTATCAAAAAACAAGCACTGATTTGTACACACTCACACATACATAACACAGGCTATCTTCAATATAATTGACAAAGACTTTTAAAGGAAAAAAAAATCTACATTATCTCACAATATTAAATATAAACAACCTTTTCAAAAAAATAATCTCTATGCTGAGTGTCCGCTGTGTTGATAAAAAGCTTCTTTGTGTGCTAAACGGAGGCTCGTCCTGTTACACAGTATGTTTTAAAGATAGCTAAAACCTGGTGTGCTTGATTTATTGATCAACATGTGATACATTCACTTGAGGGATAAAAATCAAGTGCTATTCTTTTCTTTCTTTCTTGTTACATTTTAATTTTTCTCCAAAATCTTTGAAATGTGTCCAGTCTCTTAGTCTATTTTTAAAAACACCTGCACTGCCTCCATGTCCACAGTCCACAGTCCACAGTCCAGGGGTAAAAGTCGCCCTCTGCTGTCCAAATCCACCACATCCTCCATGTTTTTTGTGAATGTGTGTGTGTTGATGTAGTACATGTGTGTTACATGGGGCAGGGGTCCGTCCCTCTCTGTCGTTCCTCCTCTTCCAGGCTGCTGGAGCAGTCCATCGCCTCTGCACTGTCTCTCTCGTTGCTGGGGACCATCGGAGACCAGCTCTCCCCAAACTCGTCCTCCTCCTCCTCCTCCTCGTATCTGTTTTTCCTCCGGCCTGTTTCTCCGTCCTGCTCCCCTCCTCTCTGCCCGCAGTAAGGTGGGATCTCAACGACGACGTACTTCTTCGCCCAGCTGCTCTGCGCTGCCCTCTGTCGGACGTCATTTCCCATCAGGCCCGCGTCTGATCTGCAGTTAGCTGCTGAGACAAAAGAAAGAAAAGAAAGAAGAATTGAAAACAGAGAAGGTGGATATCATCTAATTTGGTACAGAGAGCAAGCAGTTGCACATATTTCCTCACCTGGCAGCGTTGTGGAGAGCTGGCTGGAGTTGCAGGTAACAGAACCATTGTTGTTGGAGTTGACGGCAGCAGCGAGGTGGAAGATCTCGGAGCGAGGCAGCTGGGGGGACACCGGTAAGGAGTGACACTGCCGTCCTGGCAGCTGTTGCCAGTAGTATGACGCCTCCTGTTGGGGTCCCCCAGGTCCATGAGCAGATGACTGGTTACTAAACAAACTCCCCGGAGGTGAGTGGAGGTCAAACACCAGCGAGAAGACCGACTTGCTGGGCACGTCGTAAAACTTGATCTTGCCCCCACACAAGTCCTCTCTGGCGGTGAACGGATTGATCTTTCGGGCTTTAGAGGCTCGCTGAGTGATAGGAGGGTTATAATAAGGGTCCTGGACGTTAACTTTCCTTCCTGGTTTGCAGGAGAAGATGTCCGATTGGCTGCGGCTGAGCCAAATGTTTCGTCGGGGTCGAGGCGATTTAGGAGGAATTTTGTCGTCCTGAAAACCAAGTGGGTTCAACCGCTTGAAGCCCTGAATCTTCTCACCTTGAATGAAGAGACAGATTTGTTTTTGTGACAAACTTTGCATCAAATTTACATAGAATTATAAAAAAAGAGAGAACATTTGAGAGCTGTAAGTCTTAAATTGTATCTTCAACTTTTTGTCACAGTCATTTCTCGTTAATAGTTCTCTGATGGTAAAATATGGATACTTATTTAACCACTAGGTGGCAATACAGGCTAAATCCTGCATGGAGTAAAAGCCTGGAGCTCATTGCATCCCTGTTTTTCACATCTTTCCAGCAGCTCTGGATGATACTTTTTATGCAGGAATGTCTTAAAAAATGTGCTGAGATCTTAATTTTCTCACATAAACTTTATTTAATGTAGCAGGACAAAAATAAAGTCTGAAAAAAAGAGACTGTTCATTTAAGCACATAAAGTAGTCATTTCTCCAGTTCACAAAAAATCTGTTATTCTTACAGAGGATTCATAGAAACACATGGGCTAACCAAGAAAATATCTCATTTCATTCTCCTCTCTGATCTTAGTGAGTATTTTGCACTTCTGAAGGGTCATGTATCTCTTCTGAGCCAGGAAATACCTGAAGGAATCGTCATGAGGACCAAAAAAGCTAGTCTACAATTCTTTGGCCAAAGAGCTGTTACGCAACAGAAATATTTCCTACTACGAGGATGAGCCCGATTTTTTAGGAAATGCTGATGTTATCAGACAAACAGAAGGAGGGAGCTGAAGGAGGGAGACAGAAAGAAGGAGGGAACAAAAGAAATTCAGGATGTGCTGTCAGATCCAAGCCATGTTTTCCAAACAATAACAGATAAATCAGAGATATATTTAATGTCAACAGGCCCTGACTGTGTTTTATAAATGTTGTTAGCTTCATCTAGATTTATGACACATAACAACACCAGATGTGTTGTTATGTGTTTGTGCTCCCCCTCTTCACACATCGCAGTGCTGAGGAAGAGGAGTCGTCTGGCTTGGAAAAACAAAAAAATTACCGCCTCCTGACTCCGTGATGCTCAGACATGCAGGCGGCGGGACGCTGAACCAAATTAGAAGTGAAACCTGGACGTGCGCGGATCACGTATCTCAAAATAGGAATGCTGATCTCAGACCAGTTTTCCTCTTAAGTCATGGTGAAGTTTTTCTTATGCGCAACCAAGGACTCTGCACTCCAGTTATTTAAAGCTCAATACAGATACTCAGAAAAATGTTACAACATATTGGACTTTCACCTTGAAAAGCTCACTGGGGTGTAAAGAACAGAGGATACAGATACTACAGTGGAAACGAGGATATTACACCCCTGACATACTCACTGTGTGACTAAACAGGAAGTGGAGTAAAAATCTGGCTTGAACAAACTCGGTTTTATGTTTGGTGGAGAGCAGAGTCAACAATATCCTTGTAACCGACCGGACAAACATGGAATTAACAGTCTGTTTTTAAAGAGGAACTGGTGTTTTGAGAGGAGGGAAGTTTCTGTCGGGCTCAGTTCTCACTGTGCTGGATTTTACTGGAGTACAAGCAGAGCCTGTTTGCAGTAACTGAGAGGGCTGAAAGGCCATGTAGACCAGGAGAAGGTTATAAAACAGGTGTCTGTTGCCCTGTCTGGATTACAGTGTCCCTTCCTAACATCTTCTTTTAAATCATTTCCTAGTAAACAAGAGATGGAAGCCTCTGCTGGCTGTGAAGTCGAAGCTGAAATGACAGATGGTTGATTTTGTGCAGTGCTTTTACCTTTGGGTATGGTCTTCTTGTCGTTGTCCCCACTGAGGGGGACACACTCGTGCTCCATCTCTTCGACTTTAAGGCGTGCGAGAATCTCCTCGAGGTGCCTGACGATGTCTAAGAAAGATGGACGGAGTTTCGGGTCCATCTGAGAGAAGGAATAACACGGAGACACAGAGAATGATGAGATTTCAATACAATAACATGCAAGTGCAGGGGCTGGATTGCACTCATCAAATAAATATCATCAGGATAACTTTCTACTTTTAAAAATCCAAGATGTAAAACTTAAACATTAACATATTATCCTGTTATAAACAAACAAGAGCAAAGCTGATGCTTCTACAAGCATGTGCAATATGTTTTACAAGATGGTTATACAGGAAATTTGCAATGCTGTTTTATAGCACAGAGGATGATTGCTGTAAGACTTTTATTAGCACTTGACTTTAAAAATGCAGTTTCTCAACAGAAAGTTGAAAAAAATGAAACCCCTAACATGTTTGAGTGAAGGAGGAATCATTGTCTTTAAAATTGGAATCAATGTGACTTGTGGGTTTGAGTGTGTTTGTCAGTTTTTCTTTTTAGATGTTTGCAGAAATATTATTTGTGTTTTCTTTGCTTGAGCAGCAGCTTGCTAATGTTAAAGACCTGGCTCAAAGACAGACACATGGTTCTAGAAAGAAATTGTAAAAACAGACTATTAACAAAATAAATTGCATCAGAGTGCAGGAGGATGAGAGAGACAAGGATGATAAAAGCAAGACGAGGATAAGAGGATGGAGGGAGCCAATATAGGATCAATCAGCAGGGTGCAACAAAATCTTTAATGTCTTCATCCTCTGAGGTTTGTAAGTAAGACGGAGGACAAAAAAAAATAATTCTAGTCCAGTAATTATAATGTAAGCAAAACTTAAGTGTTAAAAATCTCATGAGAAAAAGTATATTTGATTAAATTTCATTTGCGTGGTTTCATTCCTGTAGTTACTTAGTTTAAGAGGAAATCATTTGAATTAATTTGAATATTAAAAAAAAAAGAGCGAAGTCTGCCAAGTAACTGATCCAGCTTTTAGTGAACAGGAGACCCCCCACACAGTGAGCTTAATCTGATTAACCCGGATAATCAGATTGCCCCCTCTATTTTTGAACTTAATAGTTACTTAAGAAATTAAAAATAAAACAGTGGAAACCAAAATAAGCCATTCGGGAAATCTCTCTCTGACCACAAATAACACTTGTAATAAACAGCCTCTTGTTAAAGATGCAGTTAAAAATGACCACTTTGCACTAACTGCATGGCTGATGCACGGCTGATGCTGTTTGCTCTTCTTATCTTATCGACGGAGGCTGAGACGGACTGAATGGACGGGACTGAGGTGGACTTACGTTGCAGCAGTTGAAAGCCAGCTGGAGGAAGTCAGGCGGACAGTCTCCAACCATGTGCTGGAACGTGTGATAGTCCAGGCCGAAGTTCTGCTCGGAGAAGACGCAGAGGAAAAAAAAAAGATTTTAACATACAGTACAAAGTTAAACAGGAAATTCATATTCACTTTTTTTAAAAGTGGGATGAAGACAGAGACAGAAAAGAGCTTTATCAAATGGTTGACATGCTGCAACTCTTCTGCCAAAACCAGAATCATGTCAAACTAATCCTCCTGACACGATGCTGCTGACTGCCAAGTTTGCAATCAAGTCTGGCTCTATCAGCCCACTGAAACGTTAAATCAAGCAGACTGTTATAGAAAATAAAGGTTTCTACAGGCTTAAAAAAAAGCAAATCTTACATCTTTAGACTATTCTTAGAATTAAAATGAAAACTCTTGTCTGGATAAAAATTGGCATCCATCTGTGTCTGCGTTAAGGACAGTTGACACTTAATAAATTTAATGTAAAAACATAGAAGGAGCCCATTCTTTACATGATGACTAACAAATATTTATCTCTTACTAAGAGAATGTGGAGATAAATATAATGAGATTGATGATTTACAGGTGTATAATAGTTGAGCCCAACCAAAGCTGGACTCTGCAGGCAAATACTGATATCAATATTTGATTTGTTGATTCTACAAACAGTTTGCCCTAAATACCACAAGCCTGAACTCTGACTCACGCCCGTTTCTTTTATAAATCAACACATGCATATTTCTAAAAATGGTCCCTTCAATTTCTTTTTTTAAAGAATTGTGAGCATCAAATGTATGTCATAAGCTACAACAGGTCAATAGCATCTACCAATAATTGAACTTCTGTTGGGTTTGGTTTAAAAATCGTTATCATGTTCTCTCCTTAATGGTGGTAAAAACAGACTTAAGCAGGTCTGAATGAGTCATGTGAACGTTACACAGTGTAAACAGGGTGTGACTTTCTGGGACACCAACAGATCAACTTGTATACAAAGCAAACAAGCAGATGGAGTAATACGGAGTTACAAGGTGGAAAAAAAGGTGAGAGGTGGATGAGCGGTCACCTCTGTGCGGGGGAGGAAGTCGGGGTCAGCCTGGACCCTCGCAATGATCTCACACAGGATGATACCGTAGGAGAATACATCAGCCTGAAAACAGACGGACACACTTTAAGACATGCAAGCACCAAAAAAGTTTCCACCTTTGTTTGTTTTGTTAAAAAATGGTGAACTATCTTGTTAATTAAAGAGCGGAACTCCATTATATTTAATAACTTCTGCTTAAAATTGTACCAAACTTTCTGACCTCCTCTCTGAAATACAACTTTCTAAATTTCTAAATATTGCAGGGATTCAATGATCAAAGGAAACTGCACCTACACACCAAAGCTCATGTAATACAATATCACCCAAATGGTTTTAACTGCTGTGGTAACAGAGGTCAGAGGTCAGAGGAGGTGGCTTTACCTTCTCGTTGTAAAGTTCATCTCTCAGCACCTCTGGAGCCATCCAGTAAGGAGAACCGACCACCGAGAGCTTCTCTCGTTCAGCACTAGACCAGACAAACACACACACACACACACACACAATGTTTGACCAATATGCAAAATACATTAACATATATGATCCGTTATCATGAGGAAGTTTGTGTGCCAGTTAATTCTGGAAACCTCAGAGGCTTCTGGGTGACTCTGTAACTTCCTGATTAAATAGTGGAATAAAATCATATAAGCAGAACAGACTTAACATGCACTTATGTGTAAACATCAAAAGCTGAACAAAAGACAGTTTGATAGTTTCTGACCAAGCATTAACATTAGGGAGAAAATCCTAACTTCACTAGAGTCCTGTTGTGTGTTAATGAAGACTAACAGGAGCCAGTTGTGACTGATTTAAAGGAGTATATGAGGTATTTTTGTAGTCTGCCTGTGTGATGTTAAAATGATCTACCTGCGAGATAAAAGAAGATGATACAGAGCATCACAAATTTGTAAAATAAGCCGACTCTGCCCTGGTTGTTTCACCCAAATATTATCCTTTTGCTCCGTCTTTCCCCTCTAGTTAACATATAATTGCAGTTTTAAATTGTACCAGACTGAAAATGACTCCTATCTAACCTTATAATCAGTTTTTAAAACAGTTTCAGCCAGTCTGTGTAATGAATCTGCTTCCCTAATCCTTTAACTGCAGTAGGTCTTGCTCTGTTTGGATTTAGATAAGCTGAAGTGGGACCACACCTTCTTATTTAGTTAAAAAAAAATGACAGGTGCGGAAGAATTCTGTGCATTTTTCATACATGTTTACATACCCACATACACATGCATGGATATACAAGATTATAGACATTTTAGGAGAGAAAACAATCCCTGTTATTCACTCAGCTGCTGCAGTATTAAAAAAAACAAAATCCTGCAGTAGATAGCATCCTTCTGTTAGCTGTTAATGTCAATGAAAATATGTGTTAATATATAACCCCGAGTCTCGTTTGAGTAAAAGGAGGAGTAACAGAATTAACTGATTTACAAATAACTGACACAAAAACGAGATACACTGAAACATTGTAGTTGAGAGCAGATACAGAGAAAATAATGATAACATGTTGCAGGAAACATATTCTGACCGCACATTTTATCTCTTTATGGCTATTTAAGTTGTAAGGTAAGTTGCACAAGACGTGACACTATATCTCGACAGGTTTTTCATGGTGTCAACAAAGCTAGCATGTAGCATTCACAGCCAAAAACAGTATTTTAGTTTTGAGGATACAAAAATGGTTTAGGCAATAGAGTCGAATAAAGCTTTAAAGCTGTACTAATCCACTACTGACCACTAGGGGGCAGATAAAACCTCAAAACAAGCTAAGAAGTACAAGGCACATCACTTTTTATGAGGTTGATAATAAAAACATATCACTGGGTGGCTACACATGAAGCAGAACAATAACAGCATTCAACTGGCGTCACGTTTCACCACCAAAATAAGCTGAGTACATTAAACACTCCTCTTCATAATTTGATTATCTGAAAAAAAACATCTGGGCTTTACTGTTTGGGGTTGGGCAGGTAGTTTACATGGGTTTGTGTACATCTCATGGGTACATTAAATAGGGAAGTAAAAGGAAGGGAAATGAGCTTCCAAATGGCTTCTTTTTCTCTTTGAAGTCTTGGCCATTATTTAATTCTTAATAAATAGCTAGGACTATGTATATCCATGTAGATCAGTAAACAGTAGGAAACTCTTACGGATTGGTGGGGATCTTTTCTGCCAGGCCAAAGTCTCCCACAACTGCCGTGTAGCAGTTGTCATCACATTTGATCAGGCAGTTCTGTGAGTACAGAAAAACATTATTATCACATGTTTAGTGGAGGAAGTCGTAACAGTGAGTGATTTTAAAAAAACAATTTGTGTCAAGGCTCTATCAGCCAAACCTCCACTTCCTGACTGCGATTAACCCTTCAATTTTATTTTCCTGTACGTTCTCGTTCTCTGCACCAAAGAAAAAGGGAACTAACAGGACATTTCAAAATGCATCGCTTACACGTTTGGACTCTTCCTCTTCACGCTAAAAAGAACGACTTGTAAATCTACTGTTACAATTTGCTGCAGTGGTCATTAATAATGACCCCAGTAGTTCTATAATTGTCACTGCACAAGACAGTATGTGCACTGCTAACATCATTCACGCAACCCTGTGTAACATGAGAGCTAACAAACCGACATTTGATATCCGCAGTTATTCGGTTGAGGCTAAAATGTTAATGTTCTATGAACTCACAATTTATTTATACATATGAAACATGAATCAGGTGCACTTTCAGTACACTTCCTTCCTAAGTTGTGGGTTTGAATGCTATACTGTGATGCACTGTAGTGTACAGTACACAGACATGTTCTACCTATCGTTTGTTTACATCTCTCACACTGTCATACTGAATTAAAAGCATATAACTATTTTATAATACAAGGATACAAGGATACAATGAGGTTTATTGGTCATTGTACAACAGGTTGCATAATGAAATTAAAGTGTGGTTCCCTCTTGATTGATTAATTGATTGTAGAAAAAAATAAAAATAAAATTATTAAACATGAGTGCAGATGGTGCATTAAGTAATCTCATAATGCAAGGATATCAACATGTATGAATATAAGAATGTAGTGTAGTTACTAAAACGTGGGATAAAGTTGCAGTTTGAAAGGGGAAGTGTTTTGCACAAGTAGATAGCATTAACTCAAACATAAAAAAATAGAGATCATATTTGAGATGTGTGTTGTGAAAAAAATTGACTATATTAATTTGAGGAACTATATTCTGCAAGATTGTAACTTCACTTTAATTTCTCGGTGCACTATTTATCTACAAAAAATTAATGCAGTTAGGCATAGACAGTCACTGGATACGAGTTTACAGCAGAGTGCATGCTGTCTGTCCCCTGCCAGCTCCATGCCAACATGGCTCCCGGTCAAGAAGGAAAACTAGAAGCTGCTTGGTACAGATGATCACATCTGACTGTGACACTGTGTTCTTTACAGAGAGGTTAACAGGTCTAACAGTAAATGAGGAGATAAGAGTGAAAAGACGCCCTGGGTGTTGTACCATGTATCTATTACCAGTCTTATGTACCCAGTACTAGTCTTACACACACAAGTTGCTTTACTGTGTTGAGATCACTGCTATTGCACTGTAAGCTAATAAAAATAGCCAATAAAACCGATATTTGACCAAATACTGTTCAGTTCTGTCCAAGACTTTGAGGCTACCTGAAACTTCTGGACCGCAGAACTTATTAGTAAGTAAAACAGTCCTAATGCAAAACAAGATAGTATAAATATAAATAAATGAATAAAAACTGTCAGGAAAAGCTACTTTGTAGTACTACGGCCACAAGAAGGCCTGCAGTTATTTTTTAAGCTTTAGTTTTTCTTTTTAAGGTTAATTCTTCTGTCAAGCTAACCTTGGAGGTGAGATCCCGGTGGAATATGCCTTTGGAGTGCAGGTAGGCGACACCGCTGGCGATATCACAGGCCAGTTTTACCCTTGTGGGCCAAGTCAGGTGTTTGTTGCTGTCTAGAAGCTGCTCCAGGTTTCCGCCATTGATGTACTGAAAGATATAAAGACAAAGCGAGACATGAAAATAAATAAGTAAATGTTTACAAAACTTTGCTACACACTATTGACCTCAACAAGAATATATATGTTATACAATTTCATTTTTTAAGTTTTGAAAACAGAAATAAAAACTGTGAAATTATTTGAGAATTCAATTATTATATGTTTTTTTAGTCCAGTCTTAGAAACATAATAAACCCTGTTGCCAGTGACAGAAACAACAGGCTGGTTGACAATTGGCATGACAATTCATTGGTCAACTATGTTTTAAAATAATCAGACACACCCAACAACAAAAAGGTACTGTCTGATGACACGTCACAATCCCACTGCTTCTCCAGCTGGCTAGTAGAGCGGATGACTGATTGGTGGGATGTTTGGGTTACAGACGGCCTGCCTGCCGGCCCGGAGCCTAGTTAGTTTATCGACCAACTGGCTGAATAAAATCTGGCAGGCAGCCTGTTCAACTGGCTGACTGATAGTTTCCTATGTGCACGGATGTGGGTGAGTGTGTCTCACCGACGTGCAGCCTGGACAAATCAGCTCAGGGGGTTTAAAAGTATTCAGGGTCCTTCACTCTGTCTGTCAGCTTAGATCCAGAAGAACTTGTCTGACCTTGCTGCTTGCATGTGAACACACAGAGACACTAATCCCGAGCAACATATCACGAACACTGGTGAATAACTAGAACTGAGATGTGATAAAAAAGATGGTCTGGTTTAGCTGTGGTTACTGGTACAGCTGACAAGCACAGAATTGGGACAAAGGGGGGTTGCTGATAAGAGTAAAAGGTCAACTTCTGCACACGGTTGAATAAACTTGGTTTCGGTGAAGATTAATTCTAATTCTGGCAGATTTTTCAGACCTCCTACAACAAGTTACTTAACAATAAATTATTTCCTCTAAGCTGTGCGTGACTTTTAAAGCTGAATATGGGTTTAAATCTCTAGTCACACCATCTCTCTAGACCACAAATCTAATGTCTTGTGATGGCTCAGCTTCCAAAAGGAAATGACGACATCTACAAAGTTACTGACTGGATTGATTTTTTGTTCACTGGTATCTTAAATATGGTATTTGATATTTTATATTTTATTTAAGTATAAGAAATATTAAACTGACATGCATTGAGCTCACTTGTTGCAAAATAGATTTCTTTTGGATTAGAGCTGAGGGTCACTAATATGGAAAACCGCTTTGACAACCAAGTTAATAATCATCTAACTCAACGTAATAAACCTGTCAGATTTATTGCCTGGGTGACTTATACTAACTATTTGTTTGCTATGCTAAATATCTCTGTAATAACAAATCTGACTTTGCAACATTCCTCAGTGGTATATAGCAATAAACTTGAATGATGCCTAACAGAGATAGGAAGTGCTTTGTTAAAATTCACATACCCCGTATAGTGAAACAATAATTTAAAAAAATGCACCAGAAATTAATAATCTCCATGTCTACTGTGCACCCTTTTAATCATGGAACCAGTTCACTTAAAATACTGTCTATTATAATTGTTTATTGTCATGTATTGAAATGTCAAAAAAGGTTTTAGGACTAATGAAATGACAGAAACAGAAAAGCTTTAATGGCCCTAAAAGGTTGAACTTCCTGAGTCTAATTCTATAAAAATGTTCTGACCCACAGACTTACACAAACACAGTTCAAGACGTCAAAGGATTACAACATTTGTCCAACAAACTCCTCAGGAGCCACAGAGTTCAACATCTGTTGTTCTTGGTTAAGGTTTGGGGGGGGAGAAATATACAACAGGGGAAAACTCCACTGGAAACAAGTCAAACTCAGCCCCTGATCCAACTTCTTTCCTTTTTCTTATTACTTAATGTTTGAATAACATCCAGTTTGTTCTCAGGCTTATTTAATATGCAGTAAATGCAAAGTGTTTCTGGTCAAAATGCAAATCACATGGTTTGCACCTGACGTGTCAACAAAAGTAAATGAAAGGAAGTAAGTCATATTCGAAAAAAGCTTCTTATTCAGGCCTGGTACTTTCCCCTGGAATTTGCTTTATCCTATTTGAGGAGTAACCTATATACCACAGTAATTACTTGACATAGAACATGTTTGAGCAATATATGTGCCTCACAGTGGTAAAGTATAGCATCCTGTGCTCGGAGAATGAGAAAAATTGTGTTGCGGAAATTGCTATACTGTATTTCAGGTCAAAAACCCTGGAAATACCAAAACAAAAGAGTCGTTGTTTTCTGCTGGGAGCAGCTTGAAACAGCAGTTTAATCCTGCCATGGGTCATGACTTACCATTTGCACAGATTATGACTGCAAAAGCATTTCCTATAAGGTGCATTAGACTGAGATTCAGCAGAGACGAAACAAGGGTTGATGCTTCAGATCAGGGGTTCCCAAAGTGGGTGCAACAAAGTTCATCACATCACTGTATCATTTATTGACTGCCTTAAAACCATATAGTCAAATTCTCAAAATAACCGCAATGAGAGTGATTTATGCTGCGTTTTCAGACATATTAAAACAGAGAACAATCACACATCAAAATCCAAGCATTTCAAACCGTTAAATATGCAGTTATGCTGCAGATAATGATGTGACAAATCACAGTTGCAGGTCATCATAGTAACCCAACACACTTTCTGGCTCAGGAGGCTTGCAGGAAGTGAACAATCAAAAATAGTGCCTGTCAGAGGAAGCAATAGAAAGACATTTCACACTAAATAGAGCTCAAACACATGCCGATACATCTCAGCTTTCAAACTGAGTACAAGCTGACCAACAAAACTAAAATCAGACCAAACAGTCTTTTGGTAAAGGCTTAACCAAGAGATCCCCATCATCCCATATTGAACTACAGATTTACACCCATCTACCAAGTGCTCAGGTGCTACTTCATCCAACGGTTTTTCTTTGCCTACTTTCTACTGATTCTGCAGCTGCTTGTGGATTTGCGTGTGTCTGAACATGAGATGGATTGAGTTTCTGGAGGTGGCTCGGGGCCATGTAGTAACTTAATTCTCCATTTCCTCTGAGCACGGCCTCATAGTGGGGGTCAGGTAACAAAACAGCTTGAGCCTGCTGACGGGGTCAGAGCATTTAGTTTGGACCAGACACGTCATAACAAGATCTGTTTACCCTGCAGCAGAAACGCAAGACCTACCGCAGTGTGCATGAATGTGTGTTCATGTGTGTGTCTTACAATGCAAAGACTTACTTTGCAACTACAGTTTAGGAAAAAGTTTGTGCGTGCATGTGTTCAAATTGTAAGCAGTCTGATGTCTTACTTAACTCCAGAAAGTTTATGTTTTTCTCTGTGTGTGTCAAGGCTACAATAATCACATTTACTTTGCAAAGCAACATTGTAATTAAGTACACGTGCGTGCACTTGAATGCCTCTTTAACTGAACATGTTTCCTCCAGAGAGGGATGAATGATGTGTTTTGTACTATTTGTTCACATTTACATGTATTTACACATTTAGTGTGCATTCAAATACAATTGTGTTTTCAGAGATGCACATGAGTCTTGTGAATGTCATGAAGTGTTTCTGTGCAGTTTGCATGTGAACACAATGACCACAGTACACAGAACAGTCATCCCATGGATTACAACATCAAACTTGTATAGTGACGTTATTGTCCTTTCATAAAGCAGATGTTGTGGATCAATAGCAGGAGGTCATAGCAAGAAATCAAAGCTGCAGCTAACAATTATATAAAATATCTACTTATTTTTTTCTTAATACATTTTCAGGTCAACAAAAAGGTAAAAAATGAAAAGCACCACAATTTCCAGCGCCCAAAATGATGTCGTCATGATGTCTTTTTGTTTGACCAACCATCCAAAACTCAAAGAATATATTTAACCATAATGCCAGAAACAGCAGTGTTTTCTCACACTTGAGAAACTGTAAACAGCGAAGGGTTATCATTTTTGACAAATTGACTGACAAAAAAAAATTAGCAGATAAAAAAATAATTTCCTGAAGATCAACTCATCAGTAATTTGACTTCTTGTTTTGGCTCCACCGGAGGCTCTTCTTTATTTCAATAAATGTTTCACCTCTAGAATCATAATTTAGCAAGATTACAATGTTCTAAAAATCAAATAATACCTCTCTAATGGCTATAAATTAGATGAAGAATATTTGCTGACTTCAGGTTGTTGATTAAGAGTTGTAATTTCAGTATTCTCTGCAGTCATGAGACGTTGTAGAAATCATTTGTTAGTTATTACAAAATACTACCAGAGGCTCAGTGCAATAACCACTCAAAAGATGTACAAATATCCTTTTTTATGTTTTGTCAAAAAAGTGAAAGATGGAAAGAAATCTTGAGAAAAAGTCCAATGCAAAAAATCTTAGGAAAGCAGAAACTACAACAAGAATCCCATATTAATTAGGTTTCAGGTTATGTTTACAATCTGCATCCCTTGTTTCTTTTCCAGATAAAGACAATCAGGCCTGACCTTCCTTACAAACAGCCTTTCCATTAAGGAGCTAAACATAGCAACTGTTTATCAAGCATTTTCCGTGACTAATTAATTATCTATCTATTTCTCCCACACACACCGATGAACATACACAGGTTAAAAGAGGCTTCTTTGTACCTTAAGGAATAGTACTGTAACTTTGTGATATATGTAACATATGTATATGCTAACATTAAGCATCTCTGGAGGATTTTATTAGCTGCATGTATCAGACTTTCCTTCCCTTTTTCTTTCTCTTGTTGTCTCTCTCTAACACACACACACACACACACACACACACACACACACACACTCTTCCAGCCTAGGCGTTATGTATATGTAAGAACACTCAGTTCTTTTGGTTTCCACAATTACAGACTTGTGTGATTCTGTGTAGTGTTGGATGACGTGAGGTTCAGCTGCAGGAAATAGTAGGAACATAAACAAACACATGGGTGTATCGGTTCTCACATTCGCATGTAAACACAAGGAGCACTAGAACATAAGCATATCAATGCACTGCTTGAAAAGACAATATATCCTTGGTTAATAAGTGAGCTTTAATTGGAGTGAGTGTTTGTGTGCGTTATCCTACCTCAGTCAGAGCGTGAAGCTGGCCCTCATGGACACACACTCCTTTAAACCTGCAAAACCACAAGAGAGATGAAAGTTAAGGTTCAAAGAGAAATTGATTGGGATGAATTAAATCTGAATATTGAGGTTGACACACAGACACGTCTGACTTCTCCTCACAATCAAAGGGAAGTTGGGAGAAAACCCTGTACACACAGTGTCTAGTTTCTATTGGCTAAAACTTCCTTCAAAGGGTCATAACAATTAAGATATTGGAGCAAAACACTTGGGCTTTTTTTTCTCTCTCTCTCTCCGAAAAACCTGAGAAAGCAGAAAGAATGGTTAAGAAAGGATCAAGATTCCAGCAGGCAAGAGCAGACAAGTGATTGTCTGCCAACAGGAGGATAATAACAGCTCAGTTGCTTCACCTGCATTCCATAAATTTCTTTCTCAACCTGTTAATTCCTGCAATTTTAACGAGCAGAAACAAAATATTCCACACTGCTCTTTCATTTCTGTGTGTTTCCATCTCCTAACATTCAATTTCCGCAAAAAAAAAGGCTTGTTTTAGCATGATGACAATGTTTGTTTTTTTAATTTATTTTCTTGTTTGCTTTCTGAGAATTATTAGTCAAGAAGTTGAAAAACATCTTGAAACCAGGAAGGACCATGCATCCCTTTAACTGAAGTGAAACAATGTGTTTGTGTGCAAAGCGACATATAAACCAACTTTGTTCCAGAGCAATGCTAAAGGCCTCATAATTCTGAAGGCAATAAAAAGGTCAACTCTGTGGGTTCTTGTTGGATTTCAGTGAACAATGAGCCCCTCAGTGTCTGCTTGTTAACACACAGACACACTCACACAATCCACTCGGCATGCTCAACAAAGATGGCATTGTAAAAGATACTGTGCTTGTGTGTGTATGAACAAGCACACACACACAGACGTTTATGCATATATGTGCAAGTTCATATAACAAACACACATTCCCACTCCGAATCCCAGAGTAGAATGTGAACTTGACAGAAAATGTTTACTACGAAAAAAATAACATCAAAATTCTCGGGGATTGCGGCATGTAAATGAAATGTTATGAATCTGAATTGTCATTGGTTTGCTAAGCTTTATAAACGTTTTATTTTATCCACCCACTTTTCTTTTCCTGTCATAAAATGCAAGTTAAGGCATGTTTATTTGCACAGCACCTTTTAAATGCAGAGGCGGTTCAAGTGCTTTACCTGAGGCAAATAAGAACAGTACAACAACATTTAAACTATTGAACTCCAGAGTGGCCACATTGAGATCAGGTTTTACTTTATCAAACACACAAAATGCTATTGCATGCTCATGACAAACAATTTGTTCCCATCATTTTGGTCAATTTGTTGGTATGAGATAGTAATTTCACAAGATAAGAATATATAAAAAGTTGAACACATATGCAGGCTAGCAAAAGGCGACTTTGGCACAGTTCAATCCAATTATACTTGCTTTTTATTAAAACAAAAATACCTCATTCAACAACACTGTAGTGCAATAATAAAAGAGCTATGTGCCTGTTTTCAATAAGTTACCAAAACTTTTCTAAAACTGTCAGTTACTCTTAGTTAATCATGTTCATGCATCAACCTTGGGCCTTTACTCTAATATTTGCATTGTTTTTAATGTTTCTTTGTGGCAGAATGTCACAATGATTGTCTGCAAAGTTGTCAGAAAATGGTCGTAGGTTTTAGGCAAACTTTCATGTATGTGACTTGTATGGTGGGCAGCTTGTGTGTTGATAGCCTGTATGTTTAACATTGGTGAATAATTTATATTTTTATTTTAATATCATCATTAACCTCTTGTCAACAACAGAATAAGCAGCACAATGTTGCATCTTTCACTAGTTCATGTTTTGGCATATTTTGTTTGCCTGTACTTTAAGTATCTGGGTAGAAAAGTCAATCAGCTGACCACAATACATAAAGTTCAATCTCAACATTCTGCGTGAGTCAAAGTATTATAAAGGGAATGCAACCAGACAAAAAATATGGCATTTGAAGAGCACAGCGCCAGGTTTGAAGGGCTCACAGACCATCAAGCTTTTCCCATTTCATCCAACCAATCACTGAGAGGAATCTCTAGAAAATTAACCTGATTGTTCATGCAGTATCCTTGTACTGTTCCCTTGTGATAGAAAGAGCCTTCCTCGCTTTTCGCCTCTAGGCAGCTGCTGCAGCTCTAACAGGGGCTGGCAGTTTAGAAAATCCATTGTTAATAGGCTCTCTGTTTGACACAGTTTCAAGCCAACCCCAAAGGAAACAGGTCACAACCACAGTGCAAGTGAGAGGAGTGAGATGTCAGGGCAGAGGAAGATAGCACCACAGTGCGTATTTAATAACCAAAAGTATGAGGTCTTGTCAGAAATGACTAATACAATACACAACGTCATTTATGTGGAATAATAAAGATTAGCCTTTAATTTATTTTTAGCAGTTACTGAGTAACCTTAACTCTTAAGTCTTAAAATAAAACTATTGTGCATTTAAGTGTGTTGATTCTAAAAATATTGCTTTGGCTGTTTTGGTTGGTTTCTGGATATTCTATCTCATAGAACAAGTTACCACAGGAAACAATAACACAGTCAGTTATTCAGTTACCAACCTGAGTATGCTTGGGTGGGAAAGCCGGTTCATTAGTTGGACCTCTCTCAACATGTTAGCTCTGTTGCTGCTGAGCTTGTTCATCTTCAGAGCCATAACTTGGTCTGAAGCTCGATGACGTACCTGTAAAACAGTAAGTTAATGTCATGTTTCGAACATGTTGCAAAAACAGGCTAAATTCCAGTATCTGCACTAAATCAACTATATTCTGGTGGCTGCAAAACTTGGATTGTAGCTCTTTGCATAAGCACAAAGCTTTTGCACCATATTTAGTTTGGATCAGTCAGGACAGGCCTCAACCAGATTAAAACCCTGATCTTTTATAATAAATACATGTATAAAACAGTTTCTGACATATTCAGCAAAAAAACAGAGGGAGCAGGAAAGAGATGGGGAATAAAAAAGAACTAAAATGAGGTCAGTCACTGCTGACCAGCCATAACAAAGTAGAGGTGTCAATACAGAGCTGCACAATCAATTTTGCATTATTTCGCATCGGGATTTTAGTTTCCATCTAATTGTTAGACAGCAATGGCATCACCATTCATCCATCCATGGTTGACTGGAGCCAATCCCAGCATGCCTTGAGTGGAAGGCAAGCAAACACTGTATGCAGGTCACGACATGAATACAACATTAAAGCTTGCTGAAGTTAACAGCATAAATACAACTACAACAAAAGATGCAACATTGTTTTGTTTCTCATAATTGTGCTCACAGTATATTAGAGTAGAGACCAGAGTTAGATGTGAACATTGCCTGGTTACAGTTTTCCAAGTATCAGGCAGTTCTCTGAACAGACGGTAGTGTTTTGGTAAAGGCCTTTAAGGGAAAGGAAAAAAAAGGTGTACATGTAGAGATTTGATTTGTTGTAGTCGCAAACACTGAAATTTGTCTCTGTATATGTAATATAGAGAAAAATTCTCTCACAGAGCTCTCAACATGTTATTTTCTTTATTAAAGCAAATACAAATGTTTTATTTGTAGCAAATGTTGCTAACTATTGACAGCTGGGCTTTAATAATAGCCAACAAAAACTGTCACTCTGCTGCATGTCTATTCACTGACCCTTCACAGCCTTTGAAGTAGTTAGGTGATCTGAGGTCTCGACACCACAGGTTTCAGACATGCCATAAAGAAGTATTTAAATTACTAAGAATATCAGTTCAGCTGAATACACGTGTGCATGCAAATAGGAAACACCATGGTGCAAACCACGGAAGGCAGCAGATGACTAGGCTGCGGCACATACGTCTATCTACCTACACTTGCTAACTCATTTCCTGGCAGCAGAGACATAATTGAACTATGATGCAGGTGATATTTGTGTAGTTTAGAGAGACAGAATTAATGCCTCTGTGTACAAACAGCCTTCAGCAAAAAGCGTCTATGCAAACTTATCAGGAGCTCCAGACAAAGAATTACATACAGGAAATTATTTGGAAGCACCCTAAAGGAATGCAAAGCTGAGCTGCATAGCACCACATAATTATGAAAGCTAAGATCACATCTATGCCATTGCACCTTTTGCATTTTAAGATCAACACCTTGACTATTTTAAACCACACCGGATATTATACAAAAAATGAGAGGCATCAATGCTGCTTATATGCCTTTTTGAAAAACAAATAGTCTTCATTTTTTGCACGACAGCTTTCTCAAAAGACAGCAGTCCCTGCAAGGAAAATTCTGAAACTTTAGTCAGTGGAAATATGTTACCAGAGAGACTGTTGGTCGTTTCACCACAACAGTGGGCAGCTTTATATCATCATCAAACAGTGGCTCTTTTACATTTGCCCATCATCACAGGAACAGTACACTGGAAGTATCAGTTACAACAGGAAACACAACTGTCAGATAGGACATAGTTAATATGAGCCTACAGGAGGCATTAACAGTGAAAGTAAATGGACAACACTGTATACTGCTCTTTTGTTTTTCGGGGATATCTCTGTAATGTGCAACATTAACAGAAATTATCTTTATTTAGTTAAAAAAAAACCACAACAGATCCTTGATTATGATTTAGAGTTTGTGAGTTTTTCTGTGTCTGCTTCCCTCTCTCTCTCTGTCTCATACATACAGACACAAAAATGCTCTGTTCAAGTTCAAAGGAAGGGGGCCTGGCTATAAAAGACGCCAGTCTTCACCGCAGGACAGCAGAAACAACAGATGGCCACTCCTCTGAAGGCCTCCTCCCCCACATCCGTCTATCCTCCACCGACCCCCTATTCCTCACTCTTCACATCCCCCCATCTGCATTTAGTCCTGATCCCCCTCTTTCTCCTCCTCGCTGTGGCCTCCAACAAACCGTCATCCCTAATCCTCATCTTTCCCACCAGTCAGCCCCAAGTTCTTCTCTTCGCTGCCTTCTTTTCTGCACTGTCACCTTTTTATTATCACCTTTTTGACTTGTGATTCCCAGAAAACGAGCCTCCCATGTCCTTCTCCACTAAACACTTTCTCCAATTTCTCCTCCTTCCTCTTGCCCAAACTCCGGATAACCTCTAAATCATCTTCCTCTTCTAGGCTCCTTAACCCCCATTTTTCATCCCCTTCACAGTGTTGCCAGCCCAGCCCTCTGCCATCAAAAGCCTTTTCTCCACTGGTTACTCCTCCTCTTAGCCTTAACCTCTATCACCATTAATTTCTCAGCCTTTCTGTTTCTGTCTCTGTCTGTCATTCCTCTTGACTATAAGCTTTTCATCATTCTGTTCCCTTTCTTTTTCTCTCTCTGTTTACCTATGCATTCCTCTCCCTCACAGCAAAACTGTATTAACAGATATTTCTATTACTCAGTGTTATGGTGATAATTGTAAGGGAAACAAGGTCTACAGAGAAGTGTTGTTTACCCTTGGTTGATTCAGTCTGTTGAAAGTTTAAATATTGCCTCAGCATTATTAGACCCTGATATGTCTAAGGTGGTCATGTAAGGACTCAAGTGGTCGATTCTAGATTAGATAGAGAAAGATTAAGACTGGGTCAAACCTGCTTCTATTACTGATTTTCCCCTCCTATCTATTAACACGTGGTTATCCATTTTAATTTTTAATGAAACAGATTAATAGTTTATTCACTTGTTAAATATCTGCGAAGAGAGGACAGTCACAATGCACCCGGTGTGGCAGAAAGATTGTAGACAGTATTTAGACAGCAACTTTTTACCCCAGCTGCAGTGTTGACACAGCACAACAGCAAAGTTTTCTGTTTCATCCAAACCAATCATACTTGTTTCACACACAGATACATGGCGTAAATGTGGATATAATTAAAAGAAATTGCTGGCTGTTGTTTATTTGTGGCCTTCTGTAGTTCACTCATTCGCAGCACTGTGAGTTATGAATAAGCTCCACTGTTTACACAGCCCACAATGGGGTGTTTCTGACAGCTGGCGTACCCAGAGCACAATGGGTTGCAATAAACAAATTACTTTATGTAGGTTTAGTAGGGCTAATTAAATGAATTAAAATATGAAAAATATGTTTATGCACTCAAAGAAAACATTCTTGACATCATACTAAGTCCAAATTATTCAATAAACATCCTGACAAATAAAAAATATTGCCCTCCTCTCCTGTTAAAAACAATCTGTGGAGGGAGGCGTACAAGAAAATGTGGAAGTACAACATGTAATTTAAACAACAGCATTCAAGTCCTAGGGTGTAAACGAGCAGGGAGCTCAGGGTAAAGGCAACAGGGTGGGTACTTCGACATCATATTTGCATATATTCCCCACATTGTAATGGCACAAAGCTGGTTGAAAACTCACAAAATCTTCCTCTAAAAATGCCATGATTTCATGTAGTCATGGTAGCCTTGATAACATCCAACAAAAGGAGAAAGAGAGAATTATTTTCTCTGCCAACAGTTGTATAAAATCTTTATTAAAGCCAAACTAATAGCAGCAAATGTGCTTGTGTGACATCCATTCACATGCCTGAAGGGGGGAGGGGAAGGAAACGATGAAACAGGGTTAACAACCCAGTGTTTCACTGATGTCTTTGAAGAGACTGCAGTCTAACTTGACCTAAAAATGTCTAGAAAAGACTTGTGAGTGAAAACCGAGAAAGTTCAGCCTTTGACCCATCAAGCAAATCAACTTGACAAGATCAAATCAATTTACAGCATCACGACACCACTCCACTTACTTGTGAGGGTCATGCACAACAAGGCCCCTTTAATTTCTACAATCTAATCCTGACAATGTCCAAGCATGGCTGTTGTTATGTACCACGGAAAAAGAAATCAATCCTGAAGTCAAATGAGTATGTGTGAGCTGACAGACTGTCTGACCTCCTATTATAAACTCCCATGTATGGATGGATGAACGGATGGGTGGGTAAATTAATGGACTGATTGAGGCATGAACAGAAGATGAGATCAATGAACAAACCAAAGAGATGGAAATAGGCAGAAACATAGTAAAACCTGGAGGGAGACAACCAAGGGCAGATTGATGAAGCCCAGATAAAGAAAAAAAAGTCAATGATTGGTCTCCACTGACCTTGAAGACATCAGAGAAGAATCCAGAGCCAATCCACTCACAGGTGAAGTCATCAAGGCGTGTGAGACAGGAAAAGGCACTGATGAGGGCTCTGTAGGAAGACGGCCACACCCTGCCCACCTGGAGAAGACAGGAACAGACTGGTATTAATGGGTTAAGATGAAGATATTATGTGATGGATGTGCCAAAGGACCACTGCTTCAACTTGCTTCTTTGTTTATGATGAACAATAAGATAGAGGTAGATCAAAAATGCTGCCCTAAAGGGAAACTAAACTGATTTCTTACCAGAAATCTGCAAGGCAGGAGTGTATACTGAGTCTATACTGAATAAAGATTGATTGCAATAATAATCACAGCTTTTCTTAGATCCGACAGATAGAAAAAAGTGCACACTGAATTCTCCAGGCAACAGTGCAACCTCCTCAACCACCAAAATCTTCCAAGAACATGAAGTCCAGTGTGTATCTATACTGAAAGAGAATATTTGAACTCAATAATTAAACAGTTGGCGTTGCTAATTAATGCAATAATTTGCATAAAGCCAGAATGAATTGGGACAAAAGTGTGAAATGGTTGATAGACAGACATGAATAACACAAATCATCAATTCCAACTATCTCCAGACTTACACCAGAAAGGAATGCTTTCTCATTTATGACCAGAACTGAGGTAATCTGTCATTTAATTGATTAGTAAATCGACAGAAAGATTAGAGGTTATAACGGAAAAGACTCTTAATAGGACTGATTACCAAACTTTATATAAGGAAGGAGACAAACAACAAGAATTATCAAACCTCATTCAAATTATGACTACTTTTATCTCCTGACTGTGTTCAACAACTGGTCAAACAGACTCAGTCCAACTTGATTTGTTGATTTCAAAATCAATCAATAACAGTCCCAGTGACTATTTTTACATTATTATTTTCTACTTTATTATTTTTCTCTATCCAAAGACATTTGTGAAAAGTGAAACAGAGTGAAACTTTTCTGATAAACACATACAATATCTTTACAGGGACCACACATACTGCTGAGTGTATTCTCCACATGTAAAATGCATTATACTCATCTAAATGGGGATCGATGACTGACCTGTGAAGGCGGGTTCATGCCCATCTCACTGGCCCCTACTCCTCCAATACCATCTCTGTCCTCAGTGATACGTTCTGGTCGTGTAGGAAACCCAGCGATGGAGTTGCGTTTATTCCGGTCCATTGTGATGTGACAGATGGTAATACCAGTGAGGGTAATATGGGCCTTTTTCTGCAATGTACCCACATGACAAGAGGACTAGATTGTTTTAACGGGTTCCACAGCAGCACAGAATTTAGTCAGTTTGTGGCCCAGGAGAAAATATGCCGCACATAGACTTCAGTTTAAAATTGTGTTGGGGGGAAACCCTCGAGACACTCTGACTGGATCCGAGATGTTTCCTACTTGTCCAGTTCCCCACTGCTTGTAACTGGGGAATCCACCAGGTTGAGAGGGTATTCACATGTTTGACAGGTGTATAGTGAGCCCTTGGAGACCTTGAAAAAGGAAAGAGAAAAAATCCTGCATGGTCATTTCTGTATTTTCATATTTAGAGGAGTTTGATGGCAGTTTTGTTTATTGTTCAAAGAGATTCATAGTTTTGCTTCTAAGGAATCATGCATATTTTTGTGAATCCTTTGTCACAGAAAAGACTGAAGTTAAGTCACACATTACAATCACATTTACTCCCACTCTAGAAAAATAAGATAAACCCTGATAGCTGTTCTTTCCTTAGAGTTATCTATGCAATAGCAGCCATAGCCATAACTTGGCCTTAACTTAGGATGGATAACAGTGTTGCTCAACAGGCCCAAATGTAATGGCTGTAATAGGGGCAGATTGTCCAATTATGGGAGATTAGCCAAGGAATAGCTCAGGTCCTGGACCTTCCTGCCATCCAAAACAAAATCACCAGGGTACAAAGGGTAACAGTAAAGGAGGTCTGTGCCTAAAGGTCTTTTTGAACTTCTAAAAATGTAGCTATCATATCTAACTTTTAAAGAATATTTTCTTCTGGAGAAAGATCCCTCCAGTTGATAAGACATGTTCAGTCTCTACCTCAGTTATAAAAGAAGTCCAACAGAGTTGCAGTATTCAGAAACTTTAACTTGAAATGCTTTTCAAATGCAGTGAAAGAAAGTAAACAATGAGTAACTTTTTCTTTGTTATCAACTTGTTCCTTTAAGTACTTGTGTCCAACAATGAGATCACCCATGTCATAAAAAAGTCATACAGCAATAAAGCTCTTATCACAACAAAGTCTGCCACTGTGGAGATTTATTTTCTCACAGCAGCAGATATAAACTGCGGATACATATGTCAGGTTGAAGCAGCAATTTAAAATGTGTGTAGACAAGACATAACCAGAATAGTTCACTAAAACCTATTCCAGTACTGGAAAGACAAGTAACAGGGGGGCTGTTTTCAAAGGAACACACTTAACTGACCTACATTAAATCAAGGCAGAAAAAGGTCAATATTAGGCTAAGATCAGACCCTAAAAACAGCTTTGCGATGCCCCAGTCAGATTCTGCCTTGGTCTGTTAGCATTACATCACAGACACTAGACTCCTTAAAAGATACTGTAAAGACCTACTGGACAACTTCTGACATCATTCTCTGTTCCAGTCACATCCTTAAAAGGCTTTTCATCCTCCACATTCTTTTTTTTCTCCAATGACACCTCGTTTTCTGCCTTGCTGAAATGGTACGGCAGAAAAAAATGTGCCTGTGCCAAGAAAAATGCGAGCCACAAGAACAAACCAGGCTTGGGTTTTTCTTTTCACATTTCAGTAGATTTCCATCCAAAACAGAGAACAGAGACACACATTTCATCTTGGCCGTTGTATCCCAGTAGACAAAAATAGGTCGGCAAGTAAGATATAAATTCACCCTTAATTCAAAACAACTAGTTAAGAAGTAACTAAAGAGAAGAGTTTCTGTATCCACACACCCACACCAGTGGTCAATGCAGCCCATACTGACTAAACACAAACTTCCTACACTTACCAGAATTTCAGTCATGCAAATGATGCAAGCAAATAGAAATGCAGAACTGCTGTTATTCTGCGATAATGCAGCAGTGCAAATAAACTCAATCATCATACAGGATAAACCTAAAACAGTTTACTAACCACCCACTTCTACTGTAAACATTAAAAAATACACACTATCTAGCATCATTCCTTCAATAAACAGCCCTAGTACAAGGAAGACAAGCCTAACCCCATCCTATAAAGCAAATTTATAACATTAAAGTATTTATTTTACTTTGTTAACCCTCAATGGACTGTGCTGCTCGAAATGTTCTCAATGCAAGTGATTAGAAGAAAAAACATCCAAGCCAATATAGTTAATTACTATATTTGTTTCCAAGCTACTCCCTGTTGCCTACATATCCAAAGGGCATGCATCTGAAACACCACAGCAAAGGAACTATGCATGGAAAAGGGTGGGATTTTAAAAGCCAGCCTTTTTTTGGCCTGAAAAATGTGGCCTATTGCTACTTCAGATCCACAACAGATGGGACAGCTCCAAAGCAGCCTCAGGCCACATGTTTTAACAGTAGTTGAGGGCCTGAACACTCTCCAGCTGTGTCCTAGTGGATTACAGACTGGTAGAAAATGTCAGCAATATATCAAAACTTAAGTGATGCTATGATGACAGGTTGTAGCTAGGCTGTGAGTAGCTCCAAAGGACAAGAGGTATTAAATGGGCTTGTGAGAAAGCCTATGAGACAATTACCTGTCCTGACTAATAATAAAATGTTCTCAAAATAATTGTCTCTGTTTGATAATCTCCTGGCCTTTTTACTGTGAGGGACAAAGGTAGCTGAGAGTCCCCTGGAGGAGCATTCTTTTGTCAGTTTTTGAGCAAGGTCACATTCAATAAAAGTGAATAGATGCTTCTTATCAGGTCACAATCTACTCTCGTTTACTGCCATGATATGTGAGCCGCTGCATACCTGTCATTCTTCAAGTGTTTAAAGTAATGAACAAGCCCATGGGGGCAGGCACAGTGTAAAAAAATGCTCTTTATCCGGATACCATAGACAGCTAACGAGTCAGTGTTGCCACAACAGCTTGATGCGTTAAATTAAGTTTAAAAGAGGTGGTTTTGATAGATGGATCAGTATAATTTGTTGGTGAAGTAACGTTATAACAGTTACCTGAACGACAAACAGAGAATGTAAACAAACCAAAGCAGCAACAGTCAGTACTGGTATTTACTCATTGTTAAAGTTGAGCTGACTTACCTGTTTTATTTCATAAAGATGTTTGCCGTGAAATTCCAAGCTGGGCTCCTTTTCATGTCCTTCATGGAAAGCTTTCGTCGAAAACGACAAGCGAACCGCGAAGTAGCAAAGTTGGTCACGCAGCTAGCTCAGTGACTAGCTGACTGGCTAGTTTGTCAACAAAACTCGACCCAAGCAGAGGGCTACGATTCACCGACGCACTTATAACAGTTAGTTTTTCGTAGCGACGGTTTCCAACTCAAACGGTTGGCTTCTCAAAGTGTACCCAAAGTCTGTTTCTGTCGTTGCTGTTTCCATAAGAGAGCAAAGTACAACGTTTTCTGCGCCGCCGATATCATTTCAGACGACTGTTGGTGTTTGACAGCTCCGTTGCCTTCGCTGCTCTCACCCGAGCGACTCCCATCGACCCCGCCCACATTTGATTGGCAGGTAAATGAACCAATCAGTGTTCTGGAAACGATGCGCTCGTGCGTGAGCTCTTAAGTCATAGACTCCGACCAACACAGACGTTAAACATTGAATTGGTATGCTTAAATTATAACAGAGTAAATATGACACAAAAAAAGACATAAATTACACATCTAAAATAGTTAAGAACAAACACTATATTAAAAAGAATTACTTCATTTACAAGGATACAAGGATACAAGGAAGTTTATTGGTCATTATACCACAGGTTGCATGATGAAATTAAAGTGTGGTTCCCTCTTGATTGATTAATTGATTGTAGAAAAATTAAAAATAAAATTATTAAACATACAGGAGTGCAGATGGTGCATTAAGTAGTCTGGTGATACGGTGGTGGTATTTCGAATGAGTTGGCATCACTAAAACATACTAAAATCACTTAAACATAATTAAATAAAATAATTGAACACATGGCTATATATTTTTTAAAAAGTCACATTTAAAGGCATTTTTTCTGCAAAGTAGTCTGCGTATGTGACATGACACCCATTCACTGTTTTGTTCCTTTTGCATGAAACCATCCTTATTGTGTCTTACCAAAGCCCTTTGATGTGCAACATAATGGAGCATTTCGGGCCATAATCTTTTTACTGTTTATTATTAACCTATCAACTTATTTTTTAGTGGGAAGATTACTTTCACAGATGACAACTTTATTAATGACTTAATTGAATAAATATTAATATATTGGGGAATTTATTGGTTAATAAACAAGTTATTTAAATATGATTATTTTAATTCACTGAAACTTTTATATATTACATACGATCGTCCTCAAAATCAGATACGCAACCAGAACACTGAGAATAACACACTCCAGTGCTATATGCAATCAAATGGGTCCAGTTTAATGTATTGTTCTTACAAGGGCAAGTGTTTTGACCTTTGCCCTAGTACTATCGTGGAAACAGAGCATCATCTGGTGGACAAAATGGTAAGACACCGCTCTCAAGCCATATCAAGACATTGCCACCTACAGGTGTTCTTCGAAGACGTGTCATAATTTTGGAGAAGTTTTGTGCAAGTTTTAAAAAAATGGTTCTCTGCGTTAAAATCGGATTGGATTATTCAAGCATCAATGGATTCGCTGAATCAACCACTTCCTGTGTGTCATGTCAGAGTAAAAGACAGACATTTCTCAAGGTATGGACACTATGTTACAGTTTCAAAAATGTTACTAACTAAAAATAAATTAAATCAGTCAATAAAAATAATGATTAAAAATGGCATAAAGTAAAAAAAAAATTGGAATATTAAGTAAGGGATTTTTTTAGCTGCAGTCCTATGAAAAATCGTTAAGTATTAGCCCGCTTCAGTCCATCCTGCTTTTACACATTTTAAATGCATAATCAATATTTATTTAGTATTTTATCCTAATATGTTGCAATTAAAACATGTTAACTCCACCTAAAATAACACAATACTTCTTTCTGTTAACACTTTAAACATATTTCCAATCGACTTTAAACAAGAAGGCTGTTTTCAATATATGGTTCATCTTTGGGTTTTCCTGCGGAGGAAGTTTGTCCTTCAGTGCGCACCGTACGTCTCCGTCACGTGATCTACAGCGTTTCCTGTTACTATTGTGTTACACTTCCATGTTTTCCACCTCAAACATCAACTGAAATGTAAAACTACATCGGACGAAATTTAGACTGTTGCGTGACCTGTCCCGCATAAATACTTAGCTTGGCCTCCGTCACTTTCTTACAGCTAGCATAGGTGCTAATCCGGGGCAACATGGCCAACTGTGGGGCTTTCCAGAGCAAGTTAACCTCGATCATGGAGATGCTGGCTAAAGCTGCCGTGGTAGAAATCAGTAAGCTGTGGGAGGACGGCTTCATGCTCGTACAGGCCGAGCTTCGTCGGCGGGAGAGTGAGATTGAAACGCTGAACAGAAAGTTGATGTTGATGGAAAACGAGCGGTTATCGGTCCTCTCTCAGGCTAAGACTACAAATCTGTCTTCATCATCCAACTCCAAAAGAGAGCAGCCGAACAAGCTGCTGCCCCCCAGCGGTGATGGTAAGAACATACACCGGGGAGAGGATAACCAATATGGTTTACATTGATTCACTAATTGACAACATTTTTGCATAAACGTGTATACATGACGTGAACGACATAAACAGCTAGCTTAACAAAAAATATGTAATCAACAGTAATTAAACATTTGACAAGGATTAGGCTCTTTAAAAAGGGACAAATTTCAAACATTTCCTGGTTTATGATTCTCACATATAAGCTCTCTGCTTTTCTTTATTTAGCTATACATCATAATAGACTATAAGACTACGGTAGCAACTGTATTAAAGCAGATACAGAGGCTACTAGCTGTTTTTGTAGTTACTAACTCGCTTGTGTACCATCCTGTGTAAATCACTGTAAATACTATCTGAACAACTGGTGCATTAATCATAAAGTAAAATTGTCGTGACATAACTAATAAAAAAAAATTCCTGTTCAATAGCTGTCAAAAATTTTACCCACTCTGTCATTTCAGGGCCTGTAATAGAGTCAGTCCACACATTGTCAGCTGATCAGAGCGGCAGAGAGATGATTGACGCCTC
>JAPZDV010000004.1:20092817-20127683 GCA_029814665.1 Acanthurus lineatus | reverse complement strand
ATTCTCACATATAAGCTCTCTGCTTTTCTTTATTAAGCTATATATCGTTGTATACTATAATACTACGGCTGTACGACTTTATTAAAGCAGATACAGAGGCTACTGGTTGTTTTTGTAGTTACTGACTCAATTGTGCACCATCCTGTGTAAATCACTGTAGATACTATCTGAACAATTGGTGCATTAATCATAAAGTAAAATTGTCTTGACATAACCAATGAAAAAAAAGTCTTGTTCAATAGCTGTCAAAAATTTTACCCACTCTGTCATTTCAGGTCCTGTAATAGAGTCAGTCCACACATTGTCAGCTGATCAGAGCGGCAGAGAGATGATGGACGCCTCAGCCAATCACAGAACAGCGCCACCTTCACTGACTGAAGAGAAACAATGTGAGCAGCTCAAGTCGGAGCAACGTGAAGGTGACAGCAGACGTGATGATGACGAAGACCTCATTGTGAAGCTAGAGGATGAGGAGGAGGACGATGTCCAGATTGTGGAGCTGGATGTGAACTCGGATCACATTGTCAGCAATGGAGCAGTTCACCATGAGATGGAGCTGCATCCACAACCTGTTGAAGTTATGGAAAAACAAGAGAGCCAGCAGTGGTCGACAGTTTCGGTGGGAGACAGTGACACTGCTGCTGAGTCGGACTGCCTTCTTGAGCAAAACCTGCCAAAACAGCAAAACCTGGACTCAGAAATCCTGCTCATTCAGAACGCTTTGGACATTTATGACAATTCGGCAGAGTCGATGTACTCTGACAGGTTTATGAGGGACAGTGGACAAGGTGCATCAAGTAAACCAAGCGCTCTTGTGCCTTTTAGCCAAGCTCAGCCAAGTCAGCCTATAGAAGCAATAAATCACTCAGAGAGAAGAGTGTCCATCAGATTCCTCTCAGAGAAGAAAACACAAACTAAAAACACATCAGTGTTTAACCCAGACAGCAGATTCTTCCTCTTAAACGACTCTGAGTTACACAAAACAATAGCAAGTCGGCGCATCAAGGAGAAATGGTTCATCTGCCCGTTCTGCGGCAAAAGCTTTGATCGTTTCAGCCATCTGGAGATTCACCAGAGAATTCACACAGGAGAGAAACCATACACATGTGACACATGTGGCAAGTGTTTTTCTCAGAGGAGTAACCTGCGCACACACCAGCGGACTCACAAAGAGGCTGTATCCCAAAACGCAGTTTGATTTTTGTAGATTTCACCGAAGGAAAATTAGAATATCTGTCTGATTCTTACATGAATTAACTAACTCTTTTAGTATTTTAATAGTACATGAAAGTAATGTAGCAATGTAGCTGACTGATTTCACTGTGGACTCCTGTTTTTTAGGATGTTTTGACTTTGACATTGCTTTTATTGTAAAAGGTCATTTTAGAACTTATGTACTGTTTATGTATCCAGCCAATAAAGAGATTTATTAAAAAAAGAAAAAACCTGTAGGGACATTCAGTCCTGGTGAAACAGCTGAATATTAACTTCTGCAGGTTTTACATGTGAACACAAATTGATCTCTGATATTTTGCTGTTTGATGTGAGTCAGTGTTGATCTGAAAGGGTTAAAGAGCAAATCTCTGTGTTTATTGCCGATGTGATCCTCTGATATTCTCTGACATTTACAGTCTTCATCCATTGCCCTTTATCATTTTCCATGTAATTTACAATCAAGAGAAAAACTGCCCAGATATGTGTCTAAAAAGGTTTTAAAAAAGGGCAAAATTACTTCAACCTTTGAAGACAACCACAGCACTCAGAGGAAGAGACTAAACTCACGATATACTAAAGCATCATGTATCAATCTTTACAGGATACCCTGAATTTTGTGTTTGAGGTAAAGTTCATTAAGTCCGGATTAATCATCTAATTTTCTTTAATTTTTGTGGTAGTACTGAAAAGTAATGTAGCTGTTAAAACTGCACACCTGCCTGTTTTTTAGTTTATGGATCATAACTCTGACATCTGTTCAACCGTGTGAACTAGTTGACCTCAATTCTGTTTTAACACCACTGAAACAGGGAACTTTGGCAATATCCTGCTTTTGGAAAGAAATGTCACGTATCTGAGGTTTATAAAGACATGAAAGAAAGTTCTGACTCCTCATCTCGCACTTTCAGACATCAGCCTTGCTTTATTAGATCATAGCTGCCATATGGATGTTTAAAGTTTCACTAAGTCAGATTCATACCTTCCTTATAGGAGTAAGACCAGCTGCCAGGTGCACTTTTTTTCTGTTTGTATTTAGAGTATCGTTCATTTCCATTATTAATAAGCCAGTAAGGATGTAAAGTCAGAGCAAGAATAGGCCAGTAAATCACAACAGTCTCATACAAATGTTACAATTCTGCAGCAGTTGTGATCAACAATTCCCTTTAACCTCACTTGAGCTTAAACAAGCTTCATCATCCCAGGACATAATAAAGATCAGTGATTTTGTTTTTATGCTTTACCTTTATGAGTAAACATGTTAACTTTTGCACATCAGTTTTTCAGTTTAATAGAAAAACACTGAATGGATATAAAACAACATACAGAAACAACATAGGAAACTGATGGTTTGTGGATAAAAAACGTCGCTGCACAGGTCATCTGCTGCATGTTTCTTACAGTCCGTGCATTGCTGTGTGCTGTCGAGTTAATGTAGATATGGAGATGTGGTTTAAGCCCGATGATGGAAACCAGTTTGTTGTGTGTATCCTTGAACGTCCACCAGCGTGAAAAGTTTGTCCACATCTGTGTTCAGGTCCTCCAGGTAACAGCCTTTCATAGTCGCATGTAGCAGTTACTTACACCATCAAACATACAGTAGCTACTTAAAACTCCTCCTCACACACACACACATATATATATGTGTAATACATACATAGACAAATACATACAAAGTTCTTTTCCACAGGTGCACCCAAGCTGAAAATACAGTTTTGAGCAGTTTACTTTTTACTTGGCCACATGTTTGACCTGCAGCTTAAAATATGGCAACTTCTATCTTCCTTGATGGATGTTTATGATGTAAACAAGGAACTGAAGGCAGGACAGAGTTGACAGGATAAATTAGAAATCCCCCTTGTGATTTTTGAGCTGTAAGTCACCAAAGCAGCAGGTTTTGATATTTAAGCACAACAGATAATTCTGTACAAAGTGTAACAGGAACCTTTATTCCTTGCATGTTCAAGGACAAAGGATGAAGTTGGTAGTGTGTAAAAGGTGAAACTCCATAAGAGGATTTTCAAAATAATTCAGATCAGAAACTCAGTGATTGTGTGGCTCCCTGTTGGCCTTGAACTGCAACATCCCTTGTTTTTATCTGGCTGAGGACTTTTTCTGCCCTAAATTCATCATCTCTCTCTCTTCTTGTATGTCGTCTTTTTACCGTAACTTATCTAATAAAGGCACAAATGCCCCTAAACACACATGAACAGTCCAATTGTTAGAATAAAGAAACAAAAACTTACAAAACAGAGGCAAAGAAAAAATGTAAAAGTTCAGATCATTCTTTGGGCTAATTACCTACTGCAGTCAATGTGTACAAAACAAACATCCCATTTCAGAGAACGAGGTCACTTTCAATGCAGGAATGCAAACAGGCTTTTTTTTTTCTCTTCACGTTGTGGATGAGAGTCTGGGGTCTAGATGATCTGTCCTCTCGGGTGGAGCAGAATGGCATTGGAGTGCGGTTTGGGCCTGAGGACCCCGTTACTGTAGTAGAAGTGATTGGTGAGAGCCTCAGAGAGCTGGTAGGAGCTGCTGTCTTCATCGTCGTCATGTCCTTCAGCTACCGACAACGGGGAGTCCCCCTCCCTGAGGTGGCCCAGGTCTGGGTCTCTAGGTCCCACACCATCATCCTGCTGGGGCTTCACAGGAACTAAGGAAGAGGGCAAACCTGAGTCCTGATAGACAGAGTGAAAGTCTGATTACTACTTTTGTTAAAAAAACAAAAACAAAACTGCGATCATCTCAACAAACAAAATAGGTGCATGATTGTTTTAGGTGAAAATTGTTTTGGTTTCACACATAAGCACAATATGGAGCACATTTAGAGTGTGCATACAACAAATACCATCTGATTTTAAGGTAATAAGAATTACTTAAAGAGGACGTACAGGGTGGTGTACTATTTACTGGCTGTTACGTCTAGTATCATCATTTAGCAAAAGGTTAGTCACCATTTATTGTAAAGACACCCTGTTTATCTGTTTTAGCAACCTCAGACCACTTCCTCTCACCAGAGGCGATGAGAGAGCTCAGGCTTTACCAGTTTGACAGCAAAGATGAGGTGATGGCTGCTGTGGGCCAATTTATGTGTAAATGTCAGAGCTTACCATAAAGAAAAACATACGTGCTATGATTTAAAATTAACTCCTTTCGTTATAAGCCATGAACTTATCAATCACACACCCGGGATCCATAAATAGCAGGTAAAACTTCTCTGTTAACTCTGACATCATGATGCCTAAAATATTTATGATGATTTTAACGTAGAGAAACTTCAGCATGTTTTGCTTGGTTCTCTTTTGTTTGCCGTCTCTTTAACAGTGTGTGCCTAACCCTAACCCGAACGAAACTAAATGCATTGCAATATAATCTCTAAGCTAAATGTCACATACCAGGGACATGTTGCTGTTCTTCAGGTATGACTCCACCCTCCTCCTGCGCTCCTCCTTCTCTCCCTCCATCTCTGCTCCTCTCAGGCTCTCCCGGCCGTCGTGCCAGACGACGGGACGCCCCAGTTCGTCCACCTCCACCCCCGGCCCCCACTTCCCACCCAGAGTCGACTGGCTGCCTTTGTAGATGGGTTGTTCCTGCAGGCGGGGAGGAGACACGAACAGTCACGACACTGATAACACTGATATGCAAATTTTGCTCCTGTAATTCTTTCTTTCTTTACTCTAGTCAAAAGAAATTTGTGTGAAAAAGAAAAGAAAGCTGGCGAAAACAAGGCTGGTGACTGTTTCTGCTTTTTGATTTTTTTTACATATTGTTTTGCAGTTACTTTGGTGTCCAACCCCTTTTTCAAATTATTAATGTCATGTTTTTTTTTAAACTTAAAAAAAAACAGGAGGCACTCCTACAACACCGTCAGTGACGTCAGTCCTTCATGTTTTGGATGTAATTGATGGGACTGCATCACCTGTTTCTCTTCTCATCTGCTTCCAAAGTGTGTCCCTTTTGTACTTAATGTGTTTATTTACTGAACATGTTTCATGTTTCCTTTACCCCCCAGTGAAAAAACTCACCAGAGACATTTGGCTGTGTTTTATCCGGCTGTCCACGCGGAGCAGGGCGTAATCTTCAGACTGGGAAAAAACAGTGAAAGTGAAAGAAAGTCAGTGAACATGAACACACAGAAAAAAAAAATAATAAAATGAATCACCTAGAATGAGATATTAATAATAAGCCTCTTTGTTCACTGTGTGTGTTTGAAGCTGCAGCAGCCTGTAATCATCAGCCTCCACAGCAGACATGGCTGCTGACATGTTAGCGGCTCCACCCCGGCTACGCCCGGCCAGCCGGGGGTGGGTGTGTGCCGGTCGGGTTTCTCTCAACCCCGCAGGTTATTGTTCTAAGCAGGAGGATCAGAGTGTGTGTGTGTGTGTGTGTGTGTGTGTACCTGCGCTGCTCTGGGGTCTGTGCTGACAGAGTTGAGTCTCCTGAAGGAGGCTTGTCTAGAGAGGCTGTTAATTTCCTCCCTGGTAAAAAAAAAAAAAGAAGAAGACAGCACATTTGCAGGATTTACTGAACAATAGTGTCTGAAAATGTAATTTAAGAAAATAGGTCACAGTCTGTAAACAGTTTAAATAGCGGTTTACAACATCTTCAAGCTGAGCTGTCATCACTGTCGGGGAGATAAATTAAAGTCTTTTCCAGTTTCTCATGAAAATGTGGGTCAACTTACGTTTTTTCACTGAGCTCCATCTCGAGCTTTTTGTTTTTGTGCCGATGGTGTCGGTTGACCAGCAGGACAACGATGATCAGGAACATGACCAAAGCTCCAGCTGAAGCACCAATAATGATCAGCAGCTGGTTGTCAATGGGGGGTTGTGGAGATTTTTCTAGAAAAAAAAAAAGGTGAGTTGGACATTTGTTGAATCCCTCTCGCACAAAAACAATCACACAGCTACAAAATTACAATGACCTCAAGCAGCAATTTTAACCCTAATGAGTTCAGTGGCATCCGTTCATGCCTTCTCTCCACCACAAGGGGGCAGCAAATTTGCACAATAATTCAAAAAGGACAACTTGCTCAGTATTTTCTTTCTTTTTGTTTCAAACTCAACTTGTGGCAACATCCCACATTTCCATCCTCTCATTTCCTCCTTTTTTAAAACACCAACAAAACACACAGTATCAGGGTAGTTTTGCATTTTAATCCTGTCTTTTTTAAACTCTAACAAGGTAAAATTCCCTGCACTTACTTGTTACCATCAGTGTGTAATCTGCTCTTGTTACTCCCACTTTGTTCTTGACCACACACTCATAGAGCCCACTGTCGTTCGAGCGAAGGGGCCGACCAAAAACAAGTTTTCCTCCAACTGCAGACGTCCCATCCGGCAAAGCTCCTCCTCTCCTGTGAGCAATCAGAGGAAAATGTCAGAAATGATTGACAGTGATGTATCAGCCCTGGATAATAATAACAATAATAAAATAAAAGAAAACCTCTGACTCACTGCAGGAAACAATAGCTGTGACTCATTCTGGTGACTGAAGAAAGGAATGAACAAAAACAGTTCAAACTATTTCTGTTGATTCTCAGAGGAGGAAACACAAAAACCCTAATGACATCTAAAACAGCAGCACCAAAACACCAACAACTGGTTTGCATTGAGGAAGTGTTTCGGCTGCACAAACATGACACAGGATCAGGTTCACAGCAGACCGTAACCACCAATTCACAAACACCTCAACCAAAACCTGTGGGGCTTACAACTGGCGCCCATTGATCTGGAAAGACCAAAATAAATACTAGGTTTGAGGGGTTTAAGCCAGTCCAGTTACTGGGTCCCACACTGCAGCTGAAGCCATCACAGGCCGCATAATGGAGAGCCAGTTTCTGATCAGGTCCGCTGAGAGGGGTCATGTTGCCCCTCTGTTTCACTGTGCTGTAGCAGCTATTTAAACTGCTTCTTTATCACCCCCCCGCCCCAAAAAAAACTGCAGCCAGCTCAGATTTCTTCTCTCCAAACCACACCCAGCCTCTCTAACCAGTCTCTTATAATAGACCCACAGGTGGAGATCTGCATCTGACACGGAGTAGATGGTTGAAAATGATAGAGATAAGGTGAGTAATCCACCTTGAGCAGCCAAAAAGACACTAGCTGAAGCAATAAGATGCAGGTAGGCATGTTTATGTTGTCGCCTTTGGACAGAACCAGGCAAGTTGTCCCCCCCCCCCTTTTTAAAGTCTTTATGCTAAGATGAGCTATAAGACTGTGTGAGCGTGGTATTGATCTTCTCATCCAACTCCCCAAAACAAAAAGTAAATTAATGCATTTTCCAAAAAATTGCCAAAGTTTTTCTATCCACTAAAATTTGAAACAAGTCTCTCTGGGTTTGAACAAATCTCATCCACACAGTATGAGTTTGTATCGATGAGCACACCGAAGGGTCTGCAGGGTTGAAAAAAAGGTTTTAATCCAGAATAATCTTAATATTTCAAAAATTGTCTCATTGCTGAAATATTTTTCTCTCAGCACACAACATTCGATCATTGTGTGTTCGCTGGCTGCTGTAATAGCTGGTACAGTGTCTCTAATTAAAGTACAGACCCTGTGTTTTACCAGGCATTAGAGTGATATTTAAAGCATGGCACTATGATTAAGTGCTTAGCATGTGTCTCCTGCTCTTCCTTGTGTCTCTCGCTCCCTCCCTCGTGTGAAAATATCTCCCCCGCTCTTTTGCTAACTTTGAATTGCGCAACACGACACCGTAGCTTTTATTCTGCGACGAACTGAGCCGAGAGAGAGAGAGAGAGAAGGGCATCGAGAGAGAGACGCCCTCCTTTAGATTAAAGCACATTTCCTTTTTGTTCACAGGTGTGCAGTGTGTGTGTTCATATGCGTGCATGGCAGTTCCTTATGTATGTTTTGACCCACATTCCTGTGCCATGTAAAGAGCAATTTAACAGTGCAGAAAGTCTTGCAAAGGGGTGAATTAACATGTAATTGTTAGACTCTTGCAGGCAGACAGACAGAGTTAAACTGTGGATTCGTATGAGCAGCAGACAGGATGATGACGGTACCATGTCCAAGTGATGTTGTGGGGTTTGGGGTTTCCTCTGCTGCTGCAGTCCAGCTCAGCTTTCTCCAGACCCACGAATGTGCCTCCTGAAGGAGGGGAGATGGTGGCATCTGGGGGGTCTGAAGCAGAAACACAGATCTGAACATGCAGCTTTTATGGATGCAATTTTTAGCAGCAGCGTGGGTCAGTGCGAGAAAATTTGTTCACACGTCTTAAAACACCAGATGAGGCTGGTTTGAGGCTTTTTTTGTATTCAAAGAGGAAGTTGCCTCAGAATCGACGCTGCTATTTCAGCTTCTGGCTACATTCTCACACCAACAAGGTCTGCAGAGATGAGACAGAGTCACTGTTTTTTACAAGTTGTGAATATGTCACAAGACTTTGCAGTGGAGTCCTGAGTCAAGTCCAAGTGCTAAACTCTTAAACAAGATGTTTTATTTTAATACCAATGGTAACTTCCAGTGTATTAAATTAACAGAGATACTGATCAGGATTTTATAAATTTGTCTGAACTCTGACGAGTATAAGCAAACTGATCTGGAACAGTTTGTCAGTACAGTCGCATGCAACGGCTGAATGTTTTGCATGATGCAGACAATTTACATCTGTTGCTATTTTCGCTGCCGAACACATCTTTTCCTCCTGCACGGGCGATGTGATTGGCTGTCAGGTTGATTCAAACACAATGCATCTATTGTCAGGAAAATGAAGTGTTGATTGGCTGCACATTTATTTTTTAATAATAGAAATTAAAATAAAAGTATTTTTTTAGTCTTTAGGCCTGGAGATTATAAGTCATTCTGAGTCAAAAAAGGTGTAAATCACAAGTTATTACCAATAAATTCAAAGTCAAGTTGCAAATTGGATTTTTGTCAACTCAAGTTTAAAGTAATCAGTTACTTGAACAGTTTGATAGCTGGCCTGCCAATATTGTCTAATATTTAGTCTACAGTCATTCATTTATTTCACAGAGAGAAGGTTAGGCTACACAAACATCTCTTGCAGGGAAACAAGAGGAAAAAAATACCATTGGTTAAATTAGCCTTTAGTGGGAGGAGCTTAAAGACTTAGTCAACAGCCCAGAGGAGAAGACTGAAGTGAACATTCAGGATGCCTTGTGCTGATTCTTTCATCCTGTCAGATTTAAATTTATATTTTCATACCGGACAAAAACAAAATGAGGAGAACATAATACCTAAAAAGTCAGAGTGCATACTGAGACTGCTTGACTTTTCTGTTTGCCAAAAGGCCAAACGCCTCAGCTATTAGTTTCGATAATTATCCTAATTAAGTATTCAAGCTCCCACAAGCCGCAGATTAGCTCATCTCAACAAGCCTGTGAAAGGCTGACTCCATTAAGTCACGAACGCCACAGTCACGACAGAAAATATCACTGTTGTTTACAGTTTCCCGTGTTCTCACTGGAACAGGCCGTGTGCAATGCAGACGTGTTGACATGCGAGAAAATCACAGCTGAGGCTAATGATGTTCATAACTCATTAATTATAATTACATTCAGGGTGTTTTCTGTTCCGACTTCCCCAATGATGCGCCCTAATTAAACAAAATGTTCACTGAGTCAAAAAGTTACAAGAGTCAAGTTACAAAATAATGTAGAAAGAAAAGTGTTTGCACTGAAAAACTGACACCATTCAATTTATTCAAAGAGGTCAGTAAATGCACGAAGTACGATATTTGACTGCAACGTTTGTTCCAGGAAACAAAGGAGCTCGTCACAGCTGCAAAAAAAGGATCACAACAAATTTAGACTGACGAAAGAAAAGTTCAGGGAAGAGTTACATCTCTTATGAAAACATTTTTCTTCCTCCTTTCTCAAGTTTCAGTGACATTTTATTGACATTTCAAAGTCACAAGGTTAAGGTTCGATTTATTTAATACAAACAACTAAACAGTGTACTCTTACAAAGAATAATACACGCTGCATGCAACTGGAATGTAGCTTGTAATTAAAACACGCCTGCTGTGAAAAAGGCCTTCTCCTCCTTTGTTATTCAAGTTTCCAGATATTAAGTTGCACTCTAACAAAAGGTGGTTCTTTGATTTCTCCATCTGATGTTTAACTCAACTAGTGAGATCATTTAAAGGACTTAGACAAGCTCCAACTTCAATATAATTATAATAACATCTCTGATCATCACCGGCTGTACTCACAGTGAACCACCAGGCGGTTGGAGATCCTCCGCGGCTGCTCAAGGCCGGGATGCCACACCACGCAGTCCAGCTTCTTCCCGTTCATGTTGCGCAGAGGGTGCAGAGAGAAGTAGCTGGACACGGACCCGCCGTCTTTGGTGCGGTTGTGGGAATTACCGGGCAGGTCGGTGTCCCAGGAGAGACGTGGAGGCGGGCGGCCAACGGCCCGACAGGAGGCGGCCACACGGAAGGTCTGACCCTCCACCAGCTCCACGGGCTCCAGGGTGGAGATGGGCAAAACTGATGGAGGAGGAGGAGGCAAAGAGAAAGTTTAGGACTTCAAATGTTTCAGGGAGTAAAAGTCTTCCATCACTCAGAGAAGTTTTTTTTATTGTTACTTTGATGTTTGAGCTTCATTTTGTATGAAGATTCATTTTGAGGGTGAAGGACGGGTTATGATTTTTAGAGTATGTAATCAAATATTTAGCAGACGGCAACATCATGCACAAGTTGTAATTCCGAGCATTTTCATGAGCAATAAAAAATGTCTGGAGGTGATTTTTAAAGTTAAGCACTTTTGCCTGAGTCTCAGCGTGTTACACAATCAGTTTTAGTGACTTGAAAACAGAAAGAACAGAAGACCGAAGGCTCAAAGAAATTTTATGATGACAAACACAGAGTCAGTTAAGAATTAGTTACATGTCTTTTTAAAGGTTTAAAATATATTTTTTCCATATCTGCTTCTTTTAAAAGCATTTTAGTCTTTTTAATCTCTGTTGATTTTATTTTTCTGATTTATTCCATCTTGAAACACTTCAAATTAGATTTTCTCTTGTAATGCACCTTGAAATCTTTTCTTTTTTATTTCTGGCTAAATAAAGTTAATCATGATATTTAAACATAAAACAGAGACAACAAAAAGCACAACATACCACAGAAAAAAAAGGATTTGTCAAAAATCTACAAACCTAATAAATATTTTTTTAATTTTTCTTAAGTTTAACATAAAAGTCCATTCAGTTCTTCAAATGTTTGGTTGTATAAAGTGATTACAAAAATGAAAACAAACAAAAAAGCAACAATATTTATCCTCGACTATTAAACCAAAATGCTTATTATAATTTTTTTGTTGTAGTTATTTTTGTTCTCTTTATTCGAAAATTTTCTGTTTAATTATGAAGCATGTTTATGTTTATTAAACACTGAATCTTTTTGTTATTTAGAACTGTATTCTATCATCCATATTGTGTTTTGTTTCCAGATTCCTGATCTTCTCGCTCTTACAGAACTGTGTTTTGTGTTTACATCTTATTAAAACACAATAAAACAGCATCAATATTTAAGATGATGAGCTTAAACAAATTCCATGCAATTACAGTATGTTCCGTTACTGCATTCAGACTTAATTAATACTTTCCAAATCCTGCTCAAAGCTAATTTGTCTTTACCTAAAACTACCTAAAGTGACTGTAATCGGATTCATTGAAACCAGGATTTAATGTTGCAAATGTTTGTATAGAGACTCTCATTGTATGTCAGGAGCATGTTTGAGCTAAAAGCTCTCCAAGACCATGCTGCTGAAAGATTCAGATAAGAATAATGTCACAAAAAAAAGACTTTAAATACATCCTGGAACACAGAGAAGACAATAATCAAGAAAACATAGCATCATGAGGATTTACTGAGCCATCCATAACGGATGTTAGAGGGAAACGGTGAAACGCTGACGACTCCAGACACGCATGTGATTAATGAAGAGATTTCCCCTCAACGTTCACATGAAGGAGCTGAAACGTTATCAAGTGTGTCATAATTGTGCAACCGGACAGTCTTTGGAGAGAAAAAAGTCACCAGTGATACTGTGATACTGTCACACGGATACATTTGTGTTTGGTTACCCTCGATCACAAACCGGTTTGACACGGTTGTGATTCACAGCGCCGTAATGGCAGCTTCATGGTGTAAACACTCAGCTGTAATACCTCCTAAGTCTTTCCACTTGTGTTTGGATTATTAACGCACAGAGACGTAACAGGTAGTTAGCATTAGCAGAAATAGCCATTATGGATTAACGCACAAAGAAAAGGCCAGCACCTGTACAAGCTTTATAAACAGAAACACCAAAATACATGACATCACAGGACCGCCCACAGTGTTTGATTGACAGGTGGTATCTGGGAAGAGATTTACTGCAGGGGAACGATCCTGCATGATGTGAAAAAAGCCAAAATGAAGGAGCAATTTAACCTCGTAAAGAGAGAGAACAGTGACTCTTTGCTAATAAAAGAACCTGAATAAACAAAGATGCATAAAAATCCTGTGGAAATTAAAAAACAAATGTAGCTTTTGCATTCCTCTGTACGCAAATTCACCATTTTCTAGGTGAATGTTTATGGTTTGAGGAGGATTGAGTGCTGCAGGTTGTTGATTACGAGTGTGTGTGTGTTGTTTCTGTTGGCGGGTCTGATCAGTGGCTTGTTCATACACGCTAATGACTGCACTGTCAGCAAAAAGATAAAGTCACTGGGAACAGATAGCATCACTACAGAGCTTTATTCCAAAGAAGATCCATTAAAAAATAAAAAAACAACAAGCATTTCCACAACTGTTTTTACGGGTTCAGTGGAGCCATGACCGCAGTGCAAAAACAGCTGGATGAGGGTTAAAATATTGTTTTCCAAGTCAGTTGAAAAAAGAATTTAAATATTAAACAGAACTTTAAGCTTTTTACTTTTTTTGATATTTATGGAAACAGGTGTGACTTTAAGATTTATGATAAAGTTCTTGATATCTTCTACAGATTGAGGAAAAGTGGAAATTCAAGATCCTATAAGTGTTTGTTTGAGGCTGCTCCGTGTTGGTCAGATCTGCAGTTCACATTGACATTTACACTTTTAATTTAAACCACATCTTGTCCTTCTGTGTCTCCATGTTGAGATTTCTTATTTCAGTCTACGTTGCATGTATATGTTTTGAAGTTCACCTCTGCTTCTCTCTCTGAAGTGTCTTAATTTTATGTTTTTTTATGTGAAAAAGGCTCGAAAATGGGAAAGTTTTCTATATATAAATCAAAAAGTCAAAGAACAGATGCTGTAAAGCCTTTCGAGGCAGATAAGTGATTTTAAGTTGTATAAATTAGACTCTTTATTTGGAAACTTATCACACACTGAATCAAAGCCTGTAGTTCAGATCGCCTTCTGCGTTTTCGTCAGGCACAAAATCAACTTTTTATGTTTAAACATATATTTTTATTTCGAGCAGATTTTGGAGATATTTTTCATTTTGGTTCCAACTAAAACTTCTTTTTTCGAATATATTTTTTCACTCCATGTTTATTACTTAGAAGGAATAAAATGTTACAAAGTCAAAATTCACTTTTCTTTTTTCACCCACTGAACCTTCAGGTATAATCTCTGTGTAACCGTTTGTGGCCACGTTGGCAAACCTGCTGACTTTTCCCTGGTGTGGCGGTGCTTTTTCTTCTACGAGGATGATTACGGTTTAAGCATCATTACAGCAGCTCCGATAGGATTAGGAAGGAGTGGGAAGAGAAGAAAGAAAGAAAAAGCGAGAGGAGGAGGAGGAGGAGGAGGAGGAGGAGGAGGAGGACACTTACTCCAGACAGTGAGTGTAATGTGCCTCTCAAAGTTCCCGTTTGGGAAGGTGGAGATGTGGCAGGTGTAGCTGCCCTCGTCCGACTCCTCGGTGCTGGGGATGAGCAGAGCCGAGTTCTCCGTTGGACTCCCGCTCTCGAACCTCACGCGTCCTGAGTAACGTCCAAACTCTGACGAAACAAAACAAAGACTTCGGCTCAGGCCTGAGACACTGTTTGTCCATTAAGCTTCACAAAAGCTCAAACAGACAAAGATAACCCTTCAGACACACAAGAACAATGTGCTTTAAGTGAGAAATGCTTAGTCAGATGCATTAACTCCAAGAAAAGACACAGATATATAAAAAAAAATCCAATAATGGCACGACCCCACCCTATAAGCAAATAAACCAGGAGTAAAACCTCACACTCCCAGACAGGAGCTCGTTTCATATCACACTGTGTTACCAGGTTCATCAACATTAACAAGCTTTTTCTCACAGAGCTGCGTTACAATATTGATCTTTATTCACAAACACAGTTCAGCGTAGTAATAAACTGGATTGTTATTGGAGTTTCATCAATCATTGCAGGCCAAGGGCCAGTTTATCGTAATAGTGGTCAAAATTTTTAAACAGATGTCTTTTCCGATATCTGCTGTGGCCAATTACAAAGATGTATAATACAGTTTAAGTTTTTATTGTTCTTTTTTTCACATTTTCTTAAATCCTTCCATTTTCCCTTGAGAGTTTATATTGTGAGTCTGGAGAAATGACAAAAACCTGTTGTGACAGAAGTTTACAACATGTATGTCTTTTAAAATGACCTTATGCATAGTAAATAAAGTCAAAATAGCTTAAGCATTTGCTGTTTTTAACTGTGGTGCTTACTGATATAGTTACACTTTTTGAACATGTTACAATACTTACATATCAGTTGATTTCACTTCTATTTACTTTAACTCAAGTTTATTTAAATGAATGCTTTTGCATGCAGAGGATATTTGTCAAGCAAAAGTCCCAATTCAGTAAAAGTTCACTGTTTTATTCAAAGGTGAGAAGACTTAACATCTAATTTTGAAGGTTTAATTAACAAAAGCCTAACAAACTTGCCTTTTATTTGATGTTAACTTGCTGTATTTCACATATTGACTGTGCTGAAGTGTGATTCGTGTCTCATTTAAGAGATCAGGCCAGTTTTGACCTTCAGCAAGCAGAGGCCTGAAATTAAGCATCCGTGTCTCCTTCCTGCAGGAGCCTCTCATCTATTTGCTCTCACACACACACACTAATTAAAAGACTCTGCCTCTGGAGGAAGCAGACAAGATATGAGAAGCCAGGTGTACCTTGTGATGAGGGTTTGCATTGTTTAGCGAGAAATATCTCTGTATAACAGCTTTCACTTTTAAAATTGCAGGAAGAAGGAAAGATGCTGCACAACTATCATTTTCACTTCACGTCTTTAAAGGCGTGTTCCCATATGCATATGTTTCTAAAACACTATAAAACTGCTTTTTGAATTCATTTTTTAAAACAAATTTTCACAACAACCTCATGTTCAAACAGTTCAGTAACTGTAACTAGCAGATCAGCCGTTCACGGTCTACCTGTGTGGCCGTCGGTGAAGTGTGCGGTGATGATCTGCTCTTTGTTGCCGTCTGGAAGCTCCTTCAACCAGGTGACCTGCACCACCTTCTCTCCATCCTCCACCTGGTAGTGACAGGGTAGCCTGGTCTCACTCTCTGCCAGGGAGCGAAGGGAGGTGATGAGCTGAGGAGGCTCCACAAAGACGCCCTGCACACCCACCGCTGCTGAGAGAGGGAAGAGAAAGAGATTTAACATTTAAAAAGCTTTTAATACATTTGTGATGATTATCGGTAAACATCTGGCCTCCAGTGGTTACCATTCTATACTGACATTTTATTATATATAGACCAAATTGTTAAAATAGTGACAATAGTGAAAATATTGGGCCTGACAGTATCAAGGTGATTTAGCCTCAATTTAAGTGCTGAAACAATTAGCATGCTAACATTTTCTAATTAGCACTAAGCACAGAGTAAAACTGAGGGTGACAAGATACTTTGTTATTAGGTCTCTGAAAGTAAATAATGTTAATCTGATGTTGAGAAAAAAGCCAAAGTCAATGTTATTCATCATCTGGGGACATTGAATGTCTGCACACAAACTGATGTGAAGAGCAAACTGACTGACCGTCATTATTTTCCCAGCACTCAATCTGCAAACATGGAAAACAATCGCAAACATTTGCTTATTTCAGCTGCTGAAATAAGCCAATTTGCTGCCTTTCTATTGTGTTTTTTATCATTGAGTTGGATTTTGTGTGTGATTTGCAATGTTGGTCAAGTCATCATGTTTGCTGTGTGAACTTTGCAATGACAAACTTTTATTTTCTTTTGACATAAACTAAATGAACTAAAAGACCAATCCTTCAATTAAACTGCATTTACAAAGTGTCGCATCCTGCAGCACTAATTATCATTCACTCACTAATGGCAGGCTGCCTCTCTACACAATTCAAACCTGCTCATCAGGAAGTCATAACAAACACTGATGGGAAAGCTACTGAATGTAGTCAAAGTTCAGATTCTTTTTGAAAATGCAGACAGGATTGTGGTGAAGAATCAACGCTGTGAGCAGGATTTGAACCTGCGCAGGGAATCCCCATTGGATTTCAAGTCCAACGCCTTAACCACTCGGCCATCACAGCTTGGTTCACCTGAATATTTATTATTTCTATCGACAGGGGTGTCGGGTAGTTTCCTTTATGACAGTTATGCAGCACCTACATGTAAAAATCAAAAATCTTTCGTCTTTTATACATCCATTTTCTTAAAAAAACAGTCATTTCATTCATTTTCCTTACAGTTTAAATTATTAAAAAAGCAATCCCATAATTCATTGGTGAGAGGTGCTTAATAACCCCAGACAGGTTTGCGTGTAGACAGAAAAACACACACACACCTAAAGGCAGCGGTTGATTCACCCAACCTGCTTGTCTGCTGACACGCAGATACGCAGAAGACATGCAAACTCCACAAAGAAGAACACAGGATCTTCATGCTGAGAGGCCGCAGTGCGAACTTCAGGAACAATGGAGCTTTTCTCAGTGTTAACTCTCTCTTTAAGAGCAGAAATGTTTCTGTGTTTGTGAACTGACGTGCTCAGAAAAAGCTTCTGTGATGGAGCGTTTGTGATGTATGATGGTTTAAGAGCTGTCACGGCTTTAATGTTTCAGATAAGGATTAAAATGTGTGCATGATTCATTTATCTAGAAGTAGTTGTAGTGTTATTAAACAAAGTGCTCTAAGTCTGCAGAAATTTCACTTTTTCTTGTAAATGGACAGGAACAAAATCGTGTCCAAAAGCACTGAATTTTTCTCCATTTTCAGCATTAAATCATACTTGAAAATTATCAAATAGAATATTAAATATTGACCCAAAAGTGCAGCCTTGAGCAGCTTCTGTAAACTGTAGTAGTCTCTTATCATTGAGGTGTTGTACTTTCAAACGAGCCGAACTAATGACTAAGACTGATTTTACTTTTATCACACCTGGTTAAAAGTCTACATCTGAACGTGGGACAGACACACAAGTATGAGTAAAAAAAGGGTGTGAGAGAGAGTTGCATCAACAAATCAAACAGGAAAAAACAAACATTTGCCCTTTGATTTCTGGGGTGAATGCAGTTTTTTTTTCAGTGGTTACTGATTCATGAGCTCAATCAATGATTAGACGACAGCCCAAATGGGACACGGACTCCCACAGATAAAAAAATCCCACGCAGTCTAAGCAAGGACACATTGACGAAACGGTGACACAGAGAAATGGGGGAGAAACGGGTCTCTTCAAACACACAGAGAGTTTAAATTCGGCCAACAAAGACCTACAGTGTGGATGACCTAATTGTGGAGGAGAGAGAGTGAAAGAGACAGTGTTGTTAAAAGGAGGAGAGACAAAAGTAGACACAAGAGTAAGACAACATGCAAAGAGACGTAAAGACAGAGGTGAGAGTGTGTCACAAGAGAGATTAACACCAAACTGAAAGACTTAAACACTCCACACACTCAAGATAAACACGGGTCCACTTCAGAGTCACAAGGCTGCAGTACAAGCTTTTCCTGTTCGCTCAGGATGAAAGTAACTTCGTCGTACGTGTGGTTGCAGCTTATAAAAACATATTGTCTGACACGTCCTGGATAGTAGTGCTATGTGTGCTTTCCCTCTTTTAATTGGAGCAGCAGACTGTTCCTGTTTGGCCCGAGTTTAGTCTCGACTTAAGAAGGAAAAAAAAGGAGAATTCGTCACAAAAAAACAGGAAGATGCATGTTGGGTAATAAGTTCTGATTCATTCGTGCTAAAAGTAAGAATGTGACTGAGCCACATTCTGTTATGCTGCTTCTTTCTACACACCTGCGGGGACAAAGAGGTGCACCAGAGGGCAATTAGTATGCAGACACCGGAAAACTGCACCCATATCTGATTCTTTAATGTCTTGCTCCAAAAAAAATATGAGTTTTATCTGCTGCTAAAACAGCCTTTACTCTGCTGATGATGATGATTTTACATCCATGACTGCAATTTGCTACCATTCAGCCAAAGCCAAGAGCATAAGTTGGCGGCGACATGCTGTTTGTCTATAAGGCCTCACTCACTCTAGGTGTGCTGGGAAAACCATTTCTTCATGGAGGTGCCTTTAGGCGTAGGAGTTAATGCGGTTTGCAGAGGCAAGAAAGTTCCCAAAACTGGTTGACAACAGTCAGAAAAAATGAAAGCACACTTCTGTGGTTATGTGGTTATGCTGCAGCATTTAGATTTTCCGTCACGGGTTCATCAGCAGACATGGTGGTCCAGATTCTTCGTCATCATATTTAATACTTGAGTAGTTATATGTAGAAACAGGAAAAATAGGCCACAGCACATCAAAGAGATGGACATCTTCTTTACCACCAAGATCTGAGGTGTCCACTTACTTTTGGCTATATTATAAAACTACAGAAAATTATACCTTAAGGATTTTCTGTCAGTGAAAGGAGCCTACATCGAATCATGAAAAACAGCCTCAGACTAATGTAGCAATGGACACAAATATCCAAATACTTTTGTCTTAAAAAATGCAGTCTGTACTAATGAACTATCATCATTCATTTCTACCTATTTATTCTCAGAAACAAGTTAAATAAGTAGAAATGCATCAAAAATAAGATGGTGATGCAAAGTGCCACCAAGATCAGGAGTGTCCATATACTTTTGGCCTTATAGTGCAACTAAAGACAACAATATTCAGACTGTAACCACGAAAAAAGACAAAATGGGACAGTACTTTAAGGTACAGTGTTTGTGCTCCAGTTAAAGGAAGAAAAGAGATTTTATCAAATAATTTTTGCAAGAGATCTAAAGTCACATTTCAACATTGGAAAATCATAAATATTGTGTTCAAATGCTGCGTTTTGTCCTTAAAAAGTAACCCAAAGAGACGATGAGCTCCTTTGTGAGGCTTACACAATTATTAATGCATTACTATAGCAAACATTTTTGGCAAATTTAAGTCACAATAAAGCCTCATAAGGTTATTATTTTTCCTAAAATCCATTTTTAGTTTTTCTGTAAAGCATCATTCTTCTGATTAGCTCAAGTGTCCCAAAGAAGAAATGTTCCTGTTGTAGGAATATGAGTAATTCATGGTGACTGATGATTCACGATAATGTAATATTTCGTACCAGACATTGTGCAACTTAACTTATGGAATATTACAGTCACTTTCTACAAGAAGCCAAAGATACATTTCATACTTTTACTACGTTTTAGTTATCAAATAGTGACAGTAAATTGTCACATATAAATTAGTGAAAAACTCACCAACTAGTAAAAGCAGCGCCAGAGCTTTTGCCCTTTGACCGTTCAGCTCCATCTTTGGTCCAAATGTAACAGTCGGTCTGAATCGGTTTTCTTCTTCAGTATCAAAAAAGCTCTTTGCGAGCTTTCATTATCGGTGTCCACTCGCACGTTCAGTTCAGACAGGAGGCCAAGCAGCAGGTAGGTGTTCACGGACACCTGTACGCACGTGCAACAATGTCCTCTTCAAATTTCATTCATGCGAAAAAAAATAAATAAATAAAACATACTAATGCAAGTTGAAAGCCGCAGTATTTGTAAACTTTGTTATTTTAACCTCATTTTGAGTCAAAGTCAAAGTTCTCTGCAACACCTGGAAAGAAAAACTCAGCCGAGACGAAGACGAACAGTAAACAGGTGACCGGAATCAGTGTAACATGTATTTTAGTTGACACGGAAAAGAAAAAATAAAGCGTGTATTGCACAAACAGAAACCTGTTCTGTGTGTCACGCACGGGGAGACGCACCTTCAGCACAGGTTTAAGCTTCGGCACCTGTCTGACGCGGCTCCGCCCATTGCTCCGAATGGACACGCCCACTTTTCGCTGCGTTCGTGTCGTGTTGGAAAAATTGATTTTGAGTCATTGTGACGTTGTTATTGGAAAATAAAAACACCACAAATAGATATCCCTCTGAATTAAAACTTGTTTGAATAAGATGCATCTATTTTTAATAAATGTTATTATTAAAAATATTAAAAATCATATTATGATCAGTAAATTTAATTTTTAATTTTGTTTAATTAAAACACAAGAAATAAGAAATATACAAGAACGCAAAAATAAATTGTAAAAAAATTTAAAAAAGAAAAAGAAGGTAAAAAAAAACCCCACATAGTTTCACAAACCAACAAAGTCTCATAAAGGCTTCAGTAAAAAGTTCGGTTGACACAGTTAAAGGTGAACGTATTAAAGAGGTTTTATGTTGACTCTGATATAAACAGGAAAGAGCTTGAATTATAAACGGAAATTTCTCTGTGTATTTAGGGCACAGGATCTTTGTCTTGAGCAATTTTTTTCTCTTTGCTTTTTGACTCATCTATGCCGCCTCCTTGCAATTATAAGCACAATTACAAAATAAGAGCACATTAATAACTCAAAAATGTTGCAATACCAGTGGAGATGTTAAACTTTATGTGAACTCTGACCTTTAGAGCTCACACAAACTTGAAAGCCCTTTCAGTTGTTAAAAGATCTATTGTTTGGAAAAACAGGCAGCATGACTGGTTTGTAATAAATAGCTTTTTATTGTTTTTTTTTTTAAATCAAAGTAGCTTTTGCTTAAGACATCTATTTATCAGTTTACAATAATTTATACATTAACACACCTACTTCTACAGAATGTTGTGTGCTGCAATGTCTTTGCCAATTCAATACACACTATGTGATACTGACATTTGTTATTATGTAAGTTTTAATTTCTCAGGAGAACTTGAACGCAACACGATTGCGTGTTAAATACCTAGTTATTCAGTTTTTCCAGGTCAACGTGCATGTGTATCTCTGACTGAAAGATGTTCCTGTTGTTTCAGGCCTGTATGATGATGGACGGTAAACTACACGTGTGAAAGTAAACATACATTCACGCTTGCAGGATTTTCTCCTCAAATTAAACAAGAAATATTGAACCAATACATCCCTCATTGATCCTGAATAGGACTATCAGCTATACTTACTTCAAATTTATCTGTAGCTGCATATTTCATAGGAATTCATGTAATAATATTAATGATAGCTGAGAAAACTTGTGTTTAGACTGCAAATACTAATTTTATCATCATGCAAATGTGACTACAGAGTATTTAAATCTTGTTATTCCTCACCCTGTTGCAACAGACAGCTGGAAGAGTGAGTTTTTTGTGTCGTTGCAAAGAGCCTCAGGGAAAACAGTTACACAGTCTCAGTGTTCAGGTTGTTATCGATGTGTTTTGAACACATTTCCAGTTGTGTTTCTATGTAAATATATGCGTGAGTGTCAGGATCTGCTGTCACACAGCTGAAAACAGGCTCTTTGGTAGTGAAAGTGTGTGACTGACTTCTGTTGCTAGTGCTGTTTTATTTTTCCTGCTATAAATAAACTTTTAGAGACATGAGAAGAGTTATTATATTTATTGTCTGGATGCACAACCTGAATAATCCCTAAATTCTGGATAACTTCAATGTTTCTTTGGAGGATTAGAAATGTTAGACTTCCTTCTGAAATTGAATTAATATGAAAAGTAAACAGAGTTAACATTTAATGTAATAATGTGACTGTTTTCTGGCATAAACGTGAGGTATATCAGGAATAAAAGGAGTCTTGATCAATCAAAAAAGAAGTCAAGATATTTTTTGTATTTAGAAAACTGATGAAAGAATATAAAAGTACAAAATACAAAACTTTAAATGTTTCCAGAAAGGACTTGATACTGGTTTGTGTTTTAAACACTGTAATAATTATTTATGTGCTTCAAATTACAGACAAGATTGAATTATATTGAGTTAAACTATTGTATTAATAATAGAAAAAAAACATCCATCATATTAAATGTTTTTTGTGGTCTTGGACAGCTTAAACCCATTAATAAATAATTAGTTAGATTAATCAAATCAAGTTTATAAGGAGCACTTAATTAAACGCATAATGTATCATTTCTGCCACTAGAGGTCTCACTATCAAACCACTGAAAACAAAAGACTTAATATGATGATGTCATGAAGTCCTGTGGGATCATGGGATTTGTTTATTTCATTGTTAAACAGCCTCCATTACAGATGAAAATCTATCTGAAATAATGAAATAAAGTTTTATTCACAGCACATTTAGTCACATTTGCCGACTTCCGTACTCTTTCTCTGATTGTATTTTTTCCCTGAAGTTAACGACAGGACACAAAATGAAACACACTTTACATTGGGTTAAATTACAGACTTCTTTGAGTTTGAACATTCTTGAAAATAATTGGAATAATGTAATTAGATAATTCAACAAGTTACAACATAAAATGTTACATATTAAAAGTTTGTGCTTGTTAATCAATTAGTTTGACCGAAAGTGAATATTGAAAAAAATAGAATCTGTCTGTCTCTGTTTATTCTCATTTTACACTGAATATTATACAAAAAAGTAGGTATTTATCTGATTTACTTCATCCTGGGTTTTAGGGGATTGTAATGGACCTTATAATAATCTGCCATTTTGTACATAAAAATCCTAAGTAAGTTATTAGACCAATTGTTGATAAAAGTAAAATGAATTGTACCCCATTAACGAGATTATTTCATGAGTTTTTCAAATAAAATGAAGTCATAGTAAAATCAGTTTGTCCGAAAAAAGGGGAACAAATAAACAGAGACAGAAGATAAAGCTTAACTTCTGTTTTCTAAGAAAAAAACCAGCAGTGAAGCAGAACAACATGCAGTAACAACACATGAACAAAGCCTTCATTAGTAAACGGTTAAATAAATTTAATTATAACATTTCATGCATGATAAAAAAAGTTCAGAAATAAACGTAGCATTTTTTACAAAAAAATAGAAAAGTCATTTATGTATGCACACACACCCACACACTCACACACCCCCATACACACACACACACACAGTGCCTCACGCTACGACAACATACAGTTTAAAGCTTAAAGAGATCTGATGTTGTGTCCGTGCTCGGCGTCCTCTCTGCAGTGAACCTTCGCCATCAGACGATGGCCTTTTTGTCCATTCTGATGGTCTCGTAGGTATCAGAGCTTTTAAAAGCCAGACCCTGAAGGACACAGACACGTGACATGTGTGACATGAGCGTTTCCTGCACTTAAACTAGGTGTGATTTTAAACTTTTTCTCTCAGATGGCATGAAAATTAAACACAAAAAGTCCTTTACCATCTCTACCATCATCGTGCTGAGCAGTAAACTGTACCTTTTGCATCATCGTATGTCTTTTTAAAAGTGTTTTTAAGCTTTAAAATGAGAAATCTCACCGCATAGACGCCTCCCTCTGCAGGCTGCTTCTGTGGGACGGAAACAACAGTTCAGAGGCATTAGCAAGTTTTCCCTCACTGGGTATCATTTCTTAGTAAACACAACAGAGTGCTGAGTGAGATATTATGATAAAAAGCTCCTCCTTCCAGCCTGTTTTCAAGCCAGTGTTTTACAGGTTTAAATTGTTTTGTTCACAGGAAGCCTTAAGCATCAGTGTCATTTTGGATGCATTTAACATTTAGCAGGAAGTGGGATCTGACACGTTTTTTTTTTTTTTGTGAAGACACACTGGTGGAAACTGTGACTGTGTACAGTGTATAAATAATGCAGGTCGGTGGTCAGCTCAAGCTTACAGGAAATGATAGACTGGGGTTTGACTTCTAAAGCAGAACTAAATACCAAAGAAGGAAGGCCAAAAGCTTTAAAAAAAAGAAAAAAATTCCACAGCACTTTTCACGCAACCACATCTGTCCCACTTTTTTTTTTTCCACAATAAAAAAGGAAAACAATTTGGATTTTACCTGAATATGTTTGGTAGATTGTTTGGCTGAAGTCATCTGTGAAACATAAATCATAGAGAACAAACAGTTTAGTTATTTGTGTAATATTTAAAATGAGGTTTAAATAAACGCTTACATGTGAGATTTAACTGGTAATACTACAAAAACATTCAAGTGGATATAAATTTAGCTTCATAAACTGAAAAAGGATTATTAAAAGGTTATTTGTTTTAATAATCCTTAAAGTAAAATTAATCCAGAAATAATAATCAGCGAGTCAGGTGTCATTTAGGCCAGAATAACATGTTTTTAAATACTGGTGTGACATTTTTAAGACTTTTCCTTCTTAGTACTACTAGAAGTTTTCATTTAAACTCTTTTAATATTAAAAATGAGAATTTTTTGTTAGTGGTTTTGATCTGAAGAGTGTGAATACAAGCGTAAGGAACAGCTGGGCCATTTCAACATGGTGGTGAGTGTGTTGTTCCTGTTCGTCTTACCCTCAGTCTGCAGTATAAGACCGTGAGAACGATGCCGTAAAGGATGAGAATCCCATCCAGGATGTAACATATGCTCATGTCTCCGATGGCCTCTGTAAAACACAGGAAAAACACACCATCTTCATCACTCATCATCATCATCACACCTCTAAAACAACTACTAAGATGCCAGGAAGACAGAAACGCTTCATCCGCCCACTGCTCGGTTACCAAGTTTCCATGTTAAAAGCTTTTTCAGAAATCTCCCCAGCAGAGTTTAAAGAAATGACATTTGTTTTGATCCTCACCGGCGCAGGTGGGACTCATCATCAGAAGGGCAGCGAAGAGCATCGCTCGAAGCATCTTACCGAGCAAGCTGCAGTAAGATGGAAGGTCTGCTTTGTTTTGTGCCGCCTGTCTGTGAGATCTCTCGAAAAAACCCTCTGAAGTTCGCTTTGTGAGCAGCCGCGATCAGGAAGTCCTGGGCTCTCTGTCCGGTTTTTTGAAGTTGTGAAACCACACGCCCACCACAAGACCATCCTCCCTCAACAGCAGTTCCTCTAAAACTCTTGAGAAACATAATGTCTCTCTTTGCTCAGTCCAGTTCCAACACAACGATGAGAACAAAAGTATTTAAACAGAAAGCATAAACTGCACAACAGAGCAAAGACGTCATTTTTCTCAGATGAGAAAGGATGAAAACTAAATCTATCAGTTCCCCAAGCTTTAAAAGAAGTGACGAAAAGAAGACGTAAGGAATAAATGGTTTTAATAATGGAAAAAATGCCTAACACACTATACAAGCTACAGTTACCAAAAGGAAGAAAATACAGGACAAATCTACAAATTTTTTTTACAAGCCACTTGTTTTTTAAAAGTAAAAACATTCAGAAAATTGCATCGTCATAACTTAGGCACCTTCAAATCATAGAAAACAAGTTATTATAAAAAAGTTTTGGAGCCTGAAATAACTCTAGCATGCATTTCTTTTTTTAAAAAAAAAAAAACATCTGCATTTTGATCACTCAGATGAAATGTTAAGCACATCAGACCTGATGTTTGGATATTTTCTTTTTAGAAATGTAAAGGGCTTTTTAAACCAAGTTGTTCACTGGACAGAAAAGCAGACAGTTGTGTTGTGGCTCAACATACTGCAGGTAGATACATCAGAGGGGCCAAAGTCTCAACATCAGGCGAGTTTCAGCGTTACAGTAACTTTTTTTTAGGACCTGGAGACAAAGGAGTCAGTGTGAGGACAGATGTGCCCCATCGCTGGTCCTCCACATCTGGAGGGTAAGGCTGTCGGATGGAGGCAGCGTGTTTCAACTGTGCTTGTTTCAGCTCGTGGCGCAAGGCGAGGCGGTGAGACGCTACTGCTGCAGAGGAGCTGCAGAGATGAGTTACAATCACACGTCTGGTTTGGGATTTCCATTGAAATGCATTAAAAAAAAAAACACCTTAAAACCAAAGAGGTCAGCTCATAGTTTGACTACAGCTGCATGTTCAGGACTGAATGTTAAGAGTTTGAAAAGACCTCAAACCACATTTTCACCTGATATTAACAAGTAACCTGCATCAGAATACTAATGTGATATTTGCACTCACAGCTGGTATTAACAGGTAGATGCTCTTTTTGTTTCAATTCTGCATTGTGATTGGATATAAAAATACAAACTGGAAAGGTTAACAAATGTGACACTTTTAAGGTCAAGGAAAAAAAATTCTTAACTCAAGGGTTGAACAATATGTTGTTCCTGAAGCTTTCAACATCTCATAACAAGACAAAGTATTAATATTTGCATCTTAAACTGGTTTCACAACCATTGATTTTTATATTTTTGATTAATTCAATTCTGAAAAGTGTATGATTATCAGACTTTGAATGTCTGTCTGTGTCTACAAAAGTAGATCAGGTGTGTAAACAGCAAGTCCAAGACTTCGTTCTTGGCCAATTTGATATGTTGTATTATTACAAATACACTATATAACTGTTAACTGTTGTCAATACACAAAAAACAAGTTGACTGAGTTTCTAAGTTGTCACAGAGATAAAAGTTATCATGAGATCTGAATGTGGTCACATATGTGGGGACTGAAGCCCAAGTGTCTATTTAAAAAGTGGCCTCCTCCTCCTCCACCATAATCAGGTCAATAACAACGACTAAAACATTATACCAAAAAAACAGCAAACCGAGATGTGGTTGAAAGCTCCTGAAACAACAAGTTGAATAGGTTGAGCACAATGTTTCCAAACCTTAAGTTGAGCCTTCGATGAATCACATTTCATTAAAAACCCCCCACAAACCGTCTAACTGATCCAGTAGCTCTGAATGAGGCTCGTTCTGGGTGCATTTAAATGCTGCATTCAAGGATTAAACTGGCAATATTCTGTTTTTCTTAATCACAATAAATCCCATAAATAAGCAATTAATTGATGCAGTATAAGTACTGTCCGCTCATGTAAAGCCTGATATTAAACTATTAAGAACCTGTCACTGAGTCACAGTGTTGAAATGTTCCTGAATAACCACGAACACAGACTGAAGTTAATTTAAAATTATCCCACTAACGCCTCCTGCTGCTGAAAATACTCACTGTGTGTTAGTCAGCTGCTTGAAATAGTGCTAAGAAACAACATTATTTACTAATGTTGTAGCAGCGTTTGCTAAAAATCACAATGTCCAGCCGTCTGAGATGATTACACCTTCAGAATGACTTAACACTGCTGGTTTTCTGGTCTTTTGAGGGATTTGTGGCCAATAAGAACAGCTGACTTGTACTTAAACATCTGGATCCAGATAAAACATGCAGGTGCAGATGTTGCATGTTAATAACAGGTGTAAAATGGGGTCTTTGTCTGGTTTGTAAATCAACAGTAAATAATGCCAGTGTAGAATAAAAAAGCTGCATATTAAGGAAAACATGAATAAAGAGAATCTGGAGGAGCAACAACTTAGGAATGTACTTCCATTTTGTCTTTACAGTCAGATAAAAAGACATTTTGGCCTCTTAGGGCCGCAGAAAAGCCACGTGTTAATTCAACGCACATGATGCTACATTCTGTAAGTTAAAAAAAAGTCACACCCTCTCATATAAAAAACAGTCCTCATCATCTCAAATGAAATAACACACTGACAGGGAACCAGAAGGCAGTGGTACACCAGCGTTGCAGTCAGAGCCAAGCTCCGGTTGGTCCGTTTTTTTTTGTTGTTGTTTTTTTTTTAAGACACAAGAAAGAGGAAGTGACAGTTGTGATGTAATCCCCCTCCTCTGGTGTTCATGCATTGAGTCAGCACAGTAAGAAGTCCAGTGGTTACAGCAAAAAGAGGAGGCAACAAGAGAAAAAGTCCCCTTTAAAAAAAAAAAAAAAGTGTTGTGTGTTTTTACAGTGTGTTGGAAAGGCAAAGACTTTACAACACAGAAGAAGAAAGAGTCAAGGCATCTGTTTAGTTTCCAGGTTTGGACAATCATCGAGCTGATCACAGTCTGATATCAGAGCATCTGTGGTGATCAATGAACAGGAGGAAGGATTCAGGATTCCTCCTCCTCCTCCTCCTGTTGGAAAAGGTTTCTGTGTCACAGACAGGAGCAATGATTGGATGGGATCTGACCACGTGGTCTCCAAATGTCCCACCACACGGAGAGAGGACAGCGAAGGAAAAGGGCGCCGCGTTCACACCGAAGTCTCCGACTGCAGCCTCATGACGAACTTGTGGCTCTTGGGGTCGATGAACTCCTCCCCGAGCCGCAGGAAGGGGAGCGGCGTCACCGTGACCACCAGGGAGAAGTCCAGGCGGCGCAGGGAGAAGACAAGACCCTGACGCAGGGCCGACGTCACGGGCTCCTCGCTCACTAGAGTCCACTGGCGCCCCCTGCTGTTCTGCTGCTGGTACTGCATGGTGGGACCTGGAGTGAGGTAACGCTCTAGGAAAGCCTGACAGGAAGGATGGAGGAGGTTAAATTTAATGTGAACACTAGAAAACATGTTTAAAAGGAACAAAATGTGACATTTAAGCAGCAATTACAGGACAAGTCCTCAAAAATTTGACAGAGTGCAGCTAAAAATAGGTAATAAAATCCTCTTTAAGTCATTTGACCAAATCCTAACACAGTTTCATGTTTTTCAATTAACATTTATCACATTCTTGAACTTTAATAGCACATTTTAAACTGGACATCAACTCTATAACAAGTACACAGTACAAGTTTGACATCTGTGTAAGAACTGTAATGATGCTAAATGTAACACAGAGCGCCTGTAATATTTAAGTATTTTTGCTGTGTTTAACTATATTAATGTGTGTTCAGTTTATTCAACAGAAAATGTATCAACAGCTCTGCTTTCTTTTCTAAGGACTCACTTTTATTTACTGACATTGAACGAGGTAAAAGAAAAGAGCTTTTCTTTTAAGTTTCATTAAGCTCTTTTGTCTTTAAACTATTATTTATCTTATTTATAATTTATATTTAAATGATTTTATAATAAAATTTCTTACCATTATTAGTGTTTACTTGGACTCTAGAAAAAGCCTTACTTAATATTAAATAATACTTATTAAATGACAGTAATCAAAAAGAGAAAAACATTTTCTGAGTTGCTAGACAGGAATGAAAAATGTTATTAAATTTATTGAATAAATAATATAACTTTTTGTGTTAAATTTGCATGTGAAGCTGATGCAAACGTTTGTGATCAAATGTGTTACTTGGTTAAATCAAAGTTAAGTAAGTTGAGGTTTCCTTCGTCACTCGGTTGTTTACCTTGGGCGTCATGTTGTGTGTGATGCAGAACTGCAGGTGTGTGAGGATGCTCTCCATGCTGTGGAAGGCCTGCTGCCGGGTCGTTCTCAGGTATTTCTGCATGGCTCGAGCCATCGGGGCGAAGATGGCCTGAGCCGCCTCCCGAGGATCCATCACCTCCCTCGGGTGTTTGGGTGACGAGGCGAGCTCGTCTTCATGGAGACGTTTGATGTGTGTGAAGGCCTCTTCCACCGCCACGACCAACCTACAAGGTTAACGGAAAGAAATCAAGATTATTTATTCATCACTGTATGCAAACAGCAAAATCATGCCGTAACTCCCAGAAAACACAATAAAAACCCACCCCCCACCATCAACACAAACTGTGAGGAGGTGGAGAGTCAATGACATCTAATTTCTAGGAATCTATTAAAAATAAGATCTCTCAGTGTCCCTTTAACACCTCTCAACAGAAGCTTTTCTTCTTAATTCATCAAGACCAAACTTCCCTCACAGCTCGTAGTAAATTTTTACAGACACACCGCAGAAAGAGTAATGTCAGCTCCAGAGCTAAGATGTGGCATGTCAGCTGCAATAAGGAAAACTAGAAGGACACGGTTCAAGCTAGCTGTATACAAAATAAAGCTAGTAACATCAGAAAGGACCAAACGGTCACAGTCTGTTTGTTTTCTTGCAAACAGAGGAGAGTTTCGGGCCCTCAAAATCCAAACAAACAGAGAGAAAAACAGTTTCTTCCTCAGAGCTTTAGCCTCCAACACTCCAACCCTCTCGTAGCTGTTGAGGACTGGAGACTGAATTCATATCACATCTGTAGTATAAAATTCATAGGACAGGAACGTCTATCTGACCTGGCTTTGCGTTTGCGGACCCTGCGGTCCATCTCGGCCTCCTCGTAGTAGTACTCATTGTGGGAGTTGTCTCTCCTCCGTGCAGCGGCTGCTATCATGGCCCGAGACTGACCTGTGGAGTTGTTGGTGGTGTTTTCTGGAAAGACAACACATGCAAAAAGGAGAAATCAGCAAACTTTCAGGTGTTCAGCTGATGACAGGAAAAAGTAAGAACATCACTTTTACATTTGAACCAATGGTTGACAGTCGTTTATATAAAGTTTCACACTGAAGTAGAGCTGCTTCAGGTGTGTGAAAGTAGCCTCATGCAGGTCTGACTTCAGAAAAAGTTAATTCAGACGCTTAAAGGTTTGACTTCAGTGTCCACTGTGTGAATTAATGTGATTTCTCGTTCTGACGTAAACCCACAAACGATAATGACAACTGAGGAAAAAAAGAAGGACGAGATGGATGAGAAAACAGGCGTCAGAGCCATGATGGGACTGTATTTACCGTCCAGGGAGTAAACCTTGAAGCCGGTCATCTTCTTGGACAGGATGGACTTGGGCAGGTTGAGCAGCGCAGGGTTGTAGACGGGGAAGTCGCTGTAATAACGGTCCAACAGCCAGACAGCAGCTCGCTGGATACTAAAACACAGTGCGTCAACCGTCAGAGTCACAGTAAGTAGAGGTCTGATATGAGCTGCTGACTGCACAGAGGAGAGTCTGTGAACTTTATACAATCACATGATGACAGGCAGTTTGCAGTATTACAGGCTAATTCAGGTTATTTCTGCATCTTAGACTGATTTGAAACAGGGTTATCTTCTGTTCACCCAGTTTATAGTCATGCATTTGACGCAAGCAGTTTTAAAACCAAATACACACCTGGATCTATGATATTACATTCAAATGCTTATTTACTGTATCAGGGCCACTGCTCTGGGCCCTCAGGAGTCAGTGGGCCCCTGAAGCTGCAGGCTAACTGTGTCAACTGCTTTTTGTTCATTTAGTTAAAATTTTAGGAGAATATGCATCACCGAGGTAATTAATCAACTCACATGATGAGGGCCTTTAAGTAGAGCCTACTTTATTATCTACTTGATCTTGAAACCATGACTTGCAGAGGGTCACAATCTAGGTTCAACATCCTAAATGCCTTCAAGTTTTTACTTATATTTTGCATATTCTGATAATACTGAGTTTATCCAAATTGCAAGGCAGCAAAACTGGATCAGGTAGTTTTTCAGGATTAAAAAATTGCTTCTATTGCACCAAGAATCAGAGGGTGAATGAGGCCTTAAGAGCCTTTTTTTCCTATTTTTGCCCAGTTTGGCTCCAGTTCAAGGATATTTTAGCCATGGTTGGATTAAATCCACACAGTGCACTTTTAGTAACTTTAATTATAATTAACAGTTTGCCGTTTACAAATATGTTTGTCACCTCACTAACCTGTTTGATTTTGCAGAAGGCCTCAAGGCCGAAATGTTGTCCATTTAAGAAATCATATGAAGCAAGAACATTTTTTTTTTTAGTTTTCTGACCAACCTGAGGTGGCCTACGTTGTAAAACTTGCTGGCTCCGTCGGTGCTGCGAACCACCTTGAGGCAAAAGGCCGGCTGCAGGTGTCGGACCTCCAGCAGCACCAGAGCCAGGTACTGTATGAAGAGCAGGGCGTCCACCAGTGAGGCAGCGTACTCCACGATCCCCCTGTAGTCCCTCTCTCTGGGCTCCAGCACCCGAACGCCGTAGAACAACCAGTACGACGCCACGAACAGGAACACCAGCACCATCAGCAGGCAGCGGAAGACAAAGAAGCGAGGGAGCGTGGAACGAGGAGGCAGGAGGAACAGCGCCCAGGAGGAAATGAGCAGGACCAGGAGCTTGAAGGCAAGTGAGACGTAGAGGCCTTCGCATGGTGTGCCGCAGGGCTCGAGGGCGTCACGCCACAGGACCTGTGGGAGGATGAGGAAGGCCAGGGGTGTGACCAGGGCGAAAAAGCTCAGGCAGCCTCCCAGAGCCGGGCCGATGAAGCGCTTGCACTCCAAAGGAGTCGACTCCTCCAAATCTTTGGTGACGCGGGTCAGGTCCTCATTAGAGATACTGTGTTCGGAGGTGCCGGTGACGACAGTGGTGGTTTCGCCCCAGTTATCATCCTGTCAGAGAGAGAAAGACTCATATGAGTTTGAAGAAACCGAAATGTTTATAGGAAGGGTTTGTTCAGGAGGTGAGGAGAGTCTGAGCATAATTTCACAGATTTAAATTCTTTCTTTGTGAAAGGAAATTCAGTCCTTCAACTTGGTTATGGAAGGAATCAATCTCTTTGCCTCCTCTGCTCATTAACTATATAAAGAAAGACGCCTCTGTACTTCATCTGGGAACAAACATCCTCAGTATTCTTAATGAACACACGCCTTTTATGTTGATATAACACCACTTAAATACTCCGAGCCTCTGTTATAAACATCCACAGTGCCTTATCTCAACTGACTGACAAGACAGACAATGACTGAAGTGACTGACAGCTCCCGGAAAACACTTGAAACATCACACAGCATTCTTTAAGAGGGACCAAGATGTACCAGCATAAACAGATTCACAGAGAAATTAATGTTTGCACAGGAAGCAGTGTGACTGACCCTGTCATCTCCTCGGGTCGACTCTGCATCCAGCAGCGGCTCTCCAGGCGTCTGGATTGTGACCGATTTGTCTCCACGACTGCTGCTGTCTCGGCTCTTAGACCGATGACGATCCCTTCGATCCCTGGAAGAAAAACACCACACAGGTCACTGGATGAGTAGCAGCAGGCCCCACTTTATTTTTTTTTTGTTTCATGCCCCTTTTTTACACAGATGATTATTGATTATTAATAATAGTGTCAAACCATTGAGGAAAAACCTGAGCTCCAGCATCTTTCAGCTTATCTGACAACTGACTAAATTTGAAGATGTGTGGTTTCAGCTAACTCACCTAAAGTTTGCCAGCTAAAGAGTTTAAGTTCATGCTTGTTGGTTCTGGGCTAAAACTGGCAGCTGAAACTGCTTTCCTTTGGTTAAGACTTGCGCTCCCAATCGATGGAACTAAACATTAAACACTGAAAAGCTCGAATACATTCAGTGATGTTAAAATGACGTCATCTGCTCGACCTGTGTCGTATCTACCTGTGCTTGCGGGAGCTTCTGGAGTGGGAGGACTTGTATGAGTAGCCCGAGTACTGCGACTCGTTGTCCATGTCTCGGGTCGGCGGTGAGCGGGCTTTACGAGCCCCGCCTCCTCCTCCTCCCCCCGTGCCGCGCTGCTCGCCGACTCCTCCCAGCTGGCTCTTGCGCTCGGAGATGGACTTGGTGGAGAGAGCGAGGGGCAGCTTGAGCAGGTCAACCTTACTCCTGAGGGAATCTATCTTGGAGGCCGATGAGGAGGGAGCAGGAGAAGGGAGGCGGGAGAGCGGGGGAGACTACAGAGAGGAGGCGAGGAGGGGTGGGGAGAGTCGCAGCAAGAGAGAGCTGAGGAGGCCGTGACCTGAAAGAGACAGAAAGTGATGGTTTCACATCAGCATCTGCAGTGACTCACATACAGATGTTCCTAGTTTTGTCTGCTTTAGATTAATGAGCAAACATCTGACTCACTCTGAACACAGTTACAGTATCAGTTATAAATGCATGTGAACAGACACTAAAATAATTCAGCAGGGTTCATGTGCATGTTTTTAAGTCGTTCTTTTGCATTATGGGCTTTGTGTAATCTACTGAACAAGATACACGTCAATTTTAAACACTGCCTTCATTGTAAACACTGCCTTCATACAGAAAAAAAGAGTTTAAGAAGTAATGTAAGTGTGTAAAACTTAACAAACCAGCTTTTGGGAGGAGAAATAACAAAATCAGCATCTTACAAGAGAAAATTTTTATTTCCAAGCAATTAAATACACTTTTGTTCACTTCCAGCACACTGAGAAGTTTTGCTGCAATACCCTCTCTGACCAGCAGCATAATAGCTAATGTTAGCTAACTTTAGATTGTAATGTTTTAATGTAACGTTAGCACTTATGGATAATAAGGAAACACACTAATTTTGCTTCTTTTTTTTCAGTACAAACAGTACTGAAACAGTTCACTGATCCTCTGTTTTATTTTAGCATTTACTGTTAATTTTGCTATAATTTTTTACTTCTACAGTGGCAAATGTTACATAGGCTCCCTTTTAATATTTAAGGATTTTCTTTTACGCCATTTAAGTCCTGAAGAATTGTTTTGTGTGAATTTTGTACTTCAATAGTTGTAGGTCACAAGTGACTTCATGTTTTTAAAATTTTTTTATGCTGCCATTTTTTGATGGGTGTCTCTTGTAGAAGACACAATAATATCAAGAGACTGTTTGGTTAAACGTAGATTAAACCCACTAACTAACTAACTAACTAACTGACTAACTAAATAAATAAATAAAT
>JAPZDV010000004.1:20054957-20083017 GCA_029814665.1 Acanthurus lineatus | reverse complement strand
CTTTGTAATTTGTGAAACATTTAATAATTTTACCTCGTAAGACCTTTAAGAATAAAACATCTCTGATGTAACACTCACAGCTTATTCACGTTATGTTTAAGAGTCTGAGCACCGCTGGCTGAGATAAAACGACTAAATGGCTTTTAAACTCACTCTGGTGAGCCGTTCACAGAAACAAAGTGAGAAGATCAAACGTCTCTAATTGAGGAGCAACGATAAAGTGACAACTATGTCATTGAAACAACACAATTAACTAAACATTTTAGCTTCAGCTTAGCATCTTATTTCTTCATCTTCTTCTATTTCTCCTGGTAGAAACACAGGTTAGTACCTCTGAAACACGAGCTGTGGCTCTTTTATTATCTCTGAAAGGAGGATGACATCACTCCTGTGCTCCGATCGAGGCTGGTTTGCCAAAATGTGTCACCACAGAAATAAATTACAGTCATAAAGTGCCACTGCGTCAGTCCGTCCAACCTTCATTAATGATCATTTGCTCTTCAGGACAAAACGTCAATTATAAAAGAGAAAAACTGGAAAAGAAGCCATGTTTATTTCTTTTATCAAGGCATCACAATTGGTCATTTATTCCAGCCATTAAATGTACATCCATCAACAGAAAAAAAAAAAAAAAATCAAAACCTTTTTGCATGTTGTTACAATTTTCAGAAGTTAACATCAAAAGAAACCTTGTGAAAAAGGTCCGAACCAAAAACGAGTGCACAAACAGAGTACCAGCTCATTTTCAGTGTCAAAACGCACGTTTTTCTCACTGGATTTGATGATTATTTTGGCAGCTGATCGATATGAAGTAAAGTGTTTATCAGCAACGCCGGACTTCTTGGGAAATTCTTCATCTTCGCCACACAAATATCACAATATGTGAAACTGCAGTTGGTCTAATTACAACTACATAAATGTGTAGTTATATGTGTACTGGGACTGAACAATATAAATAATTAGGATTGTTGTCAACATCCCAGGACCTAGAAGTTATCAAAATATTTTAACACACATCCCCCGAGTTTGCAAAAACCTTAAATTTAGATTTAATTACTTGTTCGTTGACTCAAAAAAAGTGGTTTCTTATCATTAGAACTGATTGATAAGTTAACTATGTCGACAGAGAAGACGGCTACAGTATTGCACATACCATCGCAATCCTCATACAAAGTTCAACCAGTCACACTCATTTGTTTTATTCACACACACACACACACACACTCAGCTGCTCACACACTCGCATCTCACATTTACATATTCACAATCACACACACACACACACACACACTCAAAATAATGCTCAATGTTTAGTGCCTATTTCATGACAGTAAACAAAACATTCTTTCACAACAATAAAAAAAAGAAAAACAAAACAAAACAAAAAAAAACCTAAAAGGAAAACAAATATAAACATCTTTTCCACTGTCAGGGCCCGCCGGTGCCTTGACCAGTGTTGTCTGACCCTGATGAGTCCAGATCCATCCAGGCCGATCCAGTCCAGTCCAGTTCTCATGTCACGCCTCACCTGAGTGAGTCCATAAACATGAAGTCGTCGTCTGAGACAGAAGCCCCTCTGCTGCTGCTGCTGCCGCTGTGTCTGATCTGTACCTACGTGTGTTGTGTTTTGATGAAAAAAGAGGCCGTCCGTGTCTGCTTGGGGATAGAAGTAGTAGTTGTAGTAGTAATCGTAGTAGTAGTAGTAGAAGTAGTAGTAGTGGTCGTGGGCCTGTGTCGTCTCCGTGTGGATCAGTAGGTGGCGTTGGTCGGTTCCCTCCCCGAGCTGAAGAGCATGTCGGCCTTCGAGCTGATGATGTACGTCAGCAGCAGTGATGCAAGCAGCACGCCGACACCCACGCCAAGCGTCAACATCTGGAGGAGTCAGAGGACAATGTTATATTTCCTATGTTGTTTCATTAGTACAGCTCAAAAACACATTAAAGCAAAATAAATCTATATAATATGATCATTTGTTGGCATTTGAATGAAATGTGAACACAAATTTGTATATTATCTCCTCATAATGTTGGTTTTTACATCATTAGCAGCATTAGCATTTATTTGGAGCCCTATTTTTATCTACACAAAGCATTTCTGGGAAATATTTGCCCCTTTTTGCTCGGGTTTTGGTCTCGACCAACCTCTGAGAAAAACATCTGTCTAATTAACTGCAACAGTTATAAGATTTCTGACAATACACACTTTCATTTTATTTATTATTAGTATAAAAACATTAGATTACTGAAGCTTTAAAATCACTTCATGTTAAATTTTAGCGTAACCTGCTTTGGCACCGCCAAGTGGTGGTTCCAGTAATTACACAGTGGCAAACTGCATAAAAAAAAAACTATTTAAATCATTAAAAGTTAAAATAACTACATAATTCCTTCAAATTGTTGCTCTAAAAAGTGACCTGACAGAGAAAACTGAGGTGCAAAGTTTGGTTTTACTTCAGTATGATGTGAAAATGAACTTGTAGAAACTTGAACCATATTAGAGATCCATCACTGTCAATATTAAGCCCGCTTTATTTTTGTTGTTAGAGATCCTTTACTGCTTCTGTTTATGAAAGTCTGCTTTTATGAAAAGCAATCACAAACAAAATGGTTGGAAAATCTGGATGGATCACATTTATCAAGCAGGTTTCAAGTCTGTGCAAGTTGATTCACAAATCCTGCTGACACAAACAAAAAGCTTTAGATTCCAGGAAGGTAGAAACTCTCAAAAATGGTCAGTAGTCATGCAAAGTTTATGCATGTTTGTGTGCTAAACATGCACAACTAACGGTTTGGTCTTTTAAAATCAAAAATGGATCAAATTTAAATGCAGTTTACTTTCTTACAAACCAACAGTTGTCCGGTCAACAAGCCTTGGTCTTTAAACCTCATTTGATGCCTCGAACAGTAAAAAAAGACATTGAGCTGAGTCATGTTTGGTCTATTAAACAAGTTTTTATAATGTTTTTATCTTTCACACTTTATAACTACATGCCGTTCTGTCCATTTTCTGCACATCAGCGTCCCACTTGTTTGTGAATCTATAATTTCCTGCAGCTGTCAGAAACATTTAAAACATCCACGTTCTGATGGCCCGCTCTGTGTTTCTTTGCCTCACCAAGATTATTGCTCTCTATAAAACCACACTGCTTTGGTTTTAGTTCACTTTAAAATCCAGACTTCCTACAGTGTGTGAATAACCAACACACCGCTGCCCGAAGAAACCAAAGGAAATTCCCACTGCACGAGTGTGTGTGTCACATCTGCGTAAACCTGCATCGCGTGTGCTGCCTTCGACTCCGCAGAGTGAAGGATTTACCTCCAGGTCGTGACTGGCCACCAGGAATATGCGTCCTGTGATGCTTTTCCACCTCGACTCCGTCCACGTTGAGTAATCTTTGGAGGTGTACTCCCGCAGGTCGAAGGCCGGGGACAGCGCCTTCGAGAGGCGGACCGTGGAGCGCATGCAGAAACCGTCCCTCTCGGTGCTGTTGGGAAGCGCCGCACCTTGGACCCACATGTAGGAGTACAACTGAGGGGGGGGGACGAGGGAGAGAAGAAATTAATATTTATTTTTTTAAAACAAGTGGAACATTGCGGCGAAGAAGTTTGTATGTTGCAGTTCCAACAGTGAAGTGAGAAAACTCATTATGCTCCTTTATTTCATGTTTATCTCGTGTTGTTTCAATAAAATTACATTTTCAGGGCCAAACTTAAAATGTTGGTGTCATTATCTCCTCAAATCTCATGTTTACTCATATTTTTGTTTCTAGTTTCGACTTTCACAAGCAGCATTTCACATTAATAGATTAACTGATCGATCTGGAGAAAAACAATCAGCAAATATTTTTTCAATTTATTCCTATCATTAATTTAAACAAAATACCAAATATTTACCATGACTGTGACAAGAACAGGTTCAAAATGAGAAGAGGCTCTTTGTTTTAAATGATGGTGAACTGAAGATCTTTAGATTTTGATATTTTGAGAGTTTGTATGAAAAAACAAAGAATTGCGGTGGATCGATTTCTCTGTTCTCTGACTTCTTATGGACTCACTGTTGTTCATTGAATCCACAAAATAAGTCAACTGATAATGAATGAAATTTTTTATTTGAGGCTGCAAACATATCTCCTTTTTCTAAATGTATCTTTTTCATTTAATTTTTTTCAGTTTTATCATATAAAAACAAGAAATACTAACAATTTTAGATACATTTATGATCTTAAATTCGAGAATTTTCTCTTTGAATTTATTTATCTTTGTGGCAGCATCTATCTCAGAATAAATGACCAAACAAAATCAAAAGTAAATTGCGACAGGTCTCACATGTTTGCTGTCTTTGTCGTTCTCGTCCTCTCTCTGGTTCTGGCAGTTCTCCTGGGTGACGTTGACGGTGCTGCCGGTCAGGTTGGCCAGCAAGTGTTGAACCAGGAGGGTCGGTTCGCTGGACTGCTGAGCGACGCCCACGTAGAAGTTGGTGGGTCTGTTGGCTGAAAGACAGACGACAAAAAATTCAGTTGTGTTGTGGAAATAACGTCAGAAGCCACGAGAGCAAATTTATTACAGTCTCTACTGCTCTCTGTCCACATCTGAGGTCAATAATAAAGGAAAAGGTAGTTAACTGTCCATTCGCTCTTTAAAATTACTATATATCAAAGTACAGCAGTGACAGCCACTGTTTCTACAGCAGCTTCAAAATAACACATACTCATTTAAGCTGTGACGATAATTAACTATTTTCGTCCTCTTTTCTATGAGTCTTTTCAAAAAAAGACAAAGAACCAGCTTGTTTCCTAACTTACCCAGATGGCTCGTGAAGTCAGAGGGGAGTAGCTGCTGGAACCAGGAGTTATTCGACCGAACAAGGAAACCGTAAAGCATCCGGGTCACCTGAGTGAAAGCAGACAGAGACCGTCACCTCTGATCAGTTTCAAAATAAAAGACACACTCATGTGAGTGTAACATGGGGGAAATATGAAGAAACCTCAGTCTTTCTGTAAATACAAGAAACTTTCTGGAATAAATAAAATGGAAATTCAATTCCAGTGTCAAAGAAAGAAAGAAAATTAAAGCACCAAAACTACTTTTACTGTATTAAAAATGCTTAGATAACATAACTCCTGACATTTTAAGACATTTTTAAGTCTTACAAACATTTAACAAAGCTGACTGTTTGCAAGACAAAAGCTGAGAAAGACTAAATTTTGTTATCACTCATTTGAAAAAGTGGAACTGAGAAGGAACAGATTTATCAGAATAGTGAACTTGTGGATAAGATTAGTAGCTTGCAAACATATTTTGTCATTCCTGTAAATAAAATCTGACAGTCTTACTATCTGAGGGTCTGCGTTGATGTTGGTCAGCTGCGCTTCTGCTCCTCCTGCCTGCACATACAGAGCCCGAGCCACCATGGTCGCCACCTCAGTCAGAGCCTGAAAGACGCATGAAGACAGACGCAGAAAATCTTCAGCTGATGGTTCACAACAACATCTGCATGAGACTCTACAGGAGCATGAGACAGCTTAAATATTGCAAGCCAAGTTTTAACTGTTTTTAGATCTTTGAGAAAGTAGAACAACAGTGTTTGCACTTGGTTTCCTGCATGGTTTCCTGGGGGTAAAGCCAGAGGAAACACAGAGCATTTTAAGACAAATGTGTGTGTTTTTGGACTGAATTTCAGAAGAAATCATCTCTCTCCTTAAAGTTACGTCTGTCTTAGCACAGTGAGTGCAGCAGAAGTTGTGGATCAGCTAATCTAAGGACACATGAGCGTTGGTATACATTGTTGAAGTTGCAGCTTTACCTTTGCGGTGTCAGTGACGAAGTCCAGCTGCTCCTCCGGCGTCAAGTTCGGTGGGTACGATATGTTCAGATATTCTGCGTTATCGTACATACTCTCATAGAACCTGCACGCAGGACAGGAAAATAAATTAACAACGCATGCCAGATCCTTGACTTGAATGTGACAGTTTGTTTTAAACGGAGAAACTCTGACTCACATGTTGGTGAAAGCAGACTGGTGATCCTCAATAACGACACCTGGGATTGCTCGAGCTCGCAGGAAACGCTGGAAGGACGACGGCGGGAGCGGCTGAGAGAAACCCGGCTCTTCCACTGAGACGCCTGAATCTTTTGCAGCCACCTGCAAGTTTGCAATGAGCTTCTTCACCTGAAACAGAACATTGAGGGGAATGAAAGAAATAAATATTAAACATTACACATAAGTTATACAACACACACCGTGGGCTTAATGCTGCTCCTACACATCATCGTATAATATAATACTCAGTCATTTTTTTAAGTAGGCCCCTAAAAAAATCCAGAAATATCTTTATATTATAGATTTTATATTCCTGACATTTTAAAAACTACCATAGTTAGCACATCTGTTCCTGATTCAGTCCTTTTATTATTTCAAATTTAAAAGGATTTTTGAAAGGAAGGATTTTAATAAATATAATTTACATTTTTTATTAATTTGTTTCTACTCTATTCCCCAATTTTGGATTCAACAATGCACTCTTGTATTCAGTATTCCTGCATGGTGGATACCTTTAGATTTACTTTCATGGATATTATTGTGTACAGTGCATGATTACAATGTTTATAATCTACTCTAGTTGTAATTAATCTCTCTCAACTGTTTGTACATCCTCTCTTCTGGTTTCAACAAAGTCAACACAGTTTATCTAATAAATCTTTCCACCTCACTTCCTTGAGGTTTATTTAGAAACATAAACTTTACTCGAGGATCGTTCTTCATGTCTTGAGGTGGAGGAGCAGTGTTGCATAAAAGAGGAATCCCTTAAACTCTTAAACAGACACAGATACAAACCTCATCATCGACGCTGCTGTTCCTCCTCGACACAGGATCAGAGTGAAGCCACAGTTTGGAGTCAGCGCGTTTTCCCACCTACAGTGAACGAATGAAACACACTGATACATCACACACAAATACACAACATAAACCCTGTAACATTAGAGGCCAAGCACATATTGTTTGCCGATGTTGTAAACAATGGTGAAATAAAAGATTTAACTACAACTATTTTGGCATTACCATCACTGACTTAACTTGAAGTTCTGGCCCAAAATTTACAGATTGTTTAAAATGATTGTTTAAAAGTTATAATATAACAGGAGTTTTTAATAGTTAATTATGGTTTCAAGTCATGATTCATTTGATTTTTTAAATTAGAGATACGTATCTGAGCTACATACTTTTTTTGGGAGAAATTAAGATCTTGAATATTAAAAACATTAAGTGCTAAAGTTGCTCAAGTTTACTCTTTTTTTGTTCAGATAGACTTCAATTTTAAACCATAAATTCCCAGCTTTACACTTTTTGATATCTTTATGAAATTAATGTTGTAGTATTGCTGCAAGTTTTCCAAAAAAATTCAGCCAACAAATTAATTTGCATTTATTTATTCATTAATTTAAAGTCTCTCTACCTATTTCCTTAAATCTGGCGGCCTGCACATGTTAAAGTTGACATCACACACCTGTCCGATCTCCAGTACTGAGTGAACGTTGTCCAGGTCCACAGCGAACTGATTGTTCTGCATATCGTACACCATCCTCGAGCTGCCAATGTAGTCAAAGGTTTCCTGGAGCCAAACAGTCAAACATGAGGAGGGCTGGCAGTGCAGCTAAAAGATCTGGCATGTTAGTGGATCACAGTGATGGAAACAGTTGGTGTGGAAACGACTGACCCCTTGAAAGAAGGTGTAGAGGATGGTGCGGTTGGGTTGAGCCTCCTGGGTGGCATTTCTCAGAGCGTGAGCGGCCGCAAGCAGAGTGACGAACCCAGAGACTCCACTCTGTGCTCCTGGAGCGATGTCAAAGAAAAACGACCTGCTGTCCAACTGAGGGGAGAAAAAAGGAGAGAAGATCCATCAAAGCAGAGATCATATCTGGGTAAGTAGTTCAGTTCAGTTCAGTTCAAACTTGCTGTGACCTATTTTTACTATAACATGAACCAAAATGTGGCCTCAAACATGAAGATGAACCGAGAAAGTTTGGGTGAGTTTTATTCTGTTAATCTCACAAGTCTTTACTTTTGTGAATCCAGTTTCCTTGTTACTTCAGTATTTATTTGTCATTCAACATTTTTCTCACAGTTCCATAATTGCTTCTAGTTTTTTTTTCAAATTGTTTTTATTCAGTAATATGAAGACAGAAAACTGCACAAGAAGCTAAGCCCAGGAAAACTTCCAGTAACACAGACTGTATCCGAGACTGTTAGGTCACATGACCTACATTACAAAGCAGGTCTTATCTTGGACTCGGCTTTGATGCTGGAAAGCTTTCAAAGTGAGTGAGATCACTGCAGAACCTGGCTGAAGAATGGCTTTCATGAACTCACATGGGTATGCCAATAAATAACAAACGCTGCGCTGTAGTAAAAGATGTTGGCACGGACCTTTTAAAACACTTTTAGTTACACTTAAAAAGAAGATGAACTCTCTCCTGTAACTCACCCTGGCTGCTGCTATGACCACACTCTCCCACATCTTGTGGCCCTTGGCTGTGTTGTTTATAGGCCTGGTGGAGGCCCAAACGTTATAGTCACCCAGAGGGTCACAAACCATTTCTGAAGAGATGAGAGACACGGAATAAAAACCAATATGGAGTTAGTTTAGAATTGTTCAAAAAACAGTCAGACCAGCGAGTCTTTTCTTTTATAAGTAGATTTTCTTGTTGAATGGCCTTTAAAATAAAGCAGTTTTTCTCTTGCAACCCATATCATATCTTAAATAGTAAACAAACAGTACGCCTTCATTCGTGTTGTGTACATACCAGGGCTGATGCTGAAGTTTATGTCGTTTCTCCTCATGCAGGTGGCCGTGTCTGTGACGGCAGACATGTGGGAGTACAGCTGCATGGCACACAGAGGATACTGAGGGCTGCCGTTCACAGCGCGGTTATGATCCAAGTAACACTGCGAATACACGAAAGCACAGACATGCAAATGAAGTCTCTTTGTGTGTCGGTTTGTTTTTACATGAAGAGAATAAAACCACAATAATTTTTAAGTATTTTGAAGAATCTCAAATAGTTTTCAATCCTTAGAGCAAGTTAGATCCTATACGACGGGGTCTGGTGTTTTAGCTCAGGGGCACATTGGCAGGTGCGAGCACACTGATGTCTGGGACTAAATTTATCACTTTGACACAGTTACTGAGCTGCAGATCAAACTTGAAACTGCTGTTTACAGAAAAGGTTCCTTTCGTGTCCACTGCCTTCTTATCTGAGAAAGGTAGCAAAGTTTTAAACTCATACAAATAAACTATAACATGAATTTAGCATCTGGACTGTGTTTAAGAGAACAAGAAAGTCACTAACACAGTTCTTTTAAGAGTTTTAAACAGGTAAGATTAACTTGTAGGTCTGTTTTCATCAGTGAGCTCAAACTGAAATGAGACAAAACAGAAGTGAAAGTCACAGGTTGACCACAACGGCTCTTTTCTGAGGGAACATGAAGCCTGCAGAGGACAAAAACCATATGCACACTCTGACTGCATCAGAGGAGAATAATAAAACCTATGAAATATGATCTGTCTGTTTTTCTCACATACGGTGCTGAAAAAGCACCTAATGATTTGTGGATCGTGACAAATCGTCAAGATAATGTGCCAAAACATGTTTGCTTTAGAAAGACGCTGAAACAGCTTTACTGCTATTGCTCCTAATCTCAACCATAACTGGAACAAATTCAGATCAGATTCAACTGTACTGTTTTGTAAAGGATCTTCACACACACACACACACATACCAGAGAAATCACAGATATTTTGTGGTGTTTCAACAAAGCTGAACAATGCAGTTACTGTGAGCACAAAGAGGTAATAAATATCAATAAGGCTGACGGACTAAATTATCAGCCTTTGCAACAAACTTCACCCAGCTGCTGTCACGTTACCTGCCGTATGACCTGAGTCTCGTTGTCGTCTTTCAGAGAGAAGATGGGGAAGTCAAACGCCTCATAGGACAAACCGTTTCCAAAAGGGTTCCACACTGTCTTATTACAATGGGCAAAGGCTGGATCGTAGCTCTCTGTATACACACCTGAGGAAAACACACAAAGAACCTCAGCACGCACAAATGAGAAGGACATTTTGCATGAGCAACAAGAGACATTTAATCAATTACTGACATAAATTTGCAAATATGACTGATAAGCATCTAAAGATTCTATTTTAGAGGACTTTTTTTCACATTTTATCCTTTTAGTATTGATATAATCAGTCTGTGACATCAGTTTCAACAAACTAATGTAGCACTGTGCATTAAAACATAAAAAGAAAAATTTAAATTGGAACACAGATAGAGGAAAAAAAATATTTCAACATATAATAACATCGTTTAATAACAAAACTTGTGTGAATTATTGCACCATGACCTTTTGCATTGATTGCCAGAAGCTGTTAATGCCAATTTAAAAATAATAACACATGCAGCTTTGAATTTATGGCACCTCGGTGGTATTTTACAGTAAATACTGAAGAAATGTGAGTGCTGAGATAGTAAATCTGAACTGTTGGATTAAACATAATAACAGGGTGAAACTACAAGGCTGAAGAAACTGTTCACAGATCATAAATAAGTGAACCAACTACAGCCTTGTTATTTCATGAGCTCTGCTCTCTGAGGAACATAAAACCACAATTAATTACTGTAGCTTGTGTAATACTGAGAGACAAGTTTCAGCAGGCAGACCCCCACCCACCTGTGTTCTCGTTGGGACAGGTGGTGTGTGGAGAAAAGTCCTCAGGCGGGTTTGTGTTCGGTGCCACGACGGCAACGCCAGCCACCCTGTTTGAGCTGTTCTTCAACTTCAACATGATGGAGCTATCAGGCAGACAGTTGGCACGGGGCAGCGGAAACAACACAAACACACGTCAGACGGGCATTTTAAAATGTTGTTCAGTTTTTTCCTTTGCATTAGACAGGTAAATTTCTGTTACTGACAGCTTATGATTGATTACTCTTTAATGTTTTGATGTTGGTTTTCCCTCTCTCCCTGCTACAAGTAGAAAAAAATTATGTAGCTGAAAGGGTTTCATAAGGGCCTGATGAACTTTTGACACTAATTTTTACTTTCATCTGATTAATTGACTGTTTTCTGTTGATCAAATACATCAAAAGTGATCAAAAAATGACATCAAATGTCTAGTAAAACAAAGCAAGATTCAGTTGATGAGTAGATGAGAAGTCAGAGAGCAAAAGGCCCTTATTCTCATTAAAAGTTATAGTGGGTACTCCTACTTCTGCAGGGTGACACATGAACTGTACCTGTTAAAAAGAAAGGACTCCAGGATAACCATGTAAGGTGGATTGGGACCAGTGCTCAGGACCCATTCCAGGTTCTCCTCTGACTCCAGCACATGTAGCACACCCACATTACCCGACAAAGTGGCTAAAATCCAAAACATGAAAAATAAATATCAGCACCTGTAATATGAGCAACAACTGCAGTACATATATGCATAGTTCATAAAAATGTCTCTAAATCTCTAGCAAAGTGTGCCCAGCAGGCCTCTTCTCCATTACTAGAAAGGTTCCACTATGAAATTTATTTATGACCCTCAAAGCCCCATAAATGATTTTTGAGTTTCAAACAATAAATGCCTAAAGAAACACAGAAAATTCCTCAAAAACACAGTTTAGTAGATTGTAAATGTAAATAAAGTAAAAGAAAGACACCCAGAGCCCATGAGGACACACTCTACATTTCTGGTTTGCAAACTGTAACAAGTATTTTTACTTTTCATGAGTGTCCCAGATACATCTTGGACTTTTGGGATGAGTCACTTAAATAATCAAATAATCGCTTTACTCACACTGGCAGCCTATTTGATGTGTTGCATTGAGCAGTCGCACACACGGGACGGTGTAATTAAGATGCACATATATCTTCTTTTCCACTGAATTGCAGCTCACACCTGCAAAAGGAAAGAAAGCACTTGAACACCTACAGGAGAGCTATATGACATTAGGAAACAGCTTTTACTCAGATTGCAAAATACAGAGAGAAAATACTGAAATACTGTTTTTAAGTTAGTGGTGTGTAATATAAAAAACTGTATTTTATTTAATAATAAAAGTACTTTATCAATTAGAGGTTTGAGCCTAGTTGTTATATTAAGTTGTGACAGTTAAAACCTACACACAATTGTCAGTTTTATTAGTACATCTTGCCTATTTTAAACAAATATGTGGTGTTTCAACAAACTTGGACCATGCTGCAAATATGAGATCTTTCCTCAACATGTTTGTCATTGTCTCAAACACTTTTTACTACACTAGATCACACTTTTTATAGACAGTTATAAATCTTATACTACCGGGCAGTAAGCAAAGATTTTCATGCAGAAAATAGTTGTCCTGCTTGGGTCACCTGTTAGTCCACTAACTGTTACAGCTCTCAGAAAAATTGCAGTAACGTGAAAGTGACATTAAAAAACATCTTAATTAAAAACGAAAGTGCTGTCTTGGTGGATCACCTGCATGACGAATTAATTAGGACACTGTAAAGACTTGAGAAGCGACCCGATTTGTGCTTCCACTACTTTGTGTGTTGGGTGATAACCTAAACAATATTAAACGACAACAAATTGAATGTAGTTTGGCGTGATGTTTCAGCCTTTTAATCCCCTCGAGCACCGGGCAGCAGCAGCGGGGGAATCACGAGCAGTCACGCTGATGCTGTGTTGCTCTTATCAGGAGGGCAGACCCAATCTGTTACCGTCTTCAAGAAAAGTCGTCGAAAACACTTGGATAAATGTATATTTCTGAGCTTCTAGTTGATGGAAATTGGTCAAGAATCCTCGCAACGCTAAACCACATTGTACAACTTTTATCAAATAACCCGACATTGGATATTTAAACATAACAGGGCAGTTTTTGCTAACGCTAACTAGCTTAGCATCCGGCTAGCCCGAGCACAAAGAAGCCCACTAAGCTAACCGCCTTCAAACATAGAGACACTCCGCTCATTCAGAAATACGCAGACATGCAAAGTGAACAGAGTTAGAAAACTACTCACCGACGAGTAACAGACAAACTAACAAATCAACAATCCATTTGCTCGACAGCAAACCCATCTTCCTGGTTTGGAAAGCAGAAGTATACAACATCAAGGAGTTGACATGGAAAACGTCCGGGTTCCGCTGTTTGGTTCCGGTCTCCTGACAGGAATTCACCTCTGTCAAAATGGCAGCTCCAAAACTCTCCAACGGGTGTTAAAAATATTCAAGTATTTTTTTTTTAAATTAGGTTGGGTCGGGTTAATCATTGGATAAATGTAAAAGGAGGATTTTTTTTTCCCTCTCCCAACACTTCCTTGTTTTTTATCTAAATGACCATTGCAATGTCAACTACAATCATGACTCAACTCTGAAATCACTGTTCATTACTCGCTGACTCACTCCTGTACTGCACTTTGGCTTTACCTTAACCACTTTTTTTACAAAAAAACACGTAATTTTTCACACATCGCCCACACATCCACGCACACAAGAAAAAAAACTCAGCATTTTTTATTGATTAACAGGCATTTTTTATTTCTGTCCCCAGATACACAGAGCAGCGCTGCTTACTTAATTATTCATCTCATACAAGTCAGGAAAGAGACACCAGTGGGGTTTTTACAGCTCTCATAAAGTCACAGCACAGAGATGAAGCAGCAGCGCTTACAAGAAAAAGCTTTTAGCAGAACAGATGATACACTGAATAAGATAGTTAAAAGGATGAAAGAGGTTTCACATCACTGTGAGCAAAACGTAGATCTCTGCTTTCATTTCTCAATAACTGCGTTGTTTCTACAGAGTAAGTGTGGATGTGTTTATCAGAACAGATCGTTCTTCTCTTCGTCTCGTCTTCTTCACCTCGTCTTAACGGAACTGAAGAGGACTCACGCGCAGACCGATCACATCCTTTCCGATCTCGGTCACCTGGAAAATAAGGTAAAATCAAAAGTTGGACAGGTGAGAACAATGAAAAAAAGATTAGCAAGGAACAACCTCTTTCTTTAGATTTTGCCTTTTAATGGATACTGACAGAAGACACAAACATAAACTCAACCACCAGGAGGCCACTGAACAATCATTTTAAGATTATATATAATTAAACTGTTCTTGTATTTGCCTTTAACAGTTTCTTATTTATTCACGTGACTTTGTAGACTCCTATATGAAGGGAATTAATCTAAATATTAGTGAAAAATATGTGTTTAAGGACCCACAAATAAAAACCTCATATTATTTGTGTATAAATTTAAGTGTTCAGAAATTAGTCCTCTTTATCCTCAGATCCTCAGAATTCTCCAGGTACTTGAAGTTCTTTAAAATCCCTAACATTTGTTTTTAAATTGTTCATTTTTACAACTATGAAGACAGATTTCCCTCCATATTTCTTTAAATCTGATGATGCAGAACGCTCTTTGTTATAGTTTGTAATATAAAGTCAATATATCGATTTTAAGAGCTTTTTAGATTGGCTGGAAAGTGACTTTTATATTGATTAAGACCTACCTGTGTGACCCTGCAGATCTGGCCTTTGTACGTAGGACAGTAGCAGGCTCCAGACAGAGGGCACTTCTCAACAGGACGTCCACGGTACAGAGGGACGAAGGAGGCGGCGCACAGGTCGAATGGGTTGTGGGGGTCGTAGTTCAACTGGTGGGCGTCTGTCGGGGTTTTCTCACAGGCTGCCAAAATCTTACGGGTCTAAATGGAACAGACAACATTTAACATGATGGTAAGAAATGAGAAAATAATAAAGTAAAGACTAGTTAGTCGAAGAGGAACATTTAAAGTGGACCAACCTGCTGTGCGACGTTTGTATTCGGCCCCAGCTCAAGCAGGCGGCGTGCAAAGCCGGCGGCCGTCTTGAAGTTTCTCAGTTTAAAGAAGAGGTTCAGAGCCGTGCGCAGCACCAGCACCATGTGCACTGGCTGCAGGTTACAGTGGGTGAAATAAGCAGCCATCTGTAAGGAAAACACACACACATACACAAGAAAAATTAGTCAGTCCACAACAACAACAACTTTGACATTGAAATCAAGGTGCAAGCTGCAGATTCTTACCTCACACAGCCTCTTCTGCTCCTCCAGTGTGTCTTTAGGCAACTTCTTTCTCTCTGTCTCCATGGTCAGACCCACTATGTACTCTCTGCAGATTGTGATCAGCTGCTGAGCCTGAAACACACAGGTGACCCAGACACATTTAATCTTCAGATTTCTAAATGAATCTTTGTGCAATAACTGCATTTCTTTATCTAAATGCACAATGAGCAGCCACACATGGGTCAACAGGACACATTGTAATGATTTACGCTGCATTCGGAGCTCACCTCTGCGATCTCCTGCTTGTTATCAACCACCAGCAGAGGCACAGACAGCAGGATGGCTCTGAAGCGCTCGACAGCCTCCTCAAACCGCCCGGCTGTGGTCAGCTGGTAGCACTGCTGCAGGCGGGCGATGAGGTCGGAGAGGCGAAGGCCCACAGCGGGCATCCCCTGCTTTGCCCCACAATCCTTAAATTTAAAAAAAATCAAATACAAATTGATGTTTGTTGGTAAAGGAACATACGATGATTCTTATCAAGAGGTGACAAAAACTAACAGCTGTACCTTCCAGTTTCTCTGGGGGTGACCACGCAGGCAGGGCAGGGAGGGCAGCCCCAGGTAACAGGTGCGCCCCCTGGACAGAGTCTGCATGAACAGCGACTTGTAAGGGCCGAAGTTCACAACTCCAACCTGGTCGTGGAGCAGCTGCGATACAAAGGGGGGAAAGTGAATGTCAGTAAATCGCATGAATTTCCCATATCTGTCAGGAAAAATAGGCATGAAACCAACAGCAGATTGTGAAAGTGTGAACATACTCTCATGGCAGTTTCGAAAGAGCCGGCCAGGATGTGGTCCACTGGCAGCTGGGAGTTGTTGCACCACATCTGTGTAGGACTCATGCCCTTGGTCGGTGGGACGAAGAATCCATCTTCTGCTCCTCCTCCTCCACCAGCCGGGATGTCCTGATGGTTGGGAGGAAGAAATTGTGATAAGAAATCAGTTTAAGTGAAAGGATTTGAGAACTCAGTAGACTATTTTATTGTTTCAGGATGAAAACAGAGGAAAACAACAAAATCTGGGCTTGGATTGAGATGAAATCTACTGATGCTCTACTTGTATCTAGCATTAACTGTGTTTTATTGACGGTGGGGTTTTGTAATTATGTAATCCCTCTTACCAGCTCTGGAGGAAGGTCCAGGTCCTCCTCCACCTCCCAGCCTCCCCCCTCTTCCTTCCCCATTCCTTCATCCCCTAATCCTTCCTGGGCATCCATGAAGCCATCTGGGAGACACAAAGTGATGGAAGAGAATAAATATTACATCACACAACTCTGCAGTATTAATTATGTGATCCAGCCTGCTCACTGAAAGGTTTTAATTTAATTTAATTTACCTTCATCCAGCTGCAGCTCAGCATCGTCTCCCCAACCCTCGCCTCCTGTAGCATCCATGTCCAGGTCGGCAGCCATCTGACCTGCTTTCCCTACAGAGGGGAAAAAAGAAATGTCAGCGACCACAAGTTTCTACAACTTACACAAGTAATTTCATTTTATTTTTTAATCCAAACACTTGAAAACACTTTTCTCTTGTGCATAATAGCAAAACAGTTAACTGAAATGAGCCATAATAGTGCAAATGTCTTTACTGAAAGCTGCATGGATACTATTTTATTAAATATGGCATATGTATATGTTAATCTGTCCTTCATCAGCACAAATAACTGACCCTTTGCTGCAATGGCTCCCTCAAAGAAGCCCTTTGATACAGTCAGCAGAGGCCAGTTGGTGTCCAGAGGGTTGATGGGTGGAGGAGGCTGCAGCAGCTGTGCATTGGGATCAACCTCTGGTACCTACAAGACACACGATCCACCATTATTTTATCGACAGCTAGCTTTTATCCACTCACATGAGAGAGTTTATTGTCATAACCTGAACCTGAAATGTAAAAAAACCTAAAACAGGTAAAAATGTGGTGCTCAACTGAAAAAAACAACTGAATTAACTGTTTCTGTTTCAGACTGCATTTAACAGCTGATCATATTATGTATATGGAGGTATGAGGAATGTTTTTCTGAACACACCGTCTCCTTTTCTGGGTCAAAGGTCTCTTTTAGTGCCTCAGCTTCCTCATCCAGCCCATGAGTGGCTGCAGTCAGATAAGCCAGAGACTCTGGAAACAGAAACACAAACAGACACACAAACAGTTCAACATGTCGGCCTCTTCTTTCATTCTTATTAATAAAAGTTTTTTCTAAGTACATTCTGGTAAGTTGGAAAATTTAAACGATTGAATCTGAACATATCTTAAGAAGGTATCATTATTGCGATTAATTTAGTCATTAATAAAGTTGCATCATGCCTTACTCTTCAGCTTACAAGCAGGTTAGTGATTATTAAACAGTATAATGACACCAGACTGATGCATCTTCGACACTTGAACTCACTCTGTCCACAGTTCTTCAGGATGCGAACTCGCTCACTGACGTCTCCCAGGTAGAGAGCCGCCTGGTAGTGACCACTCATGTCCTTCCTGATCTCAGCTACAAACAAAGAGTTCACAGTTATTAGTTCACTGAGACACAAACCTACAACAACATCACTACATCTGTGGCACAGTAAATAATCCTTTTAATAAGTGTCTCTGTCTCTTACCGATCTTCATCATCTTGCGCAGCTTTGCCAGGTTGCCAGTGATGAGGTAGAGGAAGGTGAGCTTGTCGAAGTTCTTGGTCCTCTGGTAGCACATTTCCACAACCTGGTGGTGCCCCTGCAGCAGTGCTGCTTCACCCAGACGCTCCCAGCAGCTGCGCTCATCCAGGGCCTTGGCAGCCTCCAGAGCCACCTGGAAACACAGAAGAGAAATGTTTAAAAAGTGTACTTGAACCTGAGTCTCATGCAAAAATTAACCAAAGAGCAGAGAGAGAGAATGCAAACTACAGCTGATAAGCTAAAACTGTGGTAGAGCAAATTCATTACATAAACTGCAAGCAGTGTTTAATACAGTTTGTCCAGCAGAAACTCACCTCGATGTTTCCACATTCCAGAGCCAGACTGAAGCGCGTCTTCTCATCTTTGACGAAGTGCAGCGCCACCTCTGGGTAGCCCTTCTTCTGTAGGTAGGCGATGATGGACTGGCCCACCAGCTTGGCATTACGCACCATGTGGAGCACCTGAAGGGACGAGGATTTGTCAAAACCAGTTAAGTTTAAGAGCTAAATGATTGCTGCTGTTAAATTAAAGTTAAAGCACCTCTGGAATTGACATTCACATTAGTGTCCTACAATGTTGTACATTAAATAGAATATCATAAAGAAGCAGAAACACCAAAGATTCACCTCCTCATATTTGCGGTTGACCAGGGCGAGTTTAAAGCGGTACTCTGTGGGGTCGATAGTGAGGACGCGTGGCCTGCACTCCCTGTCCAGACAATAAACGCTGTTTCCTCTCACACGGGTCACATAGATGGGCAGGTCCAGGGTCCTGATGATGCCGTGATCACTGCAGTGCAACACAATGAAAGTTTCATGTTAGACATTTTAAGAAAATAAGTGGATGAGTTTGCTTTTCTCACCATAAATCCTTTACAACGGATGTTACAAGTTTCTCCGTTTAGGAAGGACACAACTGACAGAAAGCTTGATTTATTGTTTTCATTAATGCGAACAAATTGTATTTATTATTGTATCATAACAAATTTGTTGTTTATGTCAAAGAAAAGCAGTACTGCAGGATGAATTAAGTGTTTGTGATGAAAGAAACGTTTAACTTTCATTTTTAAGAACATGTACTGCCAAACTCTCTTGTGAATTCATCATCCAACATTTGGTCTGACGAGCGTTCACAGTTGCTGTGCTGCTGGTTGCTTTGCACTACAAAAAGTGCTTTCATCTAAGAAATCAGGTCAATCAGACACCAAGTGGGAAATGTTTGCCCACCAACAGCCTGATGCATTTATCTTCACTTCCAGTATTCAATGTCTGTTCTACATTTCTGGTTTTCAAAGTAAAACTAAGATAAAGTGTCAGGATCTGCTGCTGTGGCCTGTTCAGAGTGGAGGCAGTTGACCTGTCTGATTACAAACTCGTGTCAGCTGCTCAGGTAAATGAACGCTGCACTTTCTACAGCAGCACATACCCAGAGGTGAGGGCGTATTTGATGTGGTTGGAGGTGGTGTAGATGAAGACTCCACTCTCGTCCCAGGCTCCACTCTTCACCCTGATGTTCTCGTGAATGTTGCACAGACTCTCCAGCTTGCGGTTGCAGATCATGATGGCTGATGGACGGAAAAGAGAGCAGAGAAGATTCAGACTGTGTGTTTATGCCATAACTTTAAAAGAATCGCTGGAGGTTAACAAGCAGACATTAGTGGTCTTGTTGTAAACAATAACAGTATCATTTTCAAGCCAATTCACTTAGCTGTAGCATGACCTGCTTAATGATGCTTTTACAAACATTTCCACAAACTAAATCCTTACAGAGCATCTTCTGCCTTCTGTAAACATCTTGGACCTTTAAGAGCTTTTTCCTCTGGAGTTGAAAAAGTATCTCCCATTATCATTATCCCAAGAAAATTATTTTAGCAGCCTCATATTGAGCAAGATGGAAATCAAATTAGTGCCTAATGCTGGTTAATCAGGTTATACAAATGCTGTCCAAACAAGGCTCATGTTTCAGTGATGCTTCAGAGCTTCAGTCCGAGCAGCACAAACATGTTTTGACGACAAAAGAAGATAAAGATGTTGTGAATCTGATAGGTTTGCTCGTCTGAAGACGATATTCTTTATCTACCCACCGTGTTTAGCCAGCAGAGCCACGTGGCTGGTGTCTGCACTCCACACCACGTACTTGACTTTGGAAATCTTAACAGTGGCCAGAGAGCGTTTCTGCTGCACGTCGAACAGCGTGACGCCGTCGGCATCACGCAGCAGCAGCGAGCCCGTTCCAGCGTAGAAGATTTCCTCACAGCTGGGCACCTGAACCTTCTTCACGATTTCATTCTTCAGGTTCTTAATGAGCAGCTACAAAAGGAGAACGAAAGGTTAACAAACACTTCTATAATTTTCCATAATAAACTGCAATGATGGTTTAAAATTCTGAATTTTTTTGGGAACAAAACGAAGGGTTAAATAAGTAAAACTGTATGTCCTTAAGAAATATTATACATAAAACAGAAAATTACTTTGTAAACTTCCTTCCACTGATGAGCTACAGCAGCCTGTATGAACCCAGTTTAATCCTGATCCTTATCAAGGTAAGATTTTATAGCTATAAAAACATTAACTCACTCTCTACACTTGCTAACAGACTTACAGAGTGCATACGATCCAGAACAGCAAATCTGTTCCTGGCCACCCAGACTGCAGTCAGACCAGAGGACCTCTTCCCTTCAGGTGCTAAGAAAAAGACATTTTCTGTGTTATTTTAGTCATCAAACACAAAATATTTTAAGAGATTCAACCTGGTGCCACCCAAACAACAACTCACAGTGTCACAAAGATTCAGTAGAAGGAAAGACAAGACATTTAACTTCACATAATCACTCTAAAGAGATATAATATAAAAAGGATAAGTGATCAACAGTTAATTAAACAAAGTGTGTGGAAAAAAAACAACTTTATTAACAAGTTTATTTACCATCTGGGTTCTGAGAGTCACTTTCTTTGGGAATAGAGTACAGGTCGTAAGTGCTGTTCTCCAGGTTGGTCGCCCTCTGCAGGAGATTAAGAGCATTACATATGAAAATATATATTGCAAAAAATAAAGTGTTTGCATCCACCTTTAAGATTTTAATATTAAGCTCATTTTCAGGTTCAAACTTAATATTTGTGAAATATTTTTCTATCATACTGTGCAAACTGTAGCAACTATATTTCTCATCCATCTACTTGCTCTGTTTTGGTGTTTGTCTCTTTAAAGCTCACCTAAACAAAAAAGCCCAGTCACAGTGGTAGCATTTCTTTGGGAAGTGACTGCATAACTGTGAGATTAAAACCTTACTAAAGTCCTGACAGCTTGTTTGAAGTTTCTGCATTGCTAACTTGCATTTCTATGCAGATTTAGCATTTTTCATACTTCCACAGCATTGAAAGGATTCATAGTAGATAGCACCTAAACATTTTTCATAATAAATCTAATTTCTTACAATATGTAACCTTTTAAGAATTGACATAAAAGATACTTACAGTGCAGAGCAGGACGGCGTTCTCAGCAGGGTTGTAAGACATACTGAACACCGGGAACTTGGACCCACTGGAGCAAGATAATACAAAAACACAGTGTGTTATGCTCGCAGTATCAGAATACTCAAACGAAAGTCTTAAATCAGTGATACTGAGGGCGAGGTTGGGGTTCACTGCATGTAACAAACATTAGAAAAGACCTACCTGCGCAGCTGCATGACAGCCGTGTCCTTGCTGCTGTTGAAGTCCAGCTGGCGGAGGAAACGGTCCTTGACGTAGTATAACATGTTGCCGTGCACAGCGTATGCAGGACGCTCACGCTCCAGCTTGAACACAATCATGCCGCTGTCATGACCTGAAGGAGACACAAAGGATCTTTAAATGTAACTTCCACATTCACATAGTCATTCACCTAAATGTAAGACTTAGTTTAAATATGAGAGTCTTTCCACTGTGGGAGGAGTAGAACATTTTTATGCCCAAAAAAAAGTCAGAAATGTTAAAATGAAGTATTTTTATGTTCACACCTCAACACCAAACTCATGAACAGGGTATTGTGTACACAAAAATTAGACTCCTGTTGACTCTGTTAAATGAGTACAGATGCAGACCAGCGTCACCACCTACCGGCAGCAAACAGGTTGAGGTTTGGGTGAGCCCCCAGCACCCAGAAACGATCGTGGTCCCGGCGGAAGGTCTGCACTCCGGTCCTTTTGGACATGTCCCACACCCGGATGCTCTTGTCCTCAGAGTTGGACAGGATGAGCTCCTGGCGCGGGTGGAAGACGGCGCAGGACACGTTGTTGTAGTGACCGCGGCACGTATCCAGCTCCCAAGCTTTGGATTCTGGACCACAGAATAAATAATGAAGTGTGGAAACAGAAACAACAAACAAGCAAGTTTTTGGTGGAAAGTCAACAGGACTTCAGTTATAATGAACACTTGCATTAAAACTAGTGAGCCTCTTACCGTTCATTCTCCAGATTTTGACCTGCCTATCGTCGGCCCCTGACACAATGAGAGGCATGCTGGGATGGAAGGCAGCCCAGTTGACCCCGCGGTCGTGACCCTGAACATGGATACATGAAGTCATTTCATGCAAACCCAACTGACAATACATCAATACTAAGCTGCTTGACTACAAGATCTCTGAACAGCAAATACTGACTGATGGTCTCTGAGAAAAATGTAATTAAGCATCAAATTAAAACAAAATGAAACTAAACCACTATTAACCAGCAGCATTTTTTTTAATAATGGAAAAGCTTTATTTTTACTGAAAGACAGTTATTGAAGTTGTAATCCCCTTTCCGCTTCTGTACATCACCAACAGTGGAAGTGGAAAAACCCCGAAGATGAGGGTGTGACTGTGCCTGGTTATGTGGCGTCTTCCAGTGGATGACACACCACAGTTACAGATGTTACAACCCAACCCAGGCATTGGCATTTTATTTACAAGGATGGGACATTTCTGAACCTCAAGGAGTAATAAATCAGAACTTGGAAATGCACAGAATAACATGATGTCATTTAGAGAGCTGCCTGTTCCTGAAACACTGAGCCCAAAACCTCTTTTATTGGTATTTTCCATGAACAGCTGAAACTTGGAATTGGTGACGATTTGGAAAGTCTCTTTACAAAGCACGCTTGTTTCTATTCAGCCTTTCAATGGACACTGCTGCTTTTCACATTACAGTAGCATCACTGGAAAACTTTCAGTGCCATTGAAGGAATTCCTTAAAAATTGTCGCTTTAAGCCGAAAGAGTGTTACAGATAAGACATGTTTTGATGCATTTAAATGAGAGAGACCACTGATGATATAATCCCAGAACACTAAAAGAGTTGAATGAGGACAACACATATGAAGATTATTTACCTGTCATTCATCTGTCAAATTAAAGGTTGATTCACTCACACAACAATATATAAGACTCTAAAAAGAATAGGAAAAAAAATCTAAATTACAAAATGTAGAGTCAGTGCTCACCTCAAGGACATGCTTGACAACAGCATCTGAGGCGCCAAACAAGTCAACACCAGAGATGCCGCGCACCTCCGTCTCCACAGCGCCAGGAGACAAGTTCTTCTTCCTCAGACCTGGAACCAACATTCAGGGCATCGTGTGCAAGGAAGGAGCCATATTCATGTTACACAGGGTACAACCACAGTACAGGGGAGGGAGAAAAACACGTAAAACAAGACACAAGTTATTAAAATAATCAAATATGAAGATTTATCATTGGAGAAGAGAGACGACAGAGGATAATTATAAAGGAGGGAGAACTGTTGGACTACTGAACACACACACAGGGTGAAAACACACAAACACAACCTCTGCTCTCTCATTCCACACTAACTTGAGTCTGGAAACAATCGTAGCTAAAACAGGGATGTTGATTGGGTTAATAAATCACTTACATACAGATGAAAAACACAATTAATCATGATTTGATTGGACAGCAGAGCAAGATACCGATTATTTCCCAGACTCAAATGAGATTAGGAAAAAAATTATTGAGAAAGCACAGCTTGCATTCATGATTCCTGCCCATTGAAACAATGTGGTGAACAGATAGTTCAACAGCATGAAGAGATGACAGAGGGGGACAGAAATGGCACTAGGAACCCATGTGCAGGTGTGGATGTTTCCAGGGAGAGCATGGGATAAGGAGGACGCAGGGAGCGCGTGGACTTGGCTGATGGGGTGGGGGGGTGCTTGGAGGTGTAATGACGTGCTCTGATTGGGCGTTGGATGTCAGAAATTTAGTATGAGTATGGATTTTTTTGTTTTTTCAGAGGCTCATGCATGTCTTGGCACAGATGTTGAAGTTACATGCAGAGTTAAAGAATGTGACATGTTAAAGTTTTGGTTAGAAATTAAGTTGATAAAAATATGACAACTTTAGCTACAAGAAATACAAACAGTGGTGTAAATTTCAAGTTATATCTGGAGTAGCACAGCCAGGCGTGCAGATGTCATGCCAGGAGGAGTATAAAAACATTTTAAAAGTGGTGTTAAGGAAGTTTGACTTTGTTAAAGAGACACTTTCAAACAAACGATAAGTAACAGCTGTTTTTCTTGACCTAATGTAAACCAAGAAAATACAAAGATAACAATATGGGTTTCCTATAAGGGAAGTATGAGAGAAAAATGACCCTTCTTTCATGCTAAATGGATGCAATGCATGAAACATGGCAAGTTTAGCTTGAAAATTCGAAGCCCTGTGATGACATTTTATGATTTTGGAGGTCATAAAAAATGTATGCATAAATATTATCATGCTCAGTGTTAAACTATGCAGAAGCAAATTAATTTCCAGGACTGAGGAGACAGTGACAGAGTGATCTTATGCAAGTTCACATGTAAGAAAGTGATAGTGGATGTGAGACAGTTTAGTTAGTGAGAAGACAAGAGACACAAAGCAAGACACACCATTAACAAACAAAGATCTTAAAAGCATGCAGAGGCACAGAAACACTTCATCCATTTTATATTTTGAATCTTTTTTAACCACATCGTACAATTCTCTAATCTGAAAACTTTTTCTTCATGAAGAACCCTTATTTTAAGTAGTAACAGGACAGACAAACCGGAGTGATTATCTGTTATTTTTTTTATTTTTTTTTTTGAGATAATCTGCTCCTATCTGCTTTCACAAAGCTAATAAACAAAAAAATCAGCCGACCCAGTAGCAGGCAGCCTTGTCAGTTTGGCTGTTGTGGAACAAAGTAGCTCCCTCTTGTGACTTAAGAAGGTGGTGATATATCAGCCATTAGCTGTTCTGCTCTCGATACTTTGGCATCAGCCATTGAAAAACAATTGATTGACTGCAAATTTACAGTCTAGTATTTCACAAAGAAATATTACATTATGAATTCTTCTGACATAAATTTCCTTTGTAGCCTTTGAAAGGAGAAGTGTTTCTGCAAACAGCCCACAGAGATTTGTCCTCTACAAGTAGGAGAGGAAGAAGAGTTGATGCAGAAATCGATATTGTTTCTGCTTCTTCCTCATCCTTTATACCATTCTGCCCTCCCACCCCCTTTTCAACACAGCCCACAGTCCTCTGGTTCACCATCCTTAGACTCTCACCGGAAATATCCCACACTCGCACAGTCTGGTCCAGACTGGCTGACACCACCAGGTCTTCAGATGGATGGAACTGGGCACACATCACATAGTGATTATGTCCAGTCAGCACACTGTAGATGAGAGGGAGAGAGGGGATATATTCAGTGGTCTGAGCGTGTTTTGTGATAAGATTTATGTAAGATATGAGATCTGTGTAAATACCCAGTATTTAATTATTTTTTATAAATAAAAAAACATCTTTTTAAACTGTGCTTCCTAGATTAAATAAAAAGAAGTGTAACTTACCAGACGCAGGTCCTGGACTGCCAGTTCCAGATGCGAATGGTCTGGTCATCCGAGGCACTCAGAATCCAGGGATACTCCTACAGAGAGGGAGAGGATTAAATTAACACACTCATTTTCAATAGCCCTCTTTGTATGGACAACAAGATACCAAGTCCTTGTTGCTCTCTACTGTGAAATTGTTGATGAAATTGATAAGAAGCAGATGTACTTTAAAGCGGCAGAATAACTCACATGGTGGAAGAAGGTTGTTCTGATGTAGTCGAGATGTCCAAGGAGAGTGAAGAGGCAGCGCCTCAGCTTGTAGTTCCACACCTAGTTAATATTACACATTGATGTAATTATATGAAATATTAAAGCAATGAATGTTGTAATCCAGATGACATAAAAATATCACAGTACTGACCATTAAATATAACATCTCTTACATCTGAGGTAAATGTTTGGACCTCAAAGACTCTTGAATAGATATTTTGTCAGCATATTTGATATGAACATCTCAGGGACAAATATTATTTTTGATGCAGAGCAGCATCGTTAAAAAAATGAAATGTTAAAATGGCCACATTTGCTCACACCTTCCTTGCAACATGCCAGTCCAAAAGCAGTCTCACCTTGATTTTGTAGTCATCTCCTCCAGATACAAACAGAGGCTGCTGTTTGTGGAAATCAATTCCTCTCACGGGGCCTGTGGGTGTACACGCATCAGTTACACGTATGCAATCCATTTCACGTATCAATAAAGAACACTTTGTGAATGTTTAAATAATAATTTACTCCATCAGCAACATCACTGCCTTACCATCGTGCTCGTCAAACTTGTCAATCAGTGTGCACATCCGATAGTCCCACAGCTGGATGACTCCATTGTGCAAACTTGCAAGAACCCATGGCCTCTTAGGATGGAAACTCAGGCCTAAAATATGAGACAGTCGATCAGCTTTTTCAAGTTATCAGTGGAGAACGAGCTATTAGCTAGCCTTAACATCAGCAAAGATACATGGAAAGTGGTCATGTTTAGCTAAAAAGTCTAACGTTTATTTGTTACGCTAGCTAGATAGCTAAATAACTGTACAAGTAGTGTCGGTCCAACAACAGATGTGACATACATCAGTTTAAGTTAAAAGTTTAAGGTATGTGAACCTCTAAAAACAAGCAACTTTGATTTCATTCATTTATAAAAAAAAGCTTTTAAGAGATAACTAACTTACGTTAAACCTATTTAACGTCAGCTAGCTAACGTTAGCCACTATGCTAACTGCAGCTGACAAAATCTTACCTTTGACACGGGCTGACTTCGTTTCAAATTTTGTTAACATCGTCGCTTGAGAGTAATGTAAGCAGTATATTTAATGCTGTTATTAACTGTAACTCCAAAATATGATGAAAATCAGATAAAATATTCCAGATAGCTGAGCTCAGGCGGCCTGATCGCCTTCGCCCATTTAGCCGATTCTCCTTTTTCCTGACACGTAGCTTGTTCTGTCTTCCGGTTTGGTGCAATAAAGTTTTGCATTGAAAATTTGACGCAGAAAGCTCCACGGCGGCGGCAGCTAGAAATACAACACACAGAACCGAACTGATATGAACCATAATTACCGTCCATTAACATAACAAGTCTAAGATCCTATATCTACAGTATCTGCTGATGATATAGACTTACTTATGAAACGAAGGCTGAGCCATTGAGAAAACGGAATCATCACAGGGTCTGTTTAGGAGCTGCTCTGGAGCTTTCAGTCACATATAATGATCTTCATCTGTACATGGAGTTTGCCTTGTCAATTTGGATTGTAGGTGTTAAAGTATCCATTTTTTCTTAGCACATAAAGGACTCTTTGGCCATTTTAGCCTAAAGGCTCCTCTTGTTAGGTCTCCTAGGGCTTTCAGTCTGTTAAAAATCCTCAAATTAACTATATATGCTCTGAGAAACATAAAACCATAAACATCTACAATTTTAACAACTTTGTGGATCCAGAGATTAGCAAAATATCCACAAGAGCTACTAACTGCACCTCGTGGTAAAGCTGTTTTTTTCAATTTATACAAACAGTGGATGATGTTGGGCATAAAAAGTCTATTGAAGAAAGAAGAAAAAAAGAAGAAAACAATCTCAACTCAAAGGTTCATTTCCTGTCTACTTCAGCTTTCTTCTGCTTCTCATGTTCATCAGTGGATGCATTTTTCTTGGTTGAGCAAACTGAAGTAAAAAAGTGAGCAAATTGTAAACCATAATGGGAAAAGTTAGCTAAAATCTTGCAACATCTTCACCTCAAGCAGGCTTGAAAACAGGTCAGGGGTGAAAAAGGTGAGAAGGTTATGACCCCTCCAGGGGGGTCCAGGTACATGCTCCCCCAGAAAGAAAATTTTGAATATTTCATATTTAAAAGCATCAATCTGATGCATTTTGAGAGAAAAATCAAGCAGAATTACAAG
>JAPZDV010000004.1:20036943-20047830 GCA_029814665.1 Acanthurus lineatus | reverse complement strand
CTGCATCGTGTCCGGTGGACGACTCTCCTGCTCCCGACGCCATGATGTTACCTTCTTCTGCCTGACACCCACCTAGCAGGTCTCCGAAAATTGACGTTTCTGTTGTGAAAAAGTCGCGGAAACTCGTGCGTCATGGCTACGTCGTGGATTTGGGATTAGCGCCGTCTGGTGGCAGGAGTGAACATCACAGATGTACTGTAAAGAGACTGGTTTCAACCTATGTACAATTTCTAGGCACTTAATTTGAGTATTTACATTTTATGCTACTTTAAACTTCTATTAAATTACGTCCCAGAGGCAAATATACATTTTTTTCTGTTAATTTTCGTAAGTAACTACTTTGCAGATTCAAAATAATAGGCCTAATCCAGAATTAAATCAGCTAATAAATAATGATTTAGGCTATTGATAGGCCTGTAGACTACAAAAGGCTACCTATTATTGGTTGAAATCGCCCTCACCTTTGTCAAAGTGGTGCTTACATATAATGTATCACTTTTAATAATTCAATAATATAGATCTAAACTATTTTTAATTTGCAATTCTACACAATGACTAGTTTTAATTTTGGTCCTTAAGGTACATTTTGATGGTTATACCTTTTGTAGCCCCACTTTAACATTAGGGACGTTTTAAAGATAGAACTTTTACTTGTAACAGAGTACATTAAGTTTAAGATTTTTTAAAATAACTTTTTAATAATTAGTCTTACTAATGAATAGAATTGAATTAAACACAAACTGTGCCAGTCTGCAACACTGTAGACTTCTCATATACTTAAACAGCGGAATGAAACGTAATCAAATTAAAAGAAAATTAGGGCCATCCAGTAAGAAATTTGCACACATGACCACAGTTTTACTTCTCTCTCAGGAAACGTGTCATTTTCACATCTTTGTAAATACAAAGCGGTTGCCAGGAGTTACAGCTGCGGTTGCTGAGTAACGCACAGACTACAAATAATGTCGGAGATGATTCAGACAATAAAACAAAAACATAAGGATAAATATTTAGCATTATCTTGGCTGTGTCGATAGCAACGCTGATCGAGAAGCACCAAAAATAAAGATGACGACATTTTTTAAAAATTAGTAATACTTGATGGATGTTAATACAAACTTGGAGTTAATTTTTGCTTTGAATACAAACTCTTTTTCTATTTCAGCTTATGCTTAGCCTAGGTATTTTTTTAAAGAAGGAGTCTGTTTTCAAACAATAAACAGATTAAGCCTGTCCAGTTCTTATGTGTTAATAAATTTCTAAATTAAAAATTCTTCACTTTTTTTCCCACGATAACAGAAAACAACCATCTTGAAAGTAAACGTTTATATAAAGGGTCCATAAGAAAATCAATTTAGCTTCAGATTTATTATGTTTACCTGTTTTTTTATGATGCTGCCATCCAACGAAAACGTAGAAAATAATCTAATTTTAATGTAATTTTAAAGGAAGCTGAGCTCTGCTGCATCAGGGCTATACTGGGTGTGTTAAGCAGCAGTGGCTTGGTCTGCAGCAGGAGGAGGAGAAGGAGGAGAAGAAGGAGGAGGAGGAGGAGGAGAAGGAGAGCTCAGACAGATGTGAATAACGGTGCAGACATTTGATATTTGATTTTTGCTGGGCGGGGAGCTGCTCCTCTGAGCTGCTTGGTCAAAGTCTGGGTGCTGAGGAGTTGCAATCTACGATTCTCCATCACTGGATGTCCCGGAGAAACGAGTCTTTCAAAGCCAAGGATCAGAAAAAAGGTAAGAAGTGTTTCATGTGGTGAATTTGTGGCGAGGAAAAGTTTTCTGAGGTAACTAGTGAACCTGCAGGAAAAGACTTCAGCTGCAACTTGTTGCATCTTCTCGCCTCATGGGGAAAATGTGGCAAAACGAGCGACGACTGTTTTTATTTTACGCATGTTTGAGACCATTTAGAGAGTTTTAAAAAAGAAATTGAGCTTTAATTTTGACACAGTTTAGTCCAAACTTGACATGAAGCTGAAACAGAAGCAAAAAAAGGTTGAAAGTCACAGAGAAAAAAAAAATATTAAGGACTATATTTATTTTTAAATGGCTTATTCTTGAGTTTATCGCAACGTTATAAACCTTTTTATTCGCATTTTTAACAAAACTTTGATTTTTTTTCTATTTCAGACATTTTATAATCCTTTAAAAAACTAAATTCCGTTCAGTTTCCTCGGGAAAGAAATGTTTTGCTGCATATTTCGGTGTTTTTTTGTGGAAGCTGTAGTGTGGTGCGTGTGGTGGGAGCAGGGTGCGGCAGGCGGCACACCCACCTTCCCCGTCAATGAATGAACCTCACACAGCTGTTATACTGACAAACACCGCTTCATGGGGACTTTTACTCTCTTTTTCAAGCTTAAAACGAGCTTAAAATGTTGTTGAAGGCACTGATTTATAGTCTCTTCGTTGTTTTCCTCTTAAGTGCAGAATGCGTCCATGTTAACCTCTTCTGTAAGTGCGTGTGGTCAGTCAGCCTTAAGAAAGGTGATGACTTTTGAAGAAAATAATCATAATTGAGTGTTAAAACATCTTATGATCAACAACATGCTGATTCAAGTTGTTCTCCAGTCTGACCATGAGGAGGCAGTCTGGTGGAAAATGCTGAATATTTGGGATTTTGCATGTTTGTTTGAAAAAAAGATCAAGTGTAAAGGTACATTTTGTGTGTTTTCGAAGGCATTACATTAAGCTGTCTCTCTCTCTCTCACACACACACACACACATACACACACACACAGAGCGTGGTTTGCCAACAGACCTCCTCTTGTGCTTTGACCCATGGACTCCCTGTTTAAGTGGATTATGGGTGAAATCAAGTTAGAGATGTTGTGTCATGACAACCAAACAAGCAGCACACACGAACACTGTTTGAGACAAACACTTGTTTCCTGACCAACTGTGTGCATGCATGTGCCTCTGTGCGTGCGTGTGTGTGTGTGTGTGTGTGTGTGTCCCTGCTGTTCATAGGTGACTGTGCACAGGAGCATGATGATGGAGTCACATCCTGTTTGCCGTCCCATTGCAAGCCTCATGCATGAACCTATTTTCAGCACCTCTTCAGCTGGGGAAGTGCTCCCCGTTTGTGTGATCCTGGTCATGTTTTCCATGCTGCGCTCTGAAAAAGACACTTTTCCACACTGGGCTTGTTTCTTCTCTCCTTTCTGTTTCATCTCTCTGCCATTTTCCTCTCCCATTTCTGTCCCGACTTGATTCCATAAGCAGCAGAGTAATGGCAGCAGGAATGGCGGGATTCGATTTTTCCATTACGACCCTCCATATACGTTTATTTTGAGTGGTTTACATGAAGCATAATTGGTACCCTGACTTTAAAGCTGGAGTGGGAGTATTGAGCTGGGAGGAGGAGGAGGACAACTGATGGAAAAGAGAGGGAGTAGCCGCCAAAATGAGACTATGAGGAAAGGAGGAAGGAAAGAAAAAGCAGAGTAAAGAGGAAAAAACCTGGCAAATATGACAAAGTTGCCAGTTGTTCAGCAGCAGCCAGACTGCAGCACATCTGGAACACATCAGTAAGTTGGAAAATCTTACAAGAAATAAGGGAAGGAGGGGGGGGGATTAGAAAGAAAGAGTGGTGAAAGAGAGGGGCCCCAGCTGTGACTCACTTCTCCGCTATTCCACTCCATCAGTGTTTAAACTATTTGTCCTTCTGCGGCCGAGGCACAGGGCTTCCCCCATGTTCCTCCCTTCCCTCCCCTCCACTCCCTCCTGGCTTCAAGTGAGTCATCCTGAGTTTTAGGGGTCTCTTTTTCCATTTCTCTCTCTCTTTTTTTTTTTTTTGCTCTCCTTTTTCTATTCATACCTCCTCACCAGTTCAACAACCCAGCCCCGACTGTTATGTTTTAATGGCACTAATGTAAACAGATTCTTTCTCTTTATTTATAACCGTCTGTCAGTGTAAACTGGAAAAAAGGAGTGAAGCAATTGTGAAGCCAAGTGGACGGAGGATGGGACGAGGGCCAGTGTGGTCAGAGGGTTTCTGGCACTGTGAAAAAATGTCCACCTTATATTGTTAAATGTCTTTTTCTGGCTTAAAAGCCAGAAAACTTTTTTTTTTCTGAATGCAGATCAGCTGGTTTCTCGACAAGAAACAAAACAGAAATACAGGTCGTGAGTTTGACATCAGAAAATGTTCAGCAACAAATCTGCTGTCATCAGCTATCATCAGTATCTGTCCCTCCGAATCGAAGAGCAAGAGCTTCTTGCAGCAGTGTTTAATAAAAATACATTACAGAGGAAGAGGAGACTGATGACAGCAACTTGATTATCTGGTTGTGCGACGCATCTGCACAATGGGTTGTGGTTTGAGTAGCTTAAGCTGACTGAAAAAACCCCTTCACTGCTTTGCAAAACGTAATAACCGACTGCAAACACATTTCACACCGGATCTGATGTCTCTAGGGCTTGCTGAAAAATCATGACATCACCCCCTTATTATTTTTAGAAAAGGAATTATGAAGCCTGGAGTCAGACTGGCGCCATTTTATCAGTTCTGGAGGCCTGAAAATTCAACTTTTAGGGTGAAGGCAGCAACAAAAACAAAGCTGTGTGATTTGTCCTGATTAAAATCTGTTAATTGAGCAAAACTAGAGCTGAAAAAAATGGCAACTAATTAATTAGCAAAAATATCATCAATTTTAACAGAAGAATTAAAATGTTAAATGGTTAATTTTAGCTTTAGTTTAAGAGTTTAATGCTCTGTTAATACTTGAATTGATTATATCCAATCTTTTTAAAATAGCCCAATAAAACCGAAGATGTTTCAGATAATCAAAACAGCTTTTACTTTGTAATAAATATTATTAGTGTTTATAAATAAGGTTTAATGACCTTAAAAAATGCATTTTTCTGTAACAAAAGTTTACATAAAGTGACCCAGCAGCTGCACATTCACAACCTTGTTAGGACTTCAGATGTGTTTGCAGTGAAGATGGGGCTCACTGGGAGTGGAGCAAATAAAGATGTCCATGTTTAGAGCATGATGACAGACACTCTGTAGGGTCTCTGGAGGTTTTGGGGCCACACCCGACACCGAGGACATGAACACCGAGGAATGTCTGAGCGAAACGGGCTGCAGGAATGCTGTTGAGAAAGCAGTGTCGGATTTGTTAGTATGAGTCAGAAACTAGCAGAGGAGAAGAGAGGAACGTCTCACCAGATGATTTTAACCAAATGTAAACGTGATGTGAACACAGTGCAGTCATTATTTGTGGCGTCTGTTTTCATGGTTCACTTGTTGTTTCGGCCATTCATGAAAAGACAATGACAGCATTGTGTTGTTTTAGAAAATGCGACGTAGGAGTGCATGGCCTGTCTGAGCAGAGCTGAAAGTTGTTGCCCTCATGTGGTGGCATCTTGTTCTTCATCTAAAAGTCTAAAAAAAAATGCCATAAAATCTTGCATACTAATTCTTTTCCATATCTTTCTCCTCACAGTTTTATCTGCCTTCTCTGAGTGGCAGATTGTAAAAAAAATCTGAGGGAGTGACTGCAAGAAGAAGAGAGTGGCACCTTACAGAACAATTTTCAGCATCTGTAAACCACCTACATCTTGCATCATGGCCATAGTCCTCCACTCCAGCCCCCTGCTATGGACACGGTTGGCAGCCCTGGTCTTCTCCTGCGTGGCCTTCTCCGTGGCCGTGCATGGCGGCAGACTCTACCACGGCACCGGCGACTGGTGCATCTTCTGCTGGGCCTTCAGCTTCGCCGGGACTCTGCTCGTCATCCTGGTGGAGCTGTTTGGCCTTCAGACCAGAGCCCCCGTTTCCTGGAAGAACTTCCCCATCACCTTCGCCTGCTACGCCGCCCTGCTCTGCCTATCCGCCTCCATCATCTTCCCCCTCTATTTCCTCAAAGGCTCCATGGGCCCGAGCGAAGTCCGCGACTTCCGCATCGTGTCGACCGTCTTCTCCTGTCTGGCCACCATCGCCTACATGAGTGAGGTGAGCATCAGCAAGGCGCGTCCAGGTGAGGTGGCCGGCTACATGGCCACGGCCCCCGGCTTGCTGAAAGTCTGCGAGACCTTCGTGGCCTGCATCATCTTTGTCTTCGTCAGCGACCCCGTGCTGTACGACCGTCACGATGCCCTCAAGTACTGCATGTCCGTCTACTGCATCTGCTTCATCCTGTCGGCGGGCATCATCATGCTCTGCATCGGCGAGTGCACCGGCTGCCTCCCCTTCCCGTTCGCCCGTTTCCTGTCCGCCTACGCTCTGCTGGCCGTGGTCCTCTATCTGTCGGCAACCATTATCTGGCCCATCTTCAACTTTGACCCCAAGCATGGCGGAACGAAACAAAGGCCCTACAACTGCAGCACCATGCACGGGTTGTGTGTGTGGGATAAGCTCATGGCCGTGGCCGTTCTCACTGCTGTCAACTTCATCCTCTACCTGGCCGACCTCATCTACTCCACCCGCCTGGTGTTTGTCAGCGCTTAAGGGAAGATAAAGGGGGTGTGAGGCCAGCAGTTTGCTTTAAGTAAAAAAAAAAAAAAGAATTTGGTATTTTCTCAAAGACTTTCAAGCTTCTTTCAGAGAGTAAATCTGACTCTCATCCATTTGTTTAATGGTGTCTGCATCAGCTTGAGGAGCTTATGCCAAGATTTACTGTAAAGGTAATTTACAAATGGTGGAGTTTATTTAAGATCTGTAATCCAGTGTGACTTCACCTGCTGATTTCATTCATTGTAGTTCTGGTAGAAAAAAAAACAGCAGGTGAAGTAGAAGCGGCCCAAAGTTATTGTGTAATTGTTGATCTATGATTATCTGGAGATAATGTATGTCATGAAATGATGGTGGCTTTTTAAATAAAATAAAAAGTTCAGCTCATCAACCTTTGTAATCAAAGCATTACTGTGTGTTTTTTGGACCCAAACTCACAATTCTGCCTTTATACACCTGCCAAATTTGATTTTATTTAAAGTATACTGCTAGCATGAGGATTGTATTGAGAGTGAAGGGGGTTAGAGGTCAATAACTATGTTTACATGTACAACAGTATTCCCTTTCTGTTCATGCATTGGGGCGAGTAAATGTCAAACCCTGTTTCCAGTGTCCAGGAAAGACTTTTATTTTGATTATAAGAGACCTGAATGTGATGTCTGGAACATGCTGATATTACCTGAGACATTTAAAAAATAACTTATTGCCTGTTAATACTCAAATTACAGTGATGCTTGTGATCTGGATACCAATAAGCAATCAAAGATACAACACTCAAGATAACATGTGCATGTAAACATAGTCTGTAAAGACCAAAAAAAACCAAAGAAAATGGCGGCTTTTTGTTGTGTTTAAATTTTTTTTTTCTGTATGATGTATAATGTCAGTGCTCTCGCTGAAGTTTGTTGTCATTTTTAAAGTCAGGTATTAAAAAAAAGACTGCCAGGCAGTTATTTCTGTTTTTGAAAAAAAGCTAAAGAAAAGTAATGAATGTTAGCTGGAAGGAGCCGAGATCAAATGAAGTGTTGGAGAAGATATTTGAATGCATCGCAATTGGAATCTGTGACTCTGAGAAAGTTAAATTTCTGTTCAGTCTTTGATTATTTCATTGAAAGAATTGACTGTTTGTATGCAGAGCAGCTGATCAGACTGTTTCATTCATCGTTTGTCATTTTTTATACGGCTTGAATGTTTCAAGACTTGAAGTCAGCGACATAGCATATACTTGACGTTAAGATGAATGCTAGGCTAGCTTTATGCTCCTGTCTCTCTGTATCTGCAAGCTGCAATCAATGGCAAGAATATATATATGTAGAAAAAAATATGCAAGATTGTGGATTTTAAAAAAATAGCAAGAAAAGTATGTTACAAGTGCACTTAATATCCTCAATGTGTGTTTAAATTTGTAGGATCTCCAAATATAAATGCATCTATTAACACCAAACCCACAGCACTAAATTCATGTACATTGTCGATTGGTCTATTGTTTTTTTTACTGCTGTAATCAATACTCAGAGAAAGAGACCAACAAAAAGATGTTTCTTTTTCTCTACATGTCGTTACTGTTATATTCTTCAACTTTTTTATATTCCACTGTTCGTGTTTTTTCTTTTGTGCATACCACATCAGTGTTGTATGAAAACATAATCCAGTGTTTCAATAAAACCACGTGGTAAAAATGTGTGTGTGTGTTTGTATTATTTTATGTTTTGGTTTGGTTAACGTTGCCATGTCACCCACTTTTATAAATATTTCTTTTAGCCATGAGAGCGAAGCAGCTCAGCTCAGTGGCAAAGCATTTGTCGTCCACTTTGGTCAAGACTCAAACATCTCAGTATCTGTTCGACGGATCAGATTACACAGAGTTCATTACCAACCAGACACTAAAATCTGTCTCTGTTTATAGAAATCTGTCTTTTTCATCCATATACATATCAGACTATCACTATTGATGTAAATGAATTCACTTTAAGAAACAAAGCAGTGCTGATTACTTAAAACAGAGAGTAAATTGATGTAAATCACCTTTAGAACTCTATTTATACTTCAGTGTTTACTCTCTTAGTTCCCCCTCCTCCCTCCTCTCTGAAGACCCGAGAAAGACCTGCAGGGACTTGAATGCCTCACGGCCGCAAGACCTTTTGACTGTCAGGATGGTTGACTGCTGGCGATCACGTAAACATTTCAGTCACCTATAAATCCACAAGCAGGAAAGGAGAGGGCAGCGACGCCCAGTTCCGACACAATGACGAGCCCTTGAGTTTGTTTTGTTTAAGGAAGGGTTGTACCCTCTGGCATGAAAACATGGCTACTTCAATGACGGGTCCAAACACTGGCACATAAAGAGTTGGTGTACCTGCATCACAAGGCATGTGATGCATGATCACTGCCACTCCATTTTAATTACATTTACAGATTAATTTTTTTATGAAGCATTAATGCATTAATGAAGCATTAAAATCAGAGAAGAAGAAGAGGAAGAAAAGATAAGAGATTAATCAAAAATATTAAAGGCTTATCAAAACATATGAGAGCATTAAATATTTAATTTCTCAAAGTTAAATCTGATATTTTTTGCTTTGACACATGCAGTACATATGTTTGCTGTCCTTTTGTTTCTCCCTCGCCTTTGTACGCAATTTAATTACTGGGAGAAGAAGAAGAAGAAGAAGAAGAAGAAGAAGAAGAAGAAGAAGAAGATGAATACAATGTCAAAAAATAAAAATAGAACATTCTCAACAAATTTAGGTTGCAAAGTGTTTTACAGAAGTTAATAAAACCAAACAAGGCAGATAAAAATAGAAAGAATGAGATCACTGTTTGATATTACTGATTTTTTTAAGTGTCCATAAAAGCAACAAAGACTGATGACTGATGATTCTGCTGGAAAAACTTTGTTTATAAGCTGTGCAGTATGACACTAATGCCCTCTTTGTGAAAGCAGATTGTGGAGACATTTTCTTATGTTTCACAATCTGATATCGTCATATCACACACACACCCTGGGTGGCCTTCCTACTCTCCTTAAGTAACTAAATTAATTCTTGGCCTTCCCACTCTGACCCAAAAAAGAACAAAGAGTGTAAGTCATCAGCAGTATAATGGCTCCACACAATCTCAATGAAAGACGCCATAGAAAAAAACTCTCAAAGTCTCAAATGCAGCCTCATGTTTGTGCTCTTTCAAAGGATTTGTTATTCTCCACGCAGCCAAGAGTCAAGTGTGTATCCACAAACACATTCGAATGACAACACGAAAACCTAACTGAAAACATGCGACTAATTAAAACAGACACACGGGGTATGTTAAGTAGCTGCTGAGGCCTGACATTCATTCAGTGCTGAGGCTCATGTATCCTCATCATCATCCCACAGATGCAGCTTGTGGCTTTCTGCTGAGGTTTCAAGGTCTGGATTCAAACCTCTTCTCTCTTTCAAAAAGGTCTCATGAGCAAACAGCTGCATGAGCTGTTTGTGAGGAACAGGTGATGTCATTTGTTGGGTAATTCCCCCAAAACACTCATAATATTTCAACACATTCGTCCCCTCTGACTCCACGCTGAACCGAGACTGTGTGGTAATTTGTTGCTTCCAGAGCTGAGTCTGCTTTTATCTGTGGGTTTTAAATGGGAACTTCTACATATTAATATAATCACGTGTTTGTAGGGGGGGTTGGAGTCATTCATGGGACAATTTTTTGGCCATGTGCAGTCACTTCCTTTATGCTGGTTGCCTAGCAACTTCACTTCTGTGTAGGAAGGAAGTTATTGCTCTCAGCTCAGAGACAATCTCACACACAGTCCTCTTTAAAACCTCTTTTTTTTCTCTTCAGTTTTTGTAAAGATTTTATTGATAAATTAAAGCTGCAAGCAGCGTTGGACAGGCCCTCGCACCCCGCCTCCCCCTCGGAGCCACTGTAGCCTGTAACGCAGGAGTTACAGAGTTAGCAGTGACGTCCATGACAGAAAGTGAAAGATGGAGCCACAATGACAAAAGGGAGTTCACTACTGTATTGATCCTGCTTGTATCAATGACTTTTACAGGGTAAAAACCATAGACTGTATAAAAAAAAAAAGCTAAGGGCAAAAAGACAATTTTCAGAAACTACCGCTGGAGCGGAAGGCTGTACTGCACAACCGCTAGCAGCAGTAAAAAGAGCAAATCCTTCGATGGGTGCGAACTCCAGGGTTTTAACTAAACATTTTCCTATGTAGAAATGAGGACATTTCAGTCAGGAAAACTGATTTTTCGCTGGACAGACTCAAGCCTGAAGCTGTGCCCTCTGTTTTTAGTTTTAATGAGTACAGCCCTGGCTCTACCGACAGGCCGACGTACTCCGACCACAGCTGTAGGCAGGAGAGAGACAGGTAGGGCGACCAACAACAGTCACCAGGTAACCATACTGTTAAATACAGCAACCAAAGGG
>JAPZDV010000004.1:19989913-20036843 GCA_029814665.1 Acanthurus lineatus | reverse complement strand
GCCACAATCACAAAAGGGTGTTCACTACTGTATTGATCCTGGTTGTATTAATGACTTTTACAGGGTAAAAGCCACAGACTGTATATAAAAAGAAAAAAGCTAAGGGCAAAAAGACAATTTTCAGAAAGTACCGCTGGAGCAGAAGGCTGTACTGCAGCGCTTGCTGGCGGCGATAAAAAAAAGCAAACCCTCCGATGGGCGCGAACTCCAGGGCTTGCACTAAACATTTTATTATGTAGAAATGAGGACATTTCAGTCAGGAAAAATGACTTTTCGCTGGACAAACAGACTCAAGCCTGAAGCTGCACCCTCTGTTTTTAGTTTTAATGAGTACAGCCCCGGCTCTACCGACAAGCCGATGTACTCCGACCACAGGTGTAGGCAGGAGAGAGACAGGTGGGCGGACCCACAGCAGTCACCAGGTAACCATACTGTTACATACAGCAACCGAAGGGAAAACAAAGATAGTTATCAGAGTATAAGGATCACTCCAAGTGCTCGGAGCTTAGAGAGTGATGCTCTACTACCACCTTGTGGCCAAAGTAGGTCTAAATCCTAGTTTGGCCACAGGGTGGCAGTAGAGCATCACTTTTAAGTTTAGTTAAAGGATGAATCACATGACTGGCAGAGTGCAGAAGGGCAGAAAAGTGAGGAAAACATATTAGAAAACCTGCTTAAAGGTACCACAAAGTGTATCAAATCTTACACAATTTATCATATTATAGTAGGAAATTTCGTCCCCTTTCCATTGGCACAGGTTTGAAAGCTGTCAGACTTATACTTTAGACTGTAGGGGCCTCAGTTTGACACAAGTGCCTTTCTTTCCCATTGACTTGAATGGGAGGACACAGAGGACAACTCCAACTTTGAGGGCTTATAAAAATCCAAATGATTGAAGTAATAACAAAGTAACACAGACATTTTGATCATTCGACATTTTGATTGATCTGTTAGCTTTTGAAGCCGCTACAATTTACGCCCACAGAGGAGATAGATTTTGTTCAAAGTGTTTAAAGTGAAATTTTGGGTGTCAATTTCATTTTGAAAAGCAAAATGAAAAGCTTAGCCAGGGCTCGGGCCCTAAATATGGTAATTATTGAGCTCTAAAGGTTCTGATAGACAGATAATGTTACTGTTAGCCAGAACAGGCAGGCTAGCTGTTTCCATTAGTTTCCAGTCTTTATGCTAAGCTAAGATAACTAGCTGCTGGCTGCAGCTTTAAATCTACAACACAGATGTCAAAGTGGTATCTTCTGATAAGCATATTTTCCAAAATGTCAAACTGTTCCTCTAAATGTGTGTCTTGTGATTCTGTCACATTTCATGGATGTCTAACAATAATTCCTGGGAATCCTGCTCCTTCTCCATTCAGTCCATGAATGCTGCAGATTATTTACCCCACAGGTCCAAACCATGCAGTAAATTACTCTAATGTGATTTGTCGGTGCTGTGCATCAGGCTACTACTTCTGTTGTCTAACATGACATTTAGAGTATGACAGTCCTACGCATATTTACAGCCAATGTTTCCTAATTGCCTTTTTCAGATTGATTCCGGTCATAAAATTTAGACATGGTAAGTGAGATATTGGCATTTCAAAAAGTATTTGTCATAGTGTGTAGCTACAAACAAAAATACTGATTTTAGTGGTAGTCAAAGTTTAAATATCACACTGGAATTGGGGTTTATATGCTATTAGCGTTAGCTTTTTTGAGTATTAACTGTCTATGGGTCTCGCATGTGCATGTCTGTATTTTCAGCCATGTTGGAAACTGTGACGGATTAAAAATAATAAGTTTTGTCTTCAGGATTAAGGCATAAAGTAATGCTTCTAAAATTTCTATCTAACATCCAACACTTTGAAAGTGAATATAATATGTTCTGGATGCTAACATCCCATATATTTCACTAAAAATTGGATTAACTGAATAAAAGGTCCACATAAAAAAATGTTTAAAATAAAGTTAGGCATTAAGGATTAAAGTACTCAGAATAATTATCCCAGAAACACATACTTGAATATTTGGTCAGGTAAACAATAGAGCTTGATATCACTGTTGTCCATCAGTCTACCACTTTAGTTCAAACTAAAATATCAACATAACTACTTGTTTGCCCCAGAGGATGAATCTGAATCTGGCAAAACTTTGATTCATGACAATTTCTGCAAAACTAGCAACATTTCTATCAGCTTGCCAACTTTGTGTTAAGTGCCAATCGTTAGCATGCTAAGAGACTTAATTAAGATGTTGAACATTAGAAACATTTTATCTGCTTGACAATAGCAATGTAGCATCTTCATTGTGGACACATTACTGTACTGGTTTTAGCTTTTAGCACAAAACACTGTTCAGCATAAGTACAGCTCCATGTAGCCTTTAGCATGGCTGAAGATTCAGGTAAATACCACTTACTGATACTTTGAGCACCACATTAGAGGCATTAGTGTTAACAGAGTTGTTAACATGGGTTTTTATATTAGTGTCACTTTCAAGAATCAGTAGGCCTGTCAGTTTCATAGGCGTAGCGTTAGTTGCATTATTACAGTGGCTGTATCAGTATCAGTATTAGCATGTATTATTATAGTAACACATTTGTACACAAGCGCCTGAAGTAACACTGACAGCAGGGAGCTGCAGTGCGACAGCTCTGTTTCACTCCCACATACCATAGTGATCCTATAGTTAGTTTATCTTTCAGGACTTTGATGGAGGTCCAGTGATGGAGGCTAGATTTAGACATAATGGTCTTTCTGTTAACACTTAGGCTCTTTTTGTACAAAGGAGGCATTTCCATTTAGGGTCCCATTCCTGAACCTGTAGGTGTCAGTCAGGCTGACTCACTGAGGTTGGATTATACCTCCCCCTGGTGACGCTAACAAGACATGTGTCTTAATAATAAAACACTTCATTAGACTTCTTTGGTATACAATAAAGCCTTTTTTTAAAAAAAAAAACAAAACAAAACAAAAAAGTGAGTATCTAATTCTTGAATTAAGGTATAAAAATACATCTCAGCAGTATTTCTCTATGACATAGTAACATGAAATATTTTAGCGGGTCATTCAGCAGCTTTGAGTCGGGGTGACCTAGCCTGTTTATTTATGGGCTGGGAAACTATCCAACATAGTCAATGACGAGTACGTGTTTCTCAACATGGACAAACCATGAATCTGCAAACAAAATCTTCTACATGGCTGCTAACTGTGAAAAAGATTAGAAAAATGTGTTTAAATAAAGTACCAACAGACAAATAGCTATGACCAAACACTCTTGTAGTTTTTCTTTTTTGTTTTTCTTTTCAACATTTTTCTCTTTTTAAATGTGAATTATTATGTTGGATAACTGTATCTAGATGAAGGAAAAGTTTGTGTTTTCTGATGTTTTACATTTTCCTATTATTAAGGATCACAAAATATGAGAAAAGAGAAGTGTGGAGAAAGTATTAATCATCTCGATAAGTGGTTTTTTGCTTGGAGTTTCACCTTCCACTATTTTTGCCACATTCACCTCCCACAAACTTTCCATGTGTTTAACTGAGCTGCAGCCAGAGAGAAAAGTAGGAGCTGGAACTACAATAGTCAATGTCATGAAGGAGTTATGGCTTCAAATTCCAGCAGCAAGTTCTTTTTAAAAAGATGTTCAAAGCTCTACACCAACCATATCTATCCCTTATCATTAAGGGTTTTTTGGTCTCACGCTCAAAACATGCCCATTTATGGTCTCACCAATCCATTTAGACCCATAAAACTGTCAAGAAAACATATACTGCTACTTAAGAGTCTTTTAGTTTGGTTGGTGCCTTTTTATTGCTTTAGCTGTTCTGCAATAATTAAACACTTATGTCTAAATTTGTTGTAGCCACGCTCCTTTGAGTAGAGAAAGTGCACATAGTAGAAAGTAACACCCTTGGAGTTTTCCAGCAGATCGAATGATAACTCTAACAGTTGCTGATTTAAGAGTGTCAAGGCGTCCTGGCCCTGACTTCCTCCAGGTGGCACTGTTCTTCAATAATGAACCCCTTCACTTAAGAGGCTCCAGCAAACTATTTCTCATGCAAACCTTTCAAACAACTTTTAACAGTCACAGCTGAGCCTCATCACCCTTTCATGAGGCCAAACTACCTTCTGTCTCAACACTTTAGCACTCAACACTTTGCTTTCACAACAGACTTAGACTCAACATCTTGGAGAGGATGAATCATAAACAGCGTCTAAGGCTGATTTGGTAACTAACTGATCGATAAAGTCTTTGTAAATAATGTTATGCTCTCAATTAATAGATCATTTCATTTAACTACTGCACTTAAAGCTGGTTTTGATGAAGTATTCAGAAATAATTGCCGCTTTTTGGCAACACAGGATCCAAAATCCTGTTGCTGTTACTCAAAATTTCCATCCACAGATTGGATTAACTTAAGTCTTAAAATAAAGACACAGTCAGGTAAGTGAATTTAAATGGATCGCTTAAAACAAAGGAAAAATATATTTAAAGCTACGTCAGCTAATAGATGCCATGAAGGCCATGAGGTCTAGGTTTTTTCCTTTCAGTCCCTCTGTTCTGGATTTAGCTTGTGTGAGTGTTAGTTTTGCATGAACAACATGAGACACACCAAACTCGAGCACTTTCTTGTATAATTTATATTGAAAACATGTTAAAAACATTAGTTTCCCTTTATAAAACAATAACAATTACCTGTGGTCATAATTACAACAGTGTCCTGGTGATCAAATTCCCCTGTCAATATCGCATGTTACTGCAGCGATGCATCTTAACAGCAAGTGCATAATGGAGTTAAAATTATGCTGAATATCAAACGGGGTTGAGCTGCTCTGAGCTCAGTTCGGCTGGTCGTCCATCTGTGAGCCTGACTGGTAGGACTGGATGTCCTCCCCGATGAACTCCGTCACTGAGGAGGAAGAGGAGAAGATCACGATCAGGTTCATCACTCCATCCTTTCCTCCACCTCATACTAGTGTCGTTGGTGCAGTTTGTTCAGCTAAAAATCTGTATATATTAACTAATAAATGATAAATGCTATTGATTTGAACATCAGCACCGAGATTTGCAGCATGTAAATAACTTGTCTCCTGCACAAATCTCTTAGCTATGATGACCTGATACAAAAATAGCGCAATCAGTACAATAGTGCAGATACGATGCAACTTTGGCCTTACTTAAATACTTTGTGGCTGAATAGTTTTGCAGTTTTTCATCCCTGATTATTACAAAATCAGCTGATATATTGGCTTATTATTCTTCATCACCAATATTTAATCTTTATCTGTGTTTGTGCTAAGAAAATGCAGTAAAGATGTAAAACAGTAATGCCAACATTGTGTTTGATACAGTGTCACTGTTACATAGTTTATCCACAACAAAACACAAAGAGACAACTGTATTTCCCAAGACATCCAGCACTTTGTGTTTTAAGATGAGTCAACAAGGAAATTTAGGGATAAATGGTATGGGCTGTGGCTAGCTGGTTAGCATGCTGGTTTCAGTAAATACCACTGCAGCAAAATACACAGACGTCTCTGACACAAAATATGTCAAAACTGTTACCTCTTCACATTCTGTTGGTGAAGTTATTTCCATTTTTTAAATGTTTAAAAATAAATTCTGGCTATATGTGACAAATTGCTCCTTTTAGAGGAGTTTGTTTTCAGGGCACATCTCCTTCAACCACTTGACTTCTCAGCTTTGGTGGTGTATACAAACTTTTAACATTTCAGCTTAACCCTACCTCCATTCCCCCATCAAAATGTGTATTTTCTTGGGGAGAGTTTGACCCCAAATTACAGGACTGAACCTGACTGCTAACTTTGTGTTTGTTCTAACTTCAACCACAATGACAGAGCATCAAGTGTTTGTTTTGTGAAGCTGTTTTTTAGTTGAAACTATGTTTTTTTTAATGTAATTAAGGTTGACAACACTGGACCACCAGGACAAGTACAGCATGTTCACACTGACTAATGTTTCTGAACAGAGAATGGAGAGCGTCTCCAACTATGTAACATGCACCATATAACAATATCTGTATTGTTACATTAATACCTGACATATCTTTTTCTGAACATGTCGTCTTTAGTCTTCGATTCGTAACATTCACTCTCAAAATAATCTCTACATAGATGTTGTATATCATAACATTTTTCCATACTTTTGTATCATGCCTGGGTCATTTATATGTTGTGTTTTCATTTAAGCAGATCTTTCCACAGATACAGAAAAATTCAAGCTTCTCACCTTCTTCAAATGTGATGTGGTGCATAGAGGCAGAGCTGGTAAACTCCAGGGGGCACTCCTGGATCTTGGCATTCCTCTCTCCCCCCTGCCCGGCCTCCAGCACCCTTCCCTGGGGGTCCCAGCCATCATAATGGGTGTAGGATGCTGGGCAGATGTCCTGATATGGGCTGGGATTGGATGGAGGGGAGGGACACACCTCCTGAGGATAAGAAGAGTACTGGGGGTAAGGGGAGGTGGGGATGGGAGGTAGAGGGGAGGTCGAGATGGGACTGCCGGCGGGAAACGGGCTGAGGGAGGAGGAGTGGGAGGGAGAGGGCGAGGAGGACAGGTAGGGCGAGTCCAGCCATGGGGAAGGAGAGGGGGAGGGAGGCTGTGGGCCACGGGGGTACAGAGGGGGGAGGAGCTCAGTGAAGCCCAGCTCCAGGTTCTCAAAGCTGGGGTGTCGCTCGGTCAGGGCCGCCCTGGACCCGCCAGGCTCCTCCACGGCTGCGTCGGGTTTAGAGCAGTACTCCTCATGGTAGCCCATAGTGGGGCAGGGAGGGGAGTAGGTGGAGGGGTAGGGGGGCAGGTGGAAGCCCAGGCCTCGGTCCTCAGCCATGGGGTCGCCTCTCATGTGGAAGCCCCTGTCCATCCTGGGCTGAACCCCCACAGGACACACAGGAGCCCCCTCCAGAGGCAGCACAGAGGGCCGGGACAGCAGTGGGTCCTCCTCTTTGAACATAACTGAGAGGAGATAACAGAGGGACATATTTTTTAAATTAATATTATTTATTAAATTTAATTTCCTCCAAAAAAGGCTAATTATTTTATTTTGTTGCCTTTTCCCAGTGATTTTAATTTGACAACTCTCACACAAATAGAGCCTAGACAATATTATTTTTGATTTTTTTATTGCTGTTTCTATTCACTACATTCATTTAATGTATTATTTATTTTCATCATTTTACTCATATATTTTTCTTGTCAACTGTATGTTATTCATTGCAATATGTTTTTTAATTTTTTTAAACACAAATCAGGAAGTCCAAGTGTAAGAGAAAGAAACTTCTAAAGTCCTAAAGATAAATGTATATGATATGTTAACTTATGTGTATGGTAAATAAGGATATCTATATGTGTTGCATTAATTTGTTTTGGATCATATTTGAAAAGAAAAGCTCCCCTTAATCTCAAGTGATAATATTAACAGAAGAGAATCTCCAGATTTAAACACACAAACTAAACAAACTCTGGTAATATCTGGACACTCACTGGGGAGATACTTGAAGCAGTGGGTGCTGCTCCTTTTCCTCTTCCCGTTGGAGACGTAAAGACTCACTGACACCGGTCGACTGACGGACGGGTCGCTGTAGGCGGGAACCCTCACACACAACAAACACTATAACAAATTAATAGTATGGAGTCATAAAATTGCGATGCGTTAGCTGTGTCTGCTGGATAACATTGCAACTTTACATCACAGTTCATTGACAAAAAGTTCAAGTCCCACGCATTACCTCATTGCTGTTGTCCCGGTCGATATGAGCCTCCTCCTCCCACTGTAATTTACCGTCTAATTGTAAGAACATAAGATAGTGATAAGTTTAATGCTCATATAATAATTTCTGGAAAAAATGTGCATGGAGTACAATATTTGCTTCAGAAATGTAACTGAGTAGAAATAAGAGTAGCCTGCGTCTTCTGTGAGAACTTACCTGTCCCTCTTTCCATGAAAAGAACTCTGGAGATCGGCAGGAAGTTGGAGCCGCTCAGCAGAAGCTCCTCCCCTCCCTCCACAGAGCAGGAAGTCAGACTGACAGACTCGATGACCGGCAGCTCCTGAGCCGAACGCTGGGCTGAGGCAGGGAGAGTCAGGCAAATTAAACATGTCCTTCACTGCCACTAAATCTGCTCCTAGTTTAAAGTGAGTACACGCAAAAACATTTAAAATGTCCAACTTTGCAACAACACAGTTTACACACTGTGGCTTTAACAACCTCTCCTGGATAAACAGCATCTGAGCAGCTACTCACAGCATTCGATGGGCAGGGAGGCAACCTGCAGAGCCAGCACTCGTCCAGGTGGGGCTACAGGGGGCGCTAGAGGGAGATGGGTCCTAAACACCAAACGGACTCGTGTGTTCTTCCGTCCAACGTCTGTTTCTCCTTTCCTCAGCTCGATGTCGGAGTTCCTCAGCTTCAGAATCCCGGCACAGTCGATGCTACGACGCAAAGATAGTTTTTAATATCGTAGATAGATCGAGGGAGAAGTTGATCACCTGATTGCACAACATCCCACTTCACCTTTTAATTGAAGTGAAATGCTTCGTGGGGTTAAAGCCTTGCTCAGTGGCACTTAGCAGTTGATGTTCGGAAACATTCTTCAGCATTAAAACATTGGAGGACAAATAAAAACTCTTATACTGAGGAAGTTTCCGGCCTCTCTGCTACTCACAGTGCGGTCATGTTGTTCTCAGGGTTCAGGGGGATGTCCAGCAGTTTGGTCCCGGCCTGGACGCTCTCATGACTGGCAGTACCCACCATCTTTCCTGTCACCCTGAGCAGGAAAAAAACAACTGAAGTTTATTGGCCTCCATTTAGAGTTTTATGCTGAATCAAAGACTGCTGCTTTGTTGCAGAAGAACAACACCTCCTTTCATAAAGTGCATACAGAAACCCAAAATCCTAACAAGGATAAACTATAACAGATCTGAAACAATATTGACAATTGATTCTTAATTTAAGCTATTTATCAAGCAAAAATGTCAAAAGTTTGTGTGCCAAAATAAGTCAAATGTTAAGATTTACTGATTTGTTTCCTGTTTTATAAAACTGTAACCTTGGATAGACAACTGTTTGTCGCAAAAAATAAGAAAATGCCCCAATGACTAAAACACAGATGAATCATATGCCGTTAATATCTCAGATCATCACATAGATGTCCCAAGTCTGGGCAGAATAACAGCATAATGGAGGACAAACAGCAGTTATATGTCTTTGTTCTTGATGCATTTTTGTCTTCATCTGTCTGGACTTTGGACAAAAAGACTCCTTTTTCTCTCCTATGCAGCTATATTTAAATATTTTACATGTTCTACATTAAGATGATGGTCTCATTCAAAGCAAGTAACACCAAGAAGAATCGATGCAAGATATTTCCTGGACCACCAACACTAGAAGCAGCTGGTCGGTAAGTTATGCCATGGTTAAAGCCACAGCAGTCCGATAATAAATAAACTGCACATTGTGTGGTCTTGATAGAGAGACAGTTTGTAATAAGCTGGATTTTAAGCAGAAATACAGTTTATTACCTGTGTATCTGATAAAAAGGATGTGGCCTGATCGATCGGTCGTCAGCTGTTCCAACGAAAACCTGAAGGGAGAGCGGCTTCCTCTCCGTGTAACCACACAGCTGTACAGAGAAACACAGTGTGAGGGACGAATCAAACTGTGACGAGGCCGACGGCAGACAGCCTCAACACGTGATCCTGACACTTTGTTCCAGTGTTGTGAAAACAACTTTTCTGTTTCAGCTTCAATAGAAAATACAGTTAACTTTAGGCATTAAAGGGGCAGTTCATTCCTTAATTAAAATTACATTTATGCTTTTTGCTTGTATTGTTGTTATTTCTCTCTCATATATCTGCAGAGAACTAAATGGCTCTTAGCTTCTAGTGCTCAAAAAAGGTACGTTTGAAAAGCTGAACAGCAATTTCTCCTTCCAGAAATGATGTCTGGCTACTCAAGATAATTCACAGACCCTTGTTGTAATCAGTTTCATGTAGGTACTATTTGCTTTCCACTGAACTAAACTCACTCAGAAGGAAGCCTGCTAAACCCTTTATCATCATTAGCAAGCCATTTAGTTAAATTGTATTCAAAACAAAACAGGCATCTCTACGGGCGATAACTCCAAAACTAAACAACTCACACCAGAACAATCTAGATCCATTTTTTAATTTAGGGCAAACTGGCTCTTTAACATATTCTTATTATGAAAATTATCTAGATTATCAGTCTGTGCAACATTTCTGCAGCTGCATTGACCTGCAGGTTTTTGGTTTCACCTTGACCACAGGATGTCCCGTCGGTGCAGCCTTCACGGCTCCTCTGCTCCCCTCTGTCTCATAGTGGGCTCTGTGGTGTGGACGGGGCTGCACCTCGATACGCAGCTCATACTGGTCAAACTGGGACGGCAGCGGCCAGTCGAGTGGAGGCAGGGCGTTTGACCTTTAAGTTTGTTAAATCAGTAAAAGATTAGACAGTCTAAGTTGCATTTAACATTGATGGAGCAAAACAAATGTAAATAAATAAATGTCTGCATCTATCTTTAGAGGCCAGTCAAAGGGATTTACATTTAATTTAAACAAGCAAACATGACAAGTGCAAACCAGACCTGTGACACACAGTGATGAGGATTATTCAGATTTAGTTATATGGAGGGATAAATGTTCTTGAAAATGGATCATTTTAATTTGTTTCCAGTGCCCAATCAAGACACTTTTCTATGACACTTTTCTACGATTTAAAGGCATTTTTTTTAAATGATTCAGTACATGTAAAGTGATAAAATAGCCTCTCTCTCACACTGCTGTAGCTAAGATTGCCTCTTTAGGTTCTGAGATTTTGGTAGGAGGGTCACTTCTGTAGTTTCTTTCCATTGCTTGGGCTTCTTGTTTCTCTCAACAAATCTTGTAACAATGATATTTGCTATCACAGATGTGGTGCTGTATATCCTTGCCTGAAGAGGGGGCTGTGGGCGTTGGCCCGGGTCCGGCCCCAGGCTAAAGCAGGGGGCACAGAGAGGTAGTCCATGCCCTGGGATGGAGGCTCCCTCCTGGTCTGCTGGGTCTCTGAAAGCAGGCAGGTTGAGCTGTGGCCTGGAGCCTGCTCCTGGTCCACCTCCCTGGGAGACAACTGGGAAACAAAAAGCGTGGCTCATTACTTTATTTGGAGGAATTTTAATCAAGTTTCAGATTGAGCCCATGTCTTTACCTGTTCTAATGATGTCTTCCTTGTTTTCTGTGGGATGCTGAGCTCACAGCTGCTGGGCGGAGCTTGAGAAAGAGTGATGGAGTCTCCACCCTCCAGGTTGCATCCCTGCAGGTCCTCAGAATAACTGCCCCTTCTCGAGGTACAAGGGGAGGCAAGAGGGGAGTTTCTACGCTTTTTACCCCCAGGGGAGGTGGGCCTCGAGGACGGCGAGAGCCCAAAGTTGATCGTGGCCTCGTTCAGCTCCTCCTCCTCCACCAGCAGGGAGTCACAGCTGGAGGCCGGGCTGAGCCAGCCACGGGAGGACGGGCTGGAGGCCGGGCTGGGGCTGAGGGAGCCGGGGCATCTGTCACGGTAACTAAAGGGGTCCAGCAGGGGGAAGTAGGCGCGCTCACGGTCCCAACCGCCACCACCGCTCATGTCCCAGTAGTTTGAAATGGTGGGTGTCGGGTCGTCTTCAGGGGAAATGGTGGTTATCTGGATGCTGGGACACTCAACCACACGAGACTCTGAAACCTGGATGGAAGATGTGAACTAGCAAGATACCTTTAATCTCATTATACGAACTCTTGGTTATTAAAAAAAAAAAAATGTGACAAAAAATGCTGAATAATCAATTAAACTCATTCTTCAAACAAATATTTGCTTGTTTCAGCTTCTCAATTGTACTTATTTGCTGCTTTACTTTGGTTTACATAATTGGAAATCAAATAACTTCTAGATTTGGAAAAAAAAACCCTATCGAATGCATTTAATCAACATCCATGTTTGTCTTCCATGTTCAACCAAACCAATGACGTCATTGCTTTTTTTAGCGAGGGGCTCTCAAATCTTGGATTTTCACATAACACGCTCAATGGAGTAACAATAAGATATTGTCCCTGCTTGCTATTTAAAAAAAAAAACTTAGACTTACTTGAGGCAAATTTCAAGACACTGGAAGTTGAAATGAAGTCTGAATGGTAAAAAAATCTACCAAAAACCTTATTCCAGTTCTGAATAGGGCAAGTGTGAGAGATGACTGTTAAATAATTGTTGGGTAGCTGTATGTGTGTGTTGGTGATAAAACTTTGCAGCTGTAAGGAGAAACTCAGCACGTCATTGGTGAGTAAAAAACACCCCACTGTCATTTGTGGTTAATGGGGTAAAAGCAGCGATTCAAAGAACCAGTCTCTCAAGTTATAAAGAGGCAGGAGCAGTAAAGAGATCGTCTCACTTGTACAGAGCGCGCTGGCAGGCTTTCATAGGTCCCACTGAACTCTCTGCCGGGCGCCCGCCGGGGTGGAGGGGAATGCATCCCAGCTCGCTGATTGGCCGAGGGCGGCGGGCTGGGGATGTTGATTGAGTGTCCTGCATGACCAGCAGTCATGTGGTTATCTGTAACTGATTGACAGGACAATAAGACTTAATATGTGAAAACATGATAAACAATGGCGACAAAACATAATCTAAAAAAATCAAATGGAAATTTATCTCTGGCTTAATACACTTAGTTAACCAGAGCACCAACAGTAGGCTCTTGTTTACCAAAGTTGTTTTTTACTTGCTTAAAAATGTGGATAATTAAAAGTTTACAGTATTTTCATTTTTCCTTATATACACCTTGACTTCCACATGGCAACAATTTACTTTTTGGCTTCTTTCTGGTATAAAAATGGAACATTTTTTCTTTTGTTCGACACACTTTCTTTTTATATCACATGTTTTGGGTTTTGGTGTCACATGACCTCCCATTAATCTTTTCTCACAACCGCAAACTGACAGTTAGCTCTTAAAACCTGCTGATTTTTACATCTGGAATGAAAAAGACTCATTAGATGTCAATCAAACTACTGTAAACACAATTTGTGGTTAAATAAAGATTCATTTTTTATCATCAACATGCCGACATCATCCATTACGCATTCATTTTCTTTCTTCATTTAGGCCTACTGTCTGTTATTGTTCCCATATGGAAAATGCATGCAACTGGAATTTTTTCTCAGGAAGTGCATGTCTTTGAAGGAAATGCAGCTTTTTTTCAATGTAAAAATAAAGAACTAGAAGTTGAAATTTAGGGAAATACAATTATTTGCTTTCCTGATGAGAGTTTGGTGAAGAGATTGATACCACTCTCACATCTGTTTGGTTAATATAAAGTCAGAGCCAAAACCGAGTTAGCGTAACTTAGCGTAAAGAACAGAGAAAAGGAGAACACAGCCAGCCTGAATCAGTTGAAGTAAAACAAAAATTCTGCCAACAACTCTAAAGCTCATTAATTAACAAGTTATTTCTTTTTTGTCAATCTTTTCAAAAACCAAAGTGGAAAAACAACATGCTGTAATTTTAGAGATGGTTTTGTGTCACACTAGCTGTTTTCTCCTCAGGTGTTTAAGCTACGCTAAGCTAACTGGCTGCTAACAACAGAGAGAGGTTTCAATCTGAGAGTCAATATGTATTTCAAAAATGTTAACTTTTACAATACATTGATATTGAATTATATAAATGCTAACTTTGTTTATATTGTTATTCTTTGGAGTTAGTCTTTCAATTTGTATTTATTCCACTTCAAATGTAGAAATAAATTGTTATTCTGTGAAAACACCACAGGACATTTTTGGACATTGAACTGTGGTAAATGATAAATTTCAAACATCTGCTAAGAAACATGAAAAGTGGCTGTAGTTTATATCAGATAAATTAAAAAAAAGCATTTACTTAAGCATTTTAGAACGTTGAACGTTGAACTTGCTTTTATATACTACATAATCTTATGCAGTCACATGGAAACAAAGCCCTACTGACAATTTACCCTGCTTTGCCTGCTCACGTCATTACCTTTACCCATTTATTAAAGTCACAATCAGTAAAGAGTAAAGTGGGAACTGTCACCAAATAATGAGGTTTACTTTTGGCTTGCTGACACTGAACACTGCTAAGAAACCAAACCCTGCTGCTGATCTTGATGATGACTTTCTACATGTTATTTTTAAGAATTTTAGGATACAAAACATCATGAACTTCAAACAAAAAACCCCTCAAGGCCAAAATTTTCAAATTTCCACAGCGTGGTGTGGTCGGCCTCCATGTTGAGCCAAACAGTAGTTACTCTGTAATGAACAAGGCTCCAACTGATCATGGCTGCGTTGTACTGACGGCACAAAGTCGTACACGCAATTTTTGGGCAAAGTGAGCATATAACGGCAACTGCCAACAAATTAAGACTTGGGGTTAAAAAATCTCTTCAAATGTTTCCTGGCAACAGAAATATTTCCAAGTGATTAAAGCTGCAGTGCTGAGGCAACTCTTCTGCTGGTGGTTTTTTTTTTTTACATGAAGCAATGATTTTGATGTCTGTGAACGGACCAGCAGAGGAGTTTATTAGACATTAAAAATGTACCAAACACTTACTAAACACAATAAAGCTAATTTCAAGCATGCAGGATCTAATATACTGCAATATTTTACTCAGTGGCCTTGGTTGAACCTCTCACAAAGAGTGATGGTTGCATCAGGTTTCCAACCTGTGGGTTGGATTAGATCACAAGACCAATAATGAGAAAATAAAGTGAAAAATGACATATTCATGCCATGCTAAACACTAATGTTTACTGTCGTTTTTCGGGCTTCCCTCCAGCTGTTGCCTTTTTTTTTTCCTTTAACCTCTTCAGGCCACTTATAACTATTTAGGAAACAATAATGTGTTTGGGTCCCAACCAGCAGAAGAGTTTATTACTACCAAAAGTTACCTGACAGTTACTGTACACAATCACTTTTTCTTTTGGAAGCCTAAACTAAAGTCTAACAGATCTAAAATAATATTTATGTGCAGGCAGATCTGGGTTTCAACAGCTATTTGCAAACTCCTTTCTAAGTTTGTATGTGAGATCTTGCTTAGGGTTTCTGTAGCTACAAGATATTTTCAAATGAGTGATTTATTCCAACTTAATGCATGTCTTATATTGAATAGTTTAGCATAATAAAACCAAAAACAAACAAACATGTGAACAGGAAGTAACTGCATCTTATAACAAACTATACCTGAGACACCATGGTACAGCATAGGAGAACAAAAGAGTAAAACATCATCTTTTTGTCAGATTTTACTCCAATTGTTACATTTTCTTGTAAATAAATATTAGGTTTTACCTCTGTTTGTGTTTACACCAGCAGAAGTGCTCAGAGCTACCAAGATTTACCAAGATTTACCAGTTTTGAGGCAAAACTATTTTGTCACTTTCTTTTAACAAGTTTTATCTTGACTGTAAATATTAAAATTTCTTCTCCAGCGTGTTTTAAAGTAAGTAAAAATGCTCTGCTATGTTAATATCATCTGATATTAAATGTGTTTTTTAAAACAACAATTCAAAAGAGGCTGGAAGCACATCTTCTCTTTTTCCTAATTGAGAAATTCTGGATCTATCAGTAAGAAGTCCCGCCCACCACTGCTGCTTTTAATTGGTTAAAGAGCATCAAGATAGCTAGCAGTTAGCATCAGAGGAAATAGTCCAAGCACTGACTCTTTCTTCTGATAAGTCCGCTCTGTGTGAGAGGTTTCAGCTTTCTGTGCTTACAACCTGCCTTTGAATTTATGACTTACTAAGTCCATGTCCAGGGTACGTTTGAATGTCAGTTTTTAAATGTCAAATTTTAGGGGACTGCACAGACATCGCCCCCCTCAGTAGAGGACTGTAAAAACAACTGCTGACCACAAGTCAGTACAGTCAAGGTCTGACATTTTAGGGATCATAAGCATTAAAAAATGTATAGAGGGGAACTTTAAAATTCAGTAATACTTTAGTGTCCTGAGTTGAACCTCTCATCAGAAGTGAAAATTACATCTTTCCAACCTTGGGGTCAGAAGCCCCAGAAGCCCTGTCTCGAGAATTATCTGACTGAGGTGTGATGATGAGTTAGTTGTTTAAGTACAGACCAGCAGAAGAGCTACTACCAAATTTTCCTCCATGTAGTCTCATCAATTCAAAAGACATGTCTTGCTGATCTATTTTACTGCTCTACTTTGCTCTGCTTAAAAAGTGATGTTTATGAAAGCAGAAAGGTCATATTTCTGCCACACAAAACTGTTTTTGTTACACTTTTCATCAAACTGTGGCTTTTTCCTGGTAAATTAATGCTGAATTTGACTCTTCAGGCTCTCTGGAAACATTTTTAAAACAATTATTTAGTTGTTTTAGTCAGTCATTCAGTTTCTTTTGGAAAATCTTGTCATAGATATCTGAATTAATACATTATTCTGTGTTCCAATTCATAACCCGGTGTTTAAATTGGTGGTTCCCAACCTTTGGGTCAGAAACTCATCAAGGGGTCCCAAAACAAATCAGAGTGGCCATGTAATGATGAAAGCATTTCTGGTTCACAAAGTTGTGTTTGTTTTATCAAACTCCTCTCCTAATAGTCGCTCTTATCGGATGAATTACTGAATAACTTTACAAAGTCAATACTGACACAAAGCACATATGCTGATTGGACATGGCACAATATGACACAGTCGACACGTTTTTCATCTCTGACAATATAAAATCCAACATTTATGTGCTGCTGACTGAGTTTTTAGCACCATAACAATCTTTGGCCTCATCTTTCCAATGACTGATTTCGATAATTAGATCTAAATTGGGTAAAAAAAGAGCACATGTATTGAATCAGTTAAGCCTCTATAACCAGGAAAAGACAACACTTATGCAAATCATGATACAACAATATCCAAAATCTAAGACAACATCTACTCTCATATTACATGATATATATTTAATCTATACAATATGATCTAACCTCACATATTGCCCCGCCTTATCTTGACTAAATGTACCAGAAAAGTGTGGTGGCTCTTCATGCACATAAAAGACATCTAAATAAATAAAAACATATCACTGTTTGGTTGGACTGGCTACAACAGGTAGATAGATCGAACCAGTGGCCAGGGGTGGCAAGTCTCCAGAGAGCTGAGGACATAAACATTAAGAGTAAAACTAAGATTGCTCACAAAACACTCTGAAAAGCTCCGAAACGTAAAACTGCATCACCTAGAGTAAGAAATTGCTCTCTTGTTTCTCCTGCAGTTTGCTTTCATGCCATGGGTGTGGTAATACAACTGTTGGCCAGTGTGGGCGGGAAACAAATGAGAGAGTGGATGTGAGAATATAAGGTGTGTGTATGTGTGTGTGTGTGTGTGTGTGTGTGTGTGTTAAAGAGTCTGTGTATGTGTGTGATGAGTGTAAAACGGAGGAGATGGAGGTTGAGTGAAACAGGGAGGGAGGTGTGTATGTGGTGTGTGTGTTCAGTACACAGAGGTTGAGGTTCCTTCCCAGATGGCAGCTGTTAACTCCACTCACACGCACAGCTGATTAGAAACACATTGAGTCTGGGGCTGCACGCACACATGCACAAACACACAAATGCACGCACGCAAAACAGGATCACACTAACATGTACGCATATGTGCACACGGTACACAAAACAAACGCACAATAACAATATACTCATACTCTCATGCTCACAGATGGAGGCACGCACGCACAACCCATGCGAGATCAAACGCACACGCATTCACATAAGCGCAGCGTGCAGATGAGGGCCTCATTGTGGCACATGCAACTGCAGCTACACACACACACACACACTGGCACGCGCGCGCGCGAGCATATACGTTCCCATAGAGCCACACTGTCAGGCCGATCGGACCTCCTCTATCTACTGTGTCCCCTCACTTCCACACTTTCACGCATCCAATAAATGACTCTAACCCAGGCTGCTGCCGCTTCTGTTGGAGGGGTCAAGGTGCCGCAGGGCGCCCTCACTCTCCTCCCCGGGAACGGAGCTCTCCGGCTCGGCTGTGCGCACAGGGGACGGTCCCTGGCTCTGTCGCGGCGGCGGGTCCTCCTCAAACACCAACTTGAACTCGAACTCGCCCTCCTCCCAGCCCGAGCCCGGCGCGGCCCCCATCGCCCTCCGGCAGAAAGGACAGGATACAGACAGAGAGATACAATTCCTGCGTCGGACACTGTAAATTTAGCGTCCTTGATGCGCCTCGAAAGTTTCCCAGAGATATTCCCAAAAGTTTTATCCTTCTATGAGCGTGTCATTGCGCAAATATCCCTCCTCCCGGATGGTTTATATGTAACTTCAGTAACTTTCCCTCGCTGTTTCCACACGATGAGGACTGCCTCTTGCTCGGATATTTGCAACTTTTCCAGCCTTCATGCCTTGCGGTCCACATCAAATCTTCGCTCAGGATGTTTTTAAAGTCTTTTCCGAAAAATATCTCGCAGATGCGGTCGCTTCTTTCATTCTAGCTCTATCGCCATCCCCATGGCTTCTTCATCTTCCCCGGTCAAGACAGAGGGAGGGAAAAAAAAGTTTATCAAATATTTTTGTCGTCCTTTACCCTTAATTGCCTTTGGGTGGGTTTCTCAGCTCCAGTTGGTCCGTTACTCATCCCCCATAGGACCTTGTGCCTGTCAGTCATGAATCCCCCCTGCCCAACCTCCAGCCTCCCTCTTCTCCCCCCCCCCCTCTCCTCCTCACTCACTCTGGAGGTTTCTCTTCTAGTCACTTCGCATTTGCTTTAACACATATTTCAAACCCTTCACATATGGTTTGATAACAGCTTATATCATATTTTAAATCACCCGCACAGCATTTTTTCCTGGTGTTTTTCCACTAGAATTAGGTTTTTTCATGCACATCATCCCCCACAATCAATAACTTTCTCCCCCATATTTAAACCCAAAACAATATTATTATCATTCAAATCATGAGCAGGACTCATGGCAAGCGGCTCACTGTCTCCAAAACCTGCCATTGTCAGCCGGCTGCACCACCACCGGAGCCGTGATGTTAGTGATGTCAGTTGGTGAACATAAGAAGGCCTATTTCCTGTGGCTATGAACACGACAGCCCCCCTTTTTTGGCTGTCACTCTTCCCTCTCCTCCCCCTTTCCTCTCCCTTTTTTTTCCCTTTCTTTTTTTTTTTTTTTTACCCCACTCCTCCTTCCTCTTCTTCCCCACCAACTCCTCCTCGTCCCTCCTTCTCTTCGCTCTCCCCTCCCCTCCCTCCCCCTTCCTCTCCACCAAGGATCTGTTTCTCATTATCCTCTGTAGTCTGCTCTCTGTCTGAGTCAGGAGACGAAAAACTTAAATAAACACACTCTCTCTGGCTCTCTCCTCCTCAGTTCAGATCCTTATATCCCTCTCTCCCTTCTCTCTCTGTCTGTCTGTCTGTCTCTTCTCTCTGTCCTCCTTCCTCGACCTCCTCCGATTCTCACAATCATTAGGCTAATGTTATACTGGCGTGTAACTCGGGCTTGTTTCACTCTCCCCGTCATCCTCTTGGGGTTGTGTGGGCAGGCTTTGGGTCCTGGACTGATCTCAAGATGTTGCAGCTTGGTCTGCAAGAGGAAAAAAGTGCTACCAACATGGCCATAGCAAGACTTTTTGGGGCCCAAAGTAGAGTCTGATAACCTAAACCCCTATCAAACTCCCACTATTGGGCACATCATCAAAAGTAAGGAGGGTATACATTTTCTGGGCATTTGTGATGAAATCTAAATACAAACAGAGTTCAACTGGTCTCTTGATCATTCAGTTTGTTTAGGGGCTCAATAGCAACTATTAATTTGGCTATTTGCTATGACTTATTAGCCTACAAGTCACAGTCTCTGCTCTCTGTTAAGACGGGGGAGCAGCCTTGTCGACTAAAAATAATGCTGACAGAGTAAGCTTCTACAAACCATAAATAAGTAAGACCTGTAAATTTAATTGAACAGCAGCAAATCAACAATAAATATCAACCTGATATGGTTAGATCAAATGTAGGCCTGTATCAGTCTGATTTTCACATCAGTGGTAGGAGGGGATGGTAAGATGGCCGCCAAAACAACCAACCAATATGAGGTTAAGACCACACAAAGGTCGACTGTTTCAACTGGTAATTTGAGCAACTCTCAGGACATTTTTCATCCATTTCTGTTGAAACAAAACCGTGTTTTTTAAGCCAAACCATATTTTCATAATTGTAATCAAGTCATTTTTTGTGCCTGCAGCTAAACAGACCCTACCCACAGAAATATAAAGTTTCAACATATCTGTGCTTTGCAGAAACATACAATGCCAACATTAATTCTGGAGATTTGGTTGGGTGCTCAGATCCAAAGCAGTACAAATGGAAAGATGCATTACAGAAAGGCTTACGAGACAACAAAACACTGCACATAAGATGACTAAGTGAACAAACATGCACCTTAGCATTTAATACCATTTTTAAAATGTTATCCCTGAAAAAGATTTAATAAGGATGAGAGGAGTGACTCCTTGCTTTGTGAGGTGTCTCCTGAAAAACTGTTCGACTTCCACAAAACAGCCTGACATTTAAAACAAAAAAGATTAACTTGACCCACAAATTTTCACCACAAGTTTTTTTCACCTCTTTCCACTTTTGTGTGTATATAGACACATTTAGATTTCTACACAAAAGACTAACATCAAGTTAGTAATCTTTTCTTATTTTGTTTTTCACTGCTGACATGATCAATAATTTATGTGTCTAAATGTTAATACCTTAATATATTTGGTCAGTTACCGAACCTCAAGTCTCAATCTAATGTTTAAACAGTGACACCTACAGGACAGGTAGGACGGGAGAGTGCAGCCAGGCTGTATGAGGTGGTGATGCAGAGGTGAGGACGACAGGCTCCTGCTCATCAATAGGCTATTCAACAAAATATGCACCTTATGTCATAACTCATTAGCATAATTATCTCTCATTTTTGCCATCCATAGACAGCTACTATGGTTGATGGTTTTGCAGCACCTAAGTACTTTACTGACTTTAATATCTTCATAGACCACTGACGTATCAACACAAATAATATGGTTATGATTTATGTGTCAGGTCCTTATCAATCAAACAATCAACTTATCAATTCATTTGTACCCGCGGTGGTTCTGCAGCTCTTCTGCATGGTCTTACAGTAAGTGCGCAAACTTTACTCTAACTTGATAAGGGAGAGGTGAGGATATGTGGGGGGCTCTTGAGCTGTTTTTCATGGAGAAGTCCAGAATGTTGCAGCATATTGCAGCACCTAACCCCACATTTCTGTAAGTTTGAGAGCCAGAAAACTGCCTACTGCACGCACTCTGAGGTGGAGAGGATGGACAGAGCCTTGGTGATGCCAATAAACAGGGTAAAGATATTTATTCCTAAAACAGCCCAATTTTCAGGGGGCACTGAAGAAGCCAAAGAGTATACAGTCAGAGTCAGTCAGTCGATCAAAGGTGAAAAGCAGCAAAGTTATGCAGCAGTAGATTAATCTTTTACTTTGTTCCCTAAAAAAACTGCTGCTTTCTTTTTTGAGATTAAATGTTGACAAAAGTCTCATAATCCAATCTGTGTTTATACATCGCTGCTTTATTCATCACTTCATTACTTCTTTGTAAATGATGTAGAGACTACATATAACCACAAGGTGGAGCCAGTGTAAAATGAAAACTTCAGAGCTGTTGTCAGACTGAATACAGAGGAGCAACACAAAAGGTACATACATTGTTCGCTTTAAAAATGTTTAACTTATGTTTCACACAAATGATCAGATATTCTCTTTTATACTAGACTACATTTAATAAATAGACCCAAGTGGGATTTTAAAACTTTGCTAAATAGTGGGACCTAAAATAACAGAGTGCATCCTACTACAGCCATGAGGTGGCAACAAAACCAATTAAATGCTTCATTCCAGCTTGATAAACCACCTGATCATTGTTCAGCAACACTTAAATTAATTTATACAAGGTGAGGAATGTCAAATAGAAATCTATGTACCATATTCTTCTAACAAATTTGTGGAGGCAAATTTCCTCTTGGTTCCTGATTATGATAATATTTACAACATGGGCCTGCCTCAGCCTCCAAATGTGATTTATCACTCTGTAAATAGATTTATTATTGCATTTTTAACATGGGTTTTGCTTATTTTTAAGTTTTTCCATATTAGTCATCATCATTTTATTTTTAGTCATCAAGTCTCACCAGGACATCTGTATTATGTCATATTTGTGCTTAGGCACACATAAATGTGTGTGGCATTTAACAACCCTGAAAATAAAACAATTTTTCTACTTATAAAGAGTAAACTTAAAAAAACACATGTACAATTCTTAATTTTTATTAATACAATTTTTAATTGATTAATTTAAATGTTTAAATATTTTATGTATTTTCTTTTTTATTATTATTATTATTTAGAGGATGGGGGAAAACCGGAGCTCCCGGAGCAAACCCTCAATGGCACAGAGAGAATCATTGAGCCAGTGTTGCCCAATATTTTGATTTCTCTGCTTTCTGCAACTAATCACTTTCATACTTTCCAGGTCCTATAAACAGTGGAAGGTCTGGAAACAGCGACTATTCCAGCCATGGAGTCCAAGCTGCAACGTTTGCAGAGACCCTCTCGAACCAGGTTTGAATCCTCACTCTTGCTCTGAAAAAAACTGATGCAATTTTTGATTTGACTCTAAAAAATTTAGGTGCCAGCCTTTTTCGTTTCCTGGAAAAAACAGCCGCAATGTACTTGTAGAGGTTTTGAGAAGTTGTATGAAGTGAATAAACCCATTGTTGATATAGATTTCGCTCTGGCTCTGGGCTGAAGTTCCAGAGCAAATCTTCTTCTTCTTCTTCTTCATCTTCCCTTTTATCCTCTTCAGTCCTTGTATCACCAACAATCGCTGCTTTAGCCATTGAAAATAAAGATGAAATGATCCCAATGGGCCAGGAAAAAGCTTCGACAACTGTTATTGTTGTACGATACACAGCAGCAGTGATCAGTGCAATAGGTCCTTTCAAAAACACCAGCGTTTGCCTTGATTGTGTAAAAACCAGCAATACCTTTGTATTTTGTGGAAAATCCACTTTGATATCAGACCCTAAAAACAACAACTTTTGTCCTTGTCCTGGTCCAAGTAAGACCAATTCAATGTTGTCAACAAAATCTTCCAAATCCAGCCATACATGTTTATTTGACGTCACAAAAACCAGCAGAAATTTTCGACTCGCTGTCGGAATATGTATTTGCAATACTTTCTCTTCTGTTGCACAAAGCAAATAGTCGTCATCTAATTCTGGAAAACCTATCACAAATACATAGTCTCCCAAGAAAGAGAAAACAGCCGAAAGCTTTGCTATAATCCGGGAAAAAACATGTGCAATTCTTATTCTGATTGAAGAAAGCGCTGCAACAAATTTTGCTCGTGCAGCAGAAATTAATGTTGCTATTCTTTCTGTAGTGTAACTCCGTGTGCCAGCAGGCTGTTGTGCCTCTGGGTCAAATGCTGCCATACTTTCCCTGTCTATTGCACTTTCTGGGATCGTGAAATCGTCGCAGAAAAATAGAAACATGTAAAGAGAGCAAGGAGGAAGGTCAAGCTTCTCACTGCCAGGCTGACTTCTGTGAACCACAGGCTTGATTGATACAGTGGTGCTAATCTGCTCTTGTTTCCTTTGCTGTGTTTCACCATTTAGCCAATTCAAGCCTGTAGAGAGGCTGCCATACAGCACCCACCTTTTACTGCAACATCTGTTTCTAAAGTCTGTCAGGACAAGTGGCGGAGCATAGTAGAAATAAAGGGTAGGAACCTTAATCATTTCCCTACCAGGATGACACCTGTGAATTACAGGGTTAGTGCACACAGATGTGTCATCCTGCTTATTGTCATTATCCAGACAGTTCAATCCTGTAGAGTGGCTGCCATGCATCATCCGCAGTTTACTGTGACATTTGTTCTGAAAGTCCATCTGAGCAGGTGGTGGTACATCTGTGATAAATGATTCATGGAGCACAGGTTCTGCTGGTTTAACACTGGATGAACTTGGTAGACTAAGTCCCATTGCAGATTTGATGAGGTCACCAGCCGCTCTGGTGACCCAAGGAAAACGAGTTTGACCCAAAAATAAAACCGGCATGTCGGCAGGTATTGAGAGTTAACTATAGATATATAGTCTGCTGATATCCAGGAAAATTATTTTTATAAGATTTCACACAGGTAGGAGATAGATTAATCGTCTTTTGACTGAAAGCCTTTCTTTTTAGTACTAACTTAAACCTGATGGGGTGTTTTGGCGCTGGAGAGCAAAGATGAAAGAACGGTTGAGTTATGACGTCATCATTACGTAAAGAATCGTCCGCCATTTTTTTTTTTTTTTTGCAATGGCCACCAACAGAAAACAACACTGATCAAAACAAACAAAAAAAAATCAAGAGCGATTAGCTTTCACTATCCTCACGATGGTTGAAAGTAGTTGAGATTTTTTTTTAAAAATATAAGTCAACTAAAACTTCATATAAATTACAGAACTGTTGCTACAGAGCTGTTTGCTAACTTTAGCTTTACAGACTTTACAGAAACAGACAAGCTGAAGTGTGAAGCAATTTTAGTGTTCAAAAAAGCTTAAAGATGTTAATAATTTTATGGTTAGCACAGCATTGATGACGGCCAACATGTTGTCTGATGACCAGAGGACTTTAATGGTAACATATTCACTTCATTGCCATAAATTAGCATAACTGAATAAGCGATCAGGCATAGTCCTTGCTGTAAACTTACCTCTTGCTTCTCAAGTCCAAAGCAAATAAAAAATAATCCACGTTTGCCAGTCGAAGTAATCCAGTTGCAGAAAAGAGACTTTAATGAATCAATCAATTCACCAATTGTGAAAAACTCCCGCGATTTTATGTATTATCATCAAGGTTACCCATCCGGCGTCTTTCAGGCGTCCTGCTGAAGGATCTGCGGCACACAGTTAGCCTCTCTAAACCAAATTTTTTTTATACCAACAAATAAACCCCTAATTTACACATAGTAACGCTAAAGATGGAGCGTTGCGCCAAAATTATGATTTGCGGATGTTGCGCAGAGTTCTGCCTCCCCGACTTGTATTGGATGTTGCATTCAGGACAGTTTTAAAAATCTGACAATATTGTCTTGAGCTGTAAAATGCGATGTTGTAAAATGCGGGAAAAAGACTCTCAGCTGCCAACAACAGTCCATCAAACTCGATCAAATAAAGCATTTGGCAGTAACTTTATTAATTTTATGTTATGATTTTTTTAAAGGGCTGAATGTATTTCTCATGAGAACTGAAACTAGCTGCCATATTATGTATCTGCTTTACTTTTTAGCACCTGATTTCAACACTTTGAACCAAAAATTTAACATAAATATCCATTGATGAAACAATTTGATTTAATTTATATTTCGTTATTTAGTCGAAGTCGTTCTCCCTACTTTCTCAGACCAAGTGCACAAATTTTTATCACTTTGAAATTCTATTTAAATTTATTAAAGTAAAATTTGCACACACCAAAGTCTGTATACTGTGCTGGGGAATATTAAATAGTTTAATAAATCTTTTGCCTCTAGGGGGAGCTGCCTGAGATCAGATAATTATGTCGTGATGTCACTTGAGTCAGTGGCGGTTTGGCTTGAAGACATACAATTTAAAAAATTAAGATAGATTATGGATAAGAACCTCAGTCTAAGCAGCTATTGGACTCTGAACCCCATGTCAACCAAGAGCTTCAATGGGGAAAATAAATATTGTCCCATTATAATGATTAATATGTGATTTTCTCTGTTTACCATTTCCCTCATGCCTTGACATTGTATTGTTTATCTTTTACTGTAAATATTTATTCCCGACTCTAAGTACTGCATCATGTATAGGATAAATAGAGGCACTTTTTTCCAATATGTTTTAGCCCAGAAGCAACTTGGTTGCTACAACACCATATTGAGAGCGTTGCTGCATATATTCTAGTATAAATGGTGTACTTGTTTTAAGTGACTTGTTTTGGGAATATCGGTTTTCTTATCCTCTTTTTGGCCTTGTGTATTAGTTATTGAATGATTTGAGGACTGCTTGTATTATGTACACTTGAGAATAAATTTGTGGACCTATCAGGTTAAATCTATATTTTGAACTATGTAAATACATTAGAAAATGGTGTGTAGATAACTGATCACATGACTGTTTTAAAATACATATATATGGTGTCATTTTCTCAGCAGATAACAGATAACTCACAGTTAAAGTTTTCCACTGTTCAGGTGTAAAATGCATGAATGTGAGCCACGATGTCACCGCTTGCAAAGACACCAGATCTTTCCTCAGTGGATTTAAAAAAAAAGAAGTAAAATATTCAGTGTTTAAGCTCTGACTTTGGGTTTTTCCTCATTTTTTTACTTCCTCCAGCATTCCTGTCAGTGTCAGAGGCTTGTACCAACTAGTGAGTGCGCGTTTTTCTTATGTGTGTGAGTTTCTGTGTATTTCCTCTCTGCATGCATGTTTGCGCTTGTGTGCTCAGCATCTATGACACAAGGAGCTTGTGCAAGAATCTGAATCACCTTCATGCCTCTGTTTCTTCGGATTATGCAACAGTTAGCTCACAGAAAAGTGCCTCAGGACACAGAAATTTGGATTTTGATATGTGACCATGGGACATGTTTTAAGGGCAAATGCATGTTTGTTTATTAAAAAAATATGCCTTTAGATATACAGTGTCATACTATAGATACTTGAGGTACATTCCACAGGATAATAATATACAGAGATGATAAGAGGGAGAGTGAGAGTTTTTAAGGAAGGACACACCTCCTCACCTCTCTCTCTCTCTTTCTCTCTTACTACAGCATGTTGCAGCCTGTGGGGTGGGATATAATTCAGTTTATATGAACTGAGCAAACACACACTGACTCACAAGGGACACTGTAACAGCTGGATAGCAGAGTGAAGAGCAGCAATCTGACAACTGAATCTGAAACACATCACACAGAGACATCAGGTTTTGGAAAGGTTAGTCAATCTTGAACATTTACCAGAAAACTCTCAGCACTGAAATTACTTTGCTTACTTATTAAGATTTTTCATCGATCTCTCTGACTAAGACAATTTCCACTTTGGTGTTCTTCCTTCCATCTTTAAATATTTTTTTACTTTTCTTGACTAGATTATTTATTTGCAGCATATTTATTGTTAATGTATGACTCATTTTTTCAAAACTTTGGTTTACAAGCTAATCCATTGGTATGACTTTGATGGCAAACAGAATTTCTAACAGATATAAAGTCATTTGCAGTGTTGTGTTAATTTTTTATTTTTTAAAATGTCTCTCAGGTTTTGGTATGTTATATTTGTACCCAAATAATTGTTGGTAATTGTCAAAAAAAACCCCTTAGATTTGCTTTATTTTTCCCATTTGATATTTTTTCTTGCATAAATTAAATTACATTAGATTTTTTTTCAGTACACTTTGTCCATTACAACAGTATAAATATGTCATATATCCATTGCAAAAGTAGGTCATAATTTGTGTATTTCTGCATTTTTGTTGGGTAGAAACAGCTGCTTACTACCAGGTTTTATAGACAGTTTTCTCGTAAAACCTCTGAGAAACAATGCTTTTAACCAACAACATCAATGTGCTGCTAGGGTTTTGTATTACATTGCTATTTTTACAAGTGATCTACTTCTGACTTTGGTTCATTTTGTTTACTTTTTCATTCTGGAATAAAGTCTTCAGGGGAATATAAAGAGTTTGCCTTACTAGGACCAGAGCAGAGCAAGGAAATAAGAATTTAATCAGGAAAATAAGGATTTTATGTCTTGTTCGCATGAAGCAGAATGTGGTTTTCAGAGGGATCATGTCGACTGTAAAACAATTACACTCTCAAATTCTTCTATCCAGCATATGCAAGTCAGGGTTGGTCAGGGATGTGTAAGATCCTGAACTGTGTTGATCCCTAAAAGTTCAAGGCTTTATGATCTTTAAACTGTATGGCACTAGACACCCTGTGCTTAGTAAGAAAGACTCTAAAACAGAAAAACAAAGTGAATCAAAGACTGTGTCGAAATACTGATTGACGTAACTGCTAATGTTTGGCATGTTTTAGCACGCTGCTTCTGAGTTTTAAGCTAAACTGTTGGCTACAAGTTTTGATGTGAATATTTTAGAGGCTGCGTCAGGGTGGCAGCCATCCTCTAATTCTGGGAAACAGCTTGTGTACCCTGGTGAACAATAGTTTTAATGTTCATCTTTGGCTCATTTTGTGCTATTTTCTTTAGACCAAGCCCAAAATTTGTCTATTGTCTGAATAAAGTGTTAAGTGGAAGGATTCAACTACCAGAACATAATTTCATTATTGTATTTTCTATAATTGTTTCCCCTTCCTTACTACCTCTTTTTTTTATCAATTTACAGTTAGCAACCATTTCCTTAATGAGGAAATCGTTTGGTTTTTTTTTTTTTTTTTTTACTGTCAGTTCCTGTTAACATAAAAGAAGAGTATTGCAATAGCAGTCCACAAGTCCACGAACACGCACACAGACATATCGGAGATATGTGAAGACAGTTTTATCAAAAGTTACTGAGGCAGATTTGATGACAGCAGAGACAGAGATCCTGAGCAAATACTTTCCGGAAGCTCTAAAAGAGACGAGGCAGCTATGTCTGACGTCAGATTTCAGTATCAAACTGGCATTTTTGGGACCATCAGGAGATTACAGTTCATAAAACATAAGCTGACTGTCATGAATAAGTTTTGTGTGGCATACTTTTGCATTGATTAGATGATCACTGAAAGTAGGTGTGCACCTGCTACCACAGACAGAAAATATATACCCCCAGTGATGACAAGATAAGATCCTGTATCTTTGTGAGAGAAGTAATAAATCACAGTGTGTACCAGCAGAAGTAATCAGCAATGATAAACAGATTGTTCACAGCATTAAATCTTATGTCATTACAAATGTTCATCTCCTGCACTCAAAAATCCACCATGTTTTGTTTTGTTATTTTTAACTCATATTATGACATATTATGTCAAAATACTGAAAAGGAGATATTAAACTGTTACATCTTTTAAAAAACTAAGAAGAAAGGCATCTACACATTTGTCATTACAGTTATTGTCATGGACCATGGACTAATACTACTGCAACATAAGGTCAAAAATTAACAAATTCAATTACAGATATAAACATACATACAGATTTTACACAGTACTTCCAGTCCTGTGCAACATAAATACTTTCACTTAGACCCTTGATACTAGACATATTTTGATTTTTAATCTGGTCTCGTCTTTGCCCTCAGAAACAAACCTCCTTCTATCATGAACAACTCCCCCTCCACACTTAACGACTCAAATCCTGAGCATGACAGTGTCGTGAGCAACGACTTCTCCACCGCCTTGGGTGCCCTCATTCTCAGCTTGGTCTTCCTTCTGGGAGTCCCTGGCAACCTCTTCATCGTCTGGAGCATCCTGGCACGCCTCCGACGACGCTCGGTCACCTCCCTCCTCATCCTCAACCTGGCGTGTGCCGATGGCTTCCTCATGGCCCTCACCATCTTCTTCATCATCTACCTGGCCAAGCAGACGTGGATCTTTGGTGACGCCCTGTGTAAAGGCCTGTTCTACCTGTGCAACGTCAACATGTACGCGTCCATCTTTCTGATCACACTGATGAGCTTGCACAGGCTGGTGGCCGTGGTTTTTCCCAGGAAATTGTCCACTCTGGCAAGCAAGAAGATCGTGAAGAGGGTGATCATTGGCATGTGGGTGATGGTTGCGGTGATTGCCATCCCCTCAATTGTGTTTCGGGACGTGAGAGAGGACAAAGATGAGAGAAATAAATTGAGATTAGTGTGTGCACCCAATCACACCCTGCCGCGACATGTAAGTCGACTAGAGCTGCAATTATTTCTATTTTCTGATTATTTTCTTGACTAATTGATTAATTGTTTGCTCAGAAGCCTATCACAATTTCCTGTTTTATTAGGACCAAAAGTATGAAAGATTTAAACCTCTGCAGTCTTTTAAAGACAGCTTGGACAAGAAGTTCTTAATTAAACTCGTCTGAACTCATCTGACCTCCGACTGTTGGAAACAGGTCCATCTGCTGATTTTTGGGTTTTTGTTGGCCACTTGGGGGCAGCAGAAATAAGTTGTAAACATAACAGTGATATATCACTCTTTAAATTGACAACAACTTGTTGGTAAACAGTTGCTTATTTACACTTCTAGCAGATACGGAGCAGCATTAGGAATCATTTTTAGAGTCATGATTTCATCCACCTGATGAATTTAAGTTCAATATCTGCCCTTTTTTTAAACCAAGTTCTTGGTTTCTACTTGATATGTCTGTCTAAATATTGGCACTTTGGAGGTAAACTTGAACTGCCAATGACAATAATATCATGCAATTAAAAGCTCCAAAATGACTCTTAAATAGATACTCTACATGGGGAGAATGAACAGGGGGCAATGGTTATAGTGAGCAAAACCTTTTTTCAGTATTAATACAGGCACCTGACAATTGTTTTGTTTTGAGATAGACTTGTAAAAATGTGAACTTATCCTTTAATAACTATCTTTACTATTTACCTCAAAAACTTGTGCCCTAAGAATCAATGAGCAGATACTATTATTACCATTACTATTATTCTCAATATTTGCTTTTCTCTTGTATGTTTACTTTTGTTTGATGAGTGAACACATTTAAATATTTCTTGCACTTAACTTGTGCTGCCTTATTTTGACAGATCCATTCATGTCTAGAAACCGAAGTGATTATTACAGTGAGCACATCTGTTTTCTACCTTTCTGTGTGCAGGTGAGGTTTCAGTATGCCTTTGAGACAGTGTCGGGATTCATTCTTCCGTATACAGTCATCATAATCAGCTATGTGCTCATCCTGAGACGCCTGAGGCAGACCAAGTTTCGCAGAAAGGTCCGCAGCGAGAACCTCATCTTGGCTATTGTGGTGATGTTTGGTTTGTTCTGGCTGCCGTACCATGTTATCAACATGATACAGGTGTGTGAGTTTAAGTTCACAGCACTAAAAATCACATTAAAAAATAACATATTTCTGCTTTTTGATCAATGATCTGATCTTCTGAATTAACACTGAAAATGTTTTGGTCAAGGTGGCGGCCGAGTGGTACCCAGATAATTCAAAACAAAGAGATATGTAAGTAACAAAGTTTTTTTTTTTTTTTTAACTTTTTTAATCCACCCTCTTGAATGAAATTGAACTTTTTTTCATTTATATGGTTTTTGTGTCTCTTTGCAGTAATTTTCTGTCCTTGTGGCACCTAGTGTCTCTTAATAGGTTTTTTGTATCTCCTAGCTGTTATCTTGTGTCTCTTTGTAGTTGTTCTGTGTCTCTTTGTAGTCATTTTTTGACTTTGTGACCATTTTGTATCTTTTTGTAGTCACATTGTTTCCATTTGTAATCATGATCTGTCTTCCTGTAGCCCCTCTGTGTCTCTCTTGGAGTACTTTGTGTCTCTCATGGCCTTTCATAGTCATGTTGTGTATATTTTGTAGGCATTGATTTTCTTTGTTGCCAGTTTGTGTCTCTTTGTAGCGGTGCTGTCTCAAGTTTCTGTCAAAAAAATACAATGTAAACACATTTAAGTTGTAGTTGTGCCTAAATGCTCTGTTTATCTGCAGATTGGATCATATCTCCAAGTCCAGTCGTGCAGTGACATCGGCTTTGGCCTTCATCAGCAGCTGTGCCAATCCTGTCCTCTACACCTTCGCTGGAAAGTCTTACATCAAGGAGAATGGCTTCGCCTTCATGGCTCGGCTCTTTGAAGGCACATCTTTAGACCAAACAGGAACTAAAAAGAGCCGGTTCATGAGTAAAGACAATGCGGGATCTGAAGACTCTCAAACAGTAATGACAAATTTGAGATGAGCGTTGAATGAACTCTGTGCATAAACTGGACAAATTTGTAAAACTACATGTGTATATTTTGATTAAAGCAAAATTTGAGCTTGAATTTGCTGTACTAAAAAAATATGGACAAGACCAAAGTGGCAGCTCAGAGCTGGGCAACTACTATTTTGTTTTGTAGACAGATTGTGTTTAAAAAATGATTGACTAGAAATCAGTGTTGCTGGCACAAGATTTTTTTTTTTGGCATATCTGACCTGTTCATGATATCTGTAAATATTCTTTTAAAAATATTTTTTATTATATTACATTTTATATAAATTATACAGTGTAGTGCTCAAAAAGGCAAAGCAATATACTAATAAATGATAACAATATAAATACAATCATAAAGTACTGCTTTTTCTTCTCTAAGGGAGAGTTTACATTGTGAGACAAAAACACACTTTCCTTTCTTAAACTTACTTTAAGTAATCCTCTTTACACTTATAAAAAATAAAAAAAAATCTCAAAATATAATGTAGTTTGATGCAGACATGATATTATCAAGTATTCATTAATTTATAGCAGTTCTTAGAACGTATAATAGCAATTAATGTATATTTTATAGTGCAGGTGTGTTTATTGCTTATACAGCAACTTCCTCTTTATGGATGCTGACAAATATGTTTATATGTGTTTATATCTGCATACAACTATATTTTTCAGTTTATAAACTCTTTAAATGTTTACATACTGCTCATAAATGAGCCTCATTTCAGGACAAAGTGATGGTTGAACAACTTTTTTTTTTTGAGAATCAATAATTACTCTGTTCATTTAGGTGGCGCATCACTTATAACATTGATTAAATTAGTCTACACAGAGTCCAGTGCATTATACATTTTGTAATGGAAAACTCAAATCCATTCCTGGAATACCTCTTGAGGATCGATGTCTTATATCCTCTCTTTGAGATGTCTGGGACCGGACCGGACTCTGACAACATCTGGTCATCTGCAGCATCTGACAGAAACCGTAACACTGGCGCGGAACCTTCGTACCAACTTTTTCCACTGTCTGCACCCGGTTTACTACTTGACTGTCCGTTGTGAAAACTTGATACAGACTCTGTTCTTTTTTATTAATTATGCATTTTTTATTTTGTAAATTAGATCTGTAAGTTTTATTGTTCATCCCCCCTTCCACACAGGCTTTTGTAATGTGTGATTTCTCTATGGGATGAGTTAACATTATGAATTTCTATTTAACAGGGATTTTAACTTTGTTTTTTGTTTTTTTTTTTCCAAAAAGGTGATGCACTGATATACTGAATTTAAAAAAAAATCCCTGCAGTTCAACATGCAATTTTATTTTTGAATAAAGCAAAAATTTACTGGCGTTGATGTATGTGCAGAACAGTCACTTAGCTTCAACAATAACCACCTCTGATTACAAACGTTAGCCGTTTTTATTCAAGATGTGTCAACAGGCAGATATTTCACAACTGTCAAAGTTTTAACACACTAGTAACAGATGTCAAGCCACTGATTGACTTCATGCACACAGTTCCAACTTTACAGCCTTTGATAATAATTATTTACCTAATATTAGTGTACATATTCTGTAAATTCAAAAGACAATGCACAGTTTAATACCAAACACCACTTTATTTGCAAGTAAATTCAAATTTTACAGTTCATGCGATTAGACTGACAGGATTCTGAGCTTTTACATGTGTATGGATTATATAGAGATATTTCATGTTTTCTAAAGCAAATTATTTATGGGTTTTTAAAGTTGCTCCTTCAACTTTTAACAGCACAAAACATTAAGATCTTAGTCCATTGACTTCAAATTCCCACTTAGGTGGATCCGGCGAAGGGCTCAGGTCATGCAGTGCTCCGCTTACCTAAATAAGCAAAATAAGGTTATATATCATAAATAAGATTCATAAAATTCAGAAAGAAAAATGTTTTCAGTGTTCATTAAACTGATGTTCACACTTGAGGCTGCAAATTAGTGGTGCTGTTTAACTTCCTTTATAATAACGCGGATAAACCTAATATCAAACCTCAGTGCAATGCAGTGCAGTTTAAACAGTTTCACAAATTAGCCTCCAAAACCCAAGTATTTCATAAAAAAACACTAAAATAAAATCTATTTGTGAGGGTAAGAGTAAATGCTGTGCTGCAGCAATGGACTGCATTACTTTTTAACCAACAGAGAACTGATAAACTTGAAATTTTAGTATAACAAGTTTTGTATTATGAACAATTCAACAAAGCAGCGCTTACCTTATCAAAATATCTGGTCCAGTCTTAAATCCTAAACATAAAAAAAACAAAAACACATGAGCATGAGTCTCAACTACCATCACAATAAACATCCTCACTAGTCTCTGTATTGTCAAACCCATCAGTGCAGTGAAAGAATAATCATGAGGTTCAGGTGAAACACGGACTCACATGCAACTCATCATCAAGGTTTGACTGTAATTAACAGCATCAAAGCTTTACGTCAACTTATGTTATCAAGTGTGGGATTTTTAAAAGTTGGTTCAGCATCTGCTTTAGATGCAGGTGGAAAAAAACCTATCGACCTGGTAAATGATGCCTGACTATTACAACACACATTACACTCAGCTGCCAGTTTATTAGGCAAGTCTGACTAAAACTAATTCAGTGAAACACAACTGCAATAAATTTTACCTTGTGGAAGTTGTAATGTTCAGTTTGTGTTGAAACTTTGAGGTGTTGATTCAACTGTATAACCACAAACTAAACCACTTTTTATAGAGAGGGGCTTCTCTTTTTAGGTCAACCATCCTTGGTGTAAGCATAGTGCACAAATTAAACATTTGTTAGTAGATAACCACTAACCCCAAAAGCATTAAAGCTAAAACCTGTTTCACCAAAAATTGGTTATAACCTTTTATTTTTTTATTTATTGTACTACTGATGTACCCAATAAAATGGCCATTGAATGTATGTTGATCATCCTAACCTCAGGTTAAATTTGAGGCCTTTCAGCTGCATATTTGAATAATGACCTTTATTACTAACAATTCATGCTTGGATGCAACACCGCGTACTTTACACAAAGGTGGATAACTTAAAAAACAATTCCTGGAAGTGAATCATGGTGCTACAACGATTAACTAATCTTGGTTAAGAGACAATGTTTACTCGGATTTAGTCTTGCAATATGAGGTATAATTTGTCGAATAAGGCCCAAATCGGCTGATTACAGACCATGAGGTCGGTTTGGCGCTACTGAAGTAGCTGGTTACGATGATAATTTGCGCGGATATAACCGCAACAAACAGCCACACGCAGACACATAAATAAACATATCAACTGCGACACAGACAAATATAACATGATGTGAAAATGTGAATAAATACCTGAGGTTTCAAGTACGTTGGTGGTACTCTCGCTGTTTCAACAAGTCCGACCCCCATCAACGCAACAAGGAAGAGAGGTTGTTAATGAGGCTGCGGCTCAATTTATCTCTTTATCAAAACCACGTGTTTTCTGTCCGCGGTGAAGCTTCCGGGTCCAAAGTAGAAGGTTAAATGCTGAATTTTTGAGGTTACTAAAGATGTATTATTTTAAAGCAAATGTTTTAAAAACAAATATGATATGTTTAAATCGTCCTTAATAAGTGAATAGTGCATATTGCTATCACAATTTAATGTTTTTCTTTTAAAATTCTGTCAACAAACGTAGCCTATATAATTGATCCTTATACATATTATATATATTATTTTAAAAATTAATATATAAATTTATCACAAAACATGACTTTAAACAGTAATAAGAAAAAAATCAAACAAAAGTTAGTTTAAAACAACAACAACAAGAAAAGAATAATAAGACCTTTCAGTTGTCTCACCAAACAATTTCTCATAATACCGTAATATTATTAAACCTCCTTTGTTTTGTGGTTCATTGTATTGTACAAACTCGATGTTTTTGTCTTTTTATTATGTATTTTGTTCGACCTTTTATTAGCAGCTGACTTTAATATGAATCCGTCTTGTTCCTGGTTTGATATAAAGGCTACAGGAACACTCAGGCTAACTTATAATACGAATAATCTCACTAATTTGGCCCCAGGCTGATGGTATTTGACCATAAAATTAATGCCTATATTTTCTACATGAGTTGAAGTCAACAAACGAGTTTATTATTGTTATTAGTGTTTCATCTGCAGCCCCTGACATAAATAAAAAAAAATCACTCTTGTTTTTATTCATAGATAACCGGACAGATATCTAGCTCTTGTTAAATAAGACCGTGATTGAATGCCACCTGCTCTTTTTAAAAACACTCCCACATACAGTTTGTAAACTACAAATTGACGTCATCTCAATGTTACGGAAGTCCTAATGGTCCAAAAAACCGAGAAACTACTCACAGAAACTACCCATAGTTTGTTTACGTTGATAACAAGGACACTTTGTTCTTGCTGCTGCGCTCAGTTCATTGATTATTGACCGGCAATTTCGTGACCATGAGAGTTTTAATAGGTATGGACGTTTTTTAACCATTATAGATATTTTGGTCGTACGGAGAGGTCATTGTGACATAACGCTTACAGTTAGCTGTTAGCTAATGTTAGCATTGCATGCATTAGTCATGTATATCAATAAGTTACGCGTGAGTTTTTATTGCCAGGAGAATTTCAGTAAAATAGAAAAGAAACGTGCCAGCTGTGTGATTAAAACCAGAAACTGTCGCATTTTTTAAATTGTTATCTGCTAAGTTTGAAATGTTTTTGATGCAGAGCCCTGTTTTGTAAGCATGTGTCGTACGCATGCGCACCATTCTGAGTCTCATGTGCTTTTTATGATGCCAGTTATAAAATGCATTGATTGCATTTAATAATATGTTTGCATACATCAAAATGTAGCTTTGTCTATATTTCATAGCTGTAAATTTTAGGCTATTGTTACCGAGACTGTATATTCTCTCATTCATCTTTACTGTGACTGGTAACTGATAAATCCTGTGTGAACTCACTGTCTTTAAATTGTCTTTTCTATAGGAGGGGGATCTGGATTTGTGGGTCGTGAACTGACTCGTCTTCTCAGAGATAAAGGTCATGATGTCACAGTAATTTCAAGACAGCCTGGTCCAGGGAAAATAACATGGGTATGATCTCTTGTCTAGTTTCTTGTCTAGATTGTCTAGTAGAAGGGACCAAGGTCATTTCTAAAACTTCAGGAATTCCTGATTCATCGTAATTTTTCTTTCTTTCCTTTTTTTTTATCTCAAATGTCTGTTGAATCTTTTTCATTGTGACTTGTCTTCAAATCCCAGGTAATTTCTAAAATCCTGTATTTTTTATTTTCTTCTGGGCTTCTGCAGGGTGAATTGGAGTCAAGTGGTCTTCCACCATGTGATGGCGCTGTCAACTTGGCTGGAGAGAATCTGATGAACCCACTAAGATGGTAAACAATGAACAGAAATTGAGTTACTACCATACACAGCCACCCTCTTCTGTCCAGTAGATAATAGAATAATCAAAAGTATATGGAAACTTCTGTTTTGTGGTCTGAGGCTGAAGATTTTCATGTTTATCAACCCCATCAAACATTTTGGATGTCCTGTAATATTCACACCAAACCAGGCTGCAGCTGCATTTTACCCTTTGTTTAAATCAATTAAAAATAATTGCAACAGGCACTTGGCTATACATCCCCACATGATTTGTTTTATATGTGTTATCAGGTGGAATGAAAGCTACAAAAAGGATTTGTTCTCCAGTCGTATCGACACCACAAAAGCTCTGGCTCAAGCCATTGCCTCCTCTCAAAGTCCTCCTCACTCCTGGGTCCTGGTATCAGGTGTAGGTAAGTCTCTGCTTGATAATAAAGTTTGCTATTGTGATTTTACTGGTAGTAGCCAGACAGACCAGATGAACTCAGAGACGATGACATCACTTCTCTTGCTTTCCTTTTCGACCCACAGCCTGCTACAAGCCCAGTCTGACAGCTGAGTATACAGAGGACAGTGAATGGACACCATTTGACCTCCTCTCTAAACTTGTGAAAGAGTGGGAGGCGTCTGCACATCTTCCTGAGAATATTGCAAAAACTACCAAACAAGTCATCATCAGGCCTGGTAATACAAAATTGCTTTTTACATTTTGAGATACAACAGAAAATCCAGCGGCTTAGTGCACAGTAACTTTGGACTGCAGCCTCAAAAAGTTGCTCACAGAACACTTTTGTTTTGACAAATATGGCATATCTGCACATGTAAACCTCCATTCCTCCCTCCGTCCACCAGGGGCAGTATTGGGCCGTGATGGTGGTGCCATGAAGCAAATGCTGCTCCCCTTCTGGCTTGGCCTTGGGGGCACCCTTGGGTCAGGGAGTCAGCCGTTTCCCTGGATCCACGTCTCAGACCTGGCAGGAATCATAGCTCACGCCCTGGAGCCCCCCAGTGACACCCTGTCCCCTTCACCACAAGTGTTCAACGGAGTCGCACCTGCACTGAACACCAACTATGAATTCACCAAAGAACTGGGCCGGATCCTGAGGAGGCCCACCATTTTCCCTGTTCCTGGATTCGTTATGAACGCCCTGCTGGGCTCTGAGAGGGCCGTGGTCCTCACGCAGGGCCAGAGAGTCATCCCAAAGAGGACTCAAGAGGCCGGGTTTCAGTACAAGTACCCGGACTTGACCTCAGCTCTGAAACAGATCGTTGGGAGTTAACAGATGTTTCAGTGATGTGTGTTGACTTTTCTGTAACTGTGCGTTCAGATTTGCTGTAATACAAGAAGACAAACAAATGACGGCTCACATCAAAACTCCCAACAATAACTCAAGACACCGAATGACAAGCTATATTTTTCAGATTTGAGGAGTGTTTTTCATTTCATATTAGGGGAGTTTATGAATCAGGTTTCAAGACCTGCAGTTTTCTGAGAGTTTGTTCATACTTGGTATTGAAATAGATCTAATCCATTCTAAACAAACAGAAGTGTGATAGCCACCCTGCGCTGGATCTGGATCTGATTGTTCAAGCTGGTTGCTCAGCATCAAGAGTTGGTTAGGAGACACTACAGGACTGCTTGGCATAAGAAAGTTGCTTAAGCAAAAAAATTGTGTTAAAGTTTTTAAGACAATAGTACATTGCTCTACTTTTCATGCTTGAAACCACAGACTTTTTCATGTTCAGCAGGATTTGCTCATTTCTTTGAAATAAGGACTTTGATGTGTGAACTGCAATCTGGATAATCTGGACGGCAGGGTAATCAATTCCTGATAATCACTTTAATTTAAGGTTCAAGCAGCAGGAAATAACAATTGACATCAGTGGTGATTTGGACTTTAGGATTCTTTCAGTAATGGGATGATTCTTGGCAGTAAATTATATCAGAAGTGCTGAAACATGGAGGAGGAAATGTCCCGATCTCCACGTTAAATATCACATTACTGTTCACATTGCAGCACACTTGTTAAAAGAAATGGACCATTTGTTGAAAGCGATGCACAATAAAGCTGGGTGAAGTACAGTGAGACTTGATTATGTCTTTTATTTGAAATAATTACATGTCAAATGTCAGAGTTAACAATAACAGTAGGGAAACATAAATGTTCTGTTAAGCTACAAGCTGATGAGTCTGTGGATAGCAGCCTTATCTCAGTTTCTTCTTCCTCTCTAAATCATCACTCTGAATCACTCTGGTTGTTATCATCAACTTTCTGAATGATTGGCAGCTGATCTCCCCAGTCACTGCTCCGGGCACAGCGATACACATCTCTGAATGAAGAAAAAAAAAAACACAATATGTAGTCAAATTAATGGATATCCTTGACCATGAGAGCTATATCGACACTTTTTTGCTGTGCAGTCAGAAATAAAACCAAAAACAATTGCTAAATACCAAAAGCTGGCTTTTAATGTCGGCTCACTTATTACTTATAAAAGTTAGCTAATTTTAGACTGACATTTCACATTTGAAAAGGTTGGCTTCTTGTTAAATTACAAATTAATTTTTGTTCCAGTGATCCTGGATTTTGTATTGGTCCACCCAAAAAAGACAAACATGCAAAAAAAAGCCTTCTGATTAGCACTAGCATAAGGAGCTTTTTTAAACCAATGATGCTGCCGTTGGGGTTCGACACTGTGTGTGATGCTGGACCTTTACCTGCTGTGTTTTCTCGCCGTCACCACCAGATGTTGCAGCTGTCCATCGGGGCAGCACATGCGACAGTGGACGTGTCTCGTCCTGGGCTGCACAGGTGCAATCAGCCTGGCCCAGTCCACACCTTCTGTTCTGTCTGCTGCTTCCTTCCGAGTCAAAATCAAGTAGCTGAACTTTTCAATCTGCCGCTCATTGTGCTGAAAGAAAAAATAATTATTAAATTAAAAGCGTAATTAGCCATTAGCAGTTTCTGTTTGCAGTGTACCCATGCTTATGTAGACAATTTCCAGTGATTCCTTTGATATTGAAGAAAACTTAAAATATGATGATTCTCGGGTTCTGCTAAGGTTTTTTAAGTGCTGTAACTTCATCCACAAAATGTGTGTCAAAGGTCTCGCTGCAGCTCCAGCTGCTGCCCATGTTGCTAAGTGGACTAAAACCACAAAAACTGACTTCCTGTAGTTTTCAGCTCATGTGTCTCTTTCACCTGATGCAGTATCTCAGCTTCATCTTCTGCTCTGTGCCCCTCGGGGGGTTCAAAGGGAAAAGCTCTGCTTGTTATTTTTTAGAAGCTAATTGTGTTTCAAGTTCCATAAAAAAAAAAACTCAAGCAGAAACCTTTACTTTACAGGTTAAATATGAGCTTTCTTAAGACATTAATAAAGAAATTACAGTCTCGTAATCCAGAGTTGAATCTTACCCCAGGCAGAGGCAGAGGTTGGTACAGCTGCTGGAAGTTGCAGGGTGTGATGGGCTCAATGGCCAGTTTAGGACACATCTGTTCATGAGGACACTGAGAAAAACAAAAAACAGAGAAAAAATACAATAAGACTGTGACACTGATGATTAAAGACTTGGCATGATATTTCAAACCTGTTGGGATTTTAATATACCGGAGCAAACACAGATGCTGGTCTGGGGTCATGGACAGTCTTCTCCTGTTTCTGGAGATTAAAAAAAATGGAAGTCATCAGTCTATTTCTAAATTTGTGTTACACAGCAGCAACTAAAACATATTCCACATGTAGATTTTCAAGTGCCATCTAATCTACTGTATTTGAGTACCTTCAATAAAGTATCTCTGGCCTCCATAAGTATCTGATGGCCCTCTTTGGTCCCATTTTCAACCAGCACCTTCAATAATAAATATAGAAAAAGAGATGAAATTAATCAAATCACAATACCAGAAAAGTTTTAAGGACAAGCAGCATCAGATCTAGTGTATGTTCATTCAAGATCAAGGACACATGGATAGACACAGAAAATGGAAAAGCAAACATTATTTATAAGTGAAGTTTAGTCATTATTTCAACTGACCAGGTACGAGTTCGTCTTTCTCCACAGCGTGAGCACAGCCTCTTCTCTCTCCTTCATGCTGGGAAGCTCTGACAGGGTGAATGCAGCTACCACCAAATCAAACTGCACCTAGAAGGAGAAACACAGGACGTTCAGGTCTCCAAGTGAGATGTGTGAATAAATATACACATACTAGCTGTAAGTTCGTTGATGAAGAATGCTACTGCTCTATCAAAAGTAGACAGTAGCAGAATAGTGAAACACTTCCTAAAACATTGCTTTCAACACACAGTTTGCTATCAACTCCAGCTGTTAGGATGTGTTTACTGTTGCTGAAAAAAACCTTTGATTATTTTACCTTTGGAGAGACAGGGAGGAACTGTCTGAAGTAGATGTGTTTGATGTGAGGTTCAGCTCTTTCGTCATCACCTGCCAATCACCAAAAAAAAAAAGAAAAAAACAACAACACCCATGTGTAATTTCTTGATCAAGCATTTGAGATAAACCCCAACAAAATTGCTGCGAATAAAAACCAGACTGAAGTGTTTGTGTGTGCACCTTTGAGAAGTCGCTCTGCCAGGATGTTCATCGGCCCAGAACTGTCCACACACACCATCTCCTTCAAAGTGTCGCCCCAACACGAGTGTGATGCCCTGCAGGAGAAAAACTCTATTCATAAAACCCTGTTATTGCGATTAAAATTCTCTTTTTGCCACAACAGTGTTTTACACTCACCAGACAACGGTCCCCAGCCCTGAGCCAAAATCCAGGAGAGACTGCGGGACAAAAGAGGGATCCCTCTTCTTTATCTGAAATTAATAAAAAAACTAACTGAAAAGGCAGAAATGTGGTCATAATATAGGTAAAAAAGAACATTTGTCTTATAATATTCTTTGCTTTACCACTTGTTCATTACCTCATTTAAAGCTCTCCTCATTGCTGCGTAGCCCCCAGCCAGCCGAGCCGCCATGTACACCACACCTAACTCTTCATCATACCTGAAACAGTGAGACAGAGCTATACATAAACCTCATCAAGATCTCAAAATCAAGCTGGAGAAATCATCAGCTAAAAATCAGAAAATATAACTGCAGAGAAAAATAATCCTGTGGCCCTACTAAAGGCCTGACTCTCTGAGATCATTTCAGACCACAATTGAGAGTCTAAACTTTATATTAATGTAGTTTCAGTATGACAGCTAAAATGCCAATGTTCCTCAAGTCTATTAAAGGTATAAAATGTCAAACAGTGGTCAAAATCAGACTGTACCTTGGTTCATGTCAGGTAAAGAAGAATATTTATCTCTTAGAAACTAACACAACTACTTGAGATTAATTCTGAAAACACTTGGGTATAAAAAGTCAGTAAAATTATGGAAAGCATCCTAATGTAAAATGATAGATAAAGCAAGCGTTACTTCATAGTAGTCCAGCGATATGTGGTTCTTCTGAGCTCTGAAAACACTTTCCTCCTGATGCGATCCTCCAACACCTGTTCATCAACATCTGCAACATAATGCAAATTTTCTTTCTTTGCTGCTGCATCACATAAACTCTTAAGATATAAGATTAAATTAAAGAGTTAAGTTCTCTATTTCTAACATACACAAAAATTAGAATAAAGCAGTTGTTGATGAGAACAAAGATTGCAATACTGAGGTGAACTAGTGTGCAGTAGTGATGAACAGGTGATGCACATAAGTGCTTTTAAACAATATTAAAATGGATGTAAATTTCCTTTAAAGTTACCATACCTCCTTTGTTATGTTTTGATTCATGAGCCACTCACCTCCTCTCTTTTCCATCTCTTTCAGCCGAAGTTCCTTCTCAAGGCTCACAGCTTTCTGCCTAAGAGTTGAATCCTCAACTGCTCGTTTTCTACTCCACAGGTAGTTTGTGAGGCTGCGCGTGCGGTCAGTCAGCCGAGTCACCTGAGCTCCTACAGGTGGAAGTATTGAAGAGTCGCATTACATGTTGACTAACATCAGGACTACTTAAGATACCCACTGACAGTCACATTAAGAATTTAACCTACTTTCAATAATTGACCGTGCAGCCACCTGGAGTTCCTCAGGTAGTCGCAGAGTCTTCAGGTTGGTAACACCTGGATGCTTTCTGTGTAATTCTCCTTTAAGGAAATCTATCTGGGATTGTGGCTGTGCAGCTGCACTCATTCTCTAGGATGAAGAATTTAAACAAATTTAGATTTTTTTTCAAAGCATATTTTACTCCTGTTTTCTCCCCAAACTCTGAACGGTAAACATGATTTATGTCTATTTTATCTGTGCATATTTTTAACTGTTGTTGAGATTTTCTTTACTTAAAGTATGTGGAGCCTAAATGTGATTCCGGGATATTCTGTCCGTCAAGCTTTTGCATGAACCTCATATAAATTTAGATTCTACGGCAAAATTGCAACATAAGTGTAGTAAGTTGAATCTGGAAAAAAAAAACCCAGCCGATTGCCTATGTTTGGTGGAAACCACGAGACTGCACGAGAGTGAATAACTGTGATTAACGAAAAAATACGATTATCATTTTTTACAACAATATAAACTGCGATGTGAACAGAGAAAAACGATATGAATCCATCTCAGTGCTGTTTCAACTGCTAATCTGTCTGACCTCTACGGTAAGATGCTGCGTTCAATGATACTCACTACACTCGCTTCACTCACCCTGCTCGTCATCCTGACGACAAACATCTTCTGACAGAGGACACAAGCCCCATAACTCCGTGATGCCATATCTTTGGCGCCTGTGTGATAACTTCTCCAGTTTAAATTTCAATAATTTTAACCCTATATTTCGACCACACCGTGTTTTGGGGCACGGAGACACGTTAGGTTATCTACGCCCTTCAACAAAATAATTCCGACTATCCTTCAATGCGGAACCTTAAGCTCCGAAGTTGTGTTCCCTGGAGGGTGTGCCCTCGTTTCCGGGTAGAGTCCACCCTCCCCAACAAATGAGAAAACTTTTATAAAACTTTATTTGTGGCTAAGCATGGACAACTCCAAATTAGAGAGTATTAATAAGCAAAATTTTCTTTTAATTCTTTGCGATACTATTTGAATTTACCTCTTTCTGGTTTGCGAAAAGTCGTTGCCATGGTAACGACAAACGCTCCCGCGCTTTTGATGTAAGTATAGTGCGCGTGCGTCAATGCAGGATGAACGACGCATCTTCCGTGGAAAACAGTGGCGGAGAAAGTTTTTCCGTATTCTAGGTTTCAGTTTTGTCTTTTTAAATACGTTCCCTCCATATTTTTTTATGTAAACCACCATGAGGCGAACACGAAGTTCGAGGAATAAAAGTGAAAGTGCACAAGAAACTGAAGAAGTCCAGTCTAAAACAGGTTGGTGCTTGTGTAGGGTTAGCTTAACGGGGTAGCTAGCTGCTGTAACCGGTAACGTCACTTCAGAGCTCGGGACATGTCGAGGCAGAGTTTAGCAGGAAAATAAATGCCAAGGATATGAAGTTCATGTAGGGACAAACGTTATTGATGTTGCAAGTATTACAGGAAACATCCATTTACCCTTTTAGTAAAGCCTGTCAGTGCTGGCCCCCGTCAACCTACTGTCAAAATATAGAATAATATGAGATTATAATTTATAATCTAAATCTGTTAAGTCACCAGCAACTGACATCGTCAACTAAATGTGGTCAAAATATTTAATAATATGAGATTAAAAATTATGATCTAAATCTGTTAAGTCACTAGCAGCTGATATTGTCAACTTAATGTGGTGGAGTTAAAAGCACAATACTGATTTCCAATATGTAGTGGAGTAGAAGTATTTAGGTATAAAATAGAAATACACAAGTAAAGTACAGGCACTATACCTGTAAGCAGGTTAAATGAGTCTTCGTAGTTGGTTGTGTTCCACCACTGGGAATAGATGGTGATCAGAAACAGAAACCTGGAAGGTTTTGAACAGAACTTGGAACAGAAAAATGTAATTATACTATAACATGGTATTTGAATGAAAGTTTTAACTATTAATCTAAGTACCATGTCAACCATCATTCCCTTTAAATTGTTACAATAGTAATTATGAAAGTTCCAAGTTTTCAGAACCTTGAGTGCAGGCTCAAAAGTTGTGGTGTTAATAATGTCACAGTGGTAATAACGTATGTACAAACCTAATCTTCTCGTCTGCAATCAGTGTGGCAGTGGAAAGGAGATGAAGGACAGTGGGAACCATACTCTCCTTCAGCCTGCACCTTGTTGAACTCAGCCGTCTCTTCAGGGGAAACTTCTGTCACTCTGTCTCTGGGCTCTGGGGTTTCTTATGAAGTTGACCTGAAGAAGATGGTCCAGATTAATCCTGTCACCAAGTACAAGAGGAAGATTCGCTCTCAGACAGTAAAAGCAGGTATTTGTGTATTATGTTGTCATATCGGCCATTTTCTGCCACAGCAGTGTTTTATTTGGGATAAGTTATTTTATTTAAAATTTAATGTGATTAAATTTATGTAATTCCTTCTGCATAGTCTATTACACACACTTATTACATTTTGATTGCTGTCGTTTTGTCTTATTTTCTCTGTTGAGCAGTTTGTAAGTTTTTTTTAGAAAAGACTTTATATGACGAGTAGTCATGTTTATAATAGAATTATTGATGAATACTTTTTTATTCAGTTTTTAACTATTTATTTGTAACTAAAAATATATTTTATTATCTATAAAGATATTTTAAAATGTTTTTTCCTTTGTGGTCTATTGTACAGAAAGTTTAAATGATGCTGGTGACTCGACTGCTCAGAACGGGAGACCACTTAAAGATAAAGAGGAAGAGGAGGAGACGAAAGAACAACCTGCAACTAAGAGGAAGAGAGCGCAGGGCAAGACTCAGACAAAAACTGAAGAAATGCCTAAAGAAGAAATTAAAGATGAAGGTAATAGGGGACTAATTTTTATATGTATCATCTTTGTAATGCAATTAGCAAGTGAAATAGGATTCTATAATTGTTCAGTAACAGATTAACCAAAAAGCATCGTAAATGATTCTGTTTTGGGGGTTCATATAGGATTAAAAGAATATAATGTAAGCTGTATTTCATATTATAAACCATTTGAGCTCAATAATGTTTTATCTCTGTTTGGATGTTTACCAGAGGTTGTAAGGACAGTGGTCATGAAAGGAAAAGCTCCGGTAGACTCTGAATGCAAAGCTAAACTCGGAAAGGTAAAGTATCTTTGTCCACGTAAGACATGAAACTCATGCCATGTTGGGACACCTGTTTGAGCTCTGTAAAGCATTGCTCCAGTTACAGTTCCTCTTGTGAGCATAATACAGATTATGTTTTATAATAAGTGAGTGTGTTACTGTTCTGTTTAATGTCTCATCTTAAATTGATTTATGAATTGAGTTTAATTGCAGATTTTTTAGATAATTTTACCCAATAAGACTCTTTAGAAAAACTCATTAGAGAGGTAGTAGTCTCAAATTAGTCTCAAAACAGGTGCTTTTACCTTCATTTGTAATAGTAACAGTTCAATTTCTATTTCAGGCTCATGTGTACAATGAAGGAAATGATGTT
>JAPZDV010000004.1:19953933-19977186 GCA_029814665.1 Acanthurus lineatus | reverse complement strand
CACTTTAGGGATATCTTACATCAAATATGAGTTTTTAAACACAACCAGACTTACTGGTGACTGGTTGCCCAAGAATGAAGTCAACATTTGGAAATAAAACTTTAGCGTTGGGTCAACTTCCCTAACAGTCAGCAAACATAGTGGGGAAGCCAGTTTTATGTCACTTTATTTAGTTAAAAAAAACCATCTGAGGATTTGTGTCTTTGTGCTTAAAACCAGAGATGACAAAGCTTTTGCCCCTAAAGCTCTGAAACTTCCTGCCAGAGAATCTGAGACTTGCAGAATCTGAAACAGCTTTGAAAACACTATTCAAAAAGAATTTCTTTAATAAAGCCTTTCATCAAGTTATTTAATTCTAGTAAACCATTTTATGACCAACAAGTCTTGTATGTTTTATTATTAGAGTTCATTTTTAGTGTTGTTTACTTTCCTGTCTTGTTATTTTTTAATTATGTAAAATTCTTTATAACTCTGTTTTTGAAAGTGCTTAATAAATATAGTATTTTATTATTTATTAATAATACTATTTAAAGGATTATTAATCGAATAATTTCTTTGTCATTTTTTAAAAAACATAACTACTGCATTCAATTCAGGTCAGAAGTGGTCAGACTGGGGCCTGGGGACTTCCAGGGGCCCCCATGTCAGTCCTCCAGGGCCCAAAACAAAAGTGACTGTTCAAAATTCGATCATATGTGTCCTAAAATGCAATTCATGACACATGATCTAAGCAGAATTTTAGGTTGCAATGTGTAGCCTGTTTCCTTGAAGTCGTCATACACTTTTCAGATTTTTTTCATAAATTCAAACTGAAACTAAAAGGCAACTCAGTCTGATTACAATATTAGACGGAGAGGTTTGTATTATTTGTAACATGAATGTAGTATTTAGTACTACTTGGTTATTTGAGATTAAGAGTTCAGTTTTGATTTTTGAAACAGCTAATAAAAGACAAAAATCTCAAAATCTCCACTCTACTGCAGATTTAAATGGCATTACAAAATATTCAGTTTACCAAAAAATAATGTCTGTAATCAGTCTTTTAAGTGTGGGGATTTCTTCTTCCTCTTTCATATGTTGGTTTCAGACTGTGGGAATACAATTTGACTTAGAGCTCTAAGATATTATAATGTAACTTCATAATTTTTCATGTAGACTTTATTGGAAACAAAAATAATCAGCAGATTGATCAACAATAAAAACAAGGAAAAAGAGGCTTTATTTTAACTTCATTTTTCGGCACCTGAACTGTTGAGGGAATCACAAATAAGGTTTCAAGTTTGTCAGCTGCTGATTAAAATGGGCGTTCAGTGCAGAGTATAATTGAAACTCAAAGGACGTTGGGCCTCATTCACTAATATGTGCAAAGAAATGTTTTTATTCTGCACATTAAAAAGGTGCATGTGAAAAAGAGACCAAAAGAGAAATTCACAAACTGTCGCTCACACATATTTATTGTAAAAAATACATATAAAAACAATTTCTGAGACATACAAAAGATTAGAGCTTAGAAACAGTATATTGAACAGACAAAGACCAAGCCATTTTTCTTGAATTGCATTACATATTTACAATTTAATAAATAAAATTCAATTTGTTTTTATACCAGAGTAAAGGCAGATTGTCCATATCTTGGGGATACTGCTGTGGTGACTCTTTGAAAAACATTCTCATCTAATACATCAGCCTCAAAGCGCAGGACACAAATGGGATCAGTGCCCTGCAATTCAAAGCCAAGGATATAGGGACTTTTATACAAAATACCATCCTTGGTTGGATAGGAGCTAGTTTACACAGAGAGCGTTTAGTGAGCATTGGTAAAAACTGAGGTATTGCACCACACAGCGTAGAGGGGGTAAGAAAGTAAATGAGAGTAATGTGTGGTTTTAGATTGTCTATTATCTTTATCGACAACCCAACCACCACCACCAGATCCCCTCTCCCCCAGAACACACACACTCACACTCACACTCACACACACGCGCACACATACAAACACCCCCCACCCCTCCAAGCCAAAAATATACAACATCATAACTTATCACCACAAATGTAACATCTAATCATCAATGCAGCTTGTCTTCCGCAATCTCTCTCACACAATGCTCCCAATGCACAGACAGACTTTTGGCATTATTTTTCTATTTACCAGGACAAAAAAAAAAAAAGAGAAACATGCACAGGGCTGCCCTCTAGAGGCCGGACAAGTCAAAGCACATACGACTGCAGAACACAGTGGACCAGAAAAGACAGGAGGCATTTAAAAAAAAAAAAAAAAAAAAAGGCTGAGGTGAAAACTAGCCAGTAGGAAAACCTGTGCACTGGGCTGATTTCTAAATTGATCCATACCACTTGTAAGCATTCACCTTTTGAGCAGGCAGCAAAAGCAATCAGTTCATGTCTTGTGTTCTTTCCCCTGGCCTGAGTACAATCTGCATTTGACAGCATCTGTTGAGCAGCCTTTCATGTTGTGCCTACACCTCAGTTCAGCTCTAAAAACACTACAAATAGCTGCTTGCGCAAGAAACCCCTTCACCAGGCAAATGCAATCAACACACACACAAAAGAGGCAAGGAAAGCCATTTAACACATTTAGCAGTTATCATAATCATAATGTGATGATATAATATCTAAAAACCTTAAAAAAAAAAAAATCAGGGGGAACAAGGGTGGGGGGCTAGTTACGTAATAATTTCCCATCAGCTGTCCATAGCCTCCAGTGTTGGAAAGGGAGGCAGATGCCACATGGTGTAAACATGCCCCCAAAAATACATCCCTCAGTCCATCCCTCCCTTTATCCCTCCTCGATATGGCATCAATGTAACCAGATGGCGACACTGTCTCCTGGGGTGCGGTCCAGAAATCCGGACTGCACCCCAGAGAGTTTTTGGGGATGAGGAGGGAGCAGGTGGTGGGACAAAAACTCAAAACCGCATTCAAATTACAAGGGGGACCACATGAGCCGCCATGTTGCGTACCAAAGCCACATGTAACAGGACGTTTGCCAGAGTGACTGCAGTTAAAAAAAAAAAAAGCTTTTAAAATTAAAAGGGTAACCCGCTTGACCAAGCAGACTTCCGGGCAATTTCAATAAACACGCACATAGTCACACATAGTTACACATTAACACACTTTCAGTCATGCTTGGGACATTTTCTGTCCGTGGTCATCATCACAGCATATGCTTACAGTACACAAACACACACACACACACATACAACCTTGAACCAGAAATTATGCAGGGAAAAAACAAAACGAAACCAAAACCACCCTTGAAGGACAAAAGTGCTCAAATTGGTGCCAACACCAGCGCAACTATGGCCCTATGAAATACCTACAACCTTCCTAAACACTCAGCAAGTAGCAGCACATTAAACTCAGAGCTAACTAACCACCTACAAGACAACTGACCTATTGGGAAAAACAATTAGCCCCCAAACTTCCCCTGAAATGTTTACAGGTAATAGAAAAAAAACAACTATTAACAGCAGCCCCCATTCACCAAAAACAAGCCCTCAACCTCCAGCTGGTTCAAAATAAGCAATGTTTATGTGATAACAGTTCCCGCTTTCAGTATGAGGTTGGTTCATTTGGGGTTAGCCAAGGAAAGAAAACATTCATCCAATGTATGACATGGAACAATACTTTTTCTGCAAAATACTTGATAAAATGACCAGTCCCATTTGAAGGGAGGAAAAAAAAATACACAGGAGAGGATCCAAAGTCACAGTTTAGACAACTTTTTTTGTGTTCCTCGCCAAGTTCGAGATCTTTTGTTTAAGATCTCTAGGAAAAGTTCCATTGTTATAGGATGATAATGTGTACTAGATTTAAATTTTTTTTTTTTTTTTTAAATGTTCTGTGGATTCAGGCCAAGTCCGTAACAAAGACAGAGAACCTCCTCCACTTGTGATCCAAAAAGGGTCTCGACCAGAGATCAGATGAAGCAACGGTTTTTACTGTGTGAGTTTGGCTTGAAATGTTCTGGACCAGGTTCAAAATGAACTGATCCAAACGGAGAGCATCAGGTGTTGCAAACTGGAGCCTCCTCTTAGGGTCGTTTGTTCTCCATTCAAATATAGGTTTGTGTCTGAGAAGAAAAGTGGGCTTTCATTTGTTCAATTACACATTTTTTAATATTGGATTTCATTGGGATTCAGTGTAGTCTCCTGAAAGGGTAGAAAGAAAAGAGAGTGACCATTAGACAAAAGAAAGTATACTGTTATGACTCTAAATATCACCTACAACAGGAATGTTAAATATAGTAAAAATCAATATCCCTGATAATATTTTTAGTACAATTTAACAGATGACAAAAATATGCAAGATCACACATTGTTAAAAATTGACAGTAACATCCAGGGTTTTTTTTTTTTTTAAAAGGTCACTAACCCCTCTGACAAACATGGCCTACATATTTTTGTGCCAGCTCAGCATTGTTGTGACATGATGAAGCTTGCTGAACATCCTGATGATTTAGGGAGATTCCCCCATACACACCTGAGTCAGGTTGGTCACTGTGCAGAATACACGTGACCCGAAAGTCAATCGAAGGGATGTTCAGGGCAGCAGGGTTTCACCTTGGCCCAGGAATCAATGCAGCTTTAGGGAGAAAGAACAGAGACCGAGGTGGGGACAAAAAGATGTTAATTTCTTAGTCCACTCATGTTAATAAGCAAGAATGTCTTTGGTAGGTTTTAAGGCTTAATCAATTATACTGACAGCATAGAAAAGATGAAATCATCGCAGGTTGTGTAATTTTTGTATTACAATTTACATACATACATTCATTTCTTTAGGAAAAAAAAAACTTGTATTAAGCATGCGAACATGTATGATAATTTTTATCTCCTTTCTTCTTCAGATTCTGAATTCCAGGTTTTTTTCTAATCTCAGTCGCTCGACTGGGTGGATCAGAATGTTAATTACACAGTCAAACAGCCACACCTATGAACTGCAGTTAAAAAAAACTTTAAGGATAGACAAGACATGTTCTGTAGTTTATTTGAGATAAACTTATGTCGCAATGCAATTTTAACTTCCTCTCTGCAGGATCTCCATCACATTATGTCAGCTAGAGATGCTTGTGATGCCTGTGTCATGATCACAATTATTTTGGTAAATATTTACATTATTTAACATGATTAATTATTGACCTCAGAAACATTCTGTATTCATTCAACTTTTAAAAGGAACTTATGAGTGGATTAAATCAATCTAATTGAATTCTAAATTTCAAATAAATAACCACTTGAAGCTGAACATGAAATGATGACCAAAATTCGTAGGCAGGATCGTCACTAGGTCAGGTGACCTAATTTTTTTAAATTTCAAGTGCCAGGAAGTCTAGTTTTTACGCTCTACTGAAATTACTGGAAATCACTGTTTCCTTGGAAGTTAGGAAATACCAAACGTGTCGGACCTTACAGCATGCTCTGAAGAAAATGAAAACAAAAATGAATAGTAAATGAGCTGAGACATGAGTCAACACTCGAGGTCTTTTATTAGTGTCATGGTTAGTGTTTTTCCCGCAAGTTTCCAAGTACTTTATCAAGTCTTTGATCTGGTGGATCTATGACTACATCTCTTTGAAATGTCGCAATAAAGTTTTTTAACATACTTGTGAAAGCTCTATTCAAATCATTTACTTGTAAAATAAATAGTTTGAGGCCAGAAACGCACAAATGTTGATCTTTTCCTGGTAAAGTGTACAGATTTTTACTCATGTTCAGTATTAGTTCGTTTTGCTGTATGTTTAAAATAGTGACTCAGTAGCAGTGCCATAGCTGTTGTAAAGATTATGTTTAAGAATATCATATCACTGAAAAGGACAATGAGTCTCTTAGTATCTGAGGTATGTAGTGATACATCTGCACTTGTATAAAACAATCTTTGCTTCCATATTTTACAAACGCCTGGCCCCATTACCGCGTTTTTTAAACAAATAAATGTTTCCTGCCATGCACAGTCAATGTTTTTAATCTCAGTTGTACCTATTTGCATTTTTACCCTCCTCTCTCTACTTGTATGTCTGTAGTTTATTGTTATGCAGATATAGCAACTGAAACTTGTTACCTCTTATGATAGACGCAGAGGCAAGCCAGCCTGGCGATGGTCTCTCCCTGTACCAGATCCTCCAAACAGATGGAACACTCGCCGCTGTCTTTACTGAGCACATCCGCTGTAGACACACAAAACAACCGTAAGACTTTTCCAGCCTTTCAAAGAAACAGCTGACTGGGGGCCCTTTCTGTGACATGATACTTACTATTGTAAGGTAGTGGAGGAGATGTGAGGCAGCTCAACAAGTGTTCCTCGATCCGACCCCCTGGGAAGGGTTTCGAGCAAAAAGGGCAGCGGATATCTGCACAGAGACAAGGCACAACAGAACTGAGATTAACACACTGTGTCACAGCAAGATATAAATGATAGATGATGTGCACATCACATCACACACAAGTGCTGTGTTTGGACATCTAGATTACACAGGCTGACTTGGCAAACTGAAGAGCATACTGAAACATAATCAGCCAGTGTGAAGGCTGTATTGTCACTTTTATCCTAGAGATAGTGTGACTGATGTTGCCTTGCTGACCGAAAATAGTTAGAAACTTTATTTGGCTGCGTGCACAATGCAAAACAAGCTACAGGCACTGGGGGAAAGCCACAGCCAGAGCCCTGAGTGAATGGGACAGACAGGCAGAAACAGTGCCTTGCTGCCCTACATTCTCCTCCTCCATCTATCAGCTGCTGCCAGCAGTGAGTGGGCATGTGAAGTTGTGACCCATTTCCCTACACTTGCTGGAGGGCTGGCCTGGGAAACCCACCACGCTGTTGTGTACGGGCTCGCAATATCATGTTCGCTGTCACGCTATGACTGTTTATATGGTTGTCTAATGCAAGCAAGAATGCATTTCACTTCCTCTGTTGACTCGTGTTCCTGTTTTGATGCACCTCAAAAAAAAAAAAAGACCGTTGGTTGCTTAATGTTTTCAACTTGCACTCTGCAGGATCTGCCACTGACAACCACTGTCAGCAGGCCTTCTGACATGAAAGAGTTTGTATGTCACCACTTCAAGTTTTACGCCATAGCTTTGCTTCATACAATAAGGTCTCTGATGATTTTAGTCAGCATGCAGGCACGGGAAAAGAGATTATCTGTTCAGGAATGTAAATTCCCCAAATAATCCATTTTAATTTCAGACTGGGTAGACTGAGATTTGCACTGGGAGATATTCTGATTTAAAACTCATAATGTGATCTGAGAATAAATGTCTATAGAGTTTGTGGACCATTGAATCAGTCATAGATCTGTTTCCTTGGCATTACAGGCTATTTTAGAGCATGGTGCCACATTAATATGACCAATTTACTATTATGGATAAATTGTTTAGGTAATGGAAAGGAATATTTGCTCTAAACTTTACTTATATTACCGTTACTCCTTTAAAACATAACACCCATTCCTGAGTAACGTTAAAAATAAGCTGTCTCGTGAAAGTATTAACAGTCAAACCCCAAATTTCTTCGCATTAAGGTGTTGATGCATTTTAACTTTTGATAAAATTGTATGTTCCTATATATAAGCTGTCACATCTAGTTCATACAGTGAGAAACATCAACTAACGTTACTAATAGACAACAGGCAATTATTATACAAAAGGTTAACTAATAACACCAGTAGATATTAGTACATTGTAGAGAAATGAGAAAAAAGGGTAACCTACTGCCATGACGGTTGTTAACACGGTATAGGCCGATCCAAGCCTCGGACACTGGCCGCTGGTGTGTGCCTCGAACCCGGGCGGATCTTGCGCCGACGCTGCGGGCGGAAGAGTGCCGATTCCCGGGCAGCCGCTCGGAAAAAGTGCGGTGGGGTGTGTGGCCTGTCTCCTCTCCTGGCTGATGTTCCGCCACGACGGTGGGCTCCGGGCTCACATTCCCGTCTTCCTCGGGTCTCCCCTCGCTGTTGTTGTCATCGGCAGGTGACGCCTGACTAATACTAGAGGGAATACTGTGGTGGTCAGCGGGGCTACCGTCGGCACTCGCCCCATGCTGCCCCAGGTCCGAGTCGCTTCCCTCCTCTGATCGGCTACGGTTGGCCTCCGTGTCCTCGAAGCTTCCCGAGAAGTCGACCATGAGACTGGTGGGCCTGGTACAGCGGGGTCGCCGATAGGAATCCCGCTTTGTGCCATCTTTTCCGAAAGCAGAGGGAACTGGGTCTTCCTGTAAGCGACTTGCTCTCGTCCCCATCTCTGGCGAGCTAGCTAATTCAGCTGGCTAGCCGAGCTGCTTCCTCGAAGAGAAACCACCACAGAACAAGGGGACGAGTTAACCTCGAAACGACCCTTAAACTGTCGAATATTCGCCTGGAAACTTTAAATAACAACAAAAGCCTGGCAACCGAGTCCAACGAAGACGATATATGTTTTTCGACGTCCCCTCTCTGGCCTCAACTTGTCCTAACTGTCCACATTTTCCCTTCTTTTTTTGACGTGCCCGTTCTCACTGCTGCAGCGGAAATAGAGCGTTTTCGCTTCCTCCTTTGAGCCGTACACAAACAGTTACGGTAACGTCACCACGTCGCTCAAACACTTTGTAATCTGACATCAAACAACTTTAGCATGTTTATGTTTTAATTAATGTGACCGTATGGGATTATTATTACTTCTTCCTAAGCTATTCCGTCTGTGCTCGACTTTGAGTTCAATGATTTGAGAGGAGTGACTCCCATGAGTGTTATTACGGTAAAAGGTACACAATAATACCGACCAATCAGCGCTCTCAATCGAGTCGCCAAGCAGCTGGTCGTATGAGGAAATTTACTGTAAATCAGCAGACAGGGGTAGCTCAAGAGGTTTCAGAAATAGATCCTGACACTGCAGCACATCAAATAGAAACACACTACACCAGGGGACTTGTTTCCGCCGGTGGACTTTAAGTTGCGGTGTTTGCGGTGAGTTTTCTGCACGTAATTAGTCAGTTCTCAGCTAACCACCACACCTACACAAACTCTCGAGTCATTGAAGGCTACCAGGAAGCAGCCTGACTGATGATGAATGTTGACTAAGGTTCCAGTTAAGTTCAATTACTGTCTGGCTTGGCACTGTAGTTGGAATATGATTTTCCTTCCTGTGGTTAAATACCTGCTTTTACTACAGACAGTCTTGTGGGCCATACGGTACATTTATTAAAAACCGATGTAAAACTCCACTTTACTTGCATAAACAAACTGATTGCAGTGTTAATTTTAACATTTTCTCCCAGTACAGAGTTTAAATTTGGTCAAAAGCATGTTTAAATTTGGTCAAAAGCATAAGTTTGTAGTGTTCAACAAGCTTTTGCATTCCCCATGTTTGATTAGTACCTGAATAAATTGTACTGTTGTGTAGGGTTTTCAGATTATTTATCATAATTTTGTATCTTTTGCATTTTATTTTTGCATTATATTCTTCCATATGTCTTGTCAGACTGTGAAAAGTCTGTTCAGCCATAAGCAGATTGCTTAGAGACTTTGCTCCCTTTTTATTGCTGCTTTCAATGGAGCAACACACCCTTAATTACAGTGGTAAAATGTTTGTTCAAACAACATGAAAAATGCTGCTGAACTGCTTCTCTTAGTACTAAATGCTGTCAAAGGATTGTGTTTGTGATTAAGACGAAGAGTGCAAACTTGTGACGGCCTTTGTCCTTTTTGATTGATGTGTTTCTCCAAATAGATGAGGGCGCTGGCTTTACAACAGGGAACTGTGGCCCAGGGGGAGCAGCAGGCCACGTATGGGGGAAGTCTGACCTCCAACTATGCTCCTCCGAGTCTGGAGAATAAGTTCTTAGCTCAGACCTCCTCACTGATGCCTCAGCCCTCCTCTCCTCTCTTAAACCTTGCTGCACAACCTTCCTCTTGCCCTGCTCTCCAACCCTCCAGCCTGTCCTCCACCTCGTCCTGCCTTTTCTCCACACCTTCCCTCTCACATTCCCTCACCTCTTCACTCCTTAGCACAGAGAACAAGCTCCTACAGAGCTATTCATCTCTCTCTTTTCCCCTTACCTCTGTCCCCAAAGACTCTTTGCTCCCGACATCCCTGGCCAGCAGTTCTCTGCTCAATCGCCTTGCTCATCCTCCCTCATTCCTGCCTCATGTTCTGGGTGGAGAGCAAAAGAGGGATGATGGAGGAGATGAAGGCAGAGTAGAAGCATTTGAAACGATTCAGTCTTGTTTTGAAGAAACAAGCATGGTACATGAAATGTTCTCTATTACTTTTTTGGCATTTTTCTTTTTGCAAAAACTGAAAAATTACCTTGGCTGCTTTTACATTCTTACTCATAATATTAGACAAACACCATTTTGTTGCAACCCATTTTGGTGGTATTGCTGTTGTAATGTAACTTCTTGTGCACTAGACACATTCTGAGGAAGATGATGTTCTGCCAGAAGAGGAGGAAAATGATGCAGGGACACTCATGGAGTTACCTCTCCTGGAAACAGATTTGGGCAGCCAGGACATCGGAGAAGCTTTGACCATCAGACAGGAGGAGTTTCCTGAGGTTCAACGAACAGATGACAACATTAAAGAGCAGCTCAAAGACAAAAAGGTGGGACAGAATATTTTTTAGTGCATTTGTGTATCACAGATATGTTCCATATTTCTGTTACTGTCTTTACAACTTGAGCATCTCTACAGCATCAGTGCTACCAAGTTATATTCCTGTGTGCTTGTTTAATGTGTTAAATGTTGCTAAAGTGATTTAAGCTCCTCTGAGTTGTAAACAAACACTTCATGGTCTTTCTTTGTGTTTCTTCAGTATCTCCTGCTGAATGTGGTGTGTTGCTCCCTGGTCAATAAAAACAAAGCTCCAGGTCAGAAGGACTGGGACTCAGAGAACAGTGTTTGGACCAGGATCACAAACCTGGCAAAAGACATTTCTGTTGATGATCCACAGTTTCTTCTCAAGGTGTGTATGCGTTTTTGTGTTGGTGGGTGCAGGTTATTTGTCTGAAAACTTTTTTCATTTGTATCTCAAACTGGTTTATAGCTCCTGAACTATTATTTTAATTGATAATGCCTCAACCCTGCTGAGACTGGTTCAGGTTTTTTGAAGTGGGGTTATATGAAGAAAAGATGGCTGATGGCACACCCCAGTTTGCCAAACAACCAGTAAAGAAACACAATTACCTCAGAGGTTTCTAATCTCTTTTCAGCCCTACTCTTGTTCTTTGCACACTGGCTCAGAGAGGTATCCTCTTGTCTCTTTGGTGAACAGCAATCTGTTGGGTAATCATTTTTAATTTCCTGTATTTGCTGTGTCTCTGTAAACACCTGGGAGTTATACACAAACAGCTGATCCTCGGAGTAATACAGTATGTAGCATGAATAGAAATACAGAAGTTTTTTAGTTCAGAAATTTTGTGCCAAAGATGAGGACTGTCTGACAACAAAAAGACCTAAAAATCCTCAAAATATAAGGCACACTTAAATTGATATTGGTATCATTTATATGTTTTGCTGCTGATTCTTTCTACAGTGGGGTAAGGAACAGTGTACTTCTCTCTGCTTCTGCTTCCAGTTCTGTACATCATGTAACCCCACTTAAAACCCAAACTGTCCCTTTAAGTTGGCATTAAACAATCCAAACCTGCACTTTGCAGACATTATGACAGTAAAGGGTCATGATTGTTTTCATCTTCTGCAGTGTGCTTGTTCTCTTTTTTACCATTCAGGTGGCAGTTTACACCCGACAGCAGCTGAACATTCGCATCACAGCAAACTTCTTATTGGCACTGGCGTCCAGTCTGCCCTCCACCAAACCACATGTCCGCAGGTACTTCTGTGCCGCTGTGCAGCTGCCCTCTGATTGGCTTGAAGTCGTCAGAATCTACAGTACAGTAAGTGTCAGCCTCTGCTGTCTGGAGGGATGTGGATGTCTCAGTCCTGTGAGGTCTTTCCAGTCTTAAACTGTTAGTCTGCTTCCAGTGCTTCAGCCGCTCCCTGCCAACGTGCCTGAAGAAGGCAATGACCGACAAGTTCAAGCAGTTCAGCGAGTATCAGCTGGCCAAGTACAACACCCGCAAACAACGCTGCAAACACAGCCGCAAGGGGCACAAAGGCAAGGTACAGAAGCTGTTCAATGGTAAAGATAAGGTTTAAACCAAATTATTACCATCATTACAACCCTCTTATAAAAAAAATGCACTGCTAGCTGCACCAGCTGAAAGTGGAATTAAACTTTCTGTTGTTTCTTTAGTATCATGCAGTCTTTTCTCTAAATTAACTCTCCACTGTTGATCACTTCATTTTTTGTTCTACATACACTGTCTTTGTTTTCCAGAAACCAACTGAAGAGCAGCTGAAACAGTGGTCGACCAAGCTAAGAACCTGTGCATCTATTCTGTCGAAGTTTGTAAGTCAATGTAGAATTCTTTTCTTTTGCGTCACTGAATAAGTTTTTTGGATTTTTTAAAACATCCTGAGCTACTTGTATTCAATTGTATTCGTAAGTAAGTTTTTTAGGCAGGGCTTAGCTATGTTAAGGTGCCTTTTGTTTACAACTATCTCTGCTGCGTCTGCAGATTAAGGATCCAGTGTAGAATGCCAAACTAAAATTGTAATTGCACTTAGTCTCTTCGATGTGTAATGATTTTTGTGTCGCAGAAGCCCCATGTTAAAACACTCTTTTACGTGTCTCTGTGTGTGTGCACAGTTACAGGTAGAGGGCAGCAAAGCAGTGGTGGAGAAAAAGGAGAGCGAGTTCAGTTTAAAGAAGATGATCAAGAGGCTTCACATTAAAGAACCAGCCGAACACGTCATGGCCATCCTGGGAAGAAAGTGAGCCGTCACACTGACACATCTGATCACTTCATCAATTACATCAAGTTGATGTTTAGTATATTTCATTTTTTTAAGCATCAAACAGGAGGAGTTTAAGATTCAGGCAACTCAGTGAATAGACATTTAAAAGACTTTAAACCTTACAGCTGCTTACAGTCAAATTGTAATCTATTATAAGCCAGGTGATACATGTTTGTGTTGGTTTCAGGTATCCTTCTGACCCGAAGGCCTTCACCCACAGTGGGATTAAGGGCGAGTGGGACTGGAAGAGAGCCGGGCAGAGAATGAAGCTCAAACAACCAGAGACGTGGGAACGGCTGGCCAGTCTGGAGGGCAACAAGGCCGCCACCTGGGAGAAGCTCATAGGTCTGCAGAGAACATATAGACATTTTTAAACACTGTCTCTGTGATGTCATGACTCTTCTATGAAGTTATTATCACAATATTTATAAGATAAGAAAAAAAATATTGTCACATAAATTCACTTTAATTTTGTTTCTTTTTGGCAAATTAATCAAATTTAAAATGTGAGTATAGGAACGTGAAAAGAGTTGTAACAAAAGCTACGAAAAAGAACCAAACACCTGGATTTTTCACTCTTTTGGCAGGTGGCAACCATCATTAAGCCACCACCTACAGATCATGATGCATTAGGAAATCATATAAGAGAGGCAGTACTATTAACAGGATATTATTTTATGTGTTTTGTTTACACAATAGTAGTATTTCATTTTTAAATATTACAGTTATCGGCAACTCTTGCTGGCCAAGCAGCATAATTACTGTATCAACAGTTCCAGTGAAGCGCTTGAGGGACTTAAAAAGTACTTCCTCTTTCTGACTTTGACCTATGATTTCAAAGCACTTTCCAGAATATACATTGTTCTTAATTTCTTCTGTATACATATAAAGAATTAAAAAGCAACTGAGACATATTTTCTCATGCATACATGAATTTTAAGTGTAAAACGTTAAAATACACTTTACATGAGACATATTTTGTGTCCATTGATTTGAAAGCACACATGCTGTTTGTATAACACACCTGTGAAGACTCAAAAACAAATATGTCTGTGGTCGCCCATTTTGATGAATAACATCTCCACTCTGCAGACAATAAAAGTCTACCATTCATGGCGATGCTGAGGAACCTGAGGAACATGATCACAAAGGGCATCAGTCCAGCTCATCACAAAAAGATCCTCAGAAGACTTGTGGACAAGGTGAGATCCAACAGTGAAGGATGGCCCGAGTACTAACTTTTAAAATCATAGCACTGTTTTCCCACCAGGGGAGGAGTCATATTTGTGTTTATCAGATGGCTTTTTGTGTTTCTTTTGTTATTAAACTCTTGTGATGCAGGTCATTAAGCGTTTTCCATAAACTTGTGTTCATGATGTCCTTACAGAAACAGGTTATTCAGAGCCGACAGTTTCCCTTCAGATTCCTCGCTGCCTACAAAGTCATAATGGAGCTTCACACTATGGGTGAGATACATTAACATCAAGAAACACTGAAGCTCTTGATCTTAAGTCACATTAAAGAAACTGTTCTTGTGATATTTTATATTTTTATAACATCTCACATACAGAGTCGAATTACAACTACTGATTATTTTCATGATCAGTGAGTCTAATAAATATTTTCTTAGTTTATCAATTAATTCTTGTATTATAAAATGGTATAAACAGTAAAATAAGTCCTACAGCCCAAGGACAATATCTTCAAATTCCTTGTTTTATTTAATCAACAAGCCAAAAATATTAAGTTCATGTTTATTAAAGAAAATTCTTACATTTCAAAACTTAAGACTGTATTTGGAGATTTAGAATTTTTGTCATATAATGGTTTGAAAGATAAACCTATTGTCAAAATAGTCCTCCATTATCTTACACGCTCTGTCCTGCTGCTGCAGATACTCAGCACAGCACCAAAAGTGTATTCATCCACTGCTGAAAATAGTCCCTATTATCCCTCACTTCCCTTGTCAAATATACTCTGCAGTCCTCAGTTCAAGCTGTTTTAGTAAATTACGGAGCCTTTTAATGAACCAAACTTTAATTTTACAAGCTGTTTTCAAAAGATTTACACCAAGTTAAGGAGGAAGCAGTGAGCCTAAATACAAATGCCACATTCAGGGAAATCAGACTGTACTTAGTTATTCTACATTTATTAGTTATTCTATGTTTTCCTGACTGATCTTGTCAGTCAGGAAAATGTAGAATAACCAGCCTTATCTTTCAATATCAGCTGTGTTTCACATATTTTAAATGTTGAAAGCTAGCAGATTATTTTAATCATGTCAGCCAAACTTTTCTTAATAAGTAAATGTATAAATAAAAAATAAAAAACTCACACAGTTCATCCTCTTTGTCTCACTGACCTCTAGCTTCAGCGACACAGCAGGCCCTCCCCTCTGTCAAAGAGATCCTGAAGGGCATCCTGAAGAAGATTCCCAAGAGCAGATCCTTCCGTCGTGCGGACTGGGATACGACTCCCAGGAGCAGGCTCAGGGTCACACTCGGAGTGCCGTTTATTTACCGGCAGTACAGAAAGAAGAAGGCCCAGCTCCTGAAGGCCAGGTGTGAAAATGTCCTTTGCGGTTTAATAGTTTTTCTCTGATATTCTCCCAATTTATGACACTTTAAGTTTGAACTCTGACAAATGTTTTTTATTGTGTGTAGCTGCTGATAGAGTATATTCAAAGTTAATTTAAAGTTCTTTAGTTCCTAGGGATGTTTAAAAAAAAATGCTCATTTTTATTTTTTTTTTTTAGAAATTTGCTTCAATCTTTCTTTGATTAGAAAAGACAAGAACTACAAATTGTCATCTGCATAGATTAAAAATAAAGTATACTTGGTAAAATAACTGTTTCTCTTTGTGCATCCAGTCAGAAGGACTACACTGTTGAAATGCTGGACTGTTACCGCAAAGCTCTGGAGACGGCGATTCAGATCTCCTGCCGTTACAACGTGCCCCCGCTGCCCGGACGAACCGTTGTCCTTTTCAGCAATTACTGTAGTGAAGAGATTGTGAAAGGGGAAATCTGTCTCCCCCCAGACCCAAATAAAGCAACAGATGAGGAAGAGGAAGAAGAGGTGCCAAGGTTTGGGCGCAGAGGGAGGAACAAACAGAAGCATGACAAGCTCAGTGCGTCTGTAAGGCCTGTTTTTTTCCTGGAAAACACAAATGGCAAATGAAAAGCAAATCAACTTATGCTGTTTTAATCTTGTTGTTCTTTCATTGATCTCAGATGACGGAGCTGGCGGTTTTGCTCTCTCTGATGATCGGCAGCAGAGCAGAGGACTTTCAGCTCCTCTGCATGGAGTGGAACTCAAATGTGGAAATCAAGCTGACGTCTGATAATCTTTTAGAGAACGTCTGGAGTACGATGAAGCAGATAAAGGTCAGAGCATTTTTCTGCAGAATTCATCTTGGTTTTCACAAAATGAAAAGTTATTTTCTCCCCCTTTTAAAGCTTTCATCGAGCAAACAAAAGTGTAGTTTTTTTTCAAGAAAGGTACTCAGATGATTTGATGATTACTTCTTTTTCACAGCAACACAGTGATGATGAAAATGAGTCTTTGCTCATGACGCTCCTCGAGGGACAAAAGGTAAGTTTATTTTATACATTTGTAGTTTATTTTGTTATTTTTGGTTGATTATTCTCGGTTTTGTGATTAAAAACAGAATATTATCAGTGTTCTCTATTCAAGAGTCAAGAGTAATTGAGTAAGTGCCACAATTTTCAATAACAGTGTTTTTTGCTCTGCACCTGTGATTTATAGGTTCAGAGTCTTTTTTTAATGGCAGTTAAAGAGTAAATGTGTTTCCAGCCTCTTTTTAGAGTTTTAGTTTTTACTTTCTATGTAGGAAAGTCATGTTAAAATAATTTGAAAACATACCAGAGTATTTTAACCTTTAAATTATGTCTAGAGGTGATTTTTTTAGAGAAACAATGAACTGTTGATAATTGACTAACATCTGCAGTTTTAAAATTGATAACTTAAAAGTCAATTGCTGTTTTAGATCAAACTAACAAATGTTTTCTTGTCGTCTTTGACCTCATATGCTTTTGTATCTCAGGTGGATAACTTCGTCCTGCTGACTGACTCCTATATCGCGGGTTCGACTGAATGGGAAATCATCAACTACAAGAAGGATGTAAATGATAAGGCCCTCTTGGTGAAAATCTACCTCGGAGAGAAGTAATGCTTCAGATAGATAGCATTTTAGAGCTAAATATGTGCTAAAAGCAGTCACATTGGAACTTTTATATTGGTTGCAGCCTATAAGTAGACAGGTATTCAGCTCTAACTTATACTGATGTTTTTATCGACTTCTTGCAGGGACCCAGAGTACACCACTGACAGGAACTGTGTGGAACTGTGTGGTTTCAGTGAACAAATTCTCAGGTAAAATGTTTGGCTGCTCATTTTAATCCTAAAACAGATTAACAATGTTTTTGTAAATCTAAGAATTGTGGGCACCTAGTTAAAATTTATTACAAATATCATATTATTTATTATAATGAAAATGGTGAGAATTACCAAAAGTATTTATTTGTTTCAAGGGTTTTAACATTTTAAGGAATATGCCTTATATTCCTTAGCGTGCAGCTGGTTAGCTTAGCTTAGCTTAGCACAAAAACTGGCCCCATGGGGAATGGTTTGTCTGGCTCAGTTTGAAGGAAACAAGTCCCTCCTACCACCTTTTAAGATGATTGATTTATTAGTGAACACCGTATGTCTTGTTTGTTTAATCCAGACAAGAAAAAAAACAAAACAGGAAGCCACTGGTCCTGTTCAAAGAAATAAACAAATAATATAAGATCTGGCAGCTGGCTAACTGTGCCTCCCTGTTTCCAGCCTCTATGCTAAGCTAACTAGCTGGCCGTAGCTTTATATTTATCCTTAGACAAGTAAGCTACTCAAAGAATGTTCACCAAGAAAGCATATTTACCACAGTATTTAACTATTACTTTAACCAGGTTTGTGGGAGAACGAGGATCCGCCAGGCTGCTCGACCATGTGGAGCACATGGACAAACTGTACAGCATCCCGCCACCAGAGGGAGCTAAAGGCCCTCAGGCCACAAGCAATGTTGTGCCTATACCAGCCAGCCCCAAGTTAAGGTAATTTTTATGTAACTAACAAGATGCATTTTTGAGCAGTTTTATAACTTTATGCTTAACCTTAAAAACATAACTTCATTGTCTGAGATGTTTGTTGTTTCCTGCTTTTCCCCAAAGTTTTAAACCAATGTCTTCATCTGTCCCCAGCTGGAAAGGTGTGCGTGTGTTCATCTCCTCCACCTTCAGAGACATGCACGCTGAGCGCGACATCCTGGTGCGCAGCGTGTTCCCAGAGCTCCGGCGTCGTGCTGCATCACACTACCTCTACCTGCAGGAGGTGGAACTGCGTTGGGGCGTGACAGAGGAGGAGTCAGGGCGGGCCACCGAGCTGTGCCTGTCAGAGGTGTGTCGCAGCCAGATGTTGGTAGGAGTCCTGGGGGAGAGGTACGGCCTGGTGCCCCCCAAACCTGCTCTCCCAGACCTGCCGCAGCACAGCTGGGTAAGACTTGATAACTATGAAACACAATTTATAAGCAATTAAACAGAGATGTGACAATAATTTGCTCAAAGCTACTTGAATACATAAATTAGAAATCAGGAGCAAATGCTCAATTTCTATCCCAAACTGTAGGACATAAACTTGTTGAATGCATGTCCTTAAGTGGTGGGGGAAAAAATCTATACAGTGATATATCGCAATATTTTGTGTGGTGATATTATATCAATTCAGAGACTCCAATTTTAATATTGTATCATATAAATTCCTAATTACTGTTGCAAATATAGACTTAAATTTTTGTGTACTAGAATTGACAAAGGTTTACTTTGTGAGCATGATTTACAGTTTAAAAGGAAAAAAAACAAGAAGTAAGATATTGCAATATCTGATACTACAATACTCACCATATTGCAACTTTGTGATAATATTCTATTGTGATTTATATATTGGGATAATATCTAATGTCTTTTTCGCTGTAATTTGTTGTGAAATACAATACTTTTCCTGAAGTACAAGTAGAAAAAATATTATTTAAAGGTAGAAATGCCAGCAACTGATAAAGTAACTGCTACATTATTATTTCTGATAAACAGGCCAGTATTTTAGTGATTTGATCTCTTTTTAAATAAGATTTTTTTTTTTTTAATTTCAGATATCCTTTAAAATCCTAACAGAAGTATATTTTCGTTCTTTTTGTGCAGCTGGAGTCGGCCCCTTATGGCCTGTCCATCACAGAGATGGAGATCCGTCAGTTTCAGGCTCTTTACCCCGAAACGTCTCACCAGCGAATGTTCTGCTACTTCAGAGATCCAAAAATCTCAAAGTATGAAACACAAACACACATTCACTCATCACAAGTTTTGTCTTTTTACCTTTCGTTTTTATGCTCTTTAAGTTTGAACAAATAAGTCTTTTTAGAAAAAAGCTACCTTTATATTCATGCTAAAAAAAACATTCATAGGATTTGAATCCAGTAAATTTGAATTGATGTGAAGTTTTTAATGTTTTAATATCCCTTGTTGTTTCTTAGGTCAGTTCCAGCAGCGTGGAGATCTGACTTTGTTCCTGAATCAAAGGAGGCTGAGTCTAAAATGACGTCTCTGAAGCAAAGCATCCGCACCAGCAAAGTCAAAGTCACCGAAAAGTGAGTTGTTCACTGTGGAAACGCTACACCGACTCCACATTTCAGACTGTAAAATAAAAGTAATTTAAAAGTAGCTTATTATTTTATACTTTATCAGGGTATTTCAAGTATTGTGAGTAAATTAGCTTACCGAATTATGAAATTAAACCTCTCAGATGTCATTTTAAGGTCCTTAGCTGAAACCTCTTGTTTTTCTAGTTACCCATGTGAGTGGGGAGGTGTTGTGGATGGGAAACCGTATCTGAAGAACCTGGAGAACTTCGGCAAGGCCGTGCTTGAAGACCTGTGGACGGCTGTAGAGCAGCTGTTTGTGCAAGTAAGTTTGTGTCTAAACTCGTCAGTAATCAGAAGTACTCAAATCATCTGTTTTAGGAAAAAAAGCAGCGATACCACACCGAAAAATACTTAATTACAAATATGAGTCCTACATTTCAGGTTTTCCTAAAGTAAAGGTAAAACTGTATTTACTTAAATTTATTTAAAGTATCAAAAAGTAACTTTTTATCCAGAATGTCCTCTGTTGGTGTGATTTGTATTAGAAAATACTAGATGATGCCTTCAGTAAATATGTAATTGGTTCTCCAAGTACTTTTTAAGAGGTAAATTATAATAAAACATCTTTTTATTAAACAGTCTATATCTTCCGTGTCTAAAACTATAGTAAGTAGTCTCATAAAAAAAGCAAAACCAAGCCAGAATTTGAAACTGAACACTGAAAATTTTTAACATTGTACTGTGCTTGAGTAAATATACTCCCTTTAAATGTACTTAGTTACTTTACACCAGTGTGTGAAACTCTGAAATGACAGTTTGACAGTACAGTAGATCACAAATTAACAGCTTGTTACTCTCCCTGTTACAGGAGGATGACAAGGCCGAGGCCGTGTTCGATGTGGCTGAGCAGGAGGTGCACCAGGGGGCCCTGCAGAGGCAATTCTTTGGCAGGTCGAAGATGCTGGTTGGGGCCATGGAGATAGTGGAGCGGGTCCAGACTAAAGGAGGGATGATGGTGGTGGAGGGAGGTCCTGGAGAGGGAAAAACTGTCTTCATGGTAAATTTCCTTAAGAATTAATAGTTTCTGATTTAATTAGCTTTTGATGAATTTAGTATTGAGTGTTTATATTTTTAAGCTTTTCCTTCATAGCGGCTTAAAAATATGAAGCTTTTTTCCTAAATAAGTTAAAAGGGAAATGCTTTGACCTCAAAATGATCATACACTTAAATTAACATCTTTAAAAATCTGTTCCAATAGAAACTTTTAACCTACCTTAAAGAATTTTTGCTGCACTGTTGTATTAGACTGCATCAGTTTTTTCCAGGTGAACCAAATAAACTGACAAATGGTGTAAAATTCTGTACACGGAGACATTAAAGTCCATGTTTTTCTCTTTGCATACAGGCTGCTCTGGCTGATGCCCTCAGGACCGGAGTAAAATCCAGGACAAACTTCACCTGTGATGTCATCTCTTACTCTACAGCTGCCAGCCAATCAGCACACTCCGTGGAGAGCCTGCTCCGATGCTTTGTCCAGTGTCTGAGGAGGATGAAAGACACTGAGGAGGAATCCCCTCTTCCTCACTCTTACAAGTAATTAGATTTTCTACTTGTTCTTAAACTGGATAATCTTTAGTTATACGTCATATTGTCTGTACGCTAACAGCTCCTACCTTTAATTATTTGTGATCACAGAGATTTGCTGTCAGAATTTCACTCCAGTTTGAGTGAGGTGAAGAAGAAGAAACCTCTCGTCCTGCTGGTTGATGGCGTGGATCTTGTTCGGGACAACAGAGGTCAGCTCAGCTCTGATTGGATACCACAGGAGCCTCTACAGGTCAGTTACATAGAAAGAAAACTGAAGAAAAAGAGCTCAGAGACATAAAAAACAATGAGGAAGCTGTGAAGGAATATATTAAAATTTAGTAAAATCGACCTTACTTCAAACTGTAGAAATATTAATCTTTATGAGTTTGTATGGTTTTGATTCAGGACAAAACTTTTCATTAAAATTCTGCTTTGTGTTTGAATTCAAAGTTTTTTTCTCCTGCGACAGTAAAGCTGAGATTCTCTTTATACTTTTAAGGGTGTTTGTTTGGTGGTGAGCATCACAACCAGAGCAGCACTGCTACAAACCCTGACCAGGAAGAAAAGTGCCATCCTGTTTTCCCTGGGACAGCTTACCGTGCCGGACAGGAAGGAGATCGTTCAGAGGGGACTGGACACCTTCGGGAAGAAACTCAGCGACTCTGCGTTCAACAACCAGGTTCTTCTTCTTCTTATATGTTTTTCTCTGTAAGACATCGGAGTTCACATTCACACTCGTTAAATTCTGTGTCAGTGCATGATGCATTCATGATACTTTGCCATGCAATAATTGATTTCCTAAATCGTTTTATATATTTTTCTTAAAACTACACTGTGTCTGCTGTTCCAGCTCCAGATGTTGATAATGAAGAAGGGAGCAGTGAGTCCTCTCTACCTACATCTGGCCTGTGAAGACCTGAGGAACTTTGCCTCCTTTGATAAGGTTTAATGTCCCTATTTTAGACACTTCTACAATTAATTCACTGGTTTTATTTCCAGTATTGACTATTGCTACATTTTAGGTGACTTACATGCCTCCTCATTCAAATCTGTAACATCAGTAAAGAAACTGACAACATAGAAAAGACAAGATCATAGCTAGACTAAGCCACTCTAGCGTCTCTGTGAGAGCTGAATGGTTATATCAGTGTGCTAACACGTTTATAATAATAATGACTGTATGCTGGTGTTTGCCTGCTAACATTAACTCTAGAAACAAAGCACTGCGGCTGATAGTAATGCCACTATCTTTGCAGGTATTTGCTAATTAATTCAAAGTATTGAACAAAAAATCACATTCTGGCCTGATGATGCAGCTAAATTTTTCTGATCTTGACTGTTTCGTTGAAATGTTGGACCACCCCCTGCTGCTTGTTTCACTTGGTGCATGTCAGTGATTATCGCCTTGTTGATAAAAATGATAATTAAACTGTAATCTATATGTGTTAGTTGAGGGAGAGCCTTGAGGGCTTGCCTCAGTCTCTGAGCCAGCTGGTGCAGCACAGCCTGGACAGACTCTGCTCGCAGTACAGAGGGTTGCCGGGACTCCGCTGGGCCCTGGGAGTCCTCACTGTCAGCGCCACTGGTAAGACGTTTTTACATAATATTGATCTTTAGGTTAACTGCTGCACATACAGGGATGTTGTAACCAAACTCTGGATTCTCCTTGTGATTGACAGGCCTGAGGGAGAGAGACTTGTACTCCATACTGAACACATGCAATGACCTGGCCTCGCAGGATGGACAGGTCACATTGGAGGAAGCACTAAACCTGTCCAGGAAGCCCAAAGGACGCATTCCCATGGCCACGTTCATGCAAATAGTGCTGAGCATAAAAAGGTATGAATCCCATATGAGTTAAAAAGCTAAATGTATCTAAAATCCCATCATCCTGGATGCAAATTCCCTCACCTGACTTTGGTTACTTGTGAAAATTTTTGCCTAACAAACCAAATCTGATGGAGAGAAGATGTCAAATTGTGGCACTAAGCAACCACAGGAAATGTAGCAAGCATCTGTGTTAATTTTTCATTCTTCTTCTCTTTAAACTGCAGTAATGTGAGTTTGTTTTATGTGTTTATTTCTTTTTTAATATAATCTCAGTTTAGATTTTTTCTGATTTTATTAC
>JAPZDV010000004.1:19920703-19951050 GCA_029814665.1 Acanthurus lineatus | reverse complement strand
ATGTGAGTTTGTTTTATATGTTTATTCCATTTTTTAAAGTAATTTCAGTTTGATTTTTTCTGATTCTATTACTCCTCTTACAAAAAAATTAATAGACTTAAACATTAACATTCACATTTTATTAAAAAAACAAACTGCTAAAGGTTCAATCATAGACATCCTGAAGGACTAAAAGTTATTAAAGCTGTTTGGATTTTATCTGCAGTCTGATCGGTTCGTCTCATTGCCACAACACTGACGAATCACTGACTTTAACCAACCCCGAGGTAAAGAGGGCGTTGGAGGACTTTCTCCTCCCAACAGGTAGTGAAAAAAGCAGAGCTCACCTGGTGCTGGCAGGTAAAATACACACAGTCTGGTTTATTGCAGTATAAGTAAGCACAGCTCATCGTGTGTTTTAATTTGTCATGTATCACTTAACTTTGTCTATTTGCAGCTCATCTGTGGGCACTAGCTGACCAGGAGGGAACAAATACCTTCTTTCACTGTGAGGTCAACTCTGTGGTGCACCTGCCCTCCAGCCTGGTTTGTCACCTTCACCCTTATCATGAAATACTTATTGAGACTTTTGTGTGAAAAGGTTTTTTTATTTGGTTCTTTTATTTGGCTTTGTTCAGATTCAAAGTGACCAATTGGAGGCACTTCGCTCCCTGCTCTCCAGCTACTACTTCCTGTATGCTAATGTGCGTCATGGCCTCTTGCACCACATCATGGAGATCTACAGCACATATGGTGAGAAAGCATCCCTGACATCTTTTCTCTTGTGCACCTGAACTTAATAAAAATTTTTTCCATTTAGCAAACTTCCTAAAGAAAAAGTCGTCACACTTGTATCCTGTCAACTTTTTCTTTCCTGCACCATCTCGAAAATATTTAAAAATACATTCATTACGAATTCCTGCTGTGTGTGTTTTATTTCTTCCTCATAAGTTTCTCTTTGTGCTCTCAGTTGACCGCCTGGAAGGTTTGCAGAACTGCAGTAATTTTCTGCGGCGTCACACCATCCTGCTCTCCTCCTGGCCGTCTCTTTTCATTCAACAAGCCCTGAACGAGCCCCCTACAACCTCTGCTCACACCTGGGCACAAGGCCTCAGGGTGAAAGGAGGTTTGCGGGTGGTTAATTGGCTGAACAACGACTATCAGTATCTGCAGGAGACGAGGTGAGCTGGTTGTGGGTGGTCCGTCAGAGTGATCATTTTGTTTTTGTTTTTAGGAGTAACATATCTTTAAATCAGGATTAAAATATGAAAATATGTGGTTGGTCTTTGTGTGTTTCATCACAGCGAGCTGGTGTCGACCTTCTCCTCGGAGCCAACCTGTTTGGCAGTAAGCTTAGATGGAGAGCTGATGGTGGTTGGTACCGGACAGGGAATGCTGCATGTCGTCAGCACACACACCGGGCAGGTAAAGCACGAACACAAAAGTTTTACAGAGTAATGAACTTTTTATTTCCTCATGGTGTCAATTGACAAATCTACTGGGTACTGTGTGTTTTTGGTTTCTGTTTAGAAAGTTACTACTAATACTAATACTAAACTTTACAGGTTTGTTACTCTCAGCTTACAGTCAGAACATTTACACGCACATGAAAACTGCACAGATTTCTCTGCTAACTTGACTTTGTTTTTTCTTTTATGCTGTTGCACTGCAGCCACAGTAAAACTCTCCTAGTCTGTATTTGTTTTTGTTTTGTTTTTTTGCACAAGGTTTCATATAAACATGTTGTTTAAAAAAATTATCTCTGCAGAGTTAAAGTGAATTGCATCTTACTAAATATGTCATCTTAGAAAAATATTGTAATATCAACTGTCTTGTGGCCCTAAACAGGAACAGAAATTGCTGGTGAGCAGCTGTGATGGCATCTCCAGCTGTGCCTTTCTTAAGGATGGACGTCTTGCTACAACTTCCTACGATGGACAAATTGAGATCTGGGACATTGAGAACGGCTGCAGGTGAGAGAAGGGATGGAGGGAAACCTCACAAAATACCTCAGACTGTAAAAATCATCTTCAGATGCGGCATGCAAATGATAAATTAACTGACACTGGTTTCTTGAACAGGACTGCTGTTATTGATGGCCACACTTATGCGATAACAGCCATTGACACCACCGCAGACAGGAAGCACATTGTAACTGTGTCTCTGGACTGTGCACTGAAAGTCAGTCCAAATTAATCACATCACACATTACACACTTACAGTTTGCTAAATAACAGTGATAGGATTCACTTTTGTTAACTTATGCTGTCAAATATTAATATTAATAAACTCACTTTAACAATAAACCAGAACCTTTCTTTAATCATGCTGACTGAGTGTTTGTCTGCCGTCAGGTGTGGTCCTCTAATAAAGGTAATGAGGTGGGATTCCTGCTCAGCAGCAGCCCTCTGAACTGTGTGAACTTTGACCCCGAGGATCAGCTGCTGGCTGCTGGCTGCTGGGACGGATCAGTGATCATGTGGAACTGGCTCCAGAACAAAATTGAAACGGTAAGTCAATATGAGGAGAAGACAAAGAAATGACTTGTCAGTAAAATCAGGTCACAACTCACTTTTTTTTAATTTGGAATAATCATTTTTTGATATATAAAGAGTAAGTTATAAGAGTATTCAGTTGCATGTAATCTGCATCTTCACAATCATCCTTCTTCTGTTTGTTTCCTCAGAATCTGTCCGGACACCAGACCTCAGTGCGTAGTCTCTCCTTCTCCTCCTCCTCCATGCTCTGCTCCGGCTCTGTCTCTGGAGAGATCAGGGTGTGGTCGGTGCCCACCTCCACCTGTGTGGGATGTTTCCAGGCTCACTCCGGAGCCACCGACATCCTCACTTTCATGGATGATGGGGATGATGGGAACATTCTGCTGAGCGGCGGCTCCGATCACCTGGTGAGGCATTGCTGAATTTACAAACTGAAGCAGGATCAGTGAAATTAAACATAACTCTGAGAGCCAGAGTGGCTGGATTAAGATAATATTTAACTATTTAACCCAAAAATAAGGAAGTAAATTATAATCCTATGAACTTATGCGTGTATTTGTTCTCTTAAAACACATCAAGAATTAAGAATGTGATACAAATCTTCATCTGAAAATTGAGGCAACCAACTCATGTTCAATGATGCACCTGAACCTGTTTGATGTAAAGATCACTTTTTAACTTATTTTGAAATAAACCTCCATCTTTTCCTCTCTTGTCTTTCTGCCAAACAGCTCCAGGTCTGGTCAGGAGGACTCGGACGTTCGGTCAAGGCTTTAAAAAGTGTTGAAGTAAGTTCCTTGTGTACAAGTCTGTGTGCAGATGAACAGTTACAGTATGATTGATTAAGGATGGCTGCCATCTTGATCTTGTATATTTTTTCACAATTTTCTCTCCAAATCGGTCATCTCATTTGATCTTGCAGCGTGAGCAGGAGCCTCCTCTTAAGAAAAGGAAGACTGTAAAGTCTAAGCCTGCTGCTCTGTGTGTGGCTGTGAATGGAGGCTTTGCTGCTGTTGGATACCACGGTGTAGGCATCAAACTCTTCAGTATCGACTCAGGTGTGTTTATGTGCTGGGAATGTGAATAAAATCAACTTCACAAGACTGAACCACTGGTGGAGCAAAATCTGACAGAACAAAACACAGATATGCACGTGACGCCTGAAAAGGAAATTGAAAATAAACAGCTTTAAACTCTTAACTTCGGTCAGACAACTTAAAATTTCAAAGTTACTGGAGTCTTTTTCTTTTTATCCACAGTCACATGATCAAAGATTTTTACCAAAAAACAAGATTATAAAGCAGATTGATAGATTTATAGTTTGTTTACCCATGCAGAATAACAAATAATACAAAAGTCAAATAGCTTAAAGCAGACAGATATAAAAAACATACAGCCACAACAAAAGAGACAGCCAAACACAAACTAACACAAAGAGGCCACTAAATAAGAGAACAATACATTAATAACATCAATCAATTTATAAATAATTACATGAGTGAGGCATAAAAACAAGACAAATATGACAGGCAGTGTTTTAAAGATATGAGTGATTCAATAAATCCAAAAATCCCAAAATATATTGATGATTATATTGAGACATCAGACAAAGCAAGTGCTGAATGTGCTTTAATTTCAATTACAGTGTCTTAATTTTTTATATCTTCCAGCACCAGTGTTGCACAAAATGAAGATCACTTTGTCTTAAAACACCCAAAAAAGCCATGGTAAACAAACAGAACAAATCTGTGTTTATTTTAACTGTAGCTGAGCAGATTTGGGCCCCCGATCGCCTCGATGTGTCGGTACCCTGCCTGCTGTGGCTCTTCATGGACGAGGAGCAGACGGAGCCTGAGCTGCTCATTTCTGCAGGAAGTGACAAACGTCTGAGGGTCTGGAAGAGCAAAAAAGGAGAGGAAGGAATGCTGGGAGGCCTGGAAATGTTAGGAGTGTTTGGTACGCAAACAGCGGCCATCTTGGCATTAGCACAGAACTTCAGATACCTGGCCACAGCGTCAGGTGAGTGTTACTGATGGTCGAGTGAAAACCTAACTTTACAAGGCAACATGGTGTCAGGTGGTTTTCCCCATCACCTCTTCTTTCTGCTTATTACTGTGTTTTTATTCGCCCTTTTTAATTTCCTGTTGTATTAGATGACTGCACCATCGCTCTGTGGCTGCTGAGCAATCTTGCCGACGACCCCAGTGTTGTTGAGCCTCCCACCATCCTGAGGGGCCACAATAGAGGAGTCACCTGTCTGGCTTTCAGCCCTGATGGTGAACAGCTGCTGTCCGGCGGAAAAGATCAGGTGCAGTGTGTTCAATGGTGCTGCAGTGTTTAGACAACAGCAGGGTTTTGTTTTTGATAGGAATACCGACTCTAATGGTGCAAAACATCTGCCGCAGGGACAGTGAGACATAATCTATAATATCACTGTGTAGATAACAACTAGCATCGACAAAACTGCCATATTTTTTCTGTGATGATGTTGTGTAATATAAACAAAGAACCTCTTGAATCGTTTCCATTACCCTCCATCCTCACTTTGTCATAGTATTTGGCAGTAATGTACCTTAACTTTGGTTGCCAACCTCTATTAAATGTAAAAATTTATTTAGTGTAATTGCTCTTGTACAATTTTTTACTGTTTATTAGGTACGCAAAGCTAAAACTACTGCAGTCTGAAACAATAAGCCTGTATTAAATCCTGTTTTAATGTGAGTTAAATGTGTTGAACTTCATGATCAGTTTGCAGGATGTAATTTCTGGAGTTTTTGACCCGTATTGTGTTACACAGAGAGATATTCGCTGTTATTTAGCTGATCCTCATTGATAGAAATTGGTGTTGGATTGGTCAGTGTGATGCAGGACTGACAGGTGTGTTTGTTTCAGGCCCTTATGGTTTGGGATATGAACGTGTGTCCAGCTGTTCTCTCCAAATCGCTCCCTCTCTCTCACAAAGACTGGATCACCGGCTGTGTTTGGACTTCAGACTGTGTGGTAAATACTCATTACGTTTTGTGACCTAAAGCAAAGTAACTAAAGTAATCTAAGAGCCATATTACTGCAGTGTGTCATGTAGTTTTCATCAGCCTCCTTTGTCTGTTCCAGATAAGCTCCTCAAATGATGGGAGGCTTTGTTTATGGGATCTGCAGGCAGGACAGTGTCTCAAAGAAATTTCCTGGAAGAGTCCTCTCACGTCTGTCTCCTGTCTGGTGAGCAAATTACACATCTGTCTGTCAGAGAAAACAAACACAGTATGTGCTGTTTCCATCTCTCTTGAAAAAGTGTTAAGCATTTAATTGTTGTAGCAGCTAATCCTACAACCTCAAGCCACTGAGAGGCTGCGTAGACAGGCTAATTGACTAATGCTTTGTTTGGTTAAATAACAAAGTCCTTTATGATGCCTTTTTATAAATAAACTATTGCTTACCATTATTGGTCTTTGATGTGTTGCATGCAAGAATCCAAAATCAGTGCTCATCAAGCTTCATGCATCTAACAATATTCACCAATACAACACACAAAACTTCGCCTGATTTGATGTCAAAGAACTTCTTGTGCTCCACCTGTTCCTTCCCAGAGGGTTCAGTAGATCCTAGATACCTGAGCCAAAGCGTGAGGTGACACCGAGTGCACAATAAGGTGTCGTACACATGCATGTACCTTATAAAATGGCCCTTTCAGTTGTATTAAAAGGGTATATGAGCTCCGTAATTGTGTACAATGTTGATATTTAACTGATTTGTTTTTCTCTCTTGACACTTGCCCTCAGTTTCAATGGGGGACTCAAGTTTTGACTGTTTGTTGTTTCTGTGTGCAGGGACGGTATGTGATCGCAAGCTGTTCAGAGGGATCGCTGCATGTTTGGAACTGGGAAACAAGCACAGAAATCTGCCATGTTGCTGCACACAAGCAGCGTATCCACCACTGCTCTCTGCTGCCAAACACAGGTAACTTTAAGAATAACACACACACACCTTCATGCTTTGTCTTTGTCTTTGTATTTGTCGTTTTTTTATTTGATGTAGTAAAATATGAACAGTGCTCAAAACTCAGATATTAATTGTTCCTTTTTTAAATTTCTTTTTTTAAGACAAGAACAAAGAAGTCAACCCTGAAGAAATGACAGTTCTCACTGCATCTGATGATGGCACAGTGCACCTCTGGAAGCCTCTGCAGGTCTGTTGGTCCAAAATTCAGTGATACAGTGGTTATAAAGGGGTTTTGACGATTTAGAAAAAATATTACTACATGCCAGTTTTATCCTATTCATCCTGTTTTAGTTTTATTCATACATTTTCCTTAATTTGGTCTCTTTTTGAGTTGTAGTCTATAAAAAAAAGACTTTTTTAAAGTTCTTGTACACAGTAAAAGATTGGACTCAGGATTTATTTTATATTAATTTAAAACAGGACTCTTTTTTTTTTTTTTTTACTGTTTTTTGTCCATTCTCTCACATCCTGTATCTTTACCTGCAGATGGATCACTTCCGCACCTTGCACGGACACAGCGGACCAATATGTGGAGTTGTTCGCAAAGAAGGACTCCCAGACTTCCTCAGTGTGTCTGCAGACGGCTCAGTGCGATGCTGGTCATGGACATCAGGTAGTACTTGATACTATGCCTCTATATAACAGTGACAGTGTCTCCTTTTTTGACATCCTGTCAAATAACAAAGTTTATTCATGTCAGAATAATCACCTAAAATCATTCAACACTTCCCTCCTTTTCTGAATGATGCTGATGCTGCTCAGTGAAAAACACACTACCTGTTTTTTATTTTAATAATGGCTCACCTGTGCGTTCTGTCTTTTCAGAGGGTTCTCCCATACAGAAAGGCCCAGTCACAGCTCTGTCTTTCTCTCAGAGTGGCGATCTGCTTCTTGCTGGTTACAAAGCTGGTTTGCTTGAGTTATGGCAGAACAACGCTCTGATTGGCCACAAGCAGGTAAAGACAGGCATAAGAAATAATGTGTGCTGGACACGTGAATGTTTTGTTTGTGTAATTACATGGTGTGTCTTTTTTTTTTTTTTAAATATGTCAGCCTTCAGACAGCCCCATCATGGCAGTCTGCTCAATGCCTGATGACCAGTTTGCAGTCAGCTACATCAAACCTGTTGTTGATGTATGGAAGGTTGTGTGGAATCAACAACACAACAACGCAAGGTAATCAACAGCAAAACAGCCACAGTGTTGCCATGCAGAACCCAAACTTCTTCTCCAATTTTATAGTCTTATTTTTTAAAACTTTATTAAGTCAGGAGTTACAACCAAAATGTCACCTACAATAAAGACCTGCGAGAGTTTGCAAGAAAGCAACAGAATGAAACTATAAACACACTTTTATTAAAATCAGCATCGTTTACGAGTAAAAGTGATGGAGAAATGTCAATATCCTCAAAATATTAGTGACTCTCTAAGCTCCTTTTTCTTGTGCTCCTGTTGCCGTCAGCCTGGTGAAGGTCAACACATACAAAGTGGAAGAGCCGATAATCAGCCTCCAGTTCTGCTCAGTCCTGCTCGGACTCGCCCAGCGTGGAGAGATACACTCTGTCACAGCCAACGAGGAAAACAAGTGGAATTTCGCAATGCATAAGTAACTCAACATAACACGCCATATGTATCCGAGTCTTTAAGGTCCAGGATGTGCAGAGAGTCAGTCAGGGTGGCATGAAAACCTCTATTAAAAAATTTGCAAAACTTTTAGTAAGAATTTGTCATTTGCATGACAAAACCTGTAAAAAAAAATAAAAAAAGGTTCATTTTTTAAAGCATCGTAATTCCTCTTTTATGCTGACATTCATTAGGAGGCACACTCATATATTTTGTGCTGTTTGGTTTGTTTAAACACAGAGGATTTTTTTTGTCTTTGTTGCAGTTGGCGGTGTTCGGTCAGAGTTTTGTCGATGATCCGAAATGATCTGAAAAGTATGTGGCTGGTGGGCGAAAGCGATAACCAAATCAACATCGGCTTCATTGTGAGTTTCTAAAGAGTGTCTAATAACATTCATACATACATAGATATTTCTGTTGTAGCTCTCAGATTTATTAGATGAAATAAAAAAATATCTTGTGATCCAATAACACCACTTGACTTGTCTTTTTTTTTTTAGTAAAATTATTTATTTATTGAGTATTAATTTCTGCGACGTCTCTTTGTTAAACAGAAAACAAACCCTCTTTATCAGTCTGAGTGGTTTCTGCATTTCAATTACATAGGAAGCCAAACATTAAACGCTTCTGACATAAGTTTTTAGTGGAAAACGTTCATTGATGCCTCTGTCCACTCTTTCCTCAGTTCGCCATGGGCCCCAAACATCATTTAAACTCAGCTATGAGCACCATGGTCTTAGAGGTCGATGAAGAGGAGAAGAAAAACTGCATGATAACAGCTGCAACAACACACAAAGGTACAAAACTTCTGCTAGTAATGCGATTACCTTTTTAATTTTAACAAAATACGTCCATGTGTGCAAATATATTTTATTTATTGTGTGATTATCTTTTTTTTTTCCTTAGATTTAATCGTGTGTGGAGACGTACAGGGCAGCATGTGGTTCATTCAGCCTCCTGAGCCATCAACATGGAAAAACAGAATACCAGTAAGAGCTGAGAGACTCTAAAACAAAACATGAAAGATTATCATTCATTTCTATACTGTAACATTCGGCAACTTTAGGTTTTTTAAAAAAAGCAGTGGACTTTCAACAAAGGCTACGACATTGTTTGATCGTTGATCATCACTGGTTTAGTTAATAAAATGTAGCCCATCAAATTATGTCTTTTGTTTCCATTGTTTTGATTAAGAGACCTCTAGTGGCAGGAACTACGCATTACTCATTCACCCTGACCCCTGGATTTACTTTGTACAGGTTTTAATGATTTGTTTGATCTGCAGGCCCACAGTGACAGGATCAGTGTGCTGAGACTCACCGACAGCACCATCATCTCAGCCTCTTATGACAGGACGGTGAAGCTGTGGGACAGAAACACTAAGAAGCTGGTATGTCACAGTCTTAAAACAACAGTTTGACATTTTGGGAAAACCTCCTTTTCACTTTCCAGCAGATATTTAGCTAAAAAAATTTATATGACCGTCTTACTGTCTCACTTATAGGTTAAATATGAAGTTACAGCCAGAAGACAGTTAATTTTTTACCAAAACTCATAACATCCAGCTTCCAAAGTGGCTCCATAGTTTACAAAATCCTGAGAAAAAATTCTAACAGATAACTTGCTGTGAAATGGCGATTACAATTTTTACACTTTTGTTTGTGTGTAAATTAATAAATGCATTATGATGTGTTCATTAGTGGGCTTCATAGGTGTTTTTAGGTGAGTTTTATTGACTTTGGAGGGACTCAGTGTAATTATTTCCACCTGTTTCCAGTCTTTATGCTAAGCTAAGCTAACTAGCTGCTGACTGTGGCTTCATATGACAGAAGAAGGGGTTGTATCTTCATACCACTCTTAAAGGCAGCTGATTAAAGCACTCTGAAAGTTTTGTTCACTTAAAATATACTGACTAATTTATTCCCACACATTAATTTAAATTATTTTAAATTGTCTTTGAATCACTGTTAACTTCCTCCTTCAGGTGGGAATGTTCATGTGCAGAGGACCTGTTGTGCATTTGGAGCTGAACCCTGAAAAACCCACTGAACTGGTCTGCGGTGACGGACAGGGAAAACTCTACTTCCTCTCCTGGAAAGAATACTAGTAACACTGAAGATGTTATACACTAAATACAGCCCTTGAGTAAAACATTTCCTCACTATACAATCAAAGGTTGCTGCAAAAATTTTTGCTTCCTTTTTGCTTGAATGAATATACCAAAAATGTTTTTTGAAAAGAAGTTAGTATTTACGTAGTACACTATGATGAGAGTCTACATACTACCTTTAAAACTGTGTTTACATGTGCCTTCAATTTAAATGGAAAAACTTGCAAATGTAATTAGCAAGTATGAAAAATATCGAAGTTTAAAAATATTTTGAGTTGCACTCTTGTTTAAGCTGAATTATTTCTTTTATTTGAAAATTGTAACAAAATGAAAATAGAAATGTGGAATATAAAACACTATAAAGGAAAAAAATGGTGAAAAGACCAATAATAAATGTTTTTTTTCTTTGACATTAAAATGTGTTCAAAATGGCTCCTTGTTGTTTTTTAAAGGGTGAAATGAGGCAACAAGATTTTACTTTGCCAATATTATTGATAACACTTTCTTCAAGTTGCCAGCAACACATGAAATCTTCTCATTTGAATTAGCTAGTTTAACTTTTATAATCCTATAAGTGACCTTGTTAATGCCAGATTTGTTAAAGTTTGCATTTAAAAGTATAATAAACCAATATCAGAGAGTTAGCTTTAACTGCCATTTTACATGTTTTATTGAAACTCTGCAAGAGACCCTGTTTAGCTGTGAGACATCAATGGCAGACATGTAAACAAAGCTTATCAGCTAATGCTTTTACAGCTCTGTTATCTGCAGAGAAGTGCTTCTGTTATATTGAGAATGAGTCTTATTTAGGTCCATAAAGCTTGTTAGGTGGTTAAAACTTCACTGCACACTGAATTTCAATAACTTGATCATAAAATTAATGCAATTGTGAATCTCAGTGGGACAGTTAAGAAAAAGCATAATATTCTTGCAGTATGTGTCAAGACATAGACTTCTTCAGAAAAGAAAATACAGTAATGTTGCATCACAATTTACTGTTTAATTACTTTACTATATATTTACTTGATCACCTTCAGGCATCCATTGTGTTAATAAAAACTAGTACTGACTTGAAAATAACTGTTGAAAATGTGTATATTCCATGTTTTTTGGCACTGTTTATGTAGAGAAACCTAAGTGGCACAGGTCATTAAGGAAATATGTAAATATTTTCTGCTTTAATTGCAATATTATAGCTTTTTATTATAAATGTGTTACCAAGGTATAAATATACTATCTAGTATACGTCTATAAAGATCATATTCTGAATCTGTTCATCAGCACAGAGGAAGTTAAGAACCATATTATTGACAGGCAGATTGTAGAAATGATCAGATAAGTGTTTAATTTTCAGTTTCGAGGGTTTTTTTTTTTGACACATTTCAATTTCAATATACATATATACTTCCGCATTTTATAATTTTTTATTGTGCGTGTTTTGTATGTTTTAACCAGAAAAGAAACCCCTGTTTAAGCCAGCGTAATAGAAAATTAGGGGTATAAATCAGCCTGAAACTACCAAGGTATGATTTTTGATCCATGTATTCATACCGCCCAGCCCTACCTTTGGGCAGTGGAAAAAAAGGACTTTACGAGCAGCACTTGAAAGCCTCATCAAGTGCAGTCCCAGGTGAGACGGACCCGCCCTCTCCTGGGCTACAACATACAGGTAAGAGAATAATAAAAAAAACTGGACCTGCCGGTTTCTGTCAGAAGAGATAATGCGCTTCATGAAAACCGACTCAAGTCACAAGGAGCTGTGGGAAGTCTGACCTCCAGCCTGATTTTTCCTTTTTTTTCTGTCAGGGAGGATCTTTAACTTCACAGTGAGTGAAAACAACCGACGGTATCAGCACGGGACGGACGGAGAGTCTTACCGAGGACTGTAACATCCCGATAAACTACCACTAACGTCGGTAAACAACAAACAAACAACAACGGAATAACTTGTAAAAACCGACGTTTACGAGGGCGGACGTGAAGTAGCAAACGTCAATGGTGAGTTAACGTTGAAAAAAACAAGCTAACGTTCGTGTTTGAGCATCTTTCTGTACGTTAGCCGTTACCCGTACGTAACCTCGAGACAAACTACCGGTAAACTACAGTGTGTTTTTAAAAAAATGTCGGTTAATCTGTTAAATTTGACAGGAGCGGTACGATAACCTGGATTTGGATTTGGAGTGTGAAGGAGGAGGCGTAGCTGTGAGTAACGTTACTTTTTGTTAATGGTATTAATGTAACGTAAGTAAGCTAACGTTAACGGTCGTGTTTGAAGGTTTTTAAGTGTTGAATTTACAGCTTTCTCTTTGCTAAAAAATCAGTCTAGCAACCAGGTTTTGTTTGACTTTACCGACCTGACCGCAGTCTGTGTGACTGAAATAATCAAAACATACACTCACACAGTACAGTAAATAAGTTTGTGGACAGTAACTTACAGTATCTGTTATTGTTTTGGTTGTAAACTTAACATCGAGGAATGACTGTGGGAGTAGCTACAGACTTTCAGCTTAAAATTGAGTGCAGAGTTTAGAAACTGAAGCTCTATCATCATGGCCTGATTGATCTATCAGGTCTATCTGGGGCAAAAATGTGCCCCCAGGCCCCTTTTAGCCCCCCCCCACCAAAAAACACAGACCCAGATTAACTGTGAATTGGTTAATATAATAAACTACAGTGCAAAACTGGAACAGTGAAGGTCAGAGGTCAAAAGTTAAAGTTGTTTATCAGTGGTTTTTACTAAACATAACAATTTTTAAAAATAAGCTACATATAGTTAATAAATGAGAATGTTTGTCTGATTGGGTGAAAGAACTTGGGCTCCTATATTTATTTTCCCCCTACATATAGATAATTATTTATTTTTTGTCAATTAATTAAATTAATTTTCCTAGAATGTCTTGTACATTTCTTAAACAGGACTAAATGCTGCATTTATTTTGGACTACTTTAAACAGCGGATTAGCATATATGTGGGGCTTTACCAAGTGTTATATAATGTACATGGACTAAGTCAAATGAACCACAGTGCCCATAGTCAGGTTAATGAAGTAAATGTGCATATTAGTAAAAAGTCTTTCAATTAAATTATCACAAATCAATTGACACACTGGTTTATATCAAAGACTATATCACCATTGAAGAGCTGCTCCATTTCAACCCAGGTTAATATTAATGCATTATTATCTGTTGTTAATTTTTTTAAGTTAATTTTTCAGAAATATTTAATTATGTGATTGCAAATACTAAATTTTTGAACTTTCTCCATTTGTAAGAAAGGGTCATCCTGTATTAAAAAACAAAACAAAAACTCCTGTAACTTATGCTAGCATTTTTATGACTTATTAAGTTAAAAAACATAACGCATATTTTTCTTAAAACTTCTAGAAAATCATACAAATGTTGCAGTAATCCGCCTATAAGCATATGACATTTCTATAAAAAGAGATTTCATATGTTTATAGCTGATAACCGCCAGCTAAATCAATTTTCTCAGACCTCTAAACATCACAATCATTCTAAATATAATGTCATCAAGGTCTCAAGTCCAGACATGAAACCAGCTTCAAGTTCAGACTTGAAATGTGGATGTAAGGCTGAAAGTTGTGAACCAGTAAATTAATCTTTTTATCCATAAAGTCATCAGTGAATAGTCAGTCATTTGCAGTATCTTTTCAGTTCTAATCTCCATGTAAAACCGCATTTAATTTGGTTTTATAAGTCAGAACTGAAGCTGTATCAGAGATTTGTTTTGTGTTTGCATACAAAATATGTTTTACATATATTTCAGTCCATAAGTTGTAATTGTTTTTATTATTTTTTTTTCAATTTTATTTTATCTGTCTCCCTTGTCATGCAGCAAAAAGCAGCATTATTTGGTGGGATGTTCAAAAGATCCACCAAATCTGCAGAACCATCAGTCCATGCACAGGTGATGTTTAAGTATTGTCCCACTTAAATTTAAATTTAGAATTTATGTGTTTTATTTTGTGTTTTAATGTTAAATACTTATGTTGACAACATTTTCATAGTTATAATGTGTACAGCAAAATATAAAGATATGACTCATTATGGATTTACTCAAAAAATATTTGATTCTGTATCAACTCACAGAGACTCTGTGTTGATTTTACAGGACAGTTTATCAGCAAACAGTGAACTTTCAAAGAGCAACGACAGTCTGACAGACAACAGCACCAAAGTGAGGCTCAGGAAACATTACTGTAAACTATTTGTGTTGTGTTTGTTTTATTTTTTCATTCAAAGCTTTGTTCCTGATCATTACTGACTAAAATAAACTGAAAACCCTTAACTGTGGTGTAAATAAGTTGCAATTATTTTTTGAGAGTATATACATGTGTTGATATTATAGGAGAAAGGAGGTGTGTTTAAAGGAATGTTTAAGAAGACAACCAAAGCTACAAAAGAAGGCCAGCCGCAGGTTTGTAGTCTCTTCTTGGCCTCACTGAAGTTAATGTTTAATTCATATTAAAAGATGAAATGAGATGGTAAACTCTTTTTCTTTTTCCAGGACACCCTCTCATTACAAAATCCTGAACTGTCTGTCAGTAGTGACAGCTTAACAGACAACAAGTCATCAAAGGTGAGTTTACTTTTGGCTCTGTGGTATTTTTGGCTGTTGACTGTCGAAACTCAAACTTTCTCTGAACTTTTCTCCTCAGGAAAAATCAGGAGTGTTTGGTGGGATACTGAAACGACCTCTGAAACCAGGACATGTCCGGAGGCCTTCACAGGTGATACTCAATCCTCTATTACATGTCAGAGATTTGTTATCTTGAGCACTGAGTATCAGCTGAATTACTGACACGTAAAATGTGGGATGTGTTGTGCCTGTAAAAAGCTGACAGATAATCCTGTGTTTCAGGATCTTTTGGACAATGAATTCACAGCCAGTAATGACAGCCTGTCTGAAAACACCACGACTAAGGTGAGTTTTATCAGCCAGGTGCATTTTTCTTAAGTAACTGTTCTTCTGCCAAAATCACTGTCAATCAACTGTTTCCCTGAAATTATTCCAAACACTGATAACATGGTAAAAAAAAAAAAAAAATACTTCCTGTGCAACAGAAAGTGTTTCTGAGGAAAAAATCTCCTGAACCAAAATCACTGAAAGTTAAACACTGTTGGTTTATATCAAGTTCAAGTCAAGGAATAAAAACATGTTTCCAGTATTTGACAATATTACCAATTTTTATTTGGAAAGAACACTGAGTTCTTCGTTCGCGGTCCTTTACAAACAGTACGATTGTCATTAAACCTACAATGGGTGTGAAGACCTCGGCTCAGTGGTCAGTTTGGAAAGAGTTGTTTTTGTTTTTGTGGGTGTTTGGAAGCGTGAGCTGAACCTGCATAGATCAGCAGTTTGGAAGAAATGCCAGCCAGTTTGTGAAGCACTAAAGCCCTGCATGTCCACCTGACAGCTGCATCAGTTTAAAATACAACACAGTGGTTTTGCATTTTAATTTTATTTCAAGAAACTCATATAAGTACATATTATGTGATTTTTTTTTTTCAGGAGACAGGAGGGATGTTTAGTGGCATGTTTAAAAAATCTCCAAAGCCTTTTGGAGTGAGGACACAATCTCAGGTGAGAGTTGTTGCTTCCCACTTTTACATGTGTTGCATTATTAAAAGATAATGATGATGATCAGTAAAGTTTATGTGTTTTTTTTTCCTTCAGGATGATTTGTCTGCACCCGGCGAGCTCTCAGGCAGCACCGACAATCTCTCTGTGAACAGCAACACTAAGGTGAGCTTGTGACAGCTAATGACTCCAAAGAGCAAAGTATGTGATCATCTGTTGATATTCAGCTGCTTCCCTCCATATTTATTTAGAAACAACATTAGTAATGTGACATTTTATTCTTTGCCTGTGTGACATTTTCTATGGAACATACTGCATAGAGTTTGGGAAATGTGTGTTACGTTTTAATGTGTGTTGGGAACGATGAGGTAAAGAGTCTACAAGCTGCTCTGTGAAGTCCCTGTTTATCATCTGACACTGGATGAAAACTCAACCAAATTTCTTCATTATGGGCAAAATTCACAAACTGTTTCCATGTGACCGTTTTTTCCAGGAGACGGGAGGGATGTTCAGTGGCATGTTTAAAAAATCTCCAAAGCCTTTAGGAGCGAGGACACAATCTCAGGTGAGAGTTGTTGCCTCTCACTTTTACATGTGTTGTGATGTTAGAAGATTTTGATGGTAATAAGGAGGTGATGTTTGTTTCTTGCCTTCAGGATGATTTGTCTGCATCCGGCGAGCTCTCAGGCAGCACCGACAATCTCTCTGTGAACAGCAACACTAAGGTGAGGATCCGAATGCAACAAGTAACAGTTAAATCATTAAAATCCTTTATTGGATGAAGTTTCGCAGACCATTTACATGTAACTTTGTTTTTTCTAGGAGGCAGGAGGGATTTTCAGTGGGATGTTTAAAAAATCACCAAAGCCTCTTGGAGCGAGGACACAATCTCAGGTGAGAAATGCAGCATGTCACATCACTATCGTATTATAGTACTATGAATTATTAGGACAAGACTGTTATAAATCTGTTTAAATTTGTTTCTGGCTTTCAGGATGATTTATCTGCACCCAGTGAGCTCTCAGGCAGCACCGACAACCTCTCTGAGAATAACACCACCAAGGTGAGGTTTGTTAAAGCCAGCAACCTCAGTCCTCATGTGACACAATAATGCAAGATAAATCTAAACAGTAAACTAGTTAAATTAAATATTGGCTTCATGTTATTTTCTCAGGAGAAAGGAGGAATCTTTAGTGGTGTCTTCAGAAAGAAAGTTGCCAAATCTCAGTCTCAGGTAAGACGATCAGGCTCATTAATTCGATTTCAGTTAAAAAAAAGTTAAGTTTTCTGTTTCCTGTTTGAGGATAATTGTTTTGTCCCTCTGTTTAGGATGATTTGTCTGTGAACGGTGAACTCTCTGCCAGCAGTGACAGTCTCGTAGAGAAGTCGTCAAAGGTGAGAGATGGAGCTCAGTGCTCATCTGGTTTTGTTTCAAGTCATCTTCTTGTCATTTGGATCCTGCACTAAATTTTACAAAATGTACAAAAAAATTTGTTTAGAACTTAAACTGCTATCACATCACGCTGTTGGTCATTTTTTTGTATAAGTGACATGCTGCTAATGTGTATTGTGTTGTAACAGGATAAGGAAAAGACTGAACACTCAGGAGAGTCAAATGAAAACACTTATTCTACAGAGAAACCCAAAACCAAGCATGTGAGTCACTGGTTCTCCTCTCTGTTGCTTTAAAACGTCTTTTTGTCCATATGTTTAGGAATAAGAGCTGCTGTGACATAAAGGTGATGGTTTGGGCTACATAATTGTTATTTTGTGTTATTTCAGAACGGTTTCAGTGCGATGATGAAGAGCACGTTCCACATTGACAAACAGGTAATAGGTGACATTTTGTACTTTTGATTTTTGCTGCATCTAAAGACATAATGAAGTAATGCACATATTTTATAAAACTGGCCATACTGCAACTAATACCACTACTGTTTATATTCTCTGATCAAAATTAGCAGGAGAAGAACTCTGATTCTGACAGTGAGGAGATGTTGGGCAGTGGAGAGGGACAGCCCAGTCAAAAACAGGTTTGTAAGGTTTTTGATTTTTTGTTTCTTGGTTTTAATCACTTATTTATTTTCTTGATGCTTTACTAAGTTTATGTTTTTTCTCTTTTTCTTTCTTTCAAACATTCAGAGTAAACTTGCCGGGGCGATGACAAAACTGAATCCGTTTCGAGCTGCAAACAAAGTAAGGAAGGTTCTCACATTACCGTCAATAATCTTTTATGTTTTTTTTTTTTGTGGGAAAATAATTTCTGTTCTCTCTTTGCAGCATGAAAAGCAGGCCGATTCAGGTGATGAGGATCCACCTACGAGTAGCGAGAAGTCATCCAGCAACAAACAGGTGCTTTGATATTTACTTGTTCCTGTTTCACACTGCTATTTTGTGAGTTTCAGGGTTTTAATATTCAGCTGGTTATTTTTATTCATCAGACACCTGTTATTGACGGGTTGAACAGCCTCTACTTTTTATTTAGATGGTTTTGATTACGGGAGGGCTTTCTCCTGAATTTTTTGTGTTTTGGTGCCTGAATGAGAAGCATTGTAAGAAGCTTTTTCCACTTTTTGTAAAGAAAGAGTTTCATTAGAGAAGGATTTAAATTTTTGAGAAGTATTTTACCTCAGGCTCTGTCTGCCGTCCAGCTTCACTTGTCTTGACTGGTCATGTTCAGATCCTCATACCTCAAGTCTTTTAAGTCACAGGAAACGGCTTTAAAATCTGTAATCAGCTTGTCTCGCAGATATTTTTTTACAAACCAGGCAAAATTGTTTTCTTTTGACGATTTCTTGGCATCAAATGTTCCTCAATAACAAAAAAAAGTCTTGTCAAAGGTGCTACATATAACATTTTAGCACTTTTTTACAGTCCAACCTCTTTATATAGGTCATATTAATACTCTTCACTGTATGCTAAGGGTTGATGTCCAAGTGAAAATGTGCTATGGGAGTAAAAGAGGCAAAATCATGAGATATAAACTTAGATATTAAAATCTTAAATGTTTGGATGATGTGTCCCACCCTCTCAGAACGCCATGGTTGGAGCCATGTCCAAGCTGAATCCGTTCCGCTCTGCAAATAAAGTAAATATGCTGTTGATTGTGTGGTAAAGGTGGAGGTGTTAGTGAGACGGTTACTGTTGTGGTGATGGGGCTGTGACAGTGGTGATGTTTATGGTGGCGATGCTTTTTTTAGATTTTCTGTTCATTTTAAAGAGCAGTGATGTTGAGTTGCACATTTAAAGGACCAAACCTGTGATTTTCATATCATTTACAGTTGATCACATATAATTCACATTACAACTTATATTTTAAGAGCAACCATGTTGTGGTTGTTTCCTATTTATTTTTGTAAAAAAACAAAATCAATCAGTGGGTGGAACTGGAAAAAATAATATGGACTTGATTTCTGCTGTTATAAATGACACAATTCAAACAAGTTTCAAGAGTTTTCCAATTGATTTTATTCTCATACGGAAATCAATGGAAACCAGTGGCTGCCTGGAATAGTTGGAAAATTCAAAAAATGCTGAAAATCTTTAATTTTAGAACATAAAAATGGTTTTCAGTGAGCTTGAGTACTCAGTACATGGTTTGTCGTAAAGAGATAAACTTGCCAACAAAATGGTTTTGTCCTTTAATGGCTGCACAAGCGATCAGAGTTTGGTTGCGTGTGTTTAATTGTTAATATTTAATGTTCTTCATCAGAAAGACGCTGACGACAGAGAAACGCTCAAGGAGGAAGAGAAACAAGAGGAAGAGAAGCCGAAAGTGGTCAGTCTATTTTTTGCATCACTGAGGAGTCATCATTTACCACACACAGACGCAGACACACACACACACACACACACACACAGACAGACACACACACACACAGCTGATCAGCTTCTTTCAGAAATACCCTTCTCACGCTCCTCCTCCTCCTCCTCCACCACATCTTATTTATTCCCCCTAAATCCTGCCTGCTCATTGTCAGACCTCCACGTCCTCTTGCTCCACCACACTGTTTGACTGTGTGTGTGTGTGTGTGTCCTTGTCAGGTCAAAAGCAACCTGATCCAGCGAGAGAGGAAAGAAAGAAGTGAAACGCCGCTGGTCCCACCCAGAACAACTGAAGAGGTTCGCAGCTGAACTTAGCTGCTTCTTAGTGACATGTGGTTCATGTGAGGCTTCTCCGACTTCTGCTCCGTCTGTTATATTCTGATATTATGTTGTTTTGTTGTGATCTTTCCACAGGGGAAGAAGGGCACATCTACACAGGACAAAGTGAAAGCAAGAGGAACTGAAGATAATCAGGTACCGTTTGCACTTCTCAGATTAAGCAAGTGGTTTGTGGCTCAGATATTTCTAAAAAACACAAGTTAAATCAGTCAGTGATTTTGTTTTTCAGTCAGCAGACAAAGGGGTCAGTTACGTACTATGATTTATAATGTCATGTCTGTATAGAGGAAAAGGTATAACTCTGTTGTCACTTTCTCATATTTACTTTGTCCTCTGCAGAATAACAAGAACATGATCTCCACTGAGAAAAAGACAAAACCTGCAGAAACTCCTGTGATTCCTGCCCGACCAACAGAGGAGGTAGTTCAAACCTTCAGTCTTTAGATAAAAATGGCACTTTGTGTCAGTTTAAAGCTGATTTCTATCAGTGTGTGTCATCGCTCGCTTATCAGCTCTGTGGTCAAGAAATCTGCCCTGGTTTATTTTCAGGAGATGATCAGAGCGGCAAGACGCAGTCAGCAAAAGCAGAAGAGCCACCATCAGGTACCGACATGAGGATGCAATGCAAGAATCAGACAGACGTGTTGGTTTACTGATATTTTGGATTAATATTGGCCTGTTAATGAATAATTAAAATCAAAAAGTAGTTTGGATGCCAAGTAAAGTGGTAGGATTATCTGTTTCCAACAGTTGAGCAACAAATTATTGTTTTATTTTTATCTATAAGGTTTTTGTGTCATAATGTCTGGAGGCTGTTACAACACTGGCTGATAAGCTTTCAATTAAACTACAATAATGTCACTATTTCCTTTCACAGTCCTTTATCAGCTGAACTGTAGTGTACACAGAAAAACACACCTCTCAACACACAGCAGTGCACATGTTAGAGAACACTTTGTTCAAACTACTGTAGTTAAAATGTAATGTGTCTTTAATTTGCTGCAGAACCAGTCAGATGATGAAGGTCTCAAAGATGAATCTGAAGCCAAAGATGCAGACGAGGTGAACCGTCCTGAGAGCAAAACAGTGAGTCCATCTCTTCATGATCAAACTGTATTAATTATTCAGCCTCAGCCCTGAAGCTCAGAGTGTGTGTTTTTACACCCATTTGTCACATTTGTCAGTCTGTGTGTGTTGTGACTTCAGCTGCATGCAGGTGAAAGCAAACAGAGTATTTTTAGGATCCGGTAGTTCAAGTTCCTGCTTCTCTCTTATCAGCTCTTTCATGCCAACAAGGTTCACATGACAATTCAAATGTAGGGCCTCCAGGCCTTTGTCATGGTTGTTATTAGTCACAAGATGTTTGAACCTCTGAACATGCTGTTTTCCAACTTATGTTTTCCCTTAAATAACTTTTCAGGTCATTAAAGTTTAATTAAGGATCATATTTTTTAACAACTTTACCTGAAGGGATCGTTTCCATGTTGTTGTCAGACACAGAGAATAGCAATTAGAGCCTTTAAACAGCAAAAACAAGAGCTGCAGCGATCTCATTTAATATGAGATCAATGTCAAACATCATTGTCCCTGTTAGTCGTTTGTAGCAAAAACAAGGAAAATTAATTCCCGGTTAAAAAAATCACAAAGAGGCCTTATTAAACATTTTTTTAAAAGTATTATACAGTGTATTTTATTTTTTTATAGTTCAAGCTCTTCACTAACACTCAATGATGATTAAAATATTAAACCCAAAACTGCATATTTTTCATGATTTAATTTTTATTCACAGTGAGAAAACTTTTGCATTATTTTATACTTGTTTCTCTTAAACCGAAGCTGATATACTTATATATAATATCATTTTTTGAAATGTAGGTTTTCCTGTTTTTGCTGCGTTTCATGTCAACTAACAAACTGTCAATGTGCATTTTCTTTACAGACGAGAATGAAAAAACACAAGCATCACAATCCTTTTATGCCACGTGCTCCTGCAAAGGTACACGACGCTGTTTTATTGAGTTGTTTTTGTGTTTTTGGCTTTGCAATTCATACAGAGTCAATGAAGTCGTGACAGCAACTGTTATGTTCATACTTTGATTGTTGTTTATTTTAGGCTGCGTCTGATGATGAAGGTCTGAAAGATGAAGATGATGCTTCAACCAAAGAGGAGAAGAAAGACGAGGAGGGCGAAGACAAAACAGAAGAGGTCTTTCAACTTTCTGTTATTTAAGTTTTAATTGATTAATTGATTTTGACATTGACGGTCATCAGGAAAATATGATCATTTCACTGTTCATACTCAGAATTTGACCTGTGTCCCTCAACTAACACAGAAATCCTTTTTTTTTTCTCTATAGACAAAAGTCAAGAGACCTAAGAGACATAATCCCTTCATGCCTCGAGTCAAGGTAACATTCAGACATGCAACAACTTGTTTCCTTCTATGTGGACAAGACCTGTTTGTTTAAGCAACAAAATGCCTTTTAGCATTCCAGCTAACTGCAGCTTGGACAGTTTACATCAGTGAGAACAACACAATAGCACGTCTTCCTCTTTCTCATATCTAAAAAATTACCATATTTCTTTGTTTTTAGAGAGAGAATCTGTTTTTTTGCTTTGTCACCTTCCTGTATCTCTGTTTCTTTAAACTAATATGCAGTCATGACATGTTGTTTTGTCCCAGTTAGTAAGTTAGCATAGCTGACATTCCTGCCACGTTATGCTTTTTATGAGCAAACTGCTGAGCTTGTTATGTGGTCTGCGATTCAAAAGGAGGACATAAAAAAAGAGGTTATGACATAAATAACTTTGTTTTTTTTGCTTCAGAATTCATTTTTAATTTGAGTCATTAAGGTCACTTACAGCTCCAGATCAGTTCTGCCTCTGAATGGTTTTGTTGTTGTCTGGACTGTATGGGAACAATTAAACAGCCTGAAAGCAGGTTTGCTTTAACTGTGTTTGTGTTTGTTGGTTTCAGGGCAAAGCTGCACACAGGAAAGCACAGGAGGAAGCTGCAGGAAACACAGAGGTAGAGCGAATCAAACACACATCAGAAACTCTTACTGTCTTTCTTTCTTTAATGACCTCATGATACTTTTTTTTTAAAAACCTTTTTCCACCCAGTGTGTGTCACTGTGTTTATCCACACACCTGAGCCGTCGCAGTCTTTGTTCCTGGTTACGTCAGGTCTGTTTCAGTCACCTGACCCATCCCTCAAAACAACCCCTTTGTGTTGTTCGTCTCCAGGGTTTCCGCTCGGCTCCCAGCAGAGACAATTAAAGTCAACATGTGTTTGGTTTTGTTGTTTTTTTTTTTTCTTTCCCCACTTGCTTCATGAAAACCCACCCCCACACCTTCACTCTGCCACACAGTGTGTGTTCGTGCCCTCAGCATGGAAGATGAGATGAGTTTAAGCTACAATGTGCCCAGACTTGTTTCTCTGCTTTTTTTTTCCATGGAAGACATTGGACCTTTTTTACTTCTGCAAAAACAGCAGAAATGAGTCAGTACAGTCAGAGTCCCTTTTATCCTCACTTCCTCCTCTTGATCTGAGCGTATGCAGTTAAAAGAGTGAAACTGAGGACGTGTGACACTTGAATTTGAACTGATTAATTAAAGTTCTTACTCAGTGTTTACTCTGTCTTTTACTGTGTTTACTCTTACTCTGTCTTTCTGTCTCACTGGGATACACCTCAATTATGTGATTATATAATTTTTAGAAAGTATTGTTTCTGCTGTTTCAGAATGAAGGTGGAAAGAGATCCTTGTTTGACCAGTTGGAGGACTTCCGTATTGACCCAGCACAGCCTGAGGACGTTCAGGTTGGGATCTGAAGCAAAACTCATCAACATAATAACATTTTAACGTAATCTGATGGCATATTAATAAGTATTTGGATAGAAACCTTAAACATGCAAACCCTTAAAAATCAAACGGTGTCTTTCAGGATGTGGAGGACCTCATGGAGTGGTGGAACACCGTGGAGAGTAAGTCACAAATAAACCAGTTTCTACATTTTATCTGGTGTAAAACGTCAAATCAGATGTCAAAACTACATATTAATGCCCATAATTTTGGAACACCATGTTCTGATTGTTTAGGTTTCTACATATTTTTAGCTAGATAAAATATTTTTAACATTATGAAAAAGCTAAATGTCATTCTTGATTACTTCCACAGATTGGGAAGACACGCCTCAGGATGATGACATGACAGAAAAAGAAGAGGCCAAGTAAGTTAAAGCTCAAAAATGTGATAATGTGATATTTCACTGCCATATCTGAAATGTCTTCCAAGACTCTGATAGTGGAGACAAACTAAAATAATTTGTTTTCCTTTAAACACCAAAAAATTACTTTAAATGTTCAAGAAACAATATCACCATTACTCTAAATAATCCAAAAAACAACCAGCTGTTTTCATGAGGACAATTTCTCTATCAGAGGAGTTTGAGGAAAAATCTATTGAGGGACATTTGTATTGATTATCGGAGTAGGAAAAGGAATTGCTGATCCTTTTTTTTATTTTAATGTTTTGCTCTCAGAAAAAAGTTCATTTCTTTAATGTATGGTATAGGAGAGGAAACTGGTGATCTCAAAACTTGGTTGGGTTCAAACATTGTTATCTGGATGAAAAGATAAAATAATAGTAAGTGAGAGAAAGTGTCATTTAAATTCTCGTTGATTAAACTCTTCTCTTGCGTCTCTCAGGGCGTTTGCTGTGACGGCGGAGAAGGTGCAGAAAGGCATCCGTGTCTTCAACAAGCTGTTCTCAGAGCGCGCCGAGAGCCTCTGGCAGCACGTCATCGACCTCAACGGCATCGCTGACGGCTTGGACAAGTTCAGCAAAAACACGAAGATCGCTCAAATCACCGGCGGCTCCACCAGCGCCATCGGGGGTGTGGCCACCATCGCTGGCCTCGCTTTGGCACCGGTCACCATGGGGACCTCTTTGATCGTGACAGCGGTGGGATTGGGCGTCGCCACGGCAGGCGGTCTGACATCAGCAGGTGCCGGCATCTCCAACCAGGTCAACAACTCGATGGACCGCAAGAAGGTGGAGAAGATCGTCCAGGATTATCAGGAGAAGATGGTCGACCTGAACAAGTGCCTGAAGTTCATCAAGCAGGGAATCGAGAACCTGAAGAGGTTTGACCTCATCAAGATGAAGGAACACGCCTACAACCGCGACTTCCCCGTGCTCAGCAGTAGCTTCTACGAGGACGGCGCCATGGCCGGAAAGGCGATCCTCATCAACGCCAACGAGATCATGCGTGTGGTGCAGATCGCCAACGTGGCAGGAAGCACAGCAGCCAGAGCCGTCCAGATCGCCAGCATGGCCACCGGCGTGCTCACGGGACTCTTCGTTGGTATGGACATCTACTTCGTGGCCAAAGACTCCAAAGAACTCAAGAAAGGGGCCAAGTCAGAGTTCGCCGCCAAAATCAGGGAGGTGGCGACGCAGCTGCACGACGGGCTGGTGGAGCTGAACACCATTCGAGAGGAGCTGCAGTCCACTTCGCCAGAGAGCAAAGACGCAGGAGATGAAAAAGCCGCTTTAGAAGCTGCTTACAAGACAGAGAAAGATAAAGAGAAAGACGAAGAGAAAGATGACAGTTCAGAAGATGAAATCGACCGCATCAAAAAAGCCATTAAAAAGGACATCGAGAGCCGAGAATACGTTTGACACAACTTTAAAAACTGGACAAAAAGCCCCGAAACTGAGCTTCGTTAATGAGGTTTTAACGAGGCTTTGTCAGTTTCCCAGTTCCCCCTGCAAAATGTTTTAAGTGTGTTTGAATGTATCAACTCAAAACTCCTGTATACTTCTGCATTTTAAGCACCTAAGAGGTTGTTGGTGCCAATATCTTAAAATGGAAAAGCTACAATCATGTCTATTTTGAACATCAGTAGAGAAAAACTTCCCTCTTGATGAAACACAGTGATTTTTAAAACCTCATTTAAAACCTGACTTCTGCATCTAAAGAGCATTTACACTACTGGGAGGAAGTTAGGGTTTTGCAGTAAATAAAGCGTCATATCTGTTTCTTTGCCAACGTGTGAAAAACTGCCATGTTGTGTTTGAGAAAATGGGATTTAGAGCTTTAACTAACTTTTGGTTGTATCTGTTTTAGATTAACAAAAACTAAAACTGACTTTCTAGACTATATAACATAGACTTTAAGGTGTTTGCTTAGAGTTTCATCAGGTGTTGGTTCATATTGAAACAGAAGGAATTTTACTGAGCAGCTGAAGAGATTGTTTTTACTCTAAGAGCTCTAATATTTATAATACAGTTTAAAGAAAAACAGTTATAAGCAGTGAAGCATTTGTGTCGTGCACTTGCACTTGATGAGGTTTTGGATCTGATGTAGAAGTTTTACAGGACTTGTTTGGCTCAGTCAGAACATTAGCCGTTAGCTTGGTTTTAATTTTCTTCTTTTTCTTTCTTTCTTTCTTTTTTATAGCCAATAAAAATATCTAGTTTTAAACTTGTGATTCGCTAAATTGGGTTACAATGTTTTCACTACTGAAGTCTTAATGTGTGTAAATCTGTTTTAGGAAACATCTCTTTAGTGCCAAAAGCTGTTAAGTGTGTAAACAGGAAGTCATATGCTATAACTTCAAAAAAAATTCTCAAACTTTATTTGGGCATTTAATGTGATATAATGTTTTAGCAATTTTCATAATTTGTGTCATTTTTTTTCTTCTGTTTTTATAATTAAGTGTCAGATCTGATGTGTCAACCATGTTTGATATCATGTTACTCCTGACTGGTCGTATCTTAGCTCGCTAGTTTTAGCTTTATAATACAGTTCTTCAAGCTAAGCAACATCGACCCCTTACAGCTACTGGATGTAATCAATTTGAAGCTGCTAATCTCTATTTTACAACAAAATTAATCCAGAGAAACCTTTTTTAAATTTAGTCCTGGTGAAAATCGCTCAGTTAATACTTGAAATTTGAGAGTTAAGTTCAGACTTACAAACAGGTGTTGGCTTCAGGTGAAACAGCAAGATAAAGATGAACAAAAACTAAACTTCTTTTTTTTCTTTTTTATGACTTCTGCCAGTTTAACAACTTGTTTCCCATCATGTTTCCTGTTGTGTAAGATGTTCTAAGTGTAAAATTGGGCCTTTTTTTTACAACTGGAACAACTCAAGATTGAAAGAACCAGTCAGGATGGTTTCAGTCTGTCCTCAAAAGAACTATTGTTTCCTTTTACAGCGGCATTAATTTTGTACAGACCATGAATGCAAAGTCAATGTTTGATATTCGGTCTGTGTTGTAAGCTCTGATGATGTCAGCTCTGCCTCCTGTTTCATGAACTTAATATTTATTTTTCAGTCTTTTTCCATGATAGGCTTTTGTGCAATATGTTGTAGAATTCAATGTGTAATAAATGTAAATGTAAAATTGCTAATTAAAGGTCAGAGAAAAAGTTTTTTGTGAGTCTGTGGGTTCAGTTAAGTCTATCCGCCAACAATCAAACACTTAATTTCAATGTTCTGACTTCTGTTGACTTACTGAGTTTTTATTTGCTCAGTTAATAATCAAGATAAACTTTTCTGTGTCCTTCAGTGCTGTTTACTTTTCTTCAGAAATGTAACGTAGAAGAAAGTCTACTGGCTGCAAATGTCTCTCCTTTCATGGCATCCTCCATGGGAATTTATATTTTGATCATAAATAACCAAGTTATGAGATTAGAGATGAATATATGTTGAGCTTACATCGATATTTTGCCAATTTCCAATAAAATCTTGGGTATTTATCGGTGAAATAAAGCTGCAGTGAGACAGAGGTGAAAAAGAGATTATGATAAAGTGACAGTAGTTTAATGTTCTGTGGTATAAAATTAACATAAGAGCTTCTGACGAACACGCAGACCAGCTGAACACAGATCAGCGTAAGCAGCATGTCATATTATGTGCTGAATACATTTTTTATGCCGTGGCGCCCACACCCAACCAGTGCAACGCTGCACCTTTGAAACCACACCCAACAGCAATGATTATTAAAAGTGACAATATTTAAGGAGATAATATTGTACAGTTAAATTAAATTAAGAAATATTGGAAAATAAAACTAGAGAAAATATCAAATGTTTATTAAAGTTTTTATTCCCAACTTCTCTCCTATGATTTCACAGCATGTTAGATGAGTCACGGATTTTCTTTCTCATCTATTTTTAGAGCTGCTTCCATCATCAAGTTTGGGTTTTTATTTACATGTTGACACCTCTGAAACTTGTGAGTCAGAGTCTCACAGGCTGGGAAACGCGTTTCTTCTCACCCCCTACGAAAAACAGGTAGGCTTCAATCTGGCCACGCCCCATTCCCAGGTGAGTCCGAAGCCACCACGAAGCCAGGAAGGAGATTTCAGAGCAGGCATCCTCTTCAACTGCAGGTGAGATATTGGACTTTTGACGCTGCTGTAAATTATTTTAACATTTTTTTATGATGTTTTGCTGCTTTGGATCGTTTGTGTGATAAAAACTTACCTTAATGTACAACAGGTGATTTCACTGTGAGAGTTTGTGGCACAGAAGCTTTCAGGGCGTGTTCCCGTTTGTTTAAGATGCTTTGTTCGACCTGTAGGTGATGTTGCCTTTGAGTGGTGTCGGAAATACTGAAATTACTTGATGCGGATGAGATGGACAGAGAACATGAGTAATTAAGATTTAGAGATTTAAAAGATAAAGCCTGCATCAACTGGAGCATCTATATTATTTTTTTCCATTTGAATATAGGTCAGGCATAAATAAAAAACTTTATTTTATTTATGTTTAGTTGTTGACACAAAAGCTGATTATTAAAAATTGATCAATACCAATGATAATGTGATACTCATGTTTTGATATGCTCCTGAAAAGAGATTAATATACATATATATCCTTTTTATTTGGCTTTTTTTTCTATGGCTTCATATTTTCCTCACTGAAATAACTGATATCTTTGTTTTAATCAAACTGAAAATTATTCTTTTGTCAAAAAATCATAAGAATAAATAGTTTAATATAAAATTGACCAAAAAAGAGGAGTACAGTGTAAGTAAGAGGAACTCTGGAGTTTTATGTGTAAATTAGGCAGAAGATGCTCAACATACGCAGTGAAATACACAGATAAATATATAAATACATGCATAAAGAATATATATCAGAGAACACTGAATATACTTTTTAGTTAGTCTAGTTAATGAATAAATGAATGAATGAATAAATATAAGAATAGAAAGTAAATAAATGCAGTAATCGGTCTTTAACTTTAGCATGAAGATATCCTAATAATATATTTATTTAGACTAAATATATGCAGGTAATTTACGCATCTTACATTTACATAACAAACCAAAGCGCTTGAGTCTCAGTTCTTGGATTGAGAACTATCATTTCGGAGCTTCAGAGGTGCGCTTGAACGCCTCATGCCTGCATGTGTGCAGATGTTGTTGTGCGGGTGTGGTGAAGTTTTAAAAACTCCTGGGAATGTCGGTGACAGTGAAGGAGCCGTGTCTGCTCCTGCTGATGTTATTTTGCACAAACTGGATGTGAAGTTTCTCTGAATTGTCTTCAAATCTTCGGAAGGTAAAAAATAAATTGACACCATTGTGATTTTCTTTGACGGTAAAACGTTGATAATTTGTACATTTTGACGTTTGTTTCATCGTTTAAAGAGATTTGCGGCTCTTTAACTGTTAGCTAGTGTTAGCTTAAAGTTTCCAGCCTGTAAGCTAACAGTCAGTAAGACAGCAGAGCAGATTTCAACACAACAGGCAGCAGCTTTAAGGAAATGTGTGTTGTTTTACTTCTCCATATGGCTCATTCACACCACTGTCACTGTAACATGTAATCCTGTAGTAATATTCAGATTAATTTAGGGACTTTTTTACTTCAGAAACAATTTTTCTGATCAGTTTTGAAGAAATTTTAGGCTGTTTTTGATGTTAAAAGAAGAGAGGGATATAAACAAAGTGATAAACTTAAATGTTATCTCTTTTGAGGTACTTGTGCTTTACATTATTCCATTACATTTTATTGTACTAAATACTGCTGGTTATAGTTACTTTACACAAATTTGGCTTGTAAATATCATGATATGATTTTAAATATTGTTTTTAAGAACTTTTACATGCTGTTATAATAATTATTATTACTTTTTCTGGTTATGATATTTAGGGCTGCATCTAGCAATTATTTTTCTTGATTTAATAATGAAGAATTTGATCCCTAAATGTCAATTTTCTGTGACAAAAAAAGTCCAAAAACCTTCCAAAACTTAAGATTACATATTTAAATATGCAATAATGTTAAAAAAGTAGTTTATTTTATTCTCATAAAAACCCATAGGATCATCTGAGTCGTTTTTTTTAAAAAAGCTCAAA
>JAPZDV010000004.1:19896597-19916046 GCA_029814665.1 Acanthurus lineatus | reverse complement strand
TCTGTTACAAACGGTTTCATGTTTCTGTTCCCTCCTGTGTGTTTGTGTGTGCGTTTGTGTGTGTGTTTGTGTTTGTGTGTGTGTAGGAACTAAACACCACAGTCAGACATAGCCAACGCAGGAAGGTACAGGCTGAAACCACAGAGGTATACACACACACACACACAGAAACACACACACACACATTATCATGTGAAATATCATCTTCCTGATTGCTTTTGTTTGTTGTCCTTCCTCTTCCTCGTCAGAGCTCCAGAGAAAACGACCAATCAGAAGCTCCCAGAGATGAGGCAGACTTCAAACAGGTATTTCAGCCGCATTGATTGACTCACAGCTGCGATTCAAACAGTTTATAAAACGTCTTCTTGTTTGTGTTTGTGTGCTTTGTTGTAGAGTAATCAGACAGTCCTGACCGGAATATTTCGACGGAGCCAAAAAGAGAAAACACCCACGTTCACTGTAAGCGAAGCACCTGCAGCTCCTCTCTGCAAAATAACCTTATTTACATATTCAGGATGTTGAATGAAGAGGAGAAAAACATCTAGAAGTAAATCAGAGTTGTGTTTCAACCTTGAGTCCAATTTTTTTACATCTAATTTAATGCATCAGATTGTCTCTGCACAGTTATTGTGCCCTACATAATGTATATAACCATGAAAGAATTGAAATAAATGTGTGTGTGAGATGACAGTGATTTGAGCTGAACAGGTTCCTGGTGGCAAACAGGTGTGTATGGGTGTGTGTGAGATGTTAGGTGTGTTTCAGCATCAGTCAGTGTTACTATAAGTTGTTCAATAAACACACATGTTGCCACCAAATAAAGGAGTCTTTTGACAAATAAGAGAAAAACATCACAACAAACATTAAGATTATAATGTGATAAACATGAAAATACACAGTTTTAGCACCTTTCTGCCCAGAAAAATCGAAACTGTGTTTTAATCTGAATTTATTTTATCTTCAGGTCTTTAATCAGCAGTTTTTAATGTTTTCCTGGTTTTCTTTTTTCTTCAGAGTTACGTAACCGATGATGGTGACGAGGAGGAAAACACTGACGATGTCCCGGCCAAACAGCCTCCTGGCAGCAAACCGGTGTGTATGTGTGAGTGTGTGAGTGTTTGTGTGTATATATGTGTGTGTCAGGGTATATATGTGTGTGTGTGTGTGTGTGTGTGTGTGTGTGTTCCTCTGTGGATGTTGTTGGCTGGTTTGTGACATGTGACTGTGATCGACAGGGCGTTCTGAAGGGAGTAATGAAAGGGTTGCATTTCAAGTCGTCACCAAAGGTACGAAGCACCGCCCGGTTTGGTGTTTTCTGCTGGTGGAGGCTGCAGCGTTTCTGTCACTGATCTTTCATGCAGTAGCACTGTAACTTGTGTTGATGGTGGTGGTTTTCCCTCAAAAGTGATGTTTGTGGTTACGAAGATGCGTCTGTGGAAGTGGTTTAGTGTTTTACGTTTAGGGTTCTGCTTTGAGAAGCTCAGATTTCCAGATTTTCTTTAAATCTCCACATTCTGCTTTTTCTTTGGCTCACCTGCACTTTGAGCACATCCCTGTTAAAGATTAAATGCAGTGTATCTGTTTTTTGTTTTTTTTTTACAATGTTTTATATAAATGTTTAAATCTTACATTGTTTTTTTTACTTCCTGAATTTTTAAAAGTATATTTAGATATGAATTATGATTTGCTACCTGGCGATTGATTGAAACCTCAACGAGATCATCTGACTTAAGGTGCAACCTCAGTGGTTTACTGGTTCAAACAAACCTAGTTTCATCCATCGTGGGCCTTTTCAGCAAAGCGCTCCCCATCTCTCTCTTCCATCACTGCCTGTCGACTCATTTATAAAGTTTATTTTCCCTCTGAAAAATAAAAAAAGCAGAAAAGTTTATCTCACAGTCAGTGTTTGTGACCTGCAGCTTGTCACCTTGACAAAGTGACACAGGTAGCATTAAGGATCAGGTATATTTTGTTACCCAAACTGGTTCAGTCACCTTTCTTGCATCCCGTTGGTTAGAATCTATTCATTTTAAAGAATTCAAATTTATGACAACTCTGAGTTAGTCATTGTGTCTTTAATCTGCTGTTTTCATTCAGCAACTTTAAATAAACAAGGTGAGGTGACTGGAAGGAGGGCGGCGATCTTCATGAAAATCTGCGCATTCAAGTTAAAATGTCGGCCTGGTTTTATTGATGAATAAAAAATCAGCGTCATAATATTGTGCTAAAGATTGTTGACTCTTCTTTAAGGTCAGCAGAGAGCCGAGTCCTGATCCGAGCTCGGAGGAAGCGGGATCGGGATCAGGAAAGGAACAACCTGCAGAAAAAAACAAGCCGGAGAAAAATGCAGAAGCCAAACAGGTGAGAGATTTAAAAACAGCATCTGACTGCATTTGCTCATATCAACAAGCCAGTTCTGCTTTTTACAAAAAAAGTCATTGTTCGTTTGTTGGCGAAGGAACAAAACAGTTGAAATGTATTCTTCTTAAAATCAGATCCCTTTATTAAAAGATTTACAAGTTAACTTCCCTTTAATGCACAGGAAACTGAGGAAGCCACATAGTATCATTATTGATGTATTTGTTATTAAATTTTTTTACAGCGTACACCAATCTTACATGTTAACCTTCAACAATATTCAAAATACTAAAGATTTTTGTTGAACGAATCCTTAAACTTAAGCTCAAATAACCATCAGATCTGTTTCTCAACCTTTCTTTCAGGACATCGGAGGTCTGATCGCTGGAATGTTCAGGAAAACTCCCAAAGAGAAATCGTCGTCTCCTGCAGTGACGGTAACATCGACTCTTCTCTTAATGTCCTGACACACCTTTTCATTTTCAGTCTCCTGTTGACTTTAGCTCATCGTTTTTCTCTTTTCCAGGTCAGCAAAGCAGACAGTGATGCTGAAGATTCAGAGGAAACAGAAGAGAAAAGTTCTGAATCCCATGTAAGTTTTGTTTCAGTGGTTTTGTTTTTTCTGAGTGTTTCCTTTAACTTTTATTTTGCCGGACGGATCAGTCCATACACACTCTAAGACTCACGTTATCACAGGAAACCACATCTTTTTTTGCACAGTGAGTCTATTTTTTAATTTCCTCTGCCGCTCTAAAGCAGCCAAATCTCACCAACAGCTTTTTTATCACACAATGGTACAAATATTTAAAGAAATTTTAGATTTATTTTTATTACACATTTTATCTCAGATATTAAATCAACCTTTATGTGTTGCTGAAAGCCGAAAACAAAAAATGTCAACACCAAAATGCATGTGTGAACAATGTATCGCCAAAATAAACCCAAAATCAAACATTTAAATCTTAAAAATTGGTTTGTAGCTGCTCTGACATAGTTTGATATAGTGTAAGTTGATCTCCACTGATCCAGCTGATATAAACAGGTTAAGAAAGAAAAATGCTGCTTATCTGATGTTCTGTACTTTTCTTTTTTTCACAGGAAAAAGGAGGCTTCCTCTCTGGCATCCGGAAGAAAAACAGTAAAACAACAGATGAGACATTTGCACAGGTAAGTGACAAACTCGCTTCATCCTCCTTAAAGTAAACTCATAAAAGTTTGTGTTATGCTAAGAAATATATATGAAGGTGCCAAAAATCCTTTCAGAGTCTCCTAAAACATGACTGCACTGTTTAGTTGCATTTGTCAAAAGTGAATAAAAAAGTTTATGTTGTCATTTTTTATTCGTCTTAGTTTTTTTGTTTGCATTTTATAACTTTTGTCATAAATTGTTGTTGTTGTGTTTCAGGGGAGTCTGAGTGTGAACAGCGAACTGTCTGCCAGCAGCGACAGTCTGTCTGGAAACAGCAGCAACAAGGTGAGCAGCTCTGTTCCTCTGAACCTGCTGAGATTAGAAAGATAAAATTATCTCTAATTTACAGTGAACACACAGACTAGCAGATTATCCTGCTAAAACGCTCCTCATTGACCCGACCTTGAACGAAATAAATCTTTATAACTGAGCGTGTATTTCTGTCTGTTTTGTAGGAAAAAGCAGGAATATTCAGCGGGATGTTCAAAAAGTCTCCGAAACCAGCAGAGCCTGCTCAGACTGACGAGGTGAAGCAGCTGAAAAAAAGACAGAAATCATAAGTCACATTAATGAGATTTAATCCACTGAACCAGTTTATTTTGTGTTTCAGGAACAACAGTCGTTACGTGACGATCTGTCAGGAAGTAACGACAATCTGTCAGAAAACGCAAAGGTGAGCAAACAAGCAACAGGATCATAACAGCTGCATTATCTTTATTATCATTATGTAACAGTCGCTGTCTCAGCAGGAAAAAGGAGGATTTTTCAGCGGGATCCTCCGAAAGTCTCCAAAGATTCCTGGGGAGGGAACACCTGGGCAGGTAAACATGTTTGTGTGCTTGTTTTATTTGCTTTAATAATCAATGAAAATGTGTTGCAGCCTGTCCGTCACCAAGACTGTAAGTGTGATGAAAAAAGGTTTATGATGTGAACATATAAAAGATCACATGCAAATGAAAGAAAAGAAAAATATTAGAGACAAAAATAGTAAAAAAAATCATTGGCGGGGATCCTTTTTTTGTTTGATTTCCATTTATTGATCAAACTACTGAGACTTTGTGACGCCTTCTACATGATTTGTTCTGTTAGAGGATCGAGGTACAGAACCATCATATTTAATTGGAAATTATAAGCATGGTTATATTATACATCAAGTAAAATAATTGTTTTGTAATGATATCATTAATTTTCCTCAATCATTTGACTGTTTTTTCTTTGTTTCAGGATAAACAGTCGCTGCAAACGGACCCATCAGACAGTAATGAGGCTCCGTCTGAGAACAACACGACTAATGTAAGAAACTCAGTGATGCTTTATGATGACGGCCAGATGTTTTAATTACTTTGAACTCAGCTCTGATTTCAAGCCTCATGTGATGCTTTTGATACTTAATTTTGTGGCTTTACACACAGAAAAGTCGTGCAGACTCTTAGTGAAGCGATTTTAGCCAAAACATTTTAATCAGAACCCAGAAACTCAAACAATTTTCTGTCTTTTTTAACAGTGAATCTTGTGTTTGTTTTTGTCTTCATGCATCAGGAGAAAGGAAGCGTTTTCAGTGGGATGTTCAGGAAATCTCCCAAACAGTCAGAGGCTCCTCGACTCGAGGAGGTAAAACTTAATCTGTGCCGTAACCTGTTTTGTGTCAGTAACCAGTTTCCACGTCTCAGCTTTTCCTGTTTGCACAGGTGGAGTAACACTTTTGTTGTGTTTAGGGTGCAGAGTCGTTGCAGGGTGAGCTCTCTGGTAGCACCGACAGCCTGTCGGAGAACAAGGTGAGTCTTCATGATCCACCCACAGAAACTACACCAGTCACCATGACTGCATTAAAAACAATGAGGGAAAAATATGAGGAGCTCTGCTGGTGGAAGACAAGGCCCCTACTTCTGACACTGAAGAAGAGAAGTTGTTGTTGTTTGCTTCAGATTGTTTTTTGTTTTCTCCAGGAAAAGGGTGGTTTGTTCAGCGGACTCCTCAGAAAGACTCCAAAAACACCTGGAGAGGTAACGGCAACGCAAACACAGAGTTTAATGCAGAAACTGAACAGATGGAAAATATCTGTCTGGGTCTCATGTCCTAATGTTATGGAGTTCAAGCCCCCTGAATACAATATCAGAATAATGTTTAATATGATATAAAAAAGGTGATATATTAATAATAATGTCAGTTATAAGACTTGCTGATGTGATGAAATTAAAATTGTTTCACACAGCAACAACAGGCATGACTGAAGAATAATTATTGATGAGTTAGTTTAAGAAAAAAAGGTCACAAAAGATCAGATTTACCACAAACCTCAGTAATATATATACAAACTTATTTCCCCACTAAAAACCAAAACACCAGTTTTATTTATTCACAGAAATACCCTGAAATATGGAGACATTATTTTACCAACCTGAGTCCCTTTATTGATTTTATCCTAAAGCGAAAAGACTCCTTGTAACTAAACAGTGTATGTTGATGTCTGTGACCCTCAGAAGTGTGTTTGTACTGTTTCTTAAATCATGTTACATGTAAACGCTCCACAGATGGTGCAGGATGTGTGGATTTGAGCATGTTTTCTGCTTTTGAAATCATTTTCTGTGGATCTGCTCTCTGTTTCTTACGGTTTTCTCTCTTGTTTTCAGGAGAATCTGTCGGCACAGAAAGATCTTTCAGCCAGCAGTGACAGTTTGTCTGAGGCTGCAAACACAAAGGCTTGTTTTTTAAAATGCTCTCAATCATCATTAACAGCAGCTTCATTTTAAAGATAATGATTCTCTTTATAATAATCTTGATGACTTATGATATTTGGATTTGTGATTAAGTTAGAAGGCAAAATTTTCTCTGATTCCGGCTTCATTATTATAAGAATTTTCTACTTCTTTGTCTAATAAAATAATAAATAATATTATTTTGGGGTCAGATACATAAATTAAAAAACATTTTATATGCATTTTTTCCTTTTTTTTCCAAAGTTACTTGTTTTCTTATTGTAGTAGTTGCATAAAAGGTTGTTTCATGTTTTTTTCTAATGTTTTACATCTAAAGGAGGGAATGTAAATATGAATAATAAAATAAAAAAAACTGTTTCTCTGTGTTTCAGGAGAAAGGAGGTGCATTCAGTGGATTATTCAAGAAGTCGTCCAAACTAGCAGACAGTCCTCCTTCAGATGAAGTAAGAAGAGTCTGTTTTTTAGGCTCGATCCAGTCGCAACAAAAATATTCTTAACCAGTGTTTTTGATGTTAGATGATGCTAAAGATGTCAGGTTTGTAGACTTGTGATTGAAAGGCTGAAATAATTTGAAAAAACTACAATAAAATCAATACAAACAACATATAAACTTATAGAAATTAGCCATTTTATTCCTTTAAGGTGATTAAAACATTTAAAAATCAGTACAGAATAAAACAGGTAACCTGTTTGTAAAGGAGCTTTGAGTGACACCAACATAACATGCATTACAGTAGTCAAGACATTCAAAGTTGAGAGAATCTGGCACATACATTACCCACAATGCAACTTATTATAGTGTCGCATATGTAACAAAATTCCCTGAGGCCTGTTAATAGACTGTAATGTTTAAAAACTGTGGTTCCTCTGCAAGCTGAGCTGTTGGCTGTGAAATAGGATCGGTAGTGTCAAGTGACCCCTAAGTGACCTCTTGGTGTTTGTTTGTTTGTTTGTTTGTTTTTCAGGAGAAGCAGACACACGACGATGATCTCTCAGGAAGCACTGAAGCTCTGTCAGAAAACAGCACCAAGGTGAGTTTTAATCCATTATTATTTAATCCATGATTATTATTATTAATATTATTATTATTTACAAAGCGTCCTGAATGACTTTAGAGGAGGACACTGATTGTCTGAGTATGTTTGTTTTAGGAAAAAGGAGGAATTTTTGGTGGAATATTCAAGAAGGCTCCCAAACCTGCAGAGCCTGCTCAACCTGAGGAGGTAAAAATGTCATTTAACAAAAATCAGCCTGTTGTTTACCGTCAAGTTTTGTGTTTCAACATTTGAGGGATGCCTGAAAGTCTTTTATGACAGTGTTAACATTGAAGCCTCTTAACTTGTTTTTTCAAATAATTCTGTAATATTTTAAAGTGTCACTTAACCTTTTAACAACATGAAAATTTCAATAATTTATCTAATATTCCAAGATAACACTGACCTCTTACTGCATCTTTTAAAACCTTTGATCATTTTTTACAGGACAGATCTCCTGACGAGCTCTCAGCCAGCAACGAGAATTTATTCGAGAACAAACAGGTCGGTGATTTTAGCGTGATTAATGGGTTTGAAATAAAACAGCTGATTGATCTGTAAACACGACGCTCTCTGCTGCCTCATCCTAAAGTCTTTTTCTTGTCTGTTTCTCAGGAGAAAGGTGGCGGTTTGTTCAGCGGACTCCTGAAAAAGACTCCCAAAGCGACTGGAGAAAAGACAGAAACAGAGTCGGTGAGTGAGTGTTTCCTGGATTTGCCACTGAGTTTGTAACTCTGCACACAATTTCCACCTGTTTCATAAAACGTGAATTTCTCTGTTTCAGGACAAAGAGGCTCAGAAAGAGCTGACGGCCAGCAATGATGACCTGTCTGAGAATAACACCACTAAGGTGGGTTGTTCAATGCTTTTAAAACTTGCAGATAAAATGTCTTTAAATGCAGCGTTCACTGACATCAGATTATTTTTCAGGAAAAAAATATATTCAGCAACATGTTTAAGAAGCCGCAGAAAGCAGCAGAGGGCGCTGCAGCAGACAAGGTACTTAGATTAAATCGATCATTGAATAAAATGTTAAAGAGAACAGAATAAATGTTTGAATTTAACTGTGTTTTGGTTTGAATCAAGGAGCTGGAGGTGAACAGTGATAGTCAGTTATCTGTCAGCTGTGAAAATCTCTCTGACGCCGCGGCACCGAAGGTACTTCAGTCTTATCTCCTCTTCCTCGTTTTTCTGTACCTGATTGTCTGCTGTTGTCATGTCAGCGTGAACTGAAACCTGATCACAGAGATCAGATGGTATGAGATGATAATCTCTGTGTTTGACCCATTAAACGAGATCAGATTAAAAACAGAACAGTGAACATCCTCCGTCGCCATCCTTCCTGCATTTCCATAAGTCTTTCTATCATCCATAATTATCACTTTTTACATCGTAAATACACTCTAGATGAATTTGGTCCCATCTAATTCAATGACGGATTATGAAAGTTAGAAAACAATGTGAGCAAATTTTGATTCACTATGAACTTTTGGAGCAGACGTCGCTTTTGATTCTCTTCTGTAGTTTCTCTTTTGTTTCTCAATTTGTTCACTTGAGAGGAATAACAAAAAAAAATCTGTTTTAGGAGAAAAAAGGAGGCCTGGCTGGCATCTTTAAACGATCATCAAGTATTGACAACCTGTTCGATGAGGTCAGTGTGCTCACAAAAATTCAAAATGAGTTACACATGACATATTTTTACTGTGACAACATATGTTAAAAGAGTGGTGAGTTACCTACAGGATTCACATTATGTTTCAACACTACAACTTGTTTTTGAAGCTGTGCTAAAATTCACCCAGTGGCTTTGAAATATAGCTGACATTCATGCCTACTTTTGCACGTTAAATCAGCCAATTCAGAGAAGGTTATCAACAAAAAAATGTTCAAAATTAAACTGTTAATGGTTAAAAACTTTGCACTTGTTTTGTATTTTCACTCATCAGGAGAAAGGCGGCCTGTTCAGTGGACTTCTGAAGAAAACACCCAAAGTGTCAGGAGAGGAGGCGGCTGCAGAGGTGACTGTGTGTGATGAGTTTGTGAGCATCACCGACTGTGGTGGTTGTTATTGTACCTATTTATATATATTATCCATTCAATTTTTTTTTTTAAGGACAAAGACGATCAGAAGGAGCTGACAGCGAGTAATGACAGCCTGTTTGAGAGCAGCAACACCAAGGTACAATGATGAAAATGTTGTTTTTGACCCAAGAAAAAGAACATTAGCATGATGAAATATGAATATATGTTCATTTAAATGCCTTTCAAATGTGCAGAAAAACTACTTGTGTGCGTTTAAGTAACAAATTTTGAATATTTTAAAGCTTTCTAGGCTTGAGTTTGTTCATTTTTGTTTTGGTCCATGTTAAAAATATATATATTTCAACATGTTTGTGCTTTTTTTTGATTTTAACAATGACATTTTACACATTTAACTGTTGCTTTGTTTAATGTCTCTTTATCAGGAGAAAAATATTTTCAGTGGCATGTTTAAGAAGACCCACAAACCAGCAGAGGGCGCTACAACAGACGAGGTACAGTAATGACACTTTTAAATAAAGATTTAAATTTGATTATTTGTTTTTGTTTTCTTCTTTTTAATGCTCAATTTTTTTTTTTGAAGGAATTGAACACGGGAGAGAACAGACAGTTATCTGACAGCTGTGAAAATCTATTAGAGGTGACGGCATCAAAGGTACAAAAGTTGTCTGGTGATCTCAGTCTGAGCCTGTTTTTCTCTGTTCTGCTGTTGATTGTTGAACGTCAACATGTGGATGCTTCATCTGTTTCAGGAGAAGTCTGGAGGACTGGCAGGGATCTTCAGAAAGTCTCCTAAACCAGCTCCACGTTCGATCGCCAGCAAGGTGACCAGATAAACTCACTATGTTTGTTTTTTTTTAGTGATGCGTTGGGTTAGCATCTCTGAAGTCATTTGTGAGTTTTTTTTATGGTGAAGTTATTCAAAAAATAACTTTCAGGAAGTTAAAATCATGTATTTTTTTCTGTTTTCCAGGATCCTCTCAGTGACTCAAAGGAACTTTCCTCCAGCAGCGACAGCCTCGTAGAAACCACAGAGGTGAGGGGCAGCTCGAGGTCTGTAGGTGCTCTCTGAACGCTGTCAGGAAACTTTTACAAACATTACCAGTGTCCTTTTCTTACACTGGAATATCTCTGGGAGAACAACTCTGTCTCTTCCTGATCTGTGCATCCTGCCTGATCAATACTGTGCAGGTCCTGACGGCTGACTGATGGTTTACACTAACTAACTATTCCTCAACCAGTTATATTCTGGGACCATTTTATAGCAAAAAAGTAAAAGGTCAACTTCACTGTGACACCATAATGTTCTGCAAAGACACTTTCCAGGCCATTTTCAGCACAATAACTCAGGACTAGAAAGGGGGTTTTGTGACCATCTTTCACGTTCGGTCTGACTGCGGACACTAAACTTTGGCTCACTGTGCTGATTGTTCAGATCTTCTGTGTTGTGGCTGAAAGATGTTTATGCAGCATCCATGTTTTAGAATCTGCAGCCTTTGTGCAGTAATATTTATATCTGTTAACTCAATTTTTTGCAAGACAATACACTTATTACCTTTTATTAAATTCCTCTAACGGAATCGAAACATACAGTTTATTAAGTGAATCTGAAATGTTGAACAGTTTTACCAAAGCGTTCCTCGAAAACCCTATAAGTATTATTGACTCAAAGCAAGTAAGTGTAATCATGTTTTATTTTCTTTGTTTTGAAGGATGATCCTGGTGAATTGTCGACCAGTAGAGAAAATCTTTTAGAAGCTGCGAGCACCACAAAGGTGAGTCTTGTCGAGTGTTTGACTGAGCAGCATATTTTCACCTTTTTGTTGCTTAAATTAATGCTTCATGTTTAATTTTTCAGGAGAGAAAAGGAGGGTTTGCTGGAATTTTCAGAAGGACGCCGAGAACACTTGAACATCAGGTATTAAGTGTATTTATCAGCAGGTTGTTTTAAGATGTGCGATCAGTAGAAGCTGGAACAATAAACCGGAAAAAAGGTCGATTTTGATGTTAATTATTATTCAATCTGCATTTTTCAGATTATTATTGAAATAACTAAAAAAGCCTCAGAACATATGAGCACATATAAGTGATTTGATTTGTCTTTTTTTATGGAGTTCCCGTAAAACACTTTTAAATGATTATTTTTGCTGCCAATGTCGCTCCTCATCTGCAGGAAAGTGAGGACATGGAGGCACCAGAAGGAGGCGGCGGACTGAGACGCAGGAGAACCATCAAGAAGAAAAGACGAGTGAGTTTTTTTTTGTTCATCCTAAAAAAACATCAAGAGGCGTGTCATCAGTGACCGCAGCTGAACTTGAAGAGTTTGAGTTATTTTTTATCAGTAAAATGTTTTATTCTTCATTTGTTTCTCAGGTTGTGTCATTCAGAGTCAAGAAAACTCTTCCCAAAGTACCAAAACTCAATCTCACTTCTCAGGTTTGTATTGATCTCCTTCGGTTGATCCATAGTTTATATTTAATTTGCTGTTTTGCACTCAGGCCACGTTCCATTAAAAAGCACCTTAATGAGACAGTTCTTTATTTGCTTGCAGGAGTTTTAAGGATCAATATGATTTTTCCCTCTTTTAACTTATATTTTCTTACATTTTTTTTACTGTTTTTACCATTAATAATGTGTGTTGAAGTCGTCAGATGAGCTGCTTACTGAATTTATGGTGTTAATTGTTCTTTTTTTCTTCCAGAGTTCAGACAAGATGCCTCTTATTGAGGAGACTGTTGAGCTGCAGGAGCTGAACCAAGCAAAGGTTAACATGATGATATCATAAAGATACAGAGAAAAAAAATTAATGAGCTTCATAAAAGTCTAATCAAAACTCCAACAAACACTGTATATTAACTCAGCATCAAGCTCATTTTGTCTTTGTTTAGTAATTCTGATGTTGAAGTGAAGTGATCACAAATAAGCATTTAGCATCAATCTAATTGTTAGCTTTGTTTAGTGTTTGTTTAGTAAGATGAGATAAGTTAATCCTTTATTAGTCCCACAATGGGGAAATTTGCATAATAAATAGATGTGGAAAATAGTTTCTTTGCTTTGTGTCCACTATACAAAAGCTGATACGGGTTGTTGAGATGCTGACAGACATACAGAGAGAACGGCAGTGAAAGAAGTTAGAGATAAAAACCCTTCAAAATAAATTTTGTCTCAAATTGTTGTGTTTTTGTTTCCCAGGAGAACTCGGTGGAGGTCGAGCCTGTGCAGATGGCAGCTTATCCGACTGAAGACAACCCGCTCGAGTCTAAAGAGGTGGATTTTTTCACACCGGCAGTTCAGTTTATTTTGTCCAAACAAAAGACAAAATTTTAATTTGTTGCAGTTTAGTTCTGTTCAAGTGAATAGTTGGTTTGTTTGAAAACTAATTAGTTTTAGTTCCAACACAAAGCTAATCCTCTCATGTGCTAATACAATAAGTTTCCTTGATCCATTTTTTCCAAAACCAATAAAAGACAAGTCACTATCTTTGAATGAGCAGAGCTTTGTTAGTGGCTGTTCTTTAATAAAAACAAGAACATAAATACTGCTGGGAGGAAGAGTACAAGCAGAAGCTGCCACAGTGAAATGTTGGATGATCAGCAGAGTTTTGGTCCAGTTTTTGAGTTTCATCGACAGCTGCCAAAACAAACCATGCACCATGATTTATTTTAACAGGTCACATTTTAAAGCACCACTCTTTGAATCTTTTGTTGCATGCATGGGACAAACACTGTAGGTTGTATTTTCATTGACAAAGGTCTCTGTTTCAGGAGGAAGACGAGCTGATGGAGTGGTGGAACACAGTCAAAGGTTCGTTTGATTGTGTTCATGTTTAATTTGTTCGGACTGTTTTTATTTGTTTATGCCAGAGTGTCTGTGAAATAAAAGTTAAGCACACACATATAAATGTTTCTTTTAATGTATCATAACTGTTAACTTAAAACAAAACACTGTTTTATGAAAATTGCTCCACATGTTAATTTGATTATTTCGGCTGCTGGTTTGCAGGTTGGACAGAGTGGAACGAAACATCCAACTTTCAGGAGGATGAGGAGGAGCTGTGAGTGTAGTTTCCTCTTTTCTTTCATATTTACTCACAAGATATTAATTTGGCATTTAAAGGACATTTTAAGGGCTTTTGTTTGCAGGTCTTGAAGTCATAATAAGCAAAGAATTCAGTTTTGTCAGCAAACTTGAGCTCGTGTTTTGCTTTGTGCAGCTGCAACTTTCTCTTGGGACACAAACTTATGGAAAATTGACCCTTGAATCTTTAAACACAAAAAAATGTAACTTTGTGAGTGTCAAGCCTTCATATCTGCCTTTTCAGGGCCATGGAACAGGCCGCTGATCGTGTCTACATGGCAGCCCGTCTGTTTGTGCGCCTTTTCAACCTGCGGGGGGCGTCCTTACAGCAACGCATCCTGGAGCTTTTGGCTCTTGCCGACGCTGCAGATCAATTCCACAAGAAAACGGTGACAGCAGCCGTAGGTGGAGGCGTGGCCAGTGTGGCAGGCAGCGTGGCGACGATCACGGGGCTCATTCTGGCGCCTTTCACTTTTGGCGCCTCCATCATCGTCACGGCGGTGGGGATTGGCGTGGCGACGGCAGGCAGCATCACCTCAGCGACGGCTAACATCACGGATACGGTTCACTCCAACATGGACCGTAAGAAGCTGGAGAAGATGATCCAAGGCTACCAGGAGGAGATCAAGGACATCAGAGAGTGTTTGGAGTTCGTTCAGGTGAGGAAACGTAGCTGAACCTGAACGTCGCACAGGAGGATTTACACGAGTTATAAGTGTCATAGATACTGTTTGAGATAATGTAGAAAAACTGCTGCACTGTAAAGGTTATTTTTTAACTGGAAGTTGTTCTGCTAAGATGTTATTAAGCTCCTGATTAATCAAACCCTGTCTGAATGTTTGTATTTGTTATGTGGTTATTTATGCTTATGTTTGAGTTAAATGTAATGAAAGTACAGTTTGCTCAGTTGTTTAAAAACTGTGCTTTTGCATTGTTTGTTCACTAACTAAACAGATAATTCAGGCAGCAGGTAAATTTCTCTTATAATTTTGACAGTTTTGTTTTTGATATTAAACTTGATTCATTTATTGAAGAAGATGTTTCCTTTGTTATATAATTCTTACGCTCATTGTTTTACCTCTGTGCTTTCTGTAGGCGGGTATGGACACCCTGCAGGAGTGGGACTTTGACAAATACTCACAAAGTGCTGCGAAAAAGGCTCTGAACCACAACCTGAAGCATGTGATGAAGGAGGGCGGCCGTGCAGGAAAAGCCCTGATGATCAACACCGACAAGCTGATCAGCACTGTGCAGATTTTAGGCGCAGCGGGAGGAGCCGCCAAGGCCGCTCAGGCCATCAGCGTCACCACGGGCGTCATGTCGGCCCTCTTTCTGGCTCTGGATGTTTTCTTTCTGGCCAAAGACTCCCACGAGCTCCGCAAAGGCGCCAAAACTAAGTTCGCCACCAAGATCAGGGATGTATGTAAAGAACTTCAAGATGGCCTCCTGGAGCTGAACAAGGTGAAGACGCAGCTGCAGAAAACCATGGACGGCATCGAGGTGGAGGAGTACGAAGAGATTGAGGAGGTGGAGGTGGAAGTTGACGAAGATTTGGAGTCTGATCCGAAGAAACTGGCTGAGCTGGAGCAGGAGCTGGACCTCCTGGAGGAGAAACTGGACAAGAAGTTGGACGATGAGAAGAAGAGTAAAGAGATGGAGAAGGAAAATTTAAAAAATAAGGAGAAAAAGGAGGAGAAAAGCATGAAGGAAAAAGTTCCAGAGGAGAAGAAGCAGAAAGAGAAGGATACAGGAGAAAAGGATGCTAAGAAAGAGGAAAAGAAGGAAAGCAAGAAGGAAAAAGTTGAGGGAGAAAGCAAGACATCTGATGAGGAGAAGGAGCTAAAAAATGAGACTCTCAAAGCAGCTAAAGAGGAAGTTTTAAAGGAAAAACCTCAAAAAGGAGAGAAGAAGGACAAAGAAACTGAGAACCGAATAACAGCCGGTAAAGAAAAAAGTGAGAGCAAGAGAGATGCAACAAAAGAAGAAAAAAATAAGGCGGCTGGAAAGGAAGATGAGAAAAACAAGACTGGAAAAGAACCTGAAGGAATTAAGACCAAATCAGATGATTTAAAACGAGAGAACCGGAGTGAAAAAGCTCATTCTGAGAGGGTCAAGACAGAGAGAGAAAGTGAAAGGAGAAACAACATGAAAGGGGATGAAAGAGGGATGAACAAAGAGAAAGATGTGGAAAGTGGGAGCACAAGGCGGCATAGCAGCAGGAGCGACAAGGAGAGACCTCACAGGAGTGACAGAGAGAGCAAACACGAAACAAAAGAGAGCGATAAGGAAAGAGGCAGCAGCAAACATGGTGACAGGACGGAGAGCTGGAGGAGGGGAGAGGAGGAGAGAGGGGTGAGGAGAGAGGAGGAGAGAGGGGTGAGGGACTGGAGGTCTGAGATGGTAAAAAGTAGAGAGGAGAAGAGAGAAAGCAGGGAAGAGAGAGAATCAAAGAGAGACAAAAGGGAAGATCACGGAAGAAGCGATGTGAGGAAAGAGTCTCACCGCAGTCACGAGGCTGTGCCGAGGAGGGAGCATCCGGAGAGAGAGTGGGGGAGTCACAGAGGGGAGTCGGACTCAAAGAGGAGTCACTACAGGAGAGGAGCAGCCCCGCATGACGACGAGAAGCGAGGGAGCAGGGTGGAGAGCGCGAGGAGGCAGTTTGAGAGGGCAGGTGGGAAGGAGGTGGAGGGGGAGGAGGAGAGGGGGAAGAGGAGGGAGGATGGAGGGAGTCAGAGGAGGGAGAGAGAGAGGAGAGAGAGCGACAGAGACCGGGAGCACGGACACAGTCGGCGAGGACGATCCAGCGTGCTGCTGGATGACGGACTCTATATTTAGTGTTTGAAAACATGTCGCATTCACTACATTTAAGATCAGGTTTGGATCGTTTTCAGTCCAGCTGCTGTCGAACAAACAAACAAACAAACAAACAAACAAACAAACAAACAGACAGACTCCGAGACGCTTCACCCGATGAGAAGAAACATGTTTGATATCTTTATAATTACGTCAAACCTTTATTCGATATTTAAAACCTTAACCTGTGTTTCTCAATCATGTATTTATCTCTATATTTCTGGTGTTTCAGGGTTAAACTGGGTTGTAACTGACCTTCATTTTTTTTTTACTCAGTGTGAATGTTTTAGTCCATATTGTGTGTGTGTTAGTGTGTCAGTGTGTGTGTGTGTCAGTGTGTTGTCCAGTTGACCAATGTTTTTATTTCACTAAAATGACCAGTATGTGCATGAACCATAGACTGTTTGATAACTGGTGGGAGGAGCCACCATGACATCATGATGCCATCTTGGTTTTTGGATCCAGAAGTGACCACGTTTGTATTTCTCCTTTTATCCTGATTGGATCTGAGAATCTGGCCACGCCCCAAAGCAAAGCCCACTTTATCATCTTTAATGTAACGATGTACCGAAGAACTCTGTAAATTAGCAACTAAGGCCATAAACGCATTTAGAAAATGTTTAAAAATGTGATAAATTACGTAAGAAGTTGTGTAATTTTCTCATAAGTTTACGTAAAATCAGACTTCTGTGCTGAGAAGTCACCTGTTGCTGTTTAAGGCACTTATTTATAGGCTTCACCTTCTCCGTCTACTTAATCTACTGTCTATGGTGTTAACAAGCTCAGGAAATAAAGTTTTTAATGCAGCTGTCGAATCGAGGGTAGGAAAGAAATTTGCACAGGATTGTAAATTTTTAAAAAATGGCCACTTCTGCAATTAATAAAATCCCTTTTTTCAGACTGTTTTCACTCAGTGCACTTTAACCAGGTGTTGCCATCATTGTCTCTCCTATGTGACTACTTTTTGTTTCTGGAATATTGTAAAATGGTTCACTTGGTATAACGCTGACTGTTTCTACTTTTAAATGGGTAAATATTTTTTTCCAAATGCCGAATTCTTATTGAACAAATAAATTATAAGAGTTTTTAAAACTTGATCCTGTTTTCGACTCCTAATTCTGAGCAACACTTTTTATTTCTCCGCTGTTAACTAAATCAAAAAAAGTAGTTATTCAGCTTTGTGATTGTTACAAAAAATAAACAATTTCACATCTACAAAAAGAAAATAAACCCTTGATATAAAATTTAATTCAAATATAATGCTAATTTTTACTCATTTGAGCCAGAATTGGCAGATTCAGGACTTTCAGATTTTCTGAGGCGCTCTTGTTTGTGTCAGCTGATCACCACTAGGGGGCGTGAGAGAGCTGATTTGTATTTTTACTTGCGTATAGTATCACCATTGAGACCAAATGCATAATGCTTTTGCAAATAAGGCTCTTAAAAATAGACTCATTAAAAGCTGAAGTGTTTCTTGCAACTTGATACAAATTCTAAAAATAAAAGTAAACTAAAAGAAAATTATGTAGGAAAGGTGCGACCTTGTGTTCATGTTTCTTCATACGGGATTCTTACACCCACTCGGGTGTTTGCAGTTGTACAGTTTAATAAAAGCTTTTATCAGTTTTAAGTAGGGTGGAGCTGCAGGTATTTGTTAAGGTCAACAAAAGAAAAATGTGTAATGTCTCCATCAAACTTCACACACCCACACAGGCCTGAAGACAAGACTGAAAGACTGTAAACACCTCGGACAGTTTGGAACGAGTGTGTGTTAGCTTCAACAAACCAGAAGTTTGTTTATCAGAGGACAGTTTGGGAGACGTGCAGGGTTGCTCAGTTTTTCAAAGAAATTACTGATTCACAGAACGGTTCAGTTACACTTAAAAAAAACCTGCGTCAGTCAGGTTAAAAAATAAGAAACGAGTCCAAGAGAAACGAGAAAAGCTGCTGAACAGACGACAGAGTGCTCAAGGTGTGACTCTGTTTATCAAAGGTGATGCGAACACAGTGTTAATGCCAAGAGTTTTTCTTATCTCCAGTAATAAAAAGATTTTCTAGTCATTGATAATACATTTTATAAACTTTTATTACACTTTAGGTTTTTTAAACGGAAGTCAAATCAAAATAATCAGATTACTTTAAATTAGTCATCTCACTGGTAGTTCAGATTGTGAAACATCTGGGTAAAATGACTGGAAGGAAATGAGTACCTGCTAAAATATTTTCCATTAAGTCATGGTAGCTTCTGCACAGTCACAAACCACATGTATATTAGTCGCAGGTGACGATAATTTTCTGAATGCCAAAGAGTTGTGAGGAACATTGTAAATCAGATAACAGTGTTTCTTTTGTCTCTTTGTTCACGTCTGTCCAGCAGCTCATGTTGAAATCATGTTTTTTCTCTTAACATTTACATTCATGTCCTAGTGAGAATTTATAGTTTTTCATAGAAAAATTCACATATTTAATAAAAAATCCCTAAGAAACATTGATCTACATGTCTTGCTGCACTTTTAATGTTTCCAAAATCACTCCTGTGTCAAATCCTGTGTGAATCTTTGTAAATGGGACATATGAAAATTTTGCTTCTTGAAGTTTTTTTTTCAAATTTTAAAGTGTCTACAGCCTCACTGTGAGGGCGACAAATACTTACAGGCTGGAATATTCAGCAGTCAGAGTGTGAAAGTTGTGAGTCCACCTATGTAGACATATCTTTTTATCTGCATGTGTCCTAAATAGCAAGAAAAAGTACACGCCACTGACTCCAAACAAGTTTTTTTGTTGGTCAATGGTGCGTTTGCTTTCTGCTGCAATGCAACATAGCAATGCACCAAAAATTTGCCTGAACACACCTCACTGATCAGGCTCATTGTTGGCGATCAGGGAGCCATTAAGCCATGTGCGGCTTACACAACGTGATGGTGTAACCAATAGGTAGAGTTCAACTAGAGTCCTGATAGCCATTTACTATCAATCCGGGTTTATTAATGAATTCCTGAACTGAAATGCACCAAACCTCCTTGTCCAAATTATACTGACCATATAAACATAAAGAATTTCACTGACATTAACAAATGCACAGTAACATGAAATGTATTTTCCCTGAACCATAAACTTGTCGTTCTGCTTACTTGAATTTGTAAATGTTTCTAGCAAGTTATCACTTGCCACAGAGTCCTCT
>JAPZDV010000004.1:19844205-19893726 GCA_029814665.1 Acanthurus lineatus | reverse complement strand
GGGGCGCACTATCGTAACTCTGTCTGACCTGTCGTAAATGATGTGATGTCATCACATTGCCGTTAAGGAGCATTACATTCCAAACATAAAAATAATACAAATACGAATAACACAAACAATAATACCATAACACAAAATGCATGTAATTACAGCTGGGTTACAATGGCAGGGCGGGAAAATGCAGCCATGCTAACAGCCCTGTGAGCTCAGTGCTCCAATGGGCAAGCTAACATACAACAGGTGCTTTGTTTACTATGTTTACTGTCTTACTTTAGGTCATTAGCATGCTAACATTCGCTATTTAGCACTAGTGCAGCTAAGGCTGATGGGAATGTTATTAGTTTTGAATGTATTTGGACATAAACAAATGTTAGCCTAAAGGTAGCGCTAGTGAAAAAAAAGGAAAGAATTGCTATAGTTATTATATTCATTCTGAGCTGGATATAAATGTTAAATATATTAATTTGATTATAATTCATAGAATACATAGATGTTGAGAACATTCACTAAAATATATCTCAGGCTGGTTTTAGAGGAAAAGTCAGAAGAGCCCCAAAGTGAGATTTATCTCTTTAGATACATGAATGTTTGTAATTAATGCATCAGTTGTTGAGACGTCAGAGTGAGGGCCGTTCAAAGAGGTCGATAGACTGAGCGTCAGACTGAAAGTTTTGCCTCTCCACATCTAAAAACAATCCGTCAGACATCCATTATATTCACAACACAACACATGTCTACTGTGCAAACTCCACTGACATTTCAAAGTGCTCAGAGCAGCACATTGATCAACGGTGACTGAGCTCATGACAAAGACCCCTTTTCACTCCCACCAGCATCATTAACTCGACCAAATAAAATGCTGCTTTAGTTGCATTTTATGTTACTTTTCACTCTCTTTCATGGTATTTGTTTTGCATCATCTCACAGATTGCACGAGCAGACACACACACACACACACACACACACACAGTTCACTCAGTGCGGCATGTTTAAGGTGTGTGTGTTTTGGTTAAACAGTCCAGACCTACAGAATAAACAGAATTACTCAGAGAGATGATTGACACGGAGATATTAAACTCACACAGGCCTGCAGGTGTTTGATGAGGGATCCCAGTTACGTAAACCTGCACACACTGAACTCTTTTTAATATGACGGCAACCTCCCACATTTTATGTTTTTTACGTATTTCATCAATATATAAATATTCAGGGACTTGAAGTGAGTGAGTATAATGTGAACAATGTTATTTGAAAAGGATTTATTTAAAAAAAAGAGTCCACAGGCTATAAATTATTCTGTCACCCAGTGAAATTCCTGTTTCCACGTCATCAACTTTGCTTTTCATGATTTCTCAAATCTGTAGAAAGTAAAGTTAAAAATTATCATTTTAGTAAGGAACGATGGTATTTACTCAGTAAACACTCAGGATGTCATTAGTCTGACGTCAAACTGCACACAAACGTATAAAAGCTATATATAAACGCATATCATTAGTGTCGTCACTCATAGGTTTCGAAATGGACTGTTTGACCCCGTCGCTCATTACAGTCAGGAAATCTAAATGTGGGCAGGGTGTGGAGTCGAGGCAGAGTCGAGCAAACACACTTATCTGTTTCAGCCTCAAGTAGAAATTTGCTTTACAATCAGACTTTCAGTCTGCAATTTGAACCTGCAATTTACAGTAAAGTGCATTTAATTTTTAAACACAAACCATTTGTAGTGTTTTCACAACATGAGAAATTCTTAACATTTTTTTAAAATATCATGATCATCATCAATACTAGTTAGTCAACACCCCCAGGACAAGAAACCTAATCTTTAAAATCAAGAATGAGGTTAAACTCAAAGTGCCAGATTGTTTTTATTCCACTTTTGTAACCAAGTGCAACTTTTCTTGTACATCCTCATTCATGTGCTTTTACTGTGACGCATTAAATGAACCGATAGTTGAACTTAAATTTCACTGTTGCATTTAACTTCCTCAGATAAAATCAAACTGTTTACTAAAATTTAAACAAATGTCGATACTATCAAATGTTTGTAAGAGGCTGTTGCTTATATTTCTAAAAGAAGTGGGTAAAAATCTATGAGGATGTACGTTATCTACTCGTCAGTGCGGCTCTGCTGTGTTCATTGTTTACTACAGATGATACCAATCACTTTGTTCTGGATTATATAGGCATATCTATACCCTTTTATACTTTGTGTACTTAGACAATCTGTCAGCCGCTTGTTTTGGTTCGCTGAACAATACCAGAACAATACTGTGGACGAGGTTTAGTTTCAGGAAAGGCAAAAACGAGTTCCCCCTCTTTCTCCATATCACCTGTGGAGCATTTGATGATGATTGCCATAGGCTCCCAAACCAATTAAGTGGTAAAAGATTAGCAGGTGACCTTTTTCAACAATGCCTCAGGTAATAGAGGCTTACGGTCACTTCACGTCTTTAAGGAAACTAGTTATTCATTTTTCAGAGTTTCCTCTTGTAGCTAATCCGGCGTCTGCACATTTTCCAGAACACCGTTTAGTCTAATCATACCTTACAATTGAGTTTCTGTCATCACATCATCTATTACAGTGTGTCATTAACAGGTGGATCTGGATTTTTCATTACGTAATGCGGTTATTAATCACCCTGAACTGTTTGTAACAGGATTGGTATGAGAGTAAAACAGTTATATAAAAGCAAAGAAAACCTGAAATCACTGACTTTATATTAACTCGTGTAGATAATTAAGTTAATTGTTTACAGACTTTAAAAAACAGCCAGCAGCCTTTAAAGCTAATTTCCAAATTATGCTTTTATAAAGATGGAATAGAGTCTCAAAAATCCTTAGTTAGACTTAAAGAAAAAAAACAAAAGAGAAAATAGTCTAAAAATTAAGGTGAACCCATAAAAACAGATTCCATTTCAAGTTTAATTGACTTTCAGTGAGTCCAAAAAGTCTTATCTCCAAATTTTTAACTAAAGAGGTTATTCAGAAGGTTATTAAAGGTAACCTCTTGAATGACCTCATTTCTTTGGCATCTTTTTGAGATTTAGAGTCCTGTTAAGTAAACCAGATATTATTTTCCACCAACAATCACGAGGTAGTTTCAGAGAAACTGTTTCCCAGAGAACACACCTGGCAGGCAGGTGAAGTCTCACAAGGCCACACCCCTTCAGGATACTCAAAAAACCCCTCCTTGGCATCGGTGCTGACGTTTGCTGATTTAAATCATCACTACACGGATCATATGCACACACAGGAGCAGAAACATCCAACAAAGAATATTCCATCAGCACAAAGTTCGACTCTTACAGCTCTGGTGAGTCCCCAAGAAATCAAAAAGGAAGATTGATAAAGACAAAATGTATTATATATTAATTGACTATTTAGATTAAACCACTCATTAGTCAGTAATTTATTTATTATTTTATTATTTTTTTTAAGTTTAATTAGGTTCAAGTAAAAGTAAACATTGTTTTAAAGACATAAAATAATTCAGCTGTCTGATTTAAGATAAGTGGAAAGTGAGTCTTTTTTTTTGGACGAGACGAATGTGATGCTGTGACAGTTTATTTTCATGAAAAATTTTTTTAAAATGTGAAATTTTCTTACGTACAGATGAGCAAAAACTGAAAATTGTTCTCTATTTCAGGTGTATAATAACTTTATTTACTGTTTAATTAGTGTTGATAAATTAGCACTAATTTGTATTTATTCAGAATTCTCCACTGTTATTTGTTATTTTCTGAGGTTTTCTTTATTCTTTTACTTTATTCTGGTTATTGCTAAAATAAAAAATGTTGTGGTGGAAATAACTGTAACAGTTTTATTTATTCATTCATCATGTGTAATTTACACCATAAATACAAAACCTGTTTTTTATTTTATTAACGTTATCACAACGGTTTTAATATGTCTATGACTAAAAGAGTCTATTGTTATAAGAAAGGCTCTTATATCAGATTTTATTTGTCTTGTTTTCAGTTCTGACTTTCAGTTTTCGTGTCTTTTCTGTGCCGTCCTGTTAGAAAATGGACCGAGGATTGATCCTTCTGCTCGCTGCATCGATGGTCTTTGTGGCCCCAGCTGTCCAAGGACAGAGGTTAATGTATAAACGCAGAGGCTGGTCAAATTTATCACCCACCAATAATTCACAGGTCAGCTTTCTTTCAGTTTGATCCTCTCAGTGTAAACAGCATCTCGACCTTTGTACTTTAAATGGACTTCTATAATATTTGTTTAACGATCAGTCTTAAGATTAAAAGATAAAATGAGTTTTAGAATTGAAAACAACTGGCATTTATAGTAGAAACCCACACATGCTGCAGGCTGCTTCCCTTTTTTCTTTTAACATATTTTTGATTGGGTCCATTTTTATTATTATATATCACTAACAATATACCGTGGCTCTAATTTAAAAGGCCTACAGTGATTTAGAGTTTTTCTCTATGCTGAATTACTTAGGTGGGCCTGTATTACAAGCAGAGGCAGGGATATTTTTTCAGGTCATGGATTGAACTGATATTCATGTGTAAAGCTGCTGGCAAAACTCCTATAACATATCAAATTTTACTCACAATTCATTCAACCTCAGAACAGCCAGTGTCTGATTAAATCAGTTCTACATAGATTTTGTAATTTTACACGTCAAAGCAAACAAAATGCAGAATCAGCTAAAGACTCATAAATCTACAAGTTGTTATTTTATGACAAAAGATTGCTCATAAGCAGGTTAAAAAACAGACTCAAATCTATTGAGTCAGTGTAATGTCAAATATTGCCGTTAAATGTCAAATATTGTGGCTTATTGTATGCACGACTGTGTGTGTCTGCCAGGTGAACATCACTCGGACTGGTTGTGGAGTTACTAAACTCTGTGTGGAGACACCGAATGACTGCGATCCTGCTGGAAACTCCAGCTGTTTGTTTACATCTGTAAATGCCAGTTCCCCAATGCCTCCTAATGGCACCGAGCTGTCCATTGAGCTCAGAGGATACTCCATGGGATACGTCGCAATGGGACTCACTGCGAATGCTTCAGAGGTAACACACAGAATTACTTAAATCTAATAGAGAGGTGGTAATTTTCAAACAAATCGTAGCACGTTGACTCCCATATAAACGCTTTTCTCCAAAATTAACGGCTTGATCCTACAAAGGACTTCAGAAAGTCTTGAGGTCGAAACCAAACCTCCACTTCTTTGCCAAAAAAGACTCACAGAGACCAAATGTAAAACTGGGTTAGTCTCATAAAATGAAAAATGTCCACCAGCTAGTTTATCTCTCAGTGCCAACGAAATGTAAACACTGAAGGTGAACTGAGACAAGTTTTATGATACCTGAGTGAAATGACACCACCAAGCAGATCTTGTCCATATGTGGCTCTTATCAAAAAACAAATTGACTCGCTTTTTCACATCAGGTTATTCATACTGTTATTGACCGAGCCAGCACCTCACAGATCCTTGTTAAATATTACAAGAACATGTGACATTTATGAGCCGATAAGGACTGCCTGAATGTTCCATTAAAAAACGTGACCAAAAAAAAAAAAAGTCAAGAGGGGATCAGTGATATGTTCATATTTTAGTCACAAGTAGATTTAATCTCTTTTCCTTAAACTGAAATACTATTTTTAATGTATGTTTGAAGATGGCAGCAGGAGCTATGGCTGCTATGTTTTAGCATAAAATGGCGTCTTTTTACTGGATGTTACAGTTAACTTAACAATAAGAAGTATTATCATGCTATACACTTTTGTGTGCTTTCAAAACATTTAAATAGGCACTAACTGAACATTAAAAAGATACCAAAGTTTAACATTGCCTACATTTAAACAAAAGCTAAACAAAAAAATCCAAAACTTTTAACCGTCGTCATTAACTTTCTGAACCAGCTAGCATTAGTCATGCAACAGGCTAAACACTGGTGCTGGATAGCTAATCTATGTTGTCTTTTTAAATGAAACTTTATGTGAAATATCCTGTATTTTTGTAAGAATTATTCAGGCAACTTTTAGTTGGGAGTAGAAAAATGTAAAATGAACAAACAAAAAACATAGCCAATATTCAATAATGTTTCTGTAAATCTCTCTTGGGGAAAAAAACTACAAGTTGTTACTTACAGTGTTGTTACGTAAATGGGTTTAGTGCATGCAAATTTTAGTTTTTTATGTATTATAAGATCGAATGATATTAAATCCAGCTCTTAGTGACCATTGTCACGACCTGGCTCGTAGGCCAAGACAAAAAAAATGTGGAGACACAGGTTCCTTGTAGGTTTAACCAGATTTATTTAAATCAACACGCGACTCACATGGGGTTTGAAGTCGGGGCGAGAGATGGGGGGGTGGGGGCTGTGACTGCCAGGTCTTAAGGGATCAGGGAGACTGGCCAGGTGCATTCTTCACATCAGATGAGTTCATCATAGATTAAGGTTTTGTTATATGATGCATGTTGTGCAATTAAAAAAAAAAGAAAAAAATCTCCAAAACTTTGTAAGAACTTTACACAAACATCACAAAAACTTGAAATGTGTGCCAACAAGGAAGTACAACTTTTTAAAAAATAAAGCACAATGCACACTCACACACATGAAAAGACAAACAAACAACAGTAAACAAACCAAACAGGAAAGGCAAGAAATGTCACTGCTGTCTGGAAATTTCATCACTTAATTGACTTATTTCCAAATCAGCAAACAGACTGTGTGTGACCTTGGAATTTTCTATTGTCATCGTTTCAAGGAAGTCTTCTCATCCTTTCACCATTGATTCTTTCTTTCTTTCTTTAGGGCACCACCACGCTTTACATCTGTGCTAGAAACAACTCGGACAATGGGACTTTCTTTTTCCGAACAATGCAGAGAAACAACACTAACTATGAGCTGACTGCAGTTGAGAGGGTGAGGCCTCAAATTTACTGTCATATAAACGGATACAAAGTGTGTTTCATTATTTATGAGAGAGGAAATGTACTAATTTATGTCAAATTAAACAAAGTACGAACAGAAAATCTTATACATGCACTAATGAACACTTAAAGATAATGGCACCATGTTTTTTTAACAGTATATTCACTGATCTAAAAAAGTTAAAAATTTTTAAAAATAAATTCAGTTTCATAAATTCACTTAATAAACCATTTTTGCTAATCATTTTAATGTGACTACTTCAAGTTTAACTTAAAGAGGTGTGAAATTTAAGTACAAATGATTAATGAATGAAAAGAAAGGTTTTTTTTTAAATGTCTTAGTAAAGTATTTGGCCTTCACAAATCTCTTGTGAGAACATGAACAAAATACTTTCAAAAGTTATTCCCCCAGTTTGTTGTGATGCTTGTTTTGTTTCTGATTGTTTTTAAAAACCCTATTTTCTTATGTATTAACAAACAGAATATCAAAATGACATTATGGTTCAGTAGTTTGCATATGTTGGTTTTCTTAACCTGCTAAAATTTATAAAAAATATGGGCCAAGGTTAATGCTGAGAGTGTGTAACAGTATAAACTAGTTAATATTTGCACGGGTTGTAAGTTGTGGGTTACACATGCAAAACTAAAAACAACTATAAAATGATAGTTTACACGCTCAAAAAGAGAGCAGTCACAATATTGCAAACATTTTTTTTATTATTTAAATGATGATGAACTTTTCTTTACATTTTAATGACTGTTTCACTTTATGTTACATGACCTCATTAGACAGTGACAGAAATTCGAGGCCAGGTGAATGGCAACGTGATCGAGTGCGAGTTCAATCTTCCATCTGTGAACGCCACCAGCACGAGGGACGCCCACGCCACCACCTTTACTATCCTCCTTGGGACTGGAAGTGTTAATGGAAGTAAGTAAATAATATAATATCTTCTGAACATAATATCATTTGGTTCTCTCTGTAGAAACAGCATGCGTTTTGATTGTGTGTTTTCCCTCGAGCATATTGTATGTTGTTGCATAAAATATAAATTCAATGAGCAAACAAGAAACGGTGGTAAGTTTTAAACAGGGAGAGGCTCATTATTAATGAAAAATAGCTTTAACTGTATGTTTTTCCATGGCAATACTCACATATATGACACCAAATCACTGGTATAAATGTCAAGACAATTACTGATTTTTCCCTGGTCATAAATATAATCAATACAGAAGATCATCATATAAAGTTCATCTATTATCATACAAAGACAAATCTGCATTTTTTACATGTTTAGAGGCACAGCCGACATAACAACTCGCCCCTGAGCAATCATCAAGAAAGAGCAAATAATGTTTAGTGTTTTACACAATACACATATCTGTTAAGATTAAAACAAACACAAGCGATGAATTTGAAAAATCTGGATCCCAGAGTTTCAGTTTTCCCTCCAGAGATTCAAAGAGATTATCTGTTTTCTCTTTCAAACTGAACCCCTATTGACACATCTGAAGCTGTAAAATTCAGTGACTCTATTAATATTATTGTGACTCTAAGACACTCAACCATGCAGCTAACCTCTCACGCTACTTTGTGTAATTTTTCAGCCACTATTGGTTCCTTCAACGTCACGCTGAACAGCGGCGCTCTGAACGTCGCCAACCCGGGAAGCAACATCGCCACCACAGCTGCACCCAGCAACACAACAATGGCTGGAAACAGCACGACAACGTCATCGAGTGGAGCCGTCCAACCTCATGGTACAAAACAAACTGCAAATTTATATCTGCATTTCCGTCAGATGCTTGAGTCCAGAAGGATTTGGTATCCTAATTTCACAGATTTAAGGGAATTCACATCTACATGGACTGAACTGCTGAATAACAGCTGCCTATTTGCATTCAAAAAATTTGACTACTATGAACTTACAAAGTCAGGTTGATCAATTAAAGCAGTTTTCAACAACCAGGGCTTTGCATTAATTGTTTAATAGTTGTCCAGAAGATGTGTGGCAGCCAATACCGTGACATTGTTAGGGTTATAAATAGAAGTAAAGAGGCGACACTTGGTTTCCTGATATTTAACCATAAACTCATAGAAGAATTCCTAAAAAGGAAACAATAAATTGTTTTTACTGATTAATGGCTAAAATGGAAATCATGTGTAACTAAGTGAGCCTTCAGTCCTCAATGGAAACAGTTTTTATACTAACTACTTTGTACTGAAGAGATAATTGCGATGAAAACTGCAAACAGCATATCTTGAAGATTGTTTTGAGAAACAGAGACACTGTTTGTGGACAAGCGATGCAGATGTTGAGCTTTACTAATGGAGGGCATAAATATCCGACACTGATATCTCAAAACCTGAACAAACAAAAGATAGATACCACAGAGAAAAAATGGAGTGAGGTGAAAAAAACCACCACTGCATTCAGCCACCATGTCATTCAAGAATAAATACTTGAGCTTAATGAACATTTTCTGACAAAAATGCCTTTTTTCTGTTTCCAGCTGTGCTGCTCCTGCTCGGTGTCCTCACACTGTTCGTCCTGCTGAAAGCCTGAAGTCCAGGACAAAGTCGTGGCCTCTGAGATGCAATGAAGGCGGCTTTTGTGCCGACGAGTGTCATAAAACTATGTATAAACTGTTTGTTTTTACTACACTGAGAAATATTTGAAGTATGTTTTGCACTATGTTTGTACCTGAGATGTGATTTTGGCTGAGGCTCCAGCTTTAAGTGAGTATTTGCGGACTTCTCTTATTTTAGTTTTAGTCTTAGTTTTATTCACCCAAAGGTCTTTAATTTCTCTGCATAGTTCTATTGAAAAGATGTTATATTTCTAACTTTGCGTGTGTGAACTAATCTAGACCTGCTGATCTAGAGCCACAAAGCAGTTATTGCTATTTACAGACTTCAACTTTAACTAAAACAAAAAAGGCGAACATACTTCAGCTAAAACCAGAATGGATGTATTTAAATATTTACACATGAATGTACTGTGACTGTAAATTATCTGTGGAAGGGAAAGCAAAAAAAGTTTGATTTAATCCCATAATAAAGTTAAAACTATGGTTTACTTATTTGTGTCTTCTGATGGATGTTTACGAAGGGGCAGTTTGTGCTGTAATCTTACCGTTCATCTTTGTTTTCTCTCAAAATACTGCGGGACAGACTGAGGGCGAGGCCACAACCGGTCCGACCACTCCAGCTTGTTGCAACTATTCAACCTTTTCATGATAGTACATGAAATCTCTATTATTTTGGAGATTACAGGTTCTCATTACTTAGAGGCAGCAGACAAAGCTACATTACCTTAATGGTTTAGAGTTTTTAGTATTGTTGTATTTTCTTTTATACTGTTAATTTTAACCGTGACCAGAGCGACTAATTTTGTTCCTTTCATGAACCATGTTACTAAATGACAATAAAAGCTCCTTAAACCTTATAATATCAGATTTTTATTTTGTGTAAGTTCTTAAGCAAAAGTGCGTTTTTTTTTTTTTTAATTAAAATCTTAACTGGTTTTAACTGATGGGAACTAAATAGAAGAAAATAAAAGTTTAATTTCAACTACAAAATCCACATTTTCCCAGAGGTAGTTTGTGGGAAAAAAAAACAAAACAAAACAAAACACAAAAACACTTTTTTTCCATTTTATTATTTTATTGCAATTTATTTCTTTACAGTTAAACTGAAACCGAATAGTATAAAAAACTGACATTGACATACAGACAGACAAGGTCAAACAAACTCACCTATGAGGAAAACAAACACACTGAAATTAAAAACGGTCTTTCTTCGTATCTGATTTTTGTCCTCGCATCAAGACATGTCCGTCGAGCTGTCGTCTCTGAGAACATTAACAGTCCGTGAGTCTGCCTCCTCCCGAAGACCAGTAACGACGCGGTAAAAACAAACCAAATCCTACAGCTAGTTATTCCTGTTACAGTGATACTGGAAAACTGGCCAAAACAAACGACGACAAAAAAACGTTTAAGGGACAATGAGACGACAGAGTGTGTGCACCATGCTTGTGTGTGTGTGTGGGGGTGTGTGGGTGTGTGTGTGCACGTGTTTCCTTTTTGTATCTATGAGTGTTAAATCAGGAGTCCGAGTTCCTACTGGAAGCTGTGTGTACGCTGCATGCGTCGATGTAGTCCGTGTCTACGAGTCCTCTTCGCCGTTGACGCTGTCGCCGTCATCGTCACCTTCCACGTGCTCTCCTTCTTCCTCCTCCTCATCATCGTCTTCCTCCTCTCTCTCTTGACTCTTCACCTGCAGTTTGAAAAACAGATTAAGTTATGCAATGAGCAATTTCTATTTCTGCTTTTCTTGGACAGCGAAGACCGACAGGAAGCAAAGGAGGCAGAGAGTCTGACGTAACAAAACTGGCAACTGCGATCAACCTCAAGCCAACAGCTCTGCGTCATACTGTAATTAAAAAACCTAAAAATGCAACCGCAATACTTTATGTCCGTAACATGACTGGAATATGTTAAGCTTCACATGAAAAGGTTAAAGTTTTAAAAGAGATTATACAAGTACACTTGTGTTTCATTACTGGTAATGAAAAGTATGCAGAGGTGCAAAAAAATCTGGGTATATTAGACAATTAATGTTGACACCAAAACGATACAAATCTCTTAAAAAGATTTTAAAAAGGAATTAAGACCAAAACATGGACAAGAATCACATATTATAGACTGCATTTCTCTACTGAAATGTCTTGTTACTTACAGCATGATACTCGTATGTCAGTACTGGTGAACATCTACATAAAGTACATTTCAGTTTTCTGTGTTATTTACAAATTTATGTTAACACTAAAAACATGTGGCATGAAAACAGTGAATGAAATTAAACTAAATGCATGTTACTCCATAAAGTGATTGGATTTTTTAAGACTGAAAATACTTTGTAAGAAGGAGTTGGTATCTCATTGGGGCTCAGCAGTGGCAGATCGCCTGACTTTAGTTGGTGATTGTGTGTCCATGCATCTCTGCTTGGTGTCAACCTTCTTTCAGTCTCACCTCTTCCTCCTCCAGCAGGTCTCCTTCCTCCTCTTCCTCATCGTCGTCCTCGTCCGAGTCGTTCATCTCCTGGCTCTCCCGGTCTCTCTTCAAGCTCTCGTCCTTCTTGTTGCTTGGGTGTGGAGGCGAAGTCACTTCTCCTGGCTCCGTTTTTATACTCTTAGCTTCTGCCAAACACGAAGGTATGTTTACAAACCAATGTCTGTCTTTAACTACATGAGTTTCTCAGTAGCATTCAGAAACACTGTGGGTGTTTTGGCTCTGTATAACATACGTTAAACATTGTTGTGTTGCTAAATGTTCTTTTCTGTAGGTTTTTGTTACTTTATTCTCTAAAGACACTGTCTCTTCTCTATTTAAACATACTGTGCTTCCCCCTTACCTGACTTCTTGCAGTGGTCCTTCTCCATACGCTCGAGGCTCTCCAGCAGATCGTCCACTTTGCTTTTGATTTGGGTCAACTCCCGCTTGATAGTCTGCAGCTCGTCCATTTTCACTGGAGAGAGACGGAAAGGGGAAGACAACTGGATGAGCAACTTGAGTATTATGGAGACAAAATGCTTGTAAATGGTAAAATTAAATCAGCCCAATCTATAGCAGTTCTATGTTTCCGTGTGAATGCAGATTTACAAACTCCACCTAAATCTAAGTGTTGATTTTCATTGTTAACTGATAAGCTCACAGATTTTCTTAATTTTTTTATTCGTCAGCCTTAAGCTTTTGTGTAGAGGTTCAACTTTTCAGCTTGTTTTGACCATGTCATTGCTCAAAACAGCCTAGATGGTGCTGTGCAGTGCTCTGTTTCCCAATTTACAAAAAGGCACTGCCAAAGCTACAGATGATTTTGTGAGCAGCTGAGACTTACTTGTTTTGGATGAGGAGGTCCTCTGACTGCTCTTGGAGGAAGAGGAAAAGCTGCTCTTGGTTCGCCGGCTGCTTCCTCCGCTCAGGCTGACCCGCGGGCGCTTGGACGGGATCACAGCTCGCGACAAGGGGGGAGGGGGAGCGGGGACACGGGACGGGTACGAGTACATTCTGGTATAAAACACAGGACAATAAAACATTGATGTCAAAACTTTATTTTTTAAAAAGTGTCACCTCCTCTGAGGCACAGGAAGTAAAGTAGGTCACTTTTAGCGTTAACAAAACATGTGTATGCTCAGTTTCTAGCATCATACAGACAAAAGAAGACTGACTGAATAAACAAACAGGAAGAAGTTCAGAAGACAAAGAAGATAATGATGCATGACGGACTAAGATGACTTATCAGTTTCTGTCAAACTGAGAAACAAAAGGAAAAGAAACCTGTCACTCACCTGTCATAATAATCTCTCTGAAAGTCATAGTCGAGGTCAAATGACGAACTGCTGTTCAGAGAGAAAAATGAGAAAGTCCATGTAAGAAAATACTGAGATGATAGCATCAATTATTTCCTGAAGTCTGTCTTTCCAGGTCTCATTAAATTTTAGATTTGTTTCTTTTTTACTTTTCCGGTTCAATTCACAGAGATTTTTTTCTATTTTCTTCCTACTCACTTGGATTTTTTTCCCTTTTTTAAGAAACATAACAAATAAGTATCATTGTGACTGACCTGTACATATCTCCTGCTGACCTTTTGGTGGTTTTTGACCTGTGTGGTTTGGGTTCTCCAGCCAAGTTGATGTCTGTCAAAAAAAGATCATGTGACTTCAGATCAATTCCTTCAATGTTCAGATTTTGTAAACAGTTCGACAATCATTTTCCTTTAAGTCACATTTTAAAGTCATATTTAAAAACAAAAAAATTTGGGGTCGGCGACACCGGAAACAGCTTGAAATATAAAAATTACTTAACTGAGGATGTGTCTCTTATTTGAAGTACATTCATAAGAGTACCAAGGTCCAATTGATCAAGGACTGGCTTAAATATAAAAAACCCTTCTCCTTCCAGAAAGTTAAAAAAAAAAAAGTGCATCCTTACCAAGAACTTGTCCAACAATCATTCTCCCATCCTCCCCGTTGACAGCAGCTCTGGCGTTCCTCTCGTTGGCATACTGAACGAAGGCGTAGCCCTTGTGGACTGAGCAGCCTACGATCTTGCCGTATTTGGAGAAGATGGCCTCGACGTCTGCCTTGGTGACATGCAGGGTGTTGAGGTTGCCGATAAAAACCCGAGAGTTGAGCGAGCGTGGGTCAGTCCTGTTGGTGACGTTGCTGCTGGCCATCAGGCTGGAGGTGGTGGGTGAACGACTGGCAGGAAAACACACAGACACACAAAAATGCCAAATTTAGAGGCAGAATGAGTAACACAGACCCCTCTGAACTACTCCTGCAGTTGCTGGGTCAAATACTGGAGAATCAGCCAGCTGAAGTGACTGCGAATCCGGATGACGACGGACACAATCAGTAGACTTTTCTGGGAAATAAAAACATTTTAAACAAAACAGACAAAACCTGCAGGGTGCCATGGGTTGGTATGACACCTTTTACCTTGTTTGTGTCATCAGATGTGTCCAAACATGACCTACATTTGATGCTTTTGAATTGCTAAGTGATTGTCATCAGCCTGAAATGGCCTAAAATTTCCAAGGAGCACGTAAAGCTGCATGTTATTATAAAATTAAAAAAACATCGATTTCCTCACAGTCTAAAAATAATCATAGGTAATGGAAAAAAATATAAAGATAACATTAATTTTTCATTTGGCATCACGTGTTTTCATAACTCAATCGAATGATGGATAACAAGGTCATGAGGCCTGTAACAAACTCAGACACACACTAATCAACAGTGGCACAAAAATGAGCCTAGCTCTCTGAATAAAAAATTAAAGGCCATTTGCTTCATTTACTAAGAACAAATATCTAACAGTAGCATGCAAAACTTTGAATCAGATAGCTATAAACAGAAGTATATTTTTTCTTGTTCTTTTAGTATCTGAAGTGTTATACTGCTGTTATCAAGAGACTATTATGGAGCTCTTAATACAACACAATATCATTCTGCAGCATTTAAACACAGTTTATCGAGTGTCAATCGAGTGTCAAGCATCGACCTGGTTTAAATGGGTTATCGTGTGCTTCTGGACATTATATTCCAAAAACCTAAAGACGAAACAATGATGCCTCTTAAAAGACTCAATAAGGGCAAGAAATAAAAAGAAACCATGAAGTTGTCACTGTCTAAGACATCCCCCATAATCCCTTGTGTTACTACTGTGATATACTATCAAGACAGTGATATTACTAAAGCTCAAGTGTAACTGTAAGGAAGAAACAAACAATTCATTGACATGGAAAGGCTTTGTGACAAGATTAAGCCACATGGTTTAGATCAAGGTAAACATACGTCACTCCAGCTGAGTGACAGAAACAGGACAAAACCATTTCAAGGGTTTGAAATCATAATACAGGGCCTCTAAAAAAGAATTTAAATCTGAGTTTCCAAAGCTGTGTGATAGGGCCTATAGTTTAGTTTGATGAGTTCAGGGGTTTGGAGGTGGGTGTTTAACAGTATTTTCAAATTAATACCTTAATATTCATTAATCTTGGTTTAAGTAAGTCTAGGAGTTGGTGATTTTACTCTGGGAATCAGTTTGATAGGTGATGGTGAGGTGGACAGTACTGCACTACTATTGTGGTGCACCATTTGACACTATTTGATGTACACTGCAATATTCTGACTAGTTATCTAGTCCTGAATCATACTTTTTTGTTGAAATACTGTATTTCTTACAGGACAAAGCATTTGTGATGTGTGTGTGCGTGACCAGTTAAATCTAAAACTCCCAAAACAGGATGTGTTACTATTACTGCAATACACACAAAGGAGGATTTAAGTAATTTGTGAAGCCCAAAGCCTTGTCTAAATTTGGAGATGGGATGCGGGCCCCAATGCAGCAAACATGAAAACAGTAGTGGCATCAACAGTAACGCCCCCTGGCTGACAGGGGGTCGAACATTCATCACTCACTCCATAGCATCAGTGTGCAGGGCTGTCGTCTGTCTGATGTTTGACACTGTGGGCTGGGATCAGTTTGGGCTGGTGTCTCGACCTTCACCTTCGCCCCTCGCGATTTATACTGAGGTGACAGAAAACACACCTCAGTCAAGCTGAGCAGGGTTATTGTGTACCAAGTCTTACCTGGTTGGAGTGTGTACATGAGTCATTAAGGAGGTGAACACAGCTCTTAAAGAGAGATGTGTTATTCCACAAAAATCTCGTTACAACTAGCCAGTTTGGGACTGCAATCTGACCCCAGTGAGTGCTAGAGATACACATATAAACCTGGTATTAAACAAAAACCTGACAAAACCATTAAATTAAAACCGCTGACTTAGCATAGATGTGCATTTGAGTAGACCCTTATTAGCTTATAAATGCTTTTGTGTGTTTGAGCAGCTCTTCGGAAACATAGTTCAAAAGGTATGAAAGGGATTTTATACTATTCAAGCTGTCTATTCTCTGGTCAGCTTAGGGTTAACTTGAACAATAAGTCATCTATCAAGGTGAAGTGTGTTATTGCAAAACTCTTTCTGTAAAATCTTGTAATTAAAACTGACACATCAATATAAATAATCACAGGCATTATCATGTCAGGACAGATCCAAAGCAAATGTTGATTATTAAGGTGTGAAATTTAAGAATCAACTGCGTTTGCTTGACAAGTATGACCAGATAGGCAAGATCATCACATGAGGCAGAGTGAAGCTTTGTAGCACAACTTCAACAACTGAAAAGGTGCACAGAGGAGCAACATTTTGCAGTTAAAAGAACAACTTTATTTGACCCACGCATTTTGGCTTGTGACCCTAATAAAGGCCACAAGCTGTAACACGTCAGATTATCACATTTCAAATTAGCTTTCTAATTTGTTTTTCCATCATATAGGTTGCAGTTGAATATGGGCAGTTCAATTTACTTTGTGCTCCTTTAACATGGGAGAATGAAAACTCAGTGACATGTTAAGCTTAGGAAATAACAGAAAATTAATAAATCAAAATTATATATAAACATAACAATAATCCATTGCTATAATTAACCCATTATATATATTATTTGACTTAAGTGTCATTGATGGAAAGTAGAGGAATAGTCTGTCCCTGTTTGCCTGTTTGTGCAAATCTGAAGTGATGTGATGAGAATTTCTTAATATTTTTCAATTAATTTCATGTAAAACTTTAATTTTATCTCTAAAGAGAAGAATAAATGAGGTTTGTAAGAGTCCCTGTGGCCTTGTAATGAATGTGAAGGCGTGAGTTGATATTGGTACACATAAACAGCCATAATACTTTTTCAGATTGATAAACCTTTAATTAATAAAATAAATATTTGTGATGTTATGCAACAAAACTGAGGCCACTGGCAGTCCAAAGCTTGCAAAAGCGGAAAAATCACTGCTCATCATGAGAAGAAAAAACATGGAAAAAAATCTACTTCAGGAAAACAAGAAACAAAAAAAAAAATTAAAAAAAAAAAAACCCAAACAGGTTGCGTCAGAAAAGCCAAGTCTGGGGATAATCAAAAATTACCTAAACCATCCACAACACACCCGCCTGGAACATCGACAGCGCCACCATCAGGCTCAAGTGTGAACCACCGGCCCTGCGCTAGCCTCGGCGATTCAAAGCCGGCTAGCATGGCTAACGTTTTCCAACCACCAATTGAAAAACCACAAAAAATACACTGCAATCAGACCAGTTCCTTCGCTTGCAAAAACCAAAACCTGCAAAATTCTGAGTAATTTATAGTCGATAAACTTTATTCAATCATCGATTAGGATGAAGCTGCGACTATAAAACCAGAGGAGCCTCAGACGCTGTTAGCTAACTTAGCGCTAACTTAGCTGGTGGGCTGGCCGAGAAGCGTGCCAAAAACAAATCTGTCCCGTCAGGAAAAAGTCTTCACAATAAACGCTATAAAAACAAAGCTACATAATCGGTCAAAAATGGATGAAACTGTTGCTAAGATGCATCCAAGGAGTCGTGTTTCTAAAAACCATAACCAGCGTTCGTGTTTTTGGAGGGGTTGAGCGTCTCCGAGGTAGCCATGCTAGCTACCTCGCTAGCCAGCACATTACGTTCTGTCCACTCGCAAAATAGAAAAAGCATCCTTGAAAAAAATCCAAAAACAAAAGAAAAAGGAAGGAAAAATGAAAAATGTCTGGGAACAAAATACTCACCACGACCTTTACGAGTAAAATGTCTTGCTTTCGGTAAAATCTGTCAAATTGTTACTTAGGTCGTCCCTTTTGAGCACAGGCGATTCGCCCCCTGAGCAGCGAGCTAGCTTTCTTCTAGCAACCGAGCTAACGGAACGATATGGCGCAGTACTGGACAGAGGTGCTAGGTTTTTATCACTGGGCAACTCGGGGGAGCGGGGTCGGTGGGTATGGTGATCACTTAAGGACCACTACCTACTTCGGTGTGATCTACTATATAAAACATGCTTACCCTCTGCCTTTAAAAATACGTCCGTCCTGCCTCGCAGCCAAAGCCACCTAATTTTTAAAAAATTGTCTTTAATTTTGATTTTTATGAACAAACAAATGGCCATCTGAGCTACATCACGTCAATCTCTGACACAGTCTTTATTGTTTTTTGTTTTTTTTGTCAGGAAAAAAAAATAGTACGTCTGTTAAAATAAATGGCATATGTATTTCTCTTGACTTTTTCACGCTAAATGATATTTAAAGCAATAATGCTACATGAACTGTATTATTATGAAGCATCCACTTAAAAAGACATTTAATGCCAAAACATAAAATATTTTTTGCATTTTCTGCGAGTGACAAATTTATTTATTTTTGCTGATTATCAACAAATCAAAGTGATTATTTTTAAAAAGCTGGGTCGGCCAGTGATACACCTAATTGAAAAAATCAGCCGAAAATAGGTCACATTTACAGCTGTGCTTAATTATGATTTTAAGTGGATAACAGCCTGAAAGAAAAACAAAAACCTGTTCATGCATAATAATTGGACTGAAATAGGGTAAGAGTAATTAGGTTTTGTCCCTTTCATCTTCAATAACATTTGATAGTTTCATACACTATTTCATTTGTAAACACTTTTGGAAAAGATAACATTAAGCAACAGATTTCTGATGAGCTACAACAGCCAGCCAGGAGGTGGCAGTGTTGTTTTTTTAAAAAGTAATTACAAGGGTCCAGAGATTTATGGTATGACAGATGAACTGAATGTCCCTTTTCAGCTTCTTCATCTGGGATCACAAAAAACTTAAGAGAAGAAAGATTCATTATAATAAACTTTACCAAGCGGTTTAAAACATATTAAACCTTTTTACAATATGACTTGACTCTCTTGTTGAAGCTATTTAGGTGAAAAAACTTATAGCTTGTGAGTATGTGGGACTTTTTAACAAATGTCGTCAGATGAGTTGTCATCTTATGTCACACAAACCTTTCTTTGTTTTTAAATTTTTAAAAAACATAAATTAACAACTACAAGAACTTCCATTGGCAGAAAAAAGCACCATCCATTGTTAGGTGGATGAGAAATACAGTAATGTGATCCTCAGTTGCAGGAAACTTGCTGAGGACATCTGTTATACAGGTACTGTGCAACAGACACATTTTAGCTTGTCATATAAGGAAAAGCAAAGGCACAACTGATGACACAGATGTTGACGTAGTTGCTTTAAGTTTCCCAGTAAGTCAGGCAAGAGGGCCAGCATGCACAATACCAGCCAGGGCCGAGGAACCAGCACACCTCACTATGATGGGGTCATTATTTATGCTATTAATTACACCTGTGCTGTGGCCCTTTAAAATAAAACAGTACCTGCTTGTGACCTCTTTTTACAGGTTACATGTCTTTGAGCTGGTAGCTTATTTTATATAAATGGTTTTAAAAGGTACGAAGAGATCATACTATTCTGTATCCCAGAATAAACTGCTAAGATTAAAAAAAAAAATCAAACTCAGATCATTTGACATGTATTTTTCTTATTTTCTGGCTTGTTTATTATGTTGTGAAAATGACCACATATTGTTAGACAAAACTTTGATTCAAAAATAGCTTTTTTATTAAACAAACATTGGATTGAGCTCTTGTAAAATGTGGGTAATATTTCATGTAACAAAATTGGTCTCATTTGCATAATCAACATGTCATCTCCAGCAAAACATTTCAATACAAAACCTCAAATTACTTTTTCTGTTTAAAAATGAGCTTCTTTTTTTCAAATGGAGGACATTTTGACACAGATGATGCATTAAAATGAATGATGGCTGAATTCCATTTAGCTGCAGCAGTTTGTACATACCAAGCCACAGTTACCCTGTCATGACTCACTGGGACATTTAAATAGAACAGACATTTTTAATGCTATTGGTGAAACATTTGCTTTTCCCTGCTGTGACAATTCAAAATGTCTGCTGTGGAAGAGACCTACCAACATTTCTGAACAGCTTTTTTGCACCTGAGGGGGAATGAGAGACAGACAAGAGACAGAAAGAGAAAGGATGGCAAGTAAAAGAGAACAAAACCAGCTGTTTTCTGCATTTAGTTAGCAGATGAAACCCATACAATGTCCCAAATTTTCATGGAGAATATGTTCTTTTGTGAATTGTTTTCACCCATCTGGTTTTGTTTTGAGCACCATCCCAAAGGACTTGTTTACAGCTCTGTGAATAATCTCGGGAATCAGAAATACAACCTGACTTGCTGTTTCACTGTGCGATCGAATATACAGATAAAAAAAGTTTCTCTTGTTTGCCTCCTTTGTGTATTTATGTCTGCCTCAACAGTGCAAAGAAGGGTCCAGATATTTGATATGCTGTCATACAGTCGATCCAAGGTTTGATGTGATTGGTTCGTACATGGGAGTGCCAAGGAGTTCACCTTCTGAATGTGATGAGGGTTATATTAAGCATTATACTTTGGTCCAGTTTGCATTACACAGAGCTAATGATTAGAGACACTATAGGAAACTGAGCGAGACAAAAAAAGGGAGTATGGTCAGTTTAAGGTCGCATCACAAGCACGCCATGCACAAAATCAATTAAACACAGGAAATAGAAATATTCTACCATAATATACAATAATCTGCAATGTGATCTTAGTATTAAGTTACAGACTCTCTTATTAAGTAGAATCTTGAATAAACCATAAAGGGGATATGAAGCTACAGCCTTAATACAGCTTATTACATGAGTTTTTGCATGCAATATTTAAGTGTTTTGCTTACTTGCACATGAACCTCTGGAGCTAAGAATCAATGGCCAAACTTCTGAATTACAGGACATTTCACTCTTCCAGCTGAGTTACACACAGATCACAATATGACAATGACTTCTATTCATTTAAAGGAAAAAAAAGGAAAATTGCTGTTATGCCTTAAGAAAGGCAACAGAATAGATATTGGTTGGCTATTGATATTGGCTTCAAATTATGATAATAATAGAAGATTAATTTAAAAAACACCAGTGTGACAGGTCCAAACTGCATTTCATCAACACACAGCATTCACATGCATCATGATCCCATTTAAAACTTACACAAGTGAGATGTGACAACCTGAAATCTCCACCTCATTAAATGGACTTTACAGTGAAGTAGAAAACATCTTGTGTCCAGCTGTTGAACGTGCGATATGAAAAGTAATTGCATGTTCATAGATTTAGAGTTTTTCACTGAGGAAGAAGAAGAAAATGTGAAAAGAAAAAACATAACAGTTAAAACTCATTATTGCATTACAGTGTTTTTATATGCATTGAAACACCAGGAGGGAATCTTTTACTGATGTACTGATGCTTTAGAAAGCAGACAGCAAAAGTTTTGGGTTGTAATGATTCTCTCTGCCTGCTGAGTAATTTATTTAGGATTAAGAGTCTTTTATTTATTTTCCTGCTTTCTGATAAAGCATCAAATTTGCTTTCATAAAGTTTGTAAGCTTTTAATAAAAGGTTATTGACCATTAAATGTATGATAATAAATGCTATTATGGGTCAAGAGTGCCAAATTTAAATCAGTCAGAAGCAGAAAATCCTCTCAAATAATAATAAAAGGTTCGATAATCCTAAACTCTAGTTGTGGGTTTTAGTAATAGCTTAAGAGTTTTTAATGCTTTGCAGACACTTTTTAAGGGTTAGAGTCCAAATAGATAAAAAATACAAAGCTAATGTGACACACAATCTGGCAACCCTGATGTTGGCTTACTGATGGCTTATTATAGTCGCTATTACAATAAAGGCTTTAGTTCAACGTAGGTACAGATATTAACACTTAACAAAATGTGACTAAAATATAACTAGAATATTATTAGCCTGCAAAATACCATGGCACAAGTGATATTAGTAGCCCAATAAAAAAGCGGGGTAAGGGTCACCGTAAAAGAGATCTTGTAGGGAAACTAAATCTGATTTTAAAACTAATATGTTTAGTTTACTTCAATTATAAGAATATATTTTATTCTATTAAAAAAGATCTTTTAGTTAACACAGACACTTTCATTAAATGAAGTTGATAAGCTGCATCACATCTTCAGTCCATTAAGACAAAGAGAGGTCTGGCCGGTCACGCGTGCGCGCGCGCAGCGGGGCAGATGCAGGCAGTGAGCTCGCGGCGCAGGGAGCGCTGCTGTGACACAAGGAAGCAGCACAATCCGCGTGCAGCCAGCGCGAGGCGAAGACCTACCGACAAGCTGTGAACGATGAGGGGACACAAAACGGTAAGAACAGCTTTCCAAATATCACTTTATTGTACTTTTGTGCGTTTTAAAAGTACGAACGTGAAAATAGTGCTGTTGTCACGAGGACGTTTTCACATAATTTATGTTTTATATGCAAGTTAGAAAACAATTAAAGGCAGATGATGGGTTTTTAGTGCTTAGTTAGCCTTTATGCTCTCAAAAATGTGTTAAAATGACTTCTCTTTTCTTTTGACAATGAACGTGATGGAAAAAATTAAGAAGTATTAAGGAGTATGCATCACTGTAAATGTTAACAGCTGTCTGTAAGCGCTCAAAGTGACTCCGGCTCAGACAATAACTATTGTTTGGTGGATGCAGGATGTGCAGTAATGATTTGCAACCACAAACTTGTCAAGACTTGATGATAAATGAGCAAAAAAAAATTCTCCCTAGTTATTTGAACTAACCTCCACACTGTTGCTAAGAAATGTTAAAAGCAGTCTAATTTTACCTCAGTATCATGGATTACACAAGAACTTGTTTTTATTGTGCAACAAGGATTTAAGGAAGGCAATTAATAGATATGCTGCTCTTTACTGTAGTAAACTCTAACCCAAATGGTTGTGCTATTTTTTCACTCTTATTACTTATGGGACTCTTCCTTTCCACTCCTCTGCAGTCCACTGATTTATGTAATGTAGTTGGAATGAAAAGTGCTGCGCAGGGGGTGGAAATCTGGCTTTCTGAAAGTCAAACAGATGAGGAGGCTTGTTTTAATCATTAGTCTCATGGTATCACTGCCATGGAGCTTGTGCTGGGAATGGTTTATTCTCTCAGGCCTCAGCCTGGTGTTCCCATTGCACAGAGGTGTGTGCAATGAGCGCCGTATGAGTGTTAATTTTTATTATTTACCATATTGAGTCTGATATATGTGTCAGTTAAAGGGATAATTAACCAGATTTGCACTGTTCTGTAAAGAATTGCCTTAATATGCCTTTGGGAGATCAATCAGGTTGTAGATCAATACCAGTGACTCAGCGATCGTTTCACCAGATGCTCAGATTGTTTGCTCAAGTGCTCTGATGGAGCATGCTTCTGCGAGCAAGAGACAGCAGTGGGCCAAGATTTGTTTCACTCTAAACTATTTGTTTGCCCTGGCAGTGTGTGTTTCGCCTCAATTTTACACCAGGGGAAGAAAATAACAAAAGCATTTCAGATTTAGTGAATTGGATGAATGAGTCAAGTCAATTTACCACTGCACATATGTGGCAAAAAGATAAATAAAAAATGAAAAAGAAAGGGTGAAATGAGGCCACATTGCCAAGGAAAATGCTCGGTTTTTATAAGGGGACTCAAAATTTGATTCAGCTTTTGCACAGTTTGACATTTCAGTCTTGACCTTGAAAACAGCCATTAAATGTGCTGAAGGGTCCTTGAGTTAAAACTGTTGCATGACATTTTATGAATGTTCCCGACCTTGGAAATACATTTTAAAAAATATTAGAAGCTTTTTTGGAGCTTTCAACCCCGAAAGCAGTGAATGGAAATAAAAATGAAGTTGTACATGGTCGGTTAAGATACTCGCAATAATCACTACTTTTTCTTATTATCCTAATTTACTGCCTCTTTCTTCGGTGTCTGTGTTGGACCTGTAATTGATTATACACCCCCTGTCTTATGCACATTTCAAATATGCACCTTAGTAACACCTAAAAATAGAAACAAAAGTGTTTCTAAGTGTTTCCAGACTTGGCTGAAGGGAAAAAAGTTGTCTTAAAAAAAAAAACGGTTGATGGAAACACCTCTTCTTCACGTTCTTGCTTTATTTCTGTCAGCATAACATTGTTCTATTTAGAGGAACAATTCAGCATTTTGTTGCAAACAGGCGAGTTTGCTATTTGTTTAGAGTTAGATGAGGAGCTCTAAACCTCGACTGTCTGTCCAATAAGCCCTAATAGACAAAAGAAAAATAGATAGAAATGGAGCAGAACCTGACTCTGCTGCCATTTGTTTATTTTTTTAGCTAAGGAGTCCTCTGGTTAAAAGAATTGTTTGACACTTTTAAAATATTTTCTTTTTTTGCTAATATTTTAGTGAAAAGATCAGTATCTCTCTCATATGTGTGCATGAAGTACAATATATGCAGTGCTTAATGCACAGTATGGGTCAAAAGGTATCCTTTAGCATCAGTATGAGCCCCCACACACTAAAAGTCTCTGTAAAACTTCGTCCACTCATGCACTGTTAACCTGAAGTTTTGCAGATATTTGCAGGCTTCTTATGCTACAAGTCTGTGAAACGTGTGATTGACCTCACGTGTAATAAAGTGGGAGTGTTTCCAGTTTGTGAGAACACGTCTGACGTGGACAATCCCCTGTTGTTGGCTACATATGTGAGAAGGTAATGTCACAAAATGGTCAGAAACGATTCTGTGGACATTATATAAAGTTATCATGCTGAGAAAAAACAATCTGGAGGTTTTTGTTCGATCAGATTGTTGCTCATTTGTAAATTCTTTAAGAGACAATCAAGGACTTTGCTATAAAACCTCTGCCGGTTGTATTTGAGACCTTTTTGATGGTCAGCTTGACCTTTGGCTTCAAAAAGAACATAAACAGCAGTCTCCTGGTTAAAAGTCCTTTGTTTTAACAATCCGTCCTTTCCAACCTCCTCCTGACACCGACTCTTTCACTCTCTACATGTCAGCTTGCTCTGATCGTTTTATATTGCTGCAAAGGGGTTTACATTAAAGTTAGTGGAAAGCTCTGGGTTTCTCAAACAGATGTTGAACGGCTCTCTTGTGCACCTGTAAGACAAGTTAAGGGGCTGTGCCAAAATGTCGGTATTGACGGACCTGCGAATGAGTCTGGAAGTTCCTAAATGTATGGAAAAGTTGGACGCTTTCCATAGTAACTGGATCTCTTGTGATTATGTAATCTTGTTATGTCCCCTTTGTACTATTTGCAGTGACTTTTTGGAAATGTGATTAAATTTTGAGCATTATTTGGATGGACACAAGTTATTACAGCAATTCCCTCTGGCGGCCGATAGTGGTCATTTAAAGTCATAGCTTACTTACTAATACCCCTCTAATACCCATGTTTACATTACATCGAACAAGATGACCTAATGTATTTAATTAAGGGTTCAAAGTCAGTGAAAATCTCCGATCATATGGGACCCATTAGTGTTAGGCAAGAAACAAATTTGCTCTCTCTGACATAAATATTTGTTGCCATGTCTTTGAAAAAACAGCCTTGAGTCTGAATTTGTCACATCCGATCTCATTCTGGTTTGGACTGCTGTTTTTATGACAGCGGTGCCTGTGTTCATGACTCGCTGATGAAATGGTTCGTCACTTGTTTTTCTAAGCTGCCCGGTCCCCCACATACCTTTCACGGACATTTACAGTGATTGCCCTACAAGAAGAGCTCATTTTGGTTTGGTTCAGAAATATTATTCCTGGCGAGAGGTGCGTGGTCTTTTGCAACACCCAAGGGTGACACAGCTGGGTAATATGACCCGCTGCGAGTATCAGAGGTAACTGTTTCAACATTGTTTCTGGTGTGTATTAACTGCAAGCCAATGTCTTTAAAAATCATGTTTACTTGGGAAATTATTTCAAGTCCCAGAACTTTTCTTCTGAGCACAGTCCAGTATATTTGTGGGATTTTAAAGGCTCCAGTTACAGAGGATAGTTTATCTCTACACGATGATTATCAACTCCATATTCTTGCTTGGGGGTTATTCTTACAATACTTTATTAGAAAACAAATGTATTAACTAAAGAAATGTGTGTGCGTGTGTGTGTGTGTGTGTGTGTATCCAGGCCTTTTGTTCCATATTTGTTTCCATATTAACTTGAAGCAATCTGAACTAAAGAAGCCAGATACACACACCCCCTTTTGTTTTCAGTGTTAACCCTCAAAGACCTGAACAGCCACCAGCGACTTAAAATTTTTAAATTTTAAAGTTTAATAACTGTTGAACTGCTCACGCAATCAAAATGCTCTAAAAAGTCATGTAAACTGCAGTTCCTCAGCTTCTTAGTTTGTGTCATATATGCTTTGTTTACCTTGGCCAATGTTATAAAAATTTGCTGTAATATGTTTTGGGTTAGGGTTAAGTTAATCCATTCTCAAACAAGGCAAATGTGAAATTCTGATTTTAAAATGATCAACTCTGAAACTTAAGGTTCACCTAAATAAAACTGTGTATGACACTTGGTGCTGACTGCTAGAGTAGGCAAAAAAACCACAAAATAAATCATGACAGTCGGATTTTCTCAGGTCTTTAAGGGTTAAACACAGGTGGAAGGAGGTTTAAGAGATTTAATCCCTAAGTAAAGCACAATTATGTCATTAAAACAATGATATTACAAGCACAAATCCTGCATAACAAATATACATAAGCCCAACTCTAATACTATGAAAGGTCAACTTTTCTTGTTTATGTTTAGCAAAGGATAATATTCTGTGTAAACATGTTTTTATGTTTTTCTTCTTCATATAAAATTTAAATAAATTTGTCCTCAGTTCTGCTGTTGCTTAATTGATTTGTCAGGTAATGTTTTTTTCAGCTAAATGAGACTTTTTTCTTTTAAATTCTAACTACTTAAATTGTTTAACTCAAAGAAAAGCTGTAAATTGTGTTATATTGCTAAAACTTTTGACCTTTTTTTGGCTTACTTGTAAAAGATGACAATCTGACATAGTAGCACCTTCTTGGCTTGATACGACAAATTTGGCAGCTTTTGCCTATTTGCACATTCAGCAGATATAAACAACATTAGCTTTCACTCAGAGTCGTGTTTCCCGCCACCGAATGCAGTCCAGTATTTACTCCCTGTTTAATTCTGTTCTGGTTTCATCACCTCCTGACTGATTTTTGGAGTCTTGAGATACAAAATGCTCCACTAAGTTCGCCAGATAGTCCATAACTGTGTTTATCTGCTGTTTGGTGATGGGCAGGTAGCACCCAGTTTGTTTATCAGAGCTTTTGCTGAAAACAGCTGCCTGCTGATGCTGAAAACTGGGTTGACGAGAGCAATGAGAGGGAACCAAAATAGCAAGGTTGTGGACTGCAAAGCTAAAACAGTGACTCCAAACTAAAGCAGAATCTACTAAAAATTAAAGTTCGTAAAGGCGAGGGGAACTGCAGCGTTGATGATAATTCTCTGTGGTTTTGCTGCATTGTCATGGATTATTTTAATTTTTCTGATTTGTCGGGTAAAGCTGCTGCTATGAGTGTCCAATATGGCAGTGAATGGGTTTTCGTATGAGTTAGTCAAAAGCCTGTTTTATTGCATAAAGACGTTAAAGAGATACTCCATGCTTTAAAAGATGACATCAAGCATCCTAATGTGACAGAAGAGGTTGGACCAGCACAGTTTTAAGAAAGAGATACACCTCTTCAGACTAAGACAGTTTGACAACCTCTTGAAGCCATTTCATGAACTTATTTTTCCTCTTGAGGAGTCTACGCTCTGGAGGTGAGAGCACTTAAATGAAGCTAATTGGATTCACTAATAGGTATTCAGTGGGTGGTTGGAGTTGCAAAAGCAAACAGGGGATTAGTACAGCAGCATTCAACAATATTACAACGTAACTGGTAAATAAAATTCAGCAATAAAGAGAAACTGTCCTACAAAATGAGAATATTATTATGTCACATTAAAAGTATGTCTTACAGAGCCTGAAGTCACAGCCAGTAGCAACAAAATGCACTGTTTTTGCATGAGTTAGTGTTGGGACAAGTACGCTAAAGAGAAGACCATAGTCCATGAGGAGGGAGTTGTTGCAATAAGGTTTAAATATTATTACTGGGAGCCACCTAAAACTAACATACAGGCATAGCAAATATAGCAGTTAAATTAAAGAGATCTGTCAAGAGTAATGAGGCCTCACAGAATCTGTGAAGCAGACGTACACACAGCTTTCCGCTCATGGAGGAAAAACGAATTTACATTTCAAACTTTGAGCACAAAAAAAAAAAAAAACACGAAAAAGAGACACGTCTCAAAGGATTCAGAGGCCCTGCTGGAAACACAGAGAGAAAAGTTTACTATGAACGAAAAAGGTGAGTTTTTTTAGTGATGCTCAGACAAAAAAACAAGAGTGTGTTTACAGTATTAATTCATTTTTGGAAAATTTAATAAGCGTTTTCTTCCCTTAATGTACTCTCTTGGCTTCATTCCAGCACCTCTTATCCCAAATCCATTCGCAATATGACTCCTTAACTTCCACATTCCTCTTGAGAAAGGAATTATAATCTGCTAGCAGTGCTTTTGTTCAATAACTTGGGCTTTAAATATATGCAGCCTCTGTGAGCCCCCATTCCTCTTTTCACACAGCCATCCTCTCAAACTGCATAAAAAATTAAACAATATACAGGTAGACATATACACCCATTGTGGTAATTAAGCAGATTAATCTGTAAGGATTAAGAATATTTTGTTTTTAGCACACTGTGCTGTGTGATTCTTTCATTATGGGGTTTTAAAACTTTATTTTAGCCACAATATTTTAGTCTTTCATTATATCCTGAGCATAAGACTGACTGTGACTTGTACACTGAAGCTGTCAGTATGTTGATGGTTGAATAACTTCAGAAACAACCTCCCCACACATCTTCCTAATGTTGGGTTGGGCGCCAGTGTCGGCCAGTTTCTGTAACTCTCTGAAGTTGCCAATCGGACATTCACACCCACTTCATGCTGTGTGGAGGTGAGAAAGGAGCCAGTGTTTGAACGTCACTCTCTAGCTGTCTTTTCTCATTCCTGACACAACTATTTCTGTCACTTTTCGTGTCAACAACTAGGTGCAACACTATGAATGTCTTCCTGGAGAGACTTTTCTGTAAATACGGGCCGTTATTCTCATATTTAAACGATAGTGACGTTTTTCTTGAGCAACTGTAAACACTTGACTTTTTCAATGTGGTTGGACAAAACGTCAAACAAGCTATTTTTAATTGAGTGACAGACGACGCTCACGACTGAGCGGCTTTATCAGCTCATTCACATAGAAATTACTTCATATTTGTGCTGCAAATCTTCTTTCCATCTATATAAACTGCTGAAAATTACTTACTGAGCAAATTTCCCCAATGTGGGATCAATAAAGTTTTATCTTATCTTAATCTGGTATCTTGTCACTGTTTTATCATCTTTAGAAACATGAGCACGTAGTGACAAAATACCTGCAGCTAATCAATCAATAAACAAGACTACTTTATTTATTAGCAAGCTAACTGTGATAATACTACTAACTAACAATGTTGCATAGCAATATTATACGACTCTGAAACACTGCTGACCGTTTTGTCAACAGCTGGATTAGAAATTCTTTAATTAATTGATTCCTTCACAGGTCAATTAAAGTCTCCGGCATCTGCGCTAGCTGGTAGTTGACTAACATCCTGTGACTAAACCATATTCATCTTTCAGAGAGGCAGAAATGTTGTTTTAGATACATAAAATAGTCTGTCAACTGTTTATCCAACACTAACATTTATTTAGCGTCATGCCAATAATTCAAAATCTAAAAAAATCCAGACATAAAAAGCTTTTAACGCCACCAGTTCCTCTTTTCCTTTCACTACTCCTGTTTAAGTTTTGTAAAAATTAATCCTCCTGTGACATCATTTGGAGGATGTGCCGCATGAAAAGCTGGAAAGTGTTGCTTAATATAGTCCTGCTTCATCTATTGGCAGAAATACTGATGTCTCACCACATGTAGGCTTTTTTAAAAAAACACTAGATGCTAAACATAATCTTTTCTCACAAGGTTTCTCAGACCGAATGCCACCCAAAAACTTGTCTGAAAAGACACACTGGAGTCAGTCAGTACCCACCAAACCAGACTCAGTCCATCACAGAAGAGTTTTAACAGGCATCTTGTGAAGCTGCTCCTATTTCAAGACGCTGGCAGGCCGAGGAGTCCTAGTCGAGTCCATATAGGCGCTGCTGTATCTGGTTCAAGGGCTCTGCTCACACTGTCTTGTGGTTTGGACGGAGCCACTGTCATTTCACTGGAATTTCCTGCCATCTGCGCTCAGTCAAAGTTTCTCACAGATCCACACCTGCTTGTAAATGTTTAGGTTTGCCAGGAGGAGAGGACGGAGGGATAGGTGAGCACTGATGGAGGAAGAGTCAACATTTTGGCTTCAGTTTAGAAATAATAAAATACAAGCTTAGTTGTTTGTAAAGGAAATGTAATGTTGGATGAAGACAGACAGTTTGTGATGTTGAGACAGAACGTTGAGATAGCGTATTTGAATGCCAACCCAAGAAAAGTTTTCAGATTGCATTAGTAAAAGTAGCAGTGTAACAATGTGATAATACAAACATGAGACATTTTAGAAAATAAGCTTATTTACTTTTTTCTTTGATTACATTTGTTTAGATAGATTGATACTTTTTCCATGTTGGTAATATGAAGACGGTTAGCATAGCTTAGAGGAAAGAGTGGAAACGGATACACAGCTAGCTTGACTATATTGTGTTAGACATGCTGTCAAGTAAATAGGACAATTGGTTTTACAGGAAATTAACTATGCACCAAACTATTTATTGGTCAGGACAAATTGCCAGGCAACTTTTAGATTCCAGGAAGTTATGGAGCCTGCAAAGAAAAAGTCTGGTAGACTACATAACCCCTCTTTAAAATGGCAAATTGATGTTTTTGCGCTTGGTTTTTTGTACAACAACTATTTGCATCTGCAGAGTGTTATACTGAAGCTACTTAGTCCTGATGTTTTGGTCCCTTATCTGTGTCATATATGAATGAAAATACAACTACTGAAGCCATTTCTGTAGCAAAAAAAACTGTAGATACAAGCACAAGTGCAGCCATACTTCGATCATCAACCATATCCAAAGGTACAGCTTCGTCCGACACAAACAGGTAAAGCAGCTGCAGCTGTGCTCACAGCCAGAGGTTGTAAAGGTTCGGTTTAGTCTAGTCATTTCCTGTTCCCTCTACCTGCTGGTCTTTGTGTTTTGCTTTAGGGTCATAACAGACCGTGACTTTTTTTAAAAGCAATAATGGGCAATAAATGCATGTGTAGTGTCACATCATCCCTCTTTCCTGTTGCATCTGCAGGGCATTTCCTTCAATGGCAGCATATTATATCGACCTGGACCAACACACTCATGGTTCCTGTGGATTGAAGGGAATGCAGTGCAAAAATTTAAATGATAAATTATGTAAAAATAAAAGAATAAATATTAAAATTTAAGTGGGTGTACTCATTAGGTAGAGAATGGCTCCTATGACTGTTTCATCAGTTTATTAAACATAACTTATTTATTATTTCTGAGAAAGAAACATGTTTTAGAGTATTACTGTTGTAGTTAATGTCATAAATGTATAAAATACTTCCTTCGTCTTTTTTGTCTGTAAGAGTTTTAGTTTGCACTCAAGCAGTGAAGAGAAACCTGAAGAAGGCTTCTTGCTGGTTTGTAGACAATTAAAAAAGGACATTTTTATAATTAGATTTGTGAAAAATATATGTTAGAAATTCCTTCCTGTCCATTCAGTAAAAATTAACTATAAGGAAAACCTCCAGATAGACGATACACCAAATTGTACACTGACTGTTTTATCATACAGGAAGCTTCACTGTCTAAAGTAAACAATGGTTCAATACTCTTTCTAAGAGACTGTGTCATTCACCTGCTTCTGCTGAGTTTACTTCGACCCAAACTGCCCCTCAAAATCTCAGAAAGTGCCAAAGAATATTTCTGGTTAAAATCTCAAAGCCTACAGTATTATGGAATTGGGAGTGTAAGACATCAATTAATCAGATTTATCAACACAAACAGTGCAGGCTTTGTGAGAGTTTTACAAAGTTTTACATTGCTCACATCTATGACTTCAGGTTAAACAGGGTTTCATGTAACATGTGATTCTGGGACATCCTTTGGACGCTGGCATTGAAGTCTGAAATAAGACGTAATGTCAGCTGTATAACAGTTTCAACCAGTAACACAGATGATATATTACAGATCTGTCACCTGTTTTTTTATGTGAAAGAAAAAGTTTCCTTTCCCTTCTGCATCATCTGTTCGCTGAAATAGCGCTATAAGCAGGGATGGAAGAGTAATCACCTCCTCTGTTGAGGTCTCATGTTGGTGTTGCATTCCTCACTTCTTTTTCAAGCTGTGTTTCCACAGTCATCAGTGGTTTTGTCACCTGGAGAAGCCTCATCTTTGGGCAAACCGTCAAACTTGAGGCATGACTTAGTGGCTTTGGCATATTGTCATGGTGTGGCACAGCTTCAGTGGCCCTCTTCATTAAGATGATCGCACCAGTTGGATGGTGCAGGGATAAGCTACGTCTTTCTGGAAAAACTGTTGTCAGCACATTTTTCATGCTAACCCTGAATAAACTTGTTACCTTGGGATGCAGACTTAAAGCTATGCTCTTGTCGGCATCTTATGAGTAGTTTAGAGGTGATGACAAGCAAGAGAAGCAACAGTTTGTTCAGAAATAAAAATGGCAACTCCAGTGGAGATTAGCATCGATGCAGCTTAAGCATTAGTTTTATCACAAAGGGAGAGTCATTGAAATAAGGGCAAAAAAATGACACTGACTGCTTTTCTCAATGAAAAAACACTTTGTCACTGTTCCTGACTGGCTTCAACAGGCTGATTTATATATACAGCCTCTCCTACTGCATTTTATGTTCCCCTTATCTGATTGGTAAAAGTTAGCCCAGTGATATATTGGGGCACACAGATCATTCATCTAATTAGCTGCCAAGTATTTCTTTAAAGTGCCTGCTCTTTTTCAAACATTTTCCAAGGACAGCTTGGCTCAGTGTGACAGATCATCTGGCGGGTTCGCTTAGTTGTCTTGGCTGCAGGGATCAGACGCCACGCTGAGCCGTCATGTTCAGCAGACGTGTGTCACATATCAGTGACGTTAATGATCCTAGTTCACCTGGACGTCGGCATGACCTCAATGTCCAAAGGTTTTTTTTTAGGTTTTTTAGCTCCATCGTCATCCTCTTGTTTAGCTTTTTCTTACTGTTTGCACTTAAGGTCAACATAAAGACCTTTTAAGTCAAAGTCAGCATCACAGCTTCATGCTAAAAATCTATGCTACCTAGTCGTTGTAGTCAGATTTTGATATTGCGCAGTTAAAATTTGAAAGAGAAGTTACAGAACAATAAGTCCTTTAAGTTAATGACAACCATTTATATCTGCTCCTTAGAGAGACATGTTGAAGGGTTAAGGTTTTTGGTACAACCGTGGTCATGATTAAAAGATTAAATGAACTGTGAAAGTGAAGTAAAGACTCCTGAGTCCTCCCGAACCTCCTTTTTGCAGACTTTGACACTTGTAACTTCACATTACTACCTTATTTTCCCCCAATGAAATATGACTCTCTTGTTCTTTTTTACTGGTACTGAACAGCATTGGTGGACAAACATGAAAAATCCAAAGAGCAGCTTGCTTTGCTTGGTGACCCACTTGAGCTGAAAAAAAATCTTTTATCTCGATTTACCTCGATTGTCTCATTTTCATAAACTCCGGAAGCCAAAATTCTAATTGAAAATAAAATTAGATTACTTACCAAGCCCGAATGTACAGATCATATTAATGAGTTACCACTTGTTTTACTTTTAACAGAAATTCTTAAGTCAGTTTATCATTTAATGAACAGGATGTACTCAGATCAGTTTTGGGGGTTTAAAGGTATCGTTCACTTCTGATTGACAGTGTGCGTCTTTGTGCAGCTCTGCAGCTCTCAGTGTCATGTCAGCAGCTTCAGCTCGGGCCTCTTCCCTCAGTATAAATAAATGCTTCAGGAGGCTCCACCTCATGATCCTCTTGTTTGAGTTTCTCAGCTGAAGCCGTTCGATAGCTTGAACTGCAGTGAAACTTTTTATAGCGGTCAAAAGACAGAACAAGCACAGAACATTTTGCTCAGCTGTTATGCATATCCGTCATTATGTACAAAGTACATCATGTTTTTGGAAGGGGGAAACTATGGATGTCTTATAATGCTCAGACCTAGATGGACCTCCCTAGTTTGAACAGAAAATCCAGCTGTTCATCCCACAGCGGGCACGGCTGTGCTGCTAACTCAGCAATGTGTTTGATCTAAAGAGATGATATTTATCTTCCTTTTTACTTCCTTCACTGTGAAACTACTTGTCTTAGAGTTGAGTTGTATAAGGTGATGTATTGGCCCCTTTGTCTCACTGAAGAAATAAGATGAAGCGAGTTGAATTAAATGGAGCTTTGGTCAATATGTGCAGTTCCTACCAGTTGCTGTAGAAAAGGTCTGTGTAAAAAGCGTCAGCTGTTCCTGGTGGACGAATAAAAATTGTGACAGATGGAGAAAAGCCTAATATAAAGAGGGTTTTTTTGAATAATTTTGAAGTTACAGAGGAAGCAGCAGTTGCTTAAGCTTTGAAAAGTGGTGAAATATATGCTAAATTATTTCCCTTTAATGTGGGAAAATTGATAAGTAACACTCTTTTGTCTCTCACAAATAGCACTTATATCAAAGTACCACCTGCACACAAAGTCCACAGATAGAAAACTGAAGCCCTTTTTGAAATTACAAAGGTGTGACTTTGTGCAACTGTAAGAATGTAAAGCTGTTATTAAAACTTAAGTGTGCTTAGTCAATTTCCTGTGGATAAATAAAGGTCAATAGCCAGAAAGTAGAGTAAATTATGACTTATTGGCACACTCATATGCGCAAAATTGGTTTCACAGGATTAACATTTTTTTGAAAATGGAGGCCCTGAGACACAAATTATTTAAAGAAGTGTAAACTCTCACCCTCCAGCCAACTTTCTCTGTTACTGGGAGACCAGTCTCTCATGCCGTTTATAAAAACACAAGCGACAGTTGTGCAGCCAGTTACGTAATCCACATGTTTTCCTTTATGGTAAGCCAGCTACATTTATGAGATTTTGTTCTCTTGCAAACATATTGTCCTGACCTGAAAAATGGACTACACCTGAGGGTATTTTTCTACTCGCAAAAAAAAAAAAATGTCCCCATGTATTTCTTTAAATCCAGGAACTTGGATTTACACACTTACTTTTCTTCTCAAACTCATAAAATCTCATATGATCTATGTAAAAATGTAATAAAAGCAATGTCAGTGTTGCATTCAGGTCTCAGACGTGCCTTGATACGCGTGATGCAAAGTCCATATGGCCTTATGATCCTGTTATTGGTAGTGATATTATAGCTGAGTAACTCTTTGCTCAGAAGAAATGACCGCCTAACTATAAATGCATATAAAGACACATGTGATGATATACTGTACATGCAGTAAAGACAGACTTTGTACCGCCACCCACATGGCTTAGTAGAGAATAAAATCTTTACATTTTAAATTAATACAAACCACAGAGAGCACTGCATTAGAAAATTGCTTTTTTTTCTAGATTTAAAATCAAAATATACAAACTTTTTTGCATGCTAAATGTTGCAAACCTCCATTTTATTTTCTTTTTATCATTAAAACATTTAAAAAGGGGCTTTATTTTATTTCCAAAAAGGAAGAAATGCATTGGACATAATCAGGATACCACAGTTACTGTAGGGGCTAATTCAAAAGGCACTTGGCATTAAAGCGGCATTATTTGTGAATGTTGCTGTTGTTTTTGGCCACTTGGGGGCAACATAACAAGCTGTAAACATTGACATGTTTCACTTATTATCACATATTATCATCCATCACAGTGACGGACACTTGTCACATTACAAATAATCAACAGCAGGAGCGACAAGCTGTTTTGTGGTCCAAGTGAAAACAGTTTTCCATTGCTTTAGCCACAAAAAGCTCTCAGACTTGTAAACATTTAATCTCAGTAATAAAAGTTTTAAAACAAAAACGATACACACAAAATAAAAATGCCGATTTTTCCAGAGTTCTCATTCAACGGATGAATTGAGATAGAAAATGTGTGTCAGATGAGAAACTTGTGCACAAATAAAGTTTATATAGCAGAGATATTATTAAAAATACCTTTTAATTTGCATACAGGTGTACATGATGCTGCTGGGAAGAAACAGGGTCCTGCTTTTAATAATCACAGACTCATGTACTTGATGATACCAAATCCAGCATTTTAGGCCACCCTGTTAAAAGATAATATGGTTAGAAAATCTAATATTCGTCTGTTTTGGAGTTCAGCTACAGGATTCATTGTTAAAGGATGACTGTGTGTTACTTGTTGATCCACTCTGACGCCTCGGTTACACCGTGGAGGATTTTTTAAGAAAGAGAGGATTTGGACACTCAATTTTGTCAGCGTATCCACAGCTCTTATTTCAATATGGACCTCTTTCCCATGTTGCAGCTGAACCAAAAAGCACAAAAACATTTGTAATTCAAGAACCAAAGTGCTTATTGTTGAGACAAGTACACATTTGCTGGTCCTGAAATGCCACAGCTGTGTTTAGCTAACCTCAGCAAGTGAGTCTTTAAAAGACACCACATGAGATGTGCATGCTATTTTATAGAGTTTGCATGCCCAGTTGAGGCTTTGTGGGACACTTTTCTTAGTTTTACTGTCTGACTCTTCTTTCTGGATTAGGACCAAAGTGTTTCCTGAACAGACACTGCTAAAAAAAATCCCCTCTCTGCTATATTTGCTGCTGGATTTCACTCTACTGGATTTATTGCAGAGTGGATGTGTACATAAGTCTGGATTTGACGCTAAAATGACGTGTTAAAGTTTTTTTTTTGCCAGATGTATTGTTTGATTGTTGTGAGTCTGTTCTAATCCCACAGTTTGCCTTTAAACTCTCATATTGGTTTAACTCTCACAGCCAACAGATACTAAGTTAATGATAAAATTTTAATCATGCTAAAAACATCTGCTAGACAAGTATTATTAACCCTGTTTAAGTTGTCGACACAGACACATCACAACCTCTCTAATTAAGACTCAAGCTCAGTTCCCATAACTGGACTGCTATATGACTCTGGTGTGGGGAACTCCAAGGATTTACGGGAAGAATCATAAAACTGTAAACCAGACTATACCAGGAAACTATGGGCATGAACCTACACTTAGTGACTCCTTCATCAGCTAATATAACTACAGAAGTGAACTTACTCATCCTTGCAGCTGAGTCGGTTTCTGGCTCATAAAGCAAAAATTCACATTAAAACCCATTGAATCTTTCCGATGACTAATTACACGTGGCGGGGATCCTGTTGTAAATTAGATCATCAGTATCTGGCAGATGGCAGAGAACAGTGGAAATCAAGTCGACTCCAATAAACACTCAAGGACTATTGCACAGTGAAGCTACTGTATGTGTGACAGGGGTGGGGGGAACTTCTGTTTCGACCCACCATTTTTCCAGCCACTCTCTCCTGCATCTCCAGCTCGCAGAGTGATGTGGTCCATTACTCTTCCTCTGTTAACAAGCATCTGGACCAGGTTCCAGGCAATCGACTGCCACACAACGCCTGGCTGTTTGCTGCAAGGGTGGCCCTAATGCCTGCAGTAATGAATCAGCCCCGACTGTTACAGCAGTTCAGAGGAAACCAAATATACACTTCGCTGCAGCGTCACACTCAGAGCAGTCTGATTGAAGTCCGTTGACAAGGGGGTCGGACACAGGGTTTGTTTTGGTTTTACCTCATCTGGGACCTTCTCTGCTGGTCACCTTGGTCCATTTGTTGTTAATAATTGACCACAGAGTTGCCGATGGCTGGAAATGAGGCCGTAACACTGAGTGTGACACTTTTTCAGTCTTATGTTTCAGTCCCTTGAGTTACATGGTGAGTTGTGTCACCAGCTGAGTCCTAGTTTTGCAACACTGCGGTAAATAAATCCTTCTGGAGTTCAATTTATTACAACAGTAATGGAAAAACAAGGTACTTCTACATTTACAGATGTACTGTTCTTAAAATCTCAATTTGTAACATTTACAACACATTAAAATGTCTGTAAAATATCAAGATCTTTGTTATATATTTTGTTGAGAAGACTTTCTTCTTGGCAGCAGGGAACAAAAGATTTTTTTTTTTAATTTTCAATTGCTCAGTAAAAAAAGTTTTTTAATTTTGTACTTACATTATCCCAAAGTTTTTCAAATGATCTTCAAACTCAAAAATTTTATTCAAAGTAGCAGTGTGTTTCATTTTGTCTCCTTTCACAAGGGGGGAAGTCAGCAAACATGATTAAACTTTATGTGAAAAAATAATTTTGAGGTTTTTTTTAGTATTTCCATTTAATGCTATTTTATTTTCTTTTTCTTGTACACTTGAAGAGAAAATAACATACCCTTTACCCCACTAAATTGATCTGACAGCTGTAGTTATTTTATTGATTAGAATTTATATAGAAAAATATGTTATATTTACTAGTAAAAGACAAGTTTAAACACTAGTTTTAAGCTACTTTTCTTCTTAAAATTTTTGACCCTTGACCTCTTACACACACACACACTAAAAAACCCCAAAGATTTTTTCACTTTGGTAACCTGATTTCAGTAACCATCAGTGCTCTCAAACATTATCAAAAAATTATGTTTCTTCTTACTGTTGCTCTCCGAACAATGGAGTACTTTTACATTTTGTACTGGCACATTTATTTAAAAGGTTTTCTGGGCACCTCCTCCATCGCTGATTCACAAAACTGTTATGTGAAATGTTTGAACAATTGTTTTGTATTTGTATTTTTTTTTGCCTTTTAACGATGACTCACTTGGGTTTGGTTTCTGTCTCCCACAGTGCATGAAAGATTACTGACGGAGCAGCAGTTTGGAACCAATAACGGAAGATTGCACATGTTCTGGTTGAAACAAGGAGATGCCAACAACTGGAACTCGATCTAATTTGATTACGTCCGAAAACTCAAAGATGCTCTGGATCGCTTTACCTCCAATGGATTTCTAAAGCAGCTCCAAGAAAGTCATCACAGATCTTACTGAAGGGATCTCTTGGTGGAAGTCAGCGAGAGGGGGCCAGGATGTGGCCCCCTGATCTGGGGCCTCCAGATGCCCAGCTGACGCTCCCTGGTTTTGGAAGTGCGTTTGAAGATGCCGAAAACCTTCAGGCGCCGCTGTCCTCTGGTGGCTTCTGTCAGTCATCGATACATTCAGGTGGTCTGGGTGTTTGCTGTCTTCCAAGGACTTCCCTGTCCCTGTCCTCGCTGGGCCGTGACCTCACCTCCCTGCTCAGCTGTAAGACAGCTGGATCCCATATAGAAAAGACTATTGAGGACTTTGCCACCACAGCACACACAGATCCCAAAAACAACAGCCAGAAGTTCAGTTGTTACCCCCAGCCCTCCCTCCCTTTATCCTATATGCTCACCAGTTGTGCCACATCCTCTCCTTTTGGTTCTCCACCATCCTCTCTTTCCTCTTCCTCCTCCTCATCGTCTTTATTCTTTGCCTCTTCCTTGCCTCTCTGTGATGCACCTGGAAGCAACAAGACTTCAAATCAGCAACAAAACATACAGGAAGAGTATCACTCAATCAAAGAAGAGCCTGCAGATGATTTTGCACCATGTAACAGAGAACTGTTTCAAATAAACAACCAGCAGGGGGAGATGTTTCACGTTGGACAGCCCCTCCAAGGTCGCGATGATCAGGACGGCACACCGCTTCATTATCCAACCCTTAACGGGCCTGCAGGACATGACCCTGCAGTGGACCCCCAGGACCAGCCGTGTCACTGGATCGACTGCAGTGCCACTTATAGCAGCCAGGAGGAGCTGGTGAGGCACATCGAGAAGGTTCACATCGACCAGCGTAAAGGGGAAGAGTTTTCCTGTTTTTGGGCCGGCTGCGTGCGTCGCCACAAACCCTTTAACGCTCGCTACAAGCTGCTCATCCACATGAGGGTCCATTCTGGAGAAAAACCCAATAAATGTATGGTGAGTTAGTTTGCTTGTGTCTGCCGCTCGCTGTAAAGGGATTTTTCTGAACATTTCAGAAAACAAACAAACAAAACTTAGTAAGTTCTATCTGCTGTTCAACACCAAATGCAAGTCATGATTCATGATGATCCAGTTAGTCGTCTTTATTAAGTGACTCTCAATGCATTCCCAATAAAATATTCTGAGAGGTGCAAATCAAACTGATTTCAGTGACTTTGAGCCTCTTTGTGCAGTTTATCTCAGCACCAGATGTGCTTTAGACATGTTTGTGAGGCATGAGTTGTTTCACAAGCGCAAATACAACAACGTGCAAGCAAAATGAAAGTGGGGAGTAATATGATACTCATATCTGAAATAAATCTGGATGTCTCAATATTAAAAAAAAGAAAAGAAAAAAAAAGAAAAAGAAAAAGAAACAATGAAGATTTCAAAACATTAAAATTAAAGTCTTTGCAATTGTGCTGAGAAGTATAAAAAGCATTCATAGCTGGTTAAGGCAGACATTTTTCTTAGTATGGAAACCAGAACACTACATGGTATCTCTAACTTTAGGTGGTGGTTATAGAAAAAGTTCACATTATGTCATTTTGTTGTCCCTGAACTTTGAAGATGGTATAAATAAATAACCAACTTGGATCAAACTGTCAGCCATTTCCAGGTAACGACAAACGTGAAGGTATTGTCTTTTAAATGATATAAAATCAATTTACGAACTTTTTACATAATCTACGAACAATTTCAGTTAATATACTTATTAAGGCATCCAAACTACTCTTTTGTCCATTGACAGATTTACTGATTCATTTCTATTTGTTTACTTTATTTTATACAGGCCTCTTTACATTGCTAAGTGTGCTGAGAGCTCTTAAGGTGTCCACAGATGACATCTAACACAGTAAACAAGTTTTAATAAAAGGGCGACTCATCAGTTATGCTCTTTTCATTTACTTTGATTTGTCCAAAACTAGCAGAGGTCCAACAGGCAGCTTCAGCTCCTTCAGCTCCACAGCAGCACAACTGTTAAAACCATTTTCAGTCAGTCAAAACATTCCTCATCCTCTCCAACTTTATGTCATCTTCAGATGAGCCATTCAGGGGTTCAACTGTGTTCGAAAAGCATTAACTTGCTTACAGTCTCGACTTGTCTCAGACTGAGCAGCCGACGATCGAGAGGCAGTTAGACAGAGAGATGATCAAATGGTTTCCTTCCTTTTGACAGGTTTCCTTTACTCATGCATGCCAGAGGGAGAAACGTGGCACTCTGAATGAATGGAGGATGTGTTTGTAGCACGGAGCCTTCAAAAATCTGCTGATCAACCGTTTTATTCTGACAAATGTTCATTTGAGGTTATTAACTGGCATCAGTTTGATTGTTGAACGATTTAATTAACTGATAAATCATTTATTCCTGTAGAAACCACAGAGAAAACTCTTTCTTGTCTTGGCGTATCTGAGCAATGTGCTCTCATCTGTCAGGCCTGGCACTCATGCCAAAACATCTAATTAAATTAACATTTATCAACAGCCTTTATGTGCGGCCTTGATCCTCAAAGGTGCAATAAAAGTAGACTTTACTTTATGGCAGAACATTTGTATTGGACCACATTAGACTGCACAGGTGCACCTAATAAAATGTGTATACAGGGATGAACTGACCAAATGTAAATATATTGACTAGCTATTGCGAAAAAAATGCTGACCATAAACATGAACGTAAAAATTTGGATTTGATTTTATTATCAATCTTGAGGATTTTAGCTTTAAGTAGCAGAGGATATAATAAGTAATAAATCGTTCACTCCTGTAGATCTTCTGTTATGTTCTCACAGAGAAAAACCTTCCTGTTTTTTTATGTTTCTGAGCAACTTGTCTTTTAAGACATGCAGACTATAAATTCAAAATGACAGAATATGACCAAAGAAGCATGTGCATTTTGACAAATTCAACATGCATGTCCAAGATAAAGACAAAACCAGACCACAATGGGTCCAAGAAGACGGAGACACTCTGAGATTTCTGCATTAACCATCACTGTGTTAACCTTTGAACCCCGGCACAGCATCAACCTTGCATCACTTCTGTCATAAGTCATTTTCTGAAACACAAATGTTACTGCTTGAACACGTCCGTCCCGTGATGAACTTTCGTCCGGAGCCAAATCCCTGTCCCTCAGAGTGAGTAACTCTCTCTGTAATTCCCCAGCGACTCCGCCGCTGTCATCAACCCAAGACTTGGATTAATAATTCATTCAGAAATTTGCACTCAGGGACACGCTTCTTACTTAAGTGGATTAGTTCATTAAAATGACCTAATCTGCTGCTAGATTGTTAATATATTAGGGTGGAGAGTTGCCTGCAAACAGATTAATAAAATTATATCAACACCAACGCATGAAAAAAAAGTCATTAGTCACACTTGAATGACGTGAATAACGTCATTTCATTTTCATAAAGCGTTGAGGCCAAAACATGTAAATTAAGTCATTCCTAGTGGAGCAATGGAAAATGAATATCTCACATGAATGTAGTCAGTGTTTGTTAATGAATTCAGCTGTTTTTACCAGCTCATAATGTCCAGGCTCAGATTGGACAGGTGTTATCCAGGCTGTAAACACATGTTTCCAAAGAGTTCTTAAACCCACTAAGGAAGGGTCATTATACATAATTTATGGTGCTGAAATGACATTCAAATGTTGATTTGCAGACATAAATCTGGGGATATTCTGTATTTTCTTGACTGCCAACAATCCTGCTAAAGACCAAAGCTAAAAATCAGTGTAACAAATGTCTGCTGTCAAACCTTAATTATATCTCAATTTTCTGCGCAATAGAGCTCAATTATTGTCAAACAGATTAACAAAACATATCAGTGAGTTACTTCATTACGATGAACATGGCCAATCAGTCCTACGTAGATCATTGAGATCGACCAGCACCAGTTGTTTCAGAAATGCCCTCATAAATGGCAAATGTTTATGTTGGATTGTGACAAAGCTCTGCAGCAGCCGTAGGAATATTTATAACGGGAGCGAAGACAAGTCAGGTGACTTTGCCATATGTAGAGCTTGAAAGTTCGTAGAAGAAGAAGGTTGGGGCAGTTGGATAAGTCAACAACATGTCGGACTTTAACACTGGAAACTGCTGCTTGTTTCCTGTTTCCAGCTGACGCTCCATGTTGCGTTTTTTTAAAGCATGACTGTGATCCTGTTTATTGTAGAGCCAATTATAAAGAGCTCCCATAACCGTAATGAAGTGCTAACTTTAACAAAAACCATGATCTTTCCCTAAGTCTAACCAAGTTGTTTTTGTGCCAAACTTTTTCACATCGTAAAACAGACGTAATTTTCAGCAGGGATTTGGTTTTGGAAGACGGACAAATGATGTTGTCCTGCAAAACTAAAGGATGACTACAAACAAACTATTTGGTTGTTAAATTTGAAGTACTTGTTAAATAAAGTCCCACTATCCAAAACTCACTAAAGCACCAAATACTTATTAATATGCAACTGAAAATCATCCCAAACAAATGCACTATTTACTCTTGTGTAAGTAATGTTTGTTAAAAACTGTAGCAATGTGCTGTTTCAGAAAATAATGGAGAAACTAATGGCCTTTGAGCTTGTACGGAGGTTAGGGAGTACTGAGAGATGGACTCACCCTGTGACAAGGAAGTTTCGCGGGAGGGCACGGATAAACGGAGCAGGTGTAAAGGCTTTTATTCGAACGAAACTTCGTACAATAATACAAAGCTGCCGTACAAGCTGCTGCACGTTCTGGGTCTGTTTCTTTTCCTCCCGCCGCCTTTAACTTTCCTTCACTTCATACATCGTATGGCCAATTACCCATCAGCCCAAATACTCACAGGTGTGTCGATCTTGCTTGCCAACGGCCGCACCATCTGTTCGCCTGCAGCTGATGCCAAACAACACCCGCACCGCCACAAACTTGGTTTTGGTATTTTATAGGATTTGTTGTTCACAATGCTAATAATCTAGATGACTGCCAGCTGTAACTTTTAACTGCACACATTCAAAAATGTAATGATTATAATGAAAAACATGACAAATGACAGAAATGATTTACAACAAACTAAATAGAAAATTTCAGGATAAATCAGAACCTCACATTGCTGGACTTTCTTAATGATAGAGTAAAGTACATAAACTGTAACAGAGCTTAATCTGGTCTGTGTTCAGATTTTTACTCTGTCAGAGACTCAAGAGATCTGTTTCTCTTTAAGAGCCTTTTATATTCTTTTGGGAAGGGTGACGGTTTTTCTGAATTTTTTCTTCTTAATGATGTTATAACTATAGTAGCCTTGGGGTAATTTGACAGATAATACTGGATAAAATTAAGTCTCCTCCTTTCTAAACAACTCAAACCGATGATTTTCCTCAAAGCTCACATAAAGCTTCTCAGTGTTAAACCTCATGTCAAACACATTATGTCCTCAGTTTCCCACAAGCCAAAGAGTCTTGATCTGTTTTCAATGTGTGAAAAAAAAAATGTTGATGTTTATTCTCATGCAATTAACTATGATTATATGTTGTTTTTTTCTTTTTTTTTGTTCTTTTTCTTGGTCAGGCGATTTTGAGCCTTGGATTAATTAAGGACCATGATGTCGTCTGTTTTTAATGTACAGCTGTATTAAACTGAATGAATTGGCTGACATTTACTGACTCATTAGTGAGACCTAATAAAACCCCGGGAATAAATTTTAGGTAGAAAAACTGCTTCCTCGTTTCCCCTCTGGATTAGTTTAAAAAGGATGAGACACTTTATTTGTGTATTTTAGTGTATTAATCAGACCAGGATCTCATTTGAGGGTTCGGTAAAACATCCGTTTCAGAAACTAATTTGTACATTAATTAAATCTTTTTTTAAACACTAACATGTGGTGCATTATTCACATTAAAATGTCAGGTTATCCTTTAATGAACGCAATGATTTACCTTCATTTTGTGTCTTCATTATTTGCTTTATCATACACTTTTTAACCTAAAGGATTGATTGATAAACTGGATTCTTCTTAGTTTTGTTGGTGGAAAGTCTGCAAGTTTTACGACCAAATGTGACTCAGTTTTAGAGTTGTAGTTTACGGCCTGCAGTGTGTCGACCTGCTGACTCTGATATTTACTTCCTGTCTGGCTCGTGTCCAACAGAAACGCTTTAACTCCAACCTACCACAGCTCGGTGTGTATATGTGTGTGTGAGAGAGTCTGTTTGTGCATGTAAGTGAATGTGTTTCTCCCATTTTGCCATCTGGGAAAAGGCCATAACCTGAAGTTTATGATTCAATAACCAAAGATTCATATATTTATATGTTTTACCTCCTTTATTTCTATTGTCCAGCATTACTCATCTAAAATGTGAAAATGTGATTTTATTGAGTGTTACTTACAGGTCAACATACTTGATTTGTATGTGAAGATAATAATTTTCATGTTCTAATTCCTTTTGGTTACCATATGTGACATAAAACTAGGATGTATACACATACTGTATATATAAATTACATAGAGGTCCAGTGAAATTCAAAATGTCTTGCATTTTGCATTGTAGTAAGCTTGTGATTATGTTCCCTGTCAGTTTGAGGGCTGCACCAAGGCGTTCTCACGTTTGGAGAACCTGAAGATCCACCTGAGGAGCCACACAGGAGAGAAACCATACATCTGCCAGCATCCCGGCTGCCTCAAGGCCTTCAGCAACTCCAGCGACCGGGCCAAACACCAGCGCACACATCTGGACACGGTCAGTGCACGGCCATCAACTCCACACCTGTCTGCAAAATTGCATGTCACATTTAAAAAGCACCTTAGTGTTGCACAAGTTTATCAGCATTATACATCAGATGAAAGGATTTAATTTTCAAGTGCTTCGATGCAAAAAAAGTTTAAGAGAAAAATTATACAATATATGTATAAAATGTAAAAAAACAAAAAACAAAAAACAATTTCTTGCTCAAATTAGCTTCTGTGTGTCTGCAAATTGCCCTGAAAGGTGACAAGTCTGCGGCTATTACTTATAACAACTGCATGGATGAATAATAATTCCTCAAACAGTTCATTAGCTAAAGTGAATTAAATTGAGCGTCTCAACTTAGCACCTTATTATGGCATGTTTTTTGCACAAACTTTATAAAACAGGCAGCACAGTTCAACTTCTAGTAACCTTAAATGATGAAACTGATGGTAAAGTTATCAGGGGATTAAGAAAAGCTGGAGCGAACGTCATAAATTGAGGTTTCTACGGCGAAAGCAGTTATGAAATCCTCGACTGATGCAGCCTGAGAGAAAACAGAAAACACTTTTTTCCTTGAAATCCAAACTCCTAAAATATCAATTGCTCCCTCTGGTGCACCAGGTGCCAAATATCGCACTAGTATTGTTGCTCCTTCCAGTAATGTCCCTTCATGCCCAATAAAGCAGTTATTCTGTTATCCTAAGTAGGCCACAGTTTTTAGATACTTTTATTTACTCGATACTCTACTTTTCCTCTCTGACAATATCCACTCGATGTTTCTCACATCACATTTTCAGATAAACTTTTCATCTTATTTTCGTACGGAGCGAAGACTTTTGTTTCCCCATCACTTTAGCATTAGGATGCTTACTGGCCAGTATAAACAGGGGGAACGACTGCAAGGCTAAATTAGCCGCATCTTAAAGTACACAGCACACCCCGAACGTCCATTGGTTGTTGAGATGCTTTATGGGTAATGTAGGCAACAGGACAAGGAAGACAAAATCTCTGGTCCTGTTGCGTTAATTTTATTACTTTTTTAAAAACTCCAGTGGGATTCCAACAACGAGGGCAACACTTAAGGATCCGAATATTCCTTCCATCAATGTTCATGCCTGGATAACGTGATAGGGAAACTTCTGCTTGGATGACAAAAAGCCATCACTTTAACATACGATTGCCATACGATAAAGCCAGCAATGCTACATATTCCGTGTCTGAAATGAGCTGTGGAGGATAAAACCTCGATCTCTTGTGGGTTTTAAACACACAGACTTCTTCATGATGTACAATATTTGCTATGTAATAAAGGATATACGTGGTGCACTAAACACACATAAAATCACATTAATTTAAAATGCCACTGCTCCAATCTTTCCTCCTCTTTCTGCATAGTTGCCTGATATACAGCGTGGACATTCTTTAGGATTGTGAAACTACATACCTGATGTGGATTTATTCTATAAACCACAGTTATTTTTACTCCTGCTGACAAGCGATGAGGACTTAGCAGTAATCCAGCAAATCAGATCTCTTATTACACGGCTGAGATGGGGCTGTATGTTGCAGTCCAGTGTTATTACAGCAAGAGGAGAAAGTTATTTTCTCCTTTTTGTGGTTTCACGCTGACTAATGGCGGCTTTGCAGTTGCGTCACAAATCAAGAATCAGACACATCTGGCGCCATCACTGAGGCCCAGTAGAGGACTGTCCAAATGTAAATAATTGTTGAATACGGTATAACAGCCAGCCAAGAAAAGGCTGGTGTCAATACAAGTTATTTAAGGTTGACTAAATAACACGTATTGTGTTACTAATATCATAAATTATATTGTGTCATGAAAGATTTGTTTCCAAAATGAGCTTAGTCTCATGCAGAAGTGTCTCAAGTAAATTTGCAGCTTAAATGACCTAAAAAATTTGCTCTTTCAATGATTTGTACAGCCACCTCACACAAGTTTCTGCATGATTTGTTGCACTGAGTCGAATGTGGAGGAAATATTCCGATCCTTTAAGCACCAATACCACGTAGTAAAAATATTATAGTATAAGTAAAAGTCCTGCGTTGAAAATGTTATTTAAATAAAAGATGTATATATGTAATCAGGGAAATATTGTTATAGTATTAAAAGTACTTAATGAGGAAAAATGGCTTCTGTAACATTTATATTTAATCATTGCTGCTAAAAACATTCATGAGCAGGATTTAACTGTTGTAGTTGGTTGAGATGGAGTTTATTTCTAACTTTTTTGTTAAGGATTGCATCTAATTAGTATCCTGATTATGGATGATTCTGCTAATAATTTGTGATTCAAAATTTATTGTAAAACTGATAAAATTGTAAGAAATGTCATCATAATTGTCCAGACTCATTCAAAATACTGTTTTCTCCAAATAATAGTACAAACCTCAAAGTAATGAAAAAAAAATTGCACATTTAAATACTTTAAAGAAACAGCAGCAAAGAAAAGTGGAAGAACCTCGAATCTGGACTCAAATAAAGAATTTGAGTAAAGTCATTAAGTAACATTGCACCACTGCCTAGAGAGCATTTCATGTGTTTTCAATACAATAACAATTGTAGATAAGTTAACACATGTTGACAACCAAAACAACAAGACCAATCAATGGTGAAATGGTAAGGGACCAATCAAAACAACAAACGAAAAAAAACCGAAACACTGACATTTGTTGTTTTCTGTTTGGGTTGTTTAGATTTGAGATTGATTGCTTTGTCACTTTGGTTAGCCGAAGCATTTCTGTCATAACATCTTGAATTGCAACATCACACGGGAAAGCTTTGTTTAAGCCTTGCTGATTTCATATTTGTATTATTTTGACACACATAATTGCACACTGACATGCATATTCATTAATTTATGTCCTAACTTTTGCAGCTGACATGACTGCTTTGCATGCAACTGCTCCGAAATTTGCAGCATACAAGGACGATAGAGTTCAACACTTCATTTAGACTTTATCCTCTAAGACTCTGGAGGCACTGAGCTCACTTCCCAGGGAATATTGTTCAGAAACAGTTCCATTAAAGCAAGATATTGCCCAATTTCTGCTAGCATGTGACGTTAGGGACTTAAGAGGAGTACTTGATCTGATGCAAGATAATTTGGCTTGTGAAATCTGAAATGTATTTATTTTCATCTTTAGGTAATATTTTAAAAAAACAAATAAGAGGTAAAAAAAAAGAGAAATGATTACTGACAAAACAGTACAGTTGAAAAGAAATCAACATGCAACGGTTAAACATAGATATGTATGTGTGTGTGTGTGTGTGTGTGTGTGTGTGTGGGTGTATGTGTGTGTGTGTATATATAT
>JAPZDV010000004.1:19823219-19841480 GCA_029814665.1 Acanthurus lineatus | reverse complement strand
CATCTTAGAGGTTAAGCTGAGCATTACAAAATCATTAGTAAACCTCTAGTGTCCCTAAAAGAAGATGAGTTTCAATGTTGGTTAGTTTAGAAGAAGTGGCTGTGGATAAAAAATTTTTCTTTTAAGCAAATACTTTTATTTTGTTGGCATTTTAAAGGAAAATTAACATGTCATGTAACCTGTAATCTTGCTGCCTTGACCTCACCTGCAGAAACATTCAGTTATATTTGTCTTAAATCCATTTTTGTTCCACTTATGTTCCACTTTATATTTCAAATTATTTTATTAGGACATCTTTCACCCACTGAGAGCTGAAGTTTACTAATTCTAATTTCAGTTTTCAGATGGTGAAAATTTATTCAGGAGACTTTTCAGTCCTGAAAAGAGTGAAATTTGGCAAAAAATACACAATTTATGTCTTTTTAGATACAAAAACAGTTACACTTACTGAATGATAAGAATTTTATTTAATCTCAAATGTTAGAATCACACCAGAGACGAAGTTATATTCAAACATGCTAATTAGTGCTAAAATGGCTAAAACATGCTAGATATCAACCTTTCCTTGAGAACACGCCATAATTTATGACAGACAGATGTCAAATAGAGACAAAAAAGACGTTTGTTCCCTCTTTTAGATTGAAGTTTAATTGTAAGGACAGTGTTAAATGGTTCTTGCCTTTTGTAAAGCCTCTTCCATAGAAAAAGGCTTGGTCAGAGGTCAGTCGTTCTCGGTAGCACTCCGTCTCTGCATAAAAAACCCTTGTTTCTCAGAGGCAGAGATGGGGAGCCAAAGGGGGAGGAGGAGAAAGTAAGCATGTTTATGATTCAGTAGGATGAAATACAACAAAACAAAGTATTACACACTCTCCCTGGAAGTCAAATAGGGAGCCTATTGTTCAGCGTTATCTGGGCCTTGTTTGTTTTCTATGGACCGTGAGTGACACTGGGGCTTTGTATGTATTCCCATGGCTTGTTTGGCTTAAACAGAACCACGTGTGCTTATAAGTTAGGACATGGCTAACACGCCCTGCACTGCAGTAAACCCTGTGGGGCTAAATGGGACTTTGAAATATTAAACTTGCACTTCATAAGCTCCTTACGGTTATACATTTCTTTAAGCAGATGTGTCAGAGCTTTTTAAAGTATTTATCTTTTTTTGTATCTTTAAAAAATGAACAGTAGAAAACTGCTTGCAGAAAAAAATGACTGTTTTAAATTAATCTAATGTATGTAATCAAAAGAGAACTAAATCCTCTCCACGGGAGGTTTATTGCCCAACAGCGAAACACAATTGGATGCAACTAAGCTGCAGCTTTAACATAATTACATACTTTCATCCCTACATGCAGGCATGCGACCGCACATGCTCACCAACATGAAAACATAAAACAAAATGTTTTACAGCATCCTTTTATCATGCACTGTCTATACGAACATCTGTATTTTGTCTTTTTGACAGGTTCAAGTGCACACAATGCTGGAATCGGACATTTTGAGCGATTGTCTGGCGAGGCAGCATCTCCACAGCTCTGCTTCCTCCCACCAAGGAAACAGCTCACCTTTGCCAAGCTTAGATGACTTCACAGGTACGAACAGATGAAACGGTAATAAAAAAGTGGAAATCTGCGTTAAATCTCTGACACCTGTGTGGAAATGAGTAAAAACAAAGAAGAGGGTAGGTGCCCTTACACCTGGACTATTAAGCTGTCTTTCTAATTTTCTCCCATGGCCTCATTTGCTCCTTTTCCTCTCCCTTCTTTCCCATTCCTTCGATGATAGCTCATCATGCCAGTGTTTACCTTGTCCAATTACCGGGCACTGACTGTGGGCAAGTTGGCCCTCTCCCCGCACGTCCTTCAGCTTCTCCAAACTGGTTTTCCAGCCAAGCTCTTTTTCTTTCCCTTTCAATGGCTGAACCAGGATCAAGAAGCTGTCGGGTACACTGAGGCTCAGTTGGCAAACATGAGGGGAGAGTGTCCAGGAGAGCTGTCCATGTCTATTACTTCAGACTACTTGCAGTTTTACCCAGAAGACTTTGAGGGAAAAGCCTCAAACGGCACACTACCAGCTATGTTTATTCAGAACGAAACAAGCATGTCAGTGTTTCATTTTGAAAATGTACCAATAGGACTCTCTGCTTATCATAAACGAACAAATTTTAAAGCCTGAACTCAACTCTCTATCGGTTTAGTTTATACCTGTGTGAGTATGTTACTGTATGAATGCTAGATTTATGGTAACATATGCTATCATCATCAGTTACTCATAAACACAAAGTCAAAGCCAGAAGTTGAAACCTTTTTAATGCCAATCACATATTTGTCTTGCATCTTTAACGACACAGAAAAACTGTGTTTTTAATATCAACTACTCAACCCCTATAGGCTTAAAATTTCTCTGAAATGTTTGTTGATTGTTCCTTTTCAGGGAACGGCAGCTGTAATCAGCTGGGATTTGAACTGTTACAATTGATTTTACAGGCGAGCCAGTTTTACTGTTGATACTAAACTGTCCATAGAAACTTCTGAAACCACTCATACAACATAATCTGCTTCTCCTTTTTCCATGTCTATACTCATTATGTTTTAAAAGCTTGTACTTTTGCCCAAATAAACTGCAATGTGGTTAAGTGGATCCTGTTGCTAGCTAGTGTAGTTAGCTCATAGCCGTTAATTTTCTCAAAGCAGCTGCTGTGTTTGCTTTAGTGCTAACAGTTAATTGATTGATGGACAAGTTTATCAACAACACATAAATAAACATATATTAATTTATTTTGTATTAACTAAAAAGTTACAGCTCTTTAGATATGAAGATTTGCTTTTTCACACCACTGTTAAGTATTCAGAGGTTTTGGACTGATGCTATGTTTAAACAAGCAGTTTACGAAATCAACTTGCTATTTGGGAAAATTGATGACCATTTCTAACTAACCTCTGATATTTTATAAACCTAACAATAAATTGATTACCTAGAAAAGACAAATGAAGAATTAAGTAATTTAAGATTCAGTGTAGCCCTAGCTTGTTTGCTAGCAAGCAGCATGAACAGCTAACCGTGTTAGCAGCAAGCTGTAGTCATGTATTTATCCATATTTTGATTCATATTTTTTTGTGTTTGGAACAAAATGAGTACGAACAGACAGCATAAAGGTGAAGTATGCTGCAGTAGCTATTTTTAAAGTTTTATGCTGTAATACGTTTCTGTAAAACTGGGTTGCTGTTAAACTCCATTAACTGTTGTAAATCTAGCTAACTGTAAAAACCTCCAAAACAGAGCCACAATTTATGGCTACATGTGGTGGTGAATACTTACGTATTCAGTGAAGTAATCCTTTTATAAATTAATTTCCCTCTTTCAGGTGTGTACTCAAACGACAGCACCATCCACAACAGGGGAAACTCAGAGTTTCTCCCTCCATCAGCAGACACCCGCTCCAGGTATCAAGGCTTGGAGGGAAACTTTGATGCCAACAGCCCGGTGTCTTCAATAACAAGCCCAGGAAGCATGAGAGAAGGGTGAGTGTATTGTGTTTTCAATTAAGTTAAATGTGTTGCATCCCAAAAGTCAACTATTTATTTATTTATTTATTTATTTATTCACTCACTCATGCAGGGGGGAAAAAATGACTGTAAACACTTGGACTTTCTCAGCAAAAGCTGCAGTGACACACATTCACTCCTTAAAACAGACTACTCGATGTTAGGAAGCTCAACAGTAGCCATTACAGGAGAGAAATTGTCTTATTTATATTTCCTATTTAAACTTCTCTGCTCCGGGGATGTGCACTTGTTTTTTATTGCTTCGTAGAGTCACGTCACCATTGAGAAAAACAACTTTTTTTATACAGCTGTCAAACAGTCACTTGATAAATGAGGTTGGTTTTTATTTTCTTTAAAAAACGGGGTATTGTGCTTAATGATGCACCCTGAGGCAAACTTAAATAGTCAGTTCATCCAAATGACAAAAAAAATAAAAACATCTTTTCCCGTTTACCCCTAGTGGTGTCTGGCAAGGTTTTAGTTATCTGCTACAGGGATTTCTGTTGCCAGCACAGCACAATAGAGCTGAATGGAACTTCTTTTGCATTTGACCAATTTTTTTTGGAGCTAACATCTACTGAGGGGAGAAACCGTGAAATCTGACCACAATTTTCTGCTACTCTCGCCACTTGAAATTAGTTTCTGAAGATTCGCTTTTTTTTTCTTTTTTTTTTTCGGCTGTTCAACCCAAAAATTTCTGTTCACAAGTCTCCTGTGTGTTAAAGTATTTTTAAACTGCTCTAAACTTTTGAGCAGTCCTTCACTGTGCTATGTCAAACCCAGAAATCGTGTTTTAACCTTGAAAGATTTCACAGTCACTTTACTTCGCCTCTCTTGTCTGGAAAGCACATGCCTATAAACATGGGAAGAGATGTGAGCTTATGTACGCTTGAATAAACCAGAGACATTATCACCAGAGATGGGGCTACGGCTTTGTGGTTGCACTGATTGGGTACTTGGAGGCCACAGAACTTATGTGTGCCGTAAACTGAGACAAATTTTGTCTAGCTCAGTATAAAATCAGAAGTGAGACTAAAAAGATACAGCTGACAGCCTCCAGGGCAGCAGTTCCTGGGGAATATCGCCTGAAATCATTGGTCATTGAAGATTTGCCTGTAAACTAACTCTTACTGGCACAACTGTAACAACAAAGGCAATCTGTACAATAAAACAGAGTTGATAAGGGCCAAATTTACATTTTTGTGGTTTAATAAATGATATAAAACTTCACATATAATGCGCATAGTTTCACATGAAGCTGTCCAGAATTTCCATGAATTGTTTTCCAATGGGCTTAAGGATCTTGGCAGAAGACTTAAGAGGAGAGTTAAGATGATTCTTTCTCCCTTTACATAAAATTTAAACCTATAAGCTTGAGCCTGAAGTTTTATTATTGACCTTGGAATCAACAGCTTAGCAAAAAATATGTTGTAGTTCAAGGTCGACTTACTGGAAAATCAGGTTTTATAAAGCTTTTCCTTGGTTTTTTTGAACTCTCAGTCTCACCTCCTGCCCTTCATGCTGCAGATTATTACCAGTGAGTGAACCTTGTGCAAAAAAATGTTTAGATTAATATAGAAGGTTGTTGATTAATCAATGAAATCACATCATATAGTGTGTTTGCAGGGTTCAAACAGGTGTTCAGAATTGTAAGATTATAGCCTTTTGTATATTTATATTGACAGAAATCTGCCTTTTACACAAATACAGTTTTATTTATCTATTCCTAACACTTTTAATATGTTCAAACTTTGTGAAATCTGTTATCTTTGTAGTGTAATTTTGCAATTTATTTTGTCTTCTGTCGCTATCTCCCAGGATAACACCAGTCTAAGTAAGATGGGTAGTCGGCAAAACGTAAAAATAAAAAAATTGAATACATCACTTCATCTGTGAACATTTCTGAGTCAGTCAGGAAGATTTTCATCTGCTAGTTGTTTACTTATGAGGATAACAACTCCCATGATTCCACACTACTTCATGACATCATCAAATTACATTTTTTATTGTCAGTGTTTTGATTGAGAGACCGCTCATGGCAAAAATTACACGTGTTGTGTTTTGGATGTAATTTTTTTTCCTTCCTGAATCTAGATCCAAACCCGAAAAGGTTTTTTGCAGTGCTAAAAATAAAACTGTATTAAATTGTTTATTGAATTTAATAATGTGTACCTGACACAGGCTCAAAGAAGCCCCAGAAGTTGCATGGGGATGCATATCTTTGACTCAATCTTAAAAATAACTAGTCTAAACACCCAACTTTATTCAAATGCTTCGTTTCATGTCACATGTTGCAGGATTTCACCTGAATCCCCCACTTGAGAAGATCCTTTTGGTTGTAAATCTAACCAATATTTAAGTTTTCTGAAGCAAATTCATATTTTTAAAGTCCTTTTTTTATTTCTTGTTATTTCAGCTAACAGTGTGGTTTAGGACATACGACTGTATTTGCCTAAATGTAGCATCTCCCAGCCTCAATCTCCTCTGAGTTTGCAGCGAAAGCTTCCGTTAAGCTATGCACAGTCTGTCCATTGACGTCTCTTTATAGAGACTGAGGATGTCATAAGATCCCACCAGTGCCCGCAGTACGCGACAGCCTGCCAAAGCCAATACCAGACAAGCACTTGTTTTTCCTTCAAATGACTTAGCATGACATTAAACACGTGAAGGTAAATTATCTTTGCTTCACTGCACAGCCGGCAACAAGCTCTGACCTCATAGCCAGGCTAGTATTTACTCTGGCTGAGACGACCCATTTCGACCTCTTTTAATTATTTAATACTTGAGGGATTTCGAGGCGCGCGCTATGGCTCGTCCATCAGCGGGTATTTGTGATGTGCAGCGTTTGTGTGTTTTGCGGCTGGGAAGAGGGTAAGGGGTGGAGAGCTGGGTTTGGCTTTTCGGAGTGGCTTGTCCATCAGATACAGGCCCACTAACCAGAATGGCTCTCACACAGAAACGCCATTATACAGTTTGATGGAAAGAAGGGTAATGAAGTTTACTTTGCTGAAGCTGTGAGTGACATCAGATCCAAATAGTCGGTTTCACTGACATTTTTGACACGTCCGCACAATTTTTTATTTACGTATGTCTAACATGCAATAAGTCCACTCTAGTTTCTTTAAGCACTTGATTGGTAGCGTTTAGATCACATTAAATATCCATCTGTATTATACACATTCAACATGATCCTCTGTGATCCAGTAAATCTATATCGCAGAAAATATTTCAGCTTGTTTCCTCTGCCAAAACTGACATCAGATCAGCTTGGCATGCATAAACTGACACCTTTGGTAAACCTACTCATCCCCGTCCGCTGACTCAGTCCATATGTGCTGCTATTAAAAAAAAAAAGCAGCCATAGATTAAAGTAGAGTTGCATACACTATAATGTGCGTATAAACATAAAAAAGCTTAAATTCTGCAAGCAGGATTCCTGTCATTCCACATATAAGGAGGGCAGCTGGCTGTAGTTAGTTAGAAAGAGGGGGGAAAAAGTGAGCAATGGGGGGTTTAGCCAGTAAAATATGATCAGAGAAACATTTCCCTGAGGTTGTGCTGACAGCCGCTCCCTCAGGTGTGGGCTCACTGTTAAGTTCAGTGCAGCCGAGAAGTTTCGGGCACAGCGGCCACAAAAAAACGACACATCGACTCAGCGGGGCTACGCACGCCACGGCTCAGACATCTCAGCTATGTTGTTGCAACGTCGCAAGAATGTAAGCCGTGGAACAGACGCGGTTGTTTATAGTTAAGGTCAGCTCTGATGGTTCTGGGGGCCACCGGGGGGAATCCGGAGAAGTGTTGAATTCTTGGAGCTCGCAGTCATCACGACACATTCACTTCAACGGTTGTGCTATATCAAAGCCCACTTTGTTGACATAATCTTATACAAAGCCTGGTATCTATTACCTTTAGAAGCCACGCAGCCATCTGTAAGTTATATCAGTTTGGGCTTCACAAAGTTCTTCTGATTAATTTTGGCTTTTATTGTGTTTCTCCACTGAAAGCAGAGACTGTTAAATTAAATGCAATAGCATTTGACATGGGAAATCGGTAATAAAGAGACCTGGGGATGATAAATGATAGATATGTAAAGAAATCTCCAAACATTTCCTTTTTTTATCGCTGGTCAAATGCGAATATAGGAGACGCTTGGGCCAGCAGCCATCAGTATCTCTGACAAGGCCTGGCTTGTTTATGAAGCCCACTAAAACCCTTCCAGCAGAAACCAAGGCCATTTGGCTCTCTGGGGACCAATATGCTACAGTACATCATCCTGGAGAGATCTCAGGCCACATGAAATGCTGAGAGTGAGCGCTTTGAAGGGGGAGGAGGGGTTCAAATACCATTTTGGGGGTGGGGGGGTGGGGGGGTTTCAGCTGCATATCTCCTTGGAGAGATATTCGCCGTCTTTCTTCTTGTCGACTTGGCTCCACTGACTCATTCGTTTCCATGTTGAGTCAGAGTGTTTGTGCAAAGTCAGCACATTCTTGCAGCGTAGCAATGGATACAGCTCCACAGAAAGCCCGCCTTCATTACCCCCCCCCATATCTCCCCCCACATACCCCCAGAGGTGGAAACACTTTCTTATATAAACTGTACTGTTTGTACACGAGTTTAAGTATTTACATGTTTGTGTCTGATAACAAGGCTGCTGCTAGGCAACCAGTTAATGGTCATTAGCACAAATAACCACAAAATAGTGAATCAGATACTTGATTTGATGAGATACTTGAGTTACACTTAAGTTAAACCTTAGTTAGCTTATATAAATTGATCCCTATCCTACAATCAGTGATCTACTTCTAAAATCCATCATCTTATTAATTCAAATTAATGAAACCAAATGATATAAATTAGTTAAAAAGTAAGACGAGTGACTAGAGAATAATGTTGTAAAAAGAAAATGTGAGGCCAAGGCTGCTTATGTGATAATATTATATTTCATTTGAAATATGTTGTTTTGAAATTGTATCATCTTCTGGGCAGCTGTCACATTACTAATAATACGGTTATGACACCAACATCATTTTACCATAAGTGTTCTTGGCTCAGCGGTTGAGCTCAGAAATCTGTGGTGAGGTTAATAAGGCTTAAGAAACTCTGAAGTCATCTCTATGTGATGGAGAACTTGAACAATTCAACAGGAGTGAAATTAAAGCCAACTGGAGGAAAGTGAAAAACAAAGGCAAGATTATAAAATGCACCTGGGTTTTCCATGATACATGTCAATTTGTCAAAAAAAAAAACTGTAAGTGACCTTAAACCAACTTCAGAAAGACTTTCATACTGAATGTTAATCTTTCAGTTTTAAAAGTCTTGTTTCATCTAAAAACACATTTAAAGAAATAGATGGCTTATTTGTCTTCTTGGTGAGAGTTAGATTAAATAAAAACACATTTAAAGGAATAGATGGCTTATTTGTCTTCTTGGTGAGAGTTAGATTAAATAATTGACAACCTCTATTTAACTGTGAAGGTAAATAAGAAGCAAACAGCAGCGATTTAGCTTAGCTTAGCACAAAGACCAGATATAGGGGAGAATGACTGTCGCTATGCCTGTCAAGCTTTGTTCTAACAGGCACATATTAGTTAACAATTATGTTAACAGATTTACCATTAAAATACTTCTTTTTGGACTTTTAGAGATGCTGGTAGGCACATTTTGTTACCTTTGGTTAGTGCCAAGCTAAGCTAACTAGCTGCTAGCTGTGGTGTCATTTTTAAGTCGTTTCAAGTTTTAATTTTCAACACCTGTGTACTCACTTAAATGCTCATGTTGGGTCAGTCAGAGTAATTCAGATACCTGGTTTTGTTTTTCCAACAGAAACAGACCAACGTCATTGTTCAGCCCAGTTAGCTCCTCGTCTGAAAGATCTGACGTCCAGCTGCAGGGCTACCACAAAACCTTCAGCCATCAACAAGTGTTCTCGCAGCAGCAAGGTACTGACAGCGTTCACCGAACACGTGTCAACATCATCAGCCTCGCCAGAATCAGTAAGCGAATGTTTGCATGGCTTTAGTTGTTTCTGACATTTAACATTTCCTCTGCGGTTTTCCAAGGATGTGCGTATGGAGAAGGAAAGGTGGTTCAACTGGTCGGTGATGGAGGTTTTGAACCAGCCAGCTACTTCACGAACACTGCCGCCTCTCACTCTACAGGTAAAACACCAAAAAAGAAGAGTAAAGGCAGCCATTTGCTCTAATCAGAGTGCTTGTTTTAGGGTTGAAGAGAGTCTGAAACCACAACATTTGGATTTGGGAGGCTGTTTCCAACAACTGCAACAATAACTTTCCAAGTTGATCCGACGTTTTCTTAAACTGTTGAAAATGTGCTCTGTTATGCCCAGATTTGAACGTTATCACATCCCCCCTCAGTGATGACAAACTTTTATTGTACCCTCAAAAATGGCCAATTAGAACAAATGTAAACACTTTTAATATTTGCCGTGATCAGACAACAAATTGTATGAGCTTGTTTCCTTCTAGTATGACCTGAACCTTACCTTATACTTCCTCTTTACTTGCTTTATTCTTGCTTTAAATGTTAAAGAATCTAAGTACAAGTTGTACTTTGTGTCTGTTTTTAACCCCAAACTAATGCCATCTGTTTGCAAATGAACAAAAGAGGCAATTTTATTCATTGATTGGGTAATAATAATTCTGGAAACTCTGTCATTAAAAAATCACAGGGTAGGGCAGGCAGATGACTGATTATGATGATTAATGATAAATTACAAAAATTGCTGCCAGCCCACTCTCGTTCTCATGAAAATAAAGGATCTGTAATGAAATAATATATTATTTTCTGTTTTGTTTTGTTGTTTTTTTCCCTCGTAGGCTTTGACATGTTGCAGGACCTGCAGGGCCAGGCGGGGGGCGGTTACCCCATGTCCTCCTGCTCGGATGACAGCTTCCTCTTTCAGGCAGGAGGCGCCGACCGCTGCCTCAACCAGATCTACTCCATCTACCTGGACTCATGATGGCCACCAAGAACAAAACAAAAAACTGAGTTAGAATCACTTTGTCTTGCAAAGGACCAAAAGCAGCGCGTGTGATGTTTAGTGGCAGACAATCACAACAACGATATAGTACATTTTCAAGGCTTAAGTCATCAGAATTGCTCTTATTCTTAACAGATGTGAAAAATATGTCATGGGATTTTAAACCGTACAAACCAAAGTGCAAAATTGACTAGAGGCCCAGAACTTAGGCAAACTGGCCAAAGAGGAAATCTGGTCAAATTATGAATGTAAATAGCGGTGACTTTTTTATTCGGAGATGACCACAGCATTTGTGATCTGGATTGAATGAGCTATGAGCTTTATTTGCTAGTTTGATCTATTAAGAAAGTCAGATCGCTGGCCCTGTTGTTTCACCACCGACGTCAAACTCAACCCGTAAGTTTAACTCTGCTTCCACAGCAGCTTCGCCTCCAGAAAATGTCAAAACAATATTTAACAGAATTGGATTTTGATAATGTGGTGGCTCCCAATCTAGGGTCAGTAAATTTATAAAAGAGGAAATATGAATACAACCATACCAAAGAAAAAAAACAACATATTTCTGCTTTCCATATTAAATTCTTGTGGACTTTTAAATTTTTTTTTCTTTTTTTTTTGTATGAAATACACATATAAAGTTTCTCTTCTATGAGCAAGTAGCGTCATGTTAAAGTGTCACAAACCAAAAAGGCTGGGAACCATTATGTTGAAATGTATTTGCATTTAGCAGTTCAGGCAAAAAAAAACAAGGAATAGTTTAACGTTTTAGGAGATATGCGTAATGCTTTCTTCACAAGAGGATTGAAACCACAGTAACCTCTTTACACTAAAAATGTAGTTATCCAAGAGACAGTTGACACTGATCAACAGCTAGCTTAGCTTTGGCTAGAAGCAACAAAATCCACCTACCACTAACCAAAGTCAAATTTTGTTACCTTTGGTTAGTGCTGAGCTGAGCTAAGCTTAGCTAACTGCCTGCTTCCTGTGGAGTCAATTTTACCTTTGTGACTTAAAAAAGAACAAAAAAAAGTAGTAAAAGAAGAAAAAGCTTCAATTTGTAACCTTACAGAAGATCAAAATGAAGTAGTAGATGAAGAAAAAAGACAAAAAAAGAATGATTTGTACCTTTCTGGTCGATAAAGACACAAAAAAAAATTTCGTTAGACAGCAGTGTTTTGTAAATGATAGTAAATTTATCTTGAATGTTTTTAAAAAGCAATCAGCAGTATTAAGGAAATGCAAAAATCAATCATTAATTTACAATAAACAGCTGCAGTAAGACACTTTCTGTACATTTATGCTCAAGTTAAGTCTCAAAAATAAAACTACTAATAAAACCTGGTGTTGACACAAAAAAATTGAAGCAAATAACTGAGTACAAGAGCTAATGTGCTGCTGTAGCTAAAGCTTGGTCACTCTTTAAACCTCAGCATGGACTCTGGAGCAGCTACAAGGCCTAAATCAGCAGAAATATAAGTCTTTTGGGACAATAAGGAGTTAAAGGTTCACTGATACACACTAGTACGTAAACATGTAATGTCTAGAAAAAAAGTGGTAACCAAAAGTTATGGCTGTTGGAGTGGTTTTGGTTTTCTCATCTTCCTTTTTGCTGGAAAGAAAATAAGTGTATTTATCCAGAATGTCAAACTGTTCCCTTAACATTGTAGTGTGTGTTTATCAGCAGCCAAATTATCTTGTAACCAAAGTCTCAGCTGCTCAAGAGGGAATTGCAGTTTAAGTGGAGTTTACAGGAAACTGTAGCAGTGCTGCCACCATGTGTCTGAATGACTGTATGTAAATATAATATACATGCAGGCTGGTACAGAGTGAGTCAATGTAGATCACCTCTGGGACTTTAAAACTCACACACACACACATGCACACACACACTCTCTCACACACACGACTGCACTAAAATGTATCGGCTATGACTTGTCATGAACTTAGAGGTGCCAACAAATAGGTTTCAATATGTGTAATCAATGATAAAGACAATAGCATAATCACTTTTTTTTAATAGTTTCTTTTGTCGCTTCTGCACAGTGCCTTTACATGTGTGTTGTTTAGCTTCTATCAGTGTTATATTCAGTGAAAGGGAGGCGCTGCATTGTTTACAAGAAGTTCTCTGCACTCTTTTTGTGTCTTATTACAGAGACTTTAAATAAATGACCAACCAGAAAATGTTTACATTGATTTTGTAGCAATTCAGAGATTTCTTATTGTATTCATTGAACAGTGTATATAGACTGTATAAAAATGCTCCTGTCTTTTATATCTAAATAAAAATATCAGTTTGTATGTGTTTGTGTTTGTTAGTTGTAGGGCTTCTTTCATTATCGATGACTCTCTCATTGTTATAAAATTCATGACACCAGTGAAAAAAATGTCAGTTTTATCTTCTCATAATCAAAGTTGATATTTTCAAATTTCTTACTTTGACAGAAAAATTAGTCTGATCTCCAAACTGATCACTTTACTATCAAATTTCAAATGGAAGTTGGTAAATCCGTAAATTTGACATTTTGTTTGAAATGTAACTGAAGCCAATAATTGATCATTGATAATTCTGTTTAATCTATCATTCGACTTATTACTCAGTTAAAGTCGTTTGTTGACTCATAAGTCTCTTACTATCTTTAAGGTTATGAGCCTGTTATGCTGGGTTATACTGCCATCAAGTGGTCACACCTAAAAACAACAGTAGAAACACTTGAAGTAATAAGACCGTTTATTTTTATTTAACAGAAACTACGAGGCCAGAGTATAAAACCGTCAAATAAACACATAAAAAACAAGCAAACAAACACCTAAAAATACATAAAATTTACCTTTTTTTTTAGTTTTGGTACTTTCAGAAAAGTTACTTGTAAGTATGCAGTTTCAAATAAAACTTAATTGACCCCCGGAGATTCAAGGGCGACTGAAGCTAATGCCTTACATTTTCATTCCAGTTAAAATTCAAATAATTGATTTACATTAACAGAGTATTTCTACTCTCTGCTTTATTATAGTCTTAGTAAATAAAAGATAGTAAAAGATCTGAGTAGTACTGCCTCCAGCACTGGTGTAGACTGCATTAATCTCTTAAAAGAATGTTTGTTTATTTTGTTCGTTTTAAAATAGAGACCTCTTGTAAGAACAGCAGCTGGTATGTGACCATAATATATACTATGTGAGTATTATAAACTATATTCAATCAAAGCATCACAAATAAAAGAAGTAATCCCATATCCTAATTTAAAATTTTGTTTCTAAATAATAGTGTTTTTAATTAGTCCTTTAAAAATACTTAAGTAAGAAATTCAAATAATAAATAAACATAGCTCTATGCCACTACTGAGAAGTTAGTTCAGCCACCAGAGGGCGCTCTGTGGTCACAGCAGGCCATTTTAAACTTTGTATTGAACTCTTTGAGGCTCAAATCTGTCAGCCTCAGCCGCAGATAAACACGTTTTAGCCGAACACTTTGTGTGAATTAACACCCTCCCAGCCACACACACACACACACACACACACACACACACACACACACACACACACACACACACTCACACACACGCACACACACACTGACTGATGAACGCTGTATTTCCACAATCCGCTCGGAGGGAGACACACCCTCTCGGATCCGGAGGAGGAGAGGTTCAGCGCGGACAGTTGATGGGATGCAGAGAGGCAAAGACGCCGCCGCCGCCGCTGCCGTCGCTTTGTTGTGATGTTTGAAACCTCCAGCAACGTTTCAGGTCTCATGAGCTTCTGACAGAAAGCAACAGGGCTGCAGACATGGCCATCAGAGGTAAGAAAAACACCTTTTTACATTCACCTGGAATGATTTTTCATATCTCAAACAGGTTTTTATTTACGTTTTGAGATGTTTAGAGTTGTAGTCAGATATTGAGCAATTCAGAGGTCAGATGCCTAAGACCCCCCAGTGTAACCCCACCCCTCTAGTGAATCTTAATCAGACACACAAAAAGTATATTAAATTGTCATATTTATTGTGTTTATTACATTTTGTTAACTCAGTAAACTTAGATTATGTTCTGTTTTTGCTTTATTTCCCATACGAGGGAAATGCTTAATCTATTATTTTACATTATTGTTACCTTTAATCATATTAAGTATAAAGAATAAAAGAATCAGCCTTTAAAACATCACAAAGTTCAACTTGTGTCCTCAGTGGTACTGCAGCTGCAGCCCTGGTTTAATATATGAATATTTTATGATAAAAGTTGCATGAAAGGAGGATGGAGGCCGTTGCCAGAGAGGATGTAGCAACTCACATTGTTAGTGAGTGAGATCATGTTCGTTGTCCAGATTTAAACCTTGCTCCTCTCACTGGGCACTCACACCCAGAGAGGAGACGATCCATAATAGATCCCTCTGTTTGGATGAAGGGCCTCGACTCTCGCAGCTTCGGTTCTGAGTCTGAGGCTTTTCAAAGGTCAACCAGTGTCTCTTTTGTTGTGTGTAATTTCAAAACCTCAAGGATCAACTCACCTGTCAATGTTTAGGATGAACGCTTGCTTGACACAAGGCTGCAGGAACATCAGACTCTAACCTTTAGACTGACCGTTATCAGGCTGAGATGGGAGTTTGACTCTCCAGGCTTTAAGTTATCTTATCTGGTGAATGCATGGAATTAGCAACACATGCAACAGTCTCACTTTATGTGGAAATTTGGACCAAAGCATCCAGATTCTAGTGAGTTATCTCCTCTGTTCAACACCATAAACCCATCTTTTTTCCTTTTCCTCTTCAGCGTCTTTAGGATTTGAATATGTGGCCCATTGATTGTTATCAGTGAGAACAAAAGCTTTTTATAATGCAGTGCAGTATTCAAATTATTAGCTTGAGATGATATAATATGCAGGGCTATAGAAAACACAGGGCATACAAGGGGTCAATAAAACATAAAGGTAGAATTGTGATTTAAGTTTGAAAATAATGAAAAAATGGAAACACAAGCTTCATCTGATTGTTTTTTTTTAATTTTCAACACATATCCCATTGTATTACCAGCAAAAGAAAAGAAAACTATTTACACAAGTTTAGGATCTGACCTGACGTGAAGTATAACAAACAAAAACCTTCCTGCTTATTAAGGTCTGATGATCTGAAGTCCCGCCGAGCGATCCCGACAGCATTAAAAGTGACTTTTAATGGTGCTTTATAAATATATTTCACCTAAAATGACTCTATTGAACAAACAGAGCCTTTCTTTCTTTATTTTCCAGAGGAGTTAAGAACAAAACATTGTTTTATAATGAGGTTTTACTACAGAAATTAAACAGAATCACAGAGCATGTTCAGTTTAAAATTTCCACAACTAGTATTTTCAATTTAACAGTGGATCACATGTCTTTGTGTATGTCAAAGAAGTTGCTTACAGAGATGAACTTGATGAATTTAGCGCTTTTTCAGCTAATTGTTATGATTTTACAGCCAATAACCAAGGATTCAGCAACAGAAAACTCTAAAAACTAAGTCTACCCCCAATAATGTTCCTAACTGAGCAGTAGTCATCAGTTAAAGTCATTAGTCAACTACTTTTCATTGATGTAAGTAACATGCCAACCAACAAGTGCTCCAAGATCCTAATTATGGTAAAGTAAGCTAATAGAACCACTAGCTGCACAGCTAACCGAGCTAACAGCTAACTGAGCTAACAGCTAACTGAGTTAGAAGCTAACAGCAGCTACAGTTAGCAGCAGTTAGCGGTCAATTCCCCCTTAAAGCTATTTTTCCTGTTACAGCTGCTGTTAAAATTTGCGAAACACATCACATCATCAAAGTTTTTAGAGGGCAACCCTACAAAAAAAAGACTGTACTCTTCCTGTCCAGCATCAAACAGAAAATAGACAAAGTTAGCAGCTAGCTGGTGAACATAGTGGAGCATTAAGCTTCTAAAGAGCCACATTTACAGAGATAAAAGAAGACATAATACTGAACTTTATTTGACATTCATCAGATGGACACAAACAACACTTAAAGATAATGCTAATTAGCTCTGGATCTACTGGATGTCTCAATAAGCAACTGCTTGCTAGCATGTTTGCTAAATCAACCAATACATGCATGATATCAACTTAAAAGCCGATATCTCATTGTTGTGTTTACAACTTGTTTCTGCTGCCCCCAAGTGACCATAAAATCAGTTATTACAGCTTAAAGGAATTCATTTTACCCCAGGAAACCTTATACTATAACCTTATAAAAGTATGCAATTTTGATCCAAAATCATTTTAAAAACAGATTACTCTGTGTTTTTAGCATAGTGGGTATGATTTAACTCCCAGGGGTTTCTCTGAAAATGGTCCCTCTATGAACTCTAACTTTCACCTCAAACCATTCACCAACGGGGATCTAACGGAAAGTAATGTGGTGCAAAAAGGTGAATAAGTAGGACAGTATTTAGCATTTTTAATTGCTGTTTTTGAGTATATAAACTGTATCACATTCTGTGGCCTGAAGGGGAAAGACTTACTTTGTAAAAAATTATTGCATATTAGCTAAATAACATATTTAACATTTTTAATGTTCAGTGTTTATTCAGTAAGTTGGAGCACAGGCTGACATTTTTTAAAAAGACTATAAGGCTTTAAAATCTGAGTTTGTTTAGGACAAAATTCCAAGGCGAGCACACCTACCCACTTCCTCCTTCCATGACTCTGTCAAACACTCTTCACATGTTGGATATATTAGATCATCTCTACAAGAAACAAAAAGTCAGCTCGAGGCAAAGTTTTCTTTTTCCTTTGACGCGCTCTTCCTTTATTTGTTTGAGAGACTTTGCAGCTCTGCTGATATTTTAAGTCAAGACTGGTTTGGGATTTCTTAAAGAGGAACTCTGACTGATTTTTTAAATAAAGGTAAATTAAAGACAAAAAGTCTTTGCTGGGTCCATAGACTGTATAACTGCATGACACCACTCACCTAAAAATAGCTTTTCTAGTGAGCTCTAGTTGACTATTAGCTGGATTGTCACCAAAGTTTGTGTAACTATCTAGCGCCATCATCAGGACGTTTCATGAGCCTCAGCTTTAGTAACAGTGGTCTTAGTACTCTGCTCAATTTGAAAAGTAAAAATACTGTGAAAAAAAAAGTCAAAGTCCAGCTACCAAAACTTTTCTTCAGTAAAAGTACAAAAGCAGTATCATAGAAGTACATACTGAGTACTGAGCATAAAAGTACTCATTACGCAAAAAGGACAGACAAAGAGAAGATACTAAACAGTCTGTTTCCTGAAAGTGCCGATCCCATTTCATTTCCTCCATTACTCTTAACCCTTGGCCTTTTGTTGTTAAAGGGAATAAGTCATTTTCCTCCATTAGTCAGTGTCTATGAAAAGAGCCATTGTGTAGCCATACAAAGGCACAAAGATCTTCATGAGATAGTTATCACTTTTACATAAACCATCATCTGTTTTATCAGCATTAACATCTCTAGTTAAATATGTTCTTCTGAGCAATCCAACCAGTCTATTCTAACATTGGCTATCCATCAAAATCCGACATAATTTCAAGTCATAAATGTTAGAAAACAGTTAAAAATGTTTATAGTAATTCCCCTAAACCCAAGGTGACATCATGAAATTTCATGTTTTGACAGAATATCAGTCAAAAACTGAAAGACATTTCTTTTTTCTATAATAAAAGATAAAGAAACCCAGCACATATTCATATTTGAAAAGCTGGAACTGGTGTATTTGATAGC
>JAPZDV010000004.1:19778371-19806976 GCA_029814665.1 Acanthurus lineatus | reverse complement strand
TACATAAAATACAATAAAAAAATATTAATAGATTTGCATCCATGACGTGATTTCAAAGAATTAAAAAAAAGCAAGACATACAACAGGCACAAAAACTAACCTGACAAATAAATGACTTATCCAGTGAAAAAAAAATTGCATTAAAACTTGAGAAGAAATTTTTAAGAAGTTATGAAAGAATGATGTGAAAGACAAGTGCAAAAATAAACAGTGTGCAATATTTGCAATATATTTCTCATGACCTGAATTTACATATTGTAGCACCAATTTTTGCAGATACCAATACATCTAATCAAAATACTTAAAACTAATCTAATAGCTCTTCAAACTCTCCGACGTCTGGAAATAATAGGTCGGTTTTTCTGTCTTTTTCACCATCATGCGAAACTAAAACAGCGCAACTCACCTGAGGACCTGTTTTTAAGAGTCCAGGTGCTGTTGTTTTATAACGTTTTCTCTTCTACAGAACAGGCAGAGATTTAATATTTGTATGTTTTCATGCCTTTTCATGCAACATCACAACTGCTGCAAAGACTTGACCTCAAGATGTCGGCCATATCTGCAGCATCAGATACAAGATCCAGTTTGAAGTCTCTTATGCGGCTACTAAAACCTGAACATTTTTTATGAAAGATTAAACAGCATACTAGTTTAGGCACGTGGAGAGAATGTATCAGTTAAAATGTAAGACTTTTATTTTGTAAGTGACGGAAGTTAGGGGGAGTAAACGTACCTGTACTTCCGCATTGTGAAACATCCGAAGAAATCTTCAGCGAGTTTTCTGGTGAAAATACTTGTTTGCAGTGAAGGTAGGTTAACCACTATTGGTTGTAGACATCACCATGCATTTTCGCTCATGAACATATCCTCTCCAAAACTTTAAAATACAATTTACGTGGCCAACCTTCCGGTTTTGATGATAGTAGCTTTCCTAAAAGCTACAGGCTACCCTTATATACCCATATAACACCTAGCTTGCTCGCTAATGTTAGCTTGATCGCCTCTATGTTGTAGAGAGTTTATACTTTTCTTAATGGGTGAACGAATATGTGATCGATAGTAAGTTGATTAATGACTTCCGGACACTGTACAGGACCAGTGAAAAAAGAGCTGGGGATTAAAATAGTTCACTGCTCATTGAAACATTATTTTTTTCATGAATTTTCGGTTTTGTTTGGTTTGTTTGACAGGAACATTCCCCTCGAAAACAGGCAGGATTACAAAAGCTGGACAGTGGTGTGATGTCAGCTGACGCCCCCCTGCTGCTAAGCTGCTGACTGTCACCCCCATCATCATTATCATCATGTCTTTGGGAGACAACCCTCACCTGCTGCTCGGCAGGATCCGCTTCCTGAACAAGTGCATCGAGTGTTTCAAGAGAAGCGAGCCGGTGCCTGACTCCCTGTGTTATGTACCGAAAGAGGTTTGCTACAAAATCTGCAAGGATTCATCGTCCACTTCCTCTGCCTCCTCTGGAGCATCTGCAGGAGGTTCAGTCGTCGGAAAAACGCTTATCTCCGTCTTTGAAAACCCACATCAAACGCCGCACATAAAGAAATTATGCAAATACAACATTGAGCCAAAGAAAGGGACGTGTATCCGCACAACAGGGGAAGAATACCGCAACAGCCAGGGCCTTTGGGTCAAAATCATTAAGGTGGGTTTCTAAATCCTCTTTGGTTACAACATCTGGCAGCTCGGGTAGTTTTCCATGATCAGTGATGCAGTTCACACTGCCGGAACATCTTTGATTGTGCTGGACCTGTCATGTATATAAATATATACAAACGTCCATCATTTTCACTTTTAAAACACTTCACATTATGTGTCATTAGATGAACTTAAAGTGCTTGTCTTTAGTGTCATGCTTTGGAAAACTCTAAATCTTCAAAACTGTTGAAATGTAAAAATAAAGGAAAATAAAAAAGGGGGATATGACAAAAATTAGCAGGCTCAAATACAACACATTCAGTTCTTTTGTTGATGCATTCTGTTTTTTATTTTTGTTTTGCTTTTTGCATTTAATGAGGATTTCTCTTTATTTTAATGTTATACACATTTAAGCAAATTTTTTACTGTCCTATATAAGAAAAATACACAGAATCCCTTATATCAATTCTTCAGTATTGAAATGTTGTGTGAAATAAGTTACCATGAAGTAAATCAGACTAACCTTGAAGGGATTTTTAATATAATATTGCCCTTTGACATGTAGACAGGACAAATCAGGGATAAAACTGACACCCCTGTGATTGATGGTTGACCCGCTGAACCTTCTGTCAAGTTCTGCTGCACAACTTGACTCATTTTCTGCAGCTTGCCAGATATGATGATACCACTGATATCAGAAGGGTGTCTTCATTTTTTCAACTATGCATAACTCTGCTTGTCTCTCTCAAACAACAAAGTTTTATCCATTATCAGTTTAGTTTTTATGATTTTAAATGAAGACAGGGTTACATGTGTTGATGTAATGATCCCTGTTGGTGTCCAGGAGCAGATGGAGGAGCACCGTCCGGGCATGGAGCTGGAGGAAGGCTGGATCCTGGTGTGTAAACACACTGAGGGGGGAAACAGACTGGTGCCAGTGGAGTCGTCAGAGACTGTCAGCAGACAGCAGCAACTCTTCGGCTACGACCACAAGCCTTGCAACAGGTGGGAGCAGGTGATAAATGTGGAGAATGGGCTTTGCATCGGCTCCAAACCCAAAATCGCTGATTGGGATGATGCTGCCGTCCAGAAGCTCAGGTTAGCACGTTTGAGTTTAACTAAACTACAGAGTCAATACATTTTGGGTTGTGTTTAGATAGAAGTTTGTAAAATTAAACTTTTATTTAACTCAAATCTTCAAGGTATGTTCCTCCCACCTGGACGTATGAATGTGACGAGGATCTAGTGCATTACTTGTACGACCACATAGGGAAAGAAGACGAGAACCTAGGAAGTGTGAAGCAGTGTGTAACCAGCATCGATGTATCTTCATATTCAGTGAGTCACAAACACCCAAACAATATGATGATATTGTATTTTGTTGTTTTTTTTCTCTTTAAAACAGTCTAAACAGTGAGTTACTTAAAATTGACATTGAGGGTTTTAGTTTTTGAAAAAAAGATTTGAAATCTGCTGTTGTGTAAATATTTAAAAACATACATTCTTTCTGTCTTTCCTCTTATTCTTTTTGATTACATTACACATTTGACAGAAGTAGTACATTTTACATTCAGTTGTAGGCCTCTGAAAGAGCTAATACAAATGTATAAACTTGTTAGTGTTTAAATAGCCTGTCTGTTTGCTGACAGGATGATCCTAGTGGAGGGGTGAGTTGTTTGACTGACGGCGACACTGAAACTTACTGGGAGAGCGACGGCATGCAGGGACAACACTGGATCCGCCTGCACATGAAGAGAGGGACAGTTGTCAAGTAAGGAGCAGAGCTGTACTTGTTCTTGTAATAAAACAAGAAATTATTGCCATTATTGGTGTTTAAATTATTATTCTTTCTAATCTAAAGTCTTAACTTACTATTTTAGTGGATAATACTTGATGTCAGCTACCTGTTTCAAATTCTGTTCAGGTCATTTTTGTTATAATATTCTATATTCGATTTGATTTTTTTAGGTTGTGTACTTGTTGTCATATTATACAATGGTCCTCTTTTTGTTTTGCAGTAAGCTGATATTGACGGTGGACTCCACAGACGACAACTACATGCCAAAGCGAGTCACAGTTTATGGAGGAGAGGGAGACAACCTGAAGAAACTGAGTGATGTCACCATTGATGAGTGAGCATTTTCGAGTGGACTTTGTCAACATGTCTCATTAAAAACTCCATGTTTTCAACAGATATGCTTTGGATGACAGTATATAAGCTTTACAAGGAAGACTAATCCTACTTATTTTGTTTCAAAGCGTTTGTCAGACTAAATATATAAATGAAAATGACCAATTTCATAGTCAGTTTGCTTTGAACTACCTCTGCACTTTTTTGCCTTCAGCAACCTGATTGGAGAAGTATGTGTGCTGGAGGATATGACTTCTCATCTGCCTGTAATTGAGATTAGGATTGAGGAATGCAGAGGTAAGACTTTTTGGCATATTTCTCTGTTTCTGTAACCAGATGTTTCCTGTGATTTAAATACTTCAATACATTTTCTGTTGCTTGCAAAAGCTTTTGTGGTGATGTCATGAATCTTAAGCTTTTTTTTCCCCCCTCTTTGGCTTTACAGATGAAGGGATAGATGTTCGGATCCGAGGCTTGAAGATCAAGTCGTCATGTGAGAGAGACCTGGGTCTGAATGCTGATGTTTTCCAGTCCTCTAACCTGGTACGCTTTCCCCGTCTGCAGGGCAACACGCCTGATGTCTTGTACCGCAGAGCGCTGGTCATCCAGAGGTAGATCAACATGCATCTTACTGCAAGCATTCTTATAGTCATGGGAAATATCATGGGGTAATATTTATCACCAAATTGTAATGCTTTTTGGGTGAATTATGTGTCTAGTACATGTCAAGAAAATTTTAGAGTTGCCATAAAAGTTAGTTTGTATTCCCTGCAGGTTCATCAGTCTCTTGGACAGTGTGCTCCCACACTTGGTACCTGCTTGGGACTACAGTCTGGGCACCTTCAACCAGATCAAAGTGAGACATCATAAGTATTAGAATACTTGGAGGATATAAAATAAAACCAAGAATAACTGTAGTAGAAAGTAAAAATGACCAGTTAAACTCAAAATACGCAATGTATGTACAGTACCTGTGAGCAGTTAACTAATTCAATTTTATTTAATTTATTTTACAGAATTTACAAGCAGACATTAATATTTAATACCTTCCTACCCATGATAAATGAAGAGTGGTCACTAAATGTTCACTGATGCCCTCTAGAGCATAAAGCAGTTCCTGCTGCTGTCCAAACGTCGCTCAGCCCTCATCACACAGTGTCTGAAGGACTCTGAGACCAGTAAGCCGAACTTCATGCCTCGACTTTACATCAACCGACGTCTGGCTATGGAGCACAGAGACAACCCGTCTCTGGACCCCAGCTGCAAGAACGCTGTTTTCAATCAGGTATGAAACACTTTTAGTAATGGCATCATTTCCTCAATGTCAAACTATACTTTTTATGTTGCCTTAAATTGGTAAACATCAAATTTACTTATAAACTCCCATGTGATGAGACATAAATGTACCAAAAGGAGTTTTTTGGAGATTCTGGTCAGAGAAACATGAGTCCATTATTAATCACATTTTTATTTTGCCATGTTAGAGTCAGTGATGCATTGTGGATGCTGTTACTGTTGCTTGAAAGCTTTTTATTTTTTTCTTTGCAGGTGTACGAAGGTCTTAAACCATCTGATAAATTTGAAAAGACTTTGGATTACAGGTGTGCAGCTTTAGGCTCAATCTTAAGCTCATGTGTCCAACATTTCTTTCATGAATATGAATGTAACACGGGTATGAATATCTTAATCTACATCCTTTGCTCTCGGTTTGTCAGATGGCCTGCACGGTACGACCAGTGGTGGGAATGCAAGTTCATTGCAGAGGGAATCATTGACCAGGGGGGTGGATTTCGGGACAGCCTGGCAGACATGTCCGAGGAGCTTTGTCCCAGCTCAGCTGAGTGTCCCATGCCACTGCCGTTCTTCTCCCGTACGTCCAATCAGGTAAATGCTTACCAACACTGCCTGCACAAGGTCAAAATAAGATTGTGCTTCTGAGTTCTCATTGGTTGTTGCTTCTTCTTTACCTGACTGGTTTCTCAGGGATCCTTAGAAGCAAGAGATTACTACGTCCCCAACCCGTCCTGTAAAGAGTTTCACAAGTTCGAGTGGATCGGTCAGCTCATGGGAGCTGCTCTCAGAGGAAAAGACTTCTTGGTGAGTGATGCTCTCTGTCTGCCTGCTGGAGGTCAGTAACATCACTATATTAGCAGGTGTAGAGAAGATGATCTTCTGACTTCGTCTGTGTCAAATCCTGCAGGTCTTAGCTCTGCCTGGGTTGGTGTGGAAGCAGCTGACTGGGGAGGCTGTCAGCTGGAGCAAAGACTTCCCGGCTGTAGACTCTGTGCTGGTGAGGACATTCAAATTATTTGCCACTTTGCTACTGAGAACTGAATCTGTCTGATGGATTCAGTTCATATGGTCAGTAAATCTTGTTGAATGACTTCACTGCATGGGTTAGGGTTTTTATCTCCCATTTCTGGATTCAAATAGGAAAAAATAATGTAACTCCAACTGTCTGCTGTGACCAGTAATCTTTCTTTTTGTTTAAAAAAAAGTAGAAAAAGTAAAATTTGGATTTATGTTCAGGTAAACCTGCTGGAGGCCATGGAGAACATGGACAAGGAGACGTTTGAGTTCAGGTTTGGTGAAGAGCTGGTGTACACCACTCTGCTGAGCGACGGCCAGATGGTGGAGCTCCTCCCTGGAGGCAGTAACGTAGCCGTTCGCTACGAGGACCGTGGGGAGTTCATCCGCCTGGTGCAGAAGGCTCGACTAGAAGAGAGCAAGCAGCAGGTGGGGCTTCAGTGTTTTTACACTTTGCGTTCTTATGTGTTTCAGCTTCAAGTGTGGTAGAATTTCCCTTGTTGCAGGGGCCTTTTTTCTTCAGTATAAACTCATCAAGTAATTGTTGCATGCATAGAGCTGCTAAATTACTGAAGTGCATTCATGTGCCTGATGATCTGCATGTCTGTTGCAGATTGCAGCCATGCAGACGGGGCTGCTGAAGGTGGTTCCTCAGGCGGTGCTGGACCTGCTCACCTGGCAAGAGGTGGAAAAGAAAGTGTGTGGAGACCCAGAGATCACTGTGGAAGCCCTGAAACGACTCAGTGAGTTTCTGAATTTCGTCATTAACTGCTCAGCTTCTCTGCCTGCACTCCTGTTTGATTCCTCAAACTAAGGATTTTCCAACTATTAACAAATAATACAACCCCACTTCAGAAAATGTTGAAATATCCTTTTATGTACAACTGACGGAAAAAAAACTTGTAGGTTCTTGATTTGTAGATCTTCTTCAATTAAGTACTAACATGAAGACTTAACGTCACTGTAATGCATTAATGTTGTATGTATCTCCCTACCAGCACACTATGAGGACCTGGAGCAAAGTGACATTAGAGTGCAATACTTATGGGAAGCATTGACGAACTTCACCAATGGTCAGTTCACTGTTTGGCTTGTCAACATTTTATAGAGAATATCAGCGGCAGTGAATGTCTTTTGCAACATGTTGGTATAACTATGCAGTTTGAAGCCTTTCGGGCCTCATGGTGAATTTTTTGTGCTGAAAATAAACAGTGAACCTCTTATACTGATGAGATAAGTGCCATGACTCATCATTAATAATGAGCACATAGTGACTGACAATGATTCTTACATATGATTTTCAGAGGATCGCAGCAGGTTTCTGAGGTTTGTAACTGGTCGAAGTCGTCTTCCTGCGCCTATCTACGTCTTCCCTGACAAACAAGGGTCAGTTTAAGAACATAAACAACATTTTTTGAGACAAATAATAGATAAAAAGCTTATTTAGACAACTTAAAATGCTTTTCGTCTATTTGTATTGATTTGTTGTCTTTTTCACAATTTAGCTCTGAAACGACAGATGCACTTCCTCAGTCCTCCACATGCTCCAGTACTCTTTATTTACCCAACTACCCGAGGTACATTTATGTTCGGTGTTTTGTACAGAGAGAATCCCTGACTATGCTGTGTATTGTTGTATACATTTAAAATGAAGCTGCATGAAGTTGCAAAGATGATCTGTATGCATTTCGATATTGAATTTGATATGACCAGATTTTTTGGTTTTATTTTATGTTGCTATAACAGGACAAGTGATTATTTGTTTTATATTAAGTATTCACTAACCAACCTGAGCTTCCATGAAGCGGTTCATTTCTCATTTCATTTTTTTTTTGTCAGTATCACTACATTTATTGCTTCATGTTCCTTTAACTTCTCTTATTTGTTTTGTCCTGCAGTGCAAAAGTTTGTGAGGACAAGCTACGTTATGCTGCTTACAACTGTGTAGCCATTGACACGGATATGAGCCCCTGGGAAGAGTGATCTCTCTGCTGCTTTGCTGAACAACTTTACAAATTGCTGTTGAATGGAGAAATCTTGCCAAGTTGATCACTTTATCATAAATAATAAATGCCAATTAATTCTCGCTGTATATAATAAAGAACTATATAAACACATGGAAATTAATTTGGGGTTTTTATTACTCTTTAGATACCCTTGTTCTTAAAAAAAATGTAAATGATTTGTTTGGATTTGTTTTTGGGGTTAGTTGTTTATAGATTACATGTACAGCATTTAAAATTAGCTGATAATGGCTGGGAATGACAGTCAAACAAGTTTTGGGAACTTCTGATTTTGTTAAATTACTGCATCATAATAGAAAACACCATATTTTCAGTCAGTTACATTCTTTAACATGCAGATGAAATAAAAATTAATAACATGAAATACAGAGCAACAGAGGATTTAAAAATAAGATTTAAAAATGTAAAATTTTAAAACTAAAAGTAAAGTCACTGGACTTCATCCATGACATTTTTTTTTTTTTTTTTGAGAGGATATCTTTTTCTCTTTCTTTATCATATAAAACATATTAATGTTAAAAGAACTGTGGAGGGGGATAAAATTTCATTTATATAAACTCTACTTAAACGAAAAACTGTTATTATAACAACAAATTCACAGGTATATTTACAGGTGTCGAAGTATCGATGGTACAACAAACCCTCATCTGGAGAAAATACCGCTTGTAGCAGCGTGAACTCTCGCGAGAACGCGTTGCTTCAAACCTCCCCATGAGCCTTTGCGGTTCCTCTTTCTAGCCGGCGCCTGAGAATGGGTACGTGTTTTCATGCTCGGGTTGGGGGGAGAATCTTTGTCCATCTGATGTTTTAACGAAGGAATTTTCCAATAATGGTTTGCCATATCTAAGCTAAATGTTTCTTTAGTATTTGTAGCTTTAACTTTATTGTCTGCGGTGTGTAGATTGTAGTTAAATAAAATAATTTGCAGAGGATGTGTGAAGTGGCAAGATGGCTGCTCTCATTGGTCGTGTAGTTAGCCTCTGATGCTGAAGCGTGCTTGAAAACGGCACACTTTGCCGCATGTTAGACTTAACTTGTGTTTTGGCACGGTTTAGTGTTGAATATTTAACATGTTTTGAGTTTGGGAGTTGTGTTGAGACTCGTTTAGAGCGGGGTTTCAGTCTCGCTAACAAGCTATAGTCGTAATTGCTAGCATGCTGAATGTGATCGGGATAAGTGTCTATTGAAACCTTTGACAGAAGATTTCAGTCCATCACCTGTCCCACAAATGGGATTATAAATAAGCTGAGAGTGTTTTTTTAATATTTTAAGTGCATGCTGATTCATAATAGACCAATTCGTGACTGCAATGACTTGAAAGTAGTATTGAAGTGGAAGTCATGGCCTAAACCATGAAATGTGAAAATATTTTCTTATGTAATTGTGCTGATTGTTTCATTTTTTCAAACTTGCTTGAAGTCAGTTCATCATATGATAACAGTAATGTAGCATCAGGCTTTGTTAGACATGCATGCAGGTGGCTATTAATTGCTTGAGTAACATGATGAAACTTTGAAAGCGGAATCCAAATTTTTTTTGTGGACAACCTACCTTGGAGAACTGATTACTCAAGCTCAAACAAATCATTTTGCAGTGAAAGTCCTGTGAGCTATTCAATAATGTATTTCTTTGTGCTTGTTTTTTTCTTTTAATTTAACAGGTATCTCAAGGGACAACTGGCATAAACGCCGCAAGACTGGCGGTAAACGCAAGCCCTACCACAAGAAAAGGAAGTATGAGCTCGGGCGCCCTCCTGCAAACACAAAGGTAAATAAATCCAGTGGTTCCTTATTGGGGGGAAAAAAGTCTGAGATGTAGCGTGGGTGATGAAAACTTGACCTTAGGTAGGTCTCTTTTTGGGCCGTTTTGGTTCAAAACTTTGGGCTTACCAATGTTAGGACTTGTCATAGTTACACTGACACGCTTTAAACATGTTAGTAGCACTTTTTATTTCTCTGCTTGTCTGCAATTTTTGAACAGAACTTCAATCAAGAGCGTACTGTTTCAGTGCAAAATTGTAAATGTCAATTTTTTTTAGATTGGAGCTCGTCGCATCCATACAGTGAGGGTCCGTGGTGGGAACAAGAAGTACCGTGCTCTGAGGCTGGATGTTGGTAACTTCTCATGGGGCTCTGAGTGTAAGTTTTCTTTGAAATGTCACTCCAATTTTATTGAATATTTAAGCCTTCTGTGAAGTTCAGTTCTTCTTTCCATGACGATAACTTTGTCCAGTTCTGCTACTGAATGCAAGTGATGATCATTAAGACTCTGAGAAAGACCTGTTAAATATTTATCAAAATATTGTTTATTTGACAAATGAAATGGGGAAAATTTGATTTTGCTAATGACGCTTGATTTTGTGTACATAGGCTGCACACGCAAGACCAGGATCATTGATGTGGTCTACAACGCATCCAACAACGAACTGGTCAGAACCAAGACCCTGGTGAAGAACTGCATTGTCCTCGTCGACAGCCTTCCCTACAGGCAGTGGTATGAGGCTCATTATGCCACTCCTCTGGGACGCAAGAAGGGAGCCAAGCTGGTATGTGCAGAAAACACAAATTTCCGTTTTTATCATGTTTCAGTTGGTTGGCATATGGTATATGGTGCTTGCAATAAAAGCTTTTTAGGCTGAAATGCTAAAATTTAAATCACTATACATCCCTCTATTCACAGAGGTGGCATTTCCTCACAAGTTGCATGAATTTATAAATGCTTGTCTGACGCTTGGTTCCTCAATACTAACCTGACATTCAGTCTAGTCCTTATCAGTACATCTACTGTTTGATAACAGGGTTATGCTCTTAGTCTAAATTTATTAGATTATCTTATTGTAGTGTTGGAAAAGACACTTTGAGGTGTGATTAGGAGTCCTAACGTGGTAGCTGTTTTGATTAGCTGCCTGATTTGGTTCTTGTCTTTCCATGAAGAGAACTTTGTCCAGTTCTGCTACTGAATGAAAGTGGTGATAATGAAGACTCTGAGAAAGACCTGTAATATACTCAGTCTAGCAGCTGAGGTTTGAACTTTACTCACACCTGTTTCATGTCCATCTAATGAGGTTTATTCCTTTTTCTTCAGACTCCTGAGGAGGAAGAGGTTCTGAACAAGAAGAGATCAAAGAAGACCCAGAAGAAGTACGATGAGCGTAAAAAGACGGCCAAGATCAGCACCATCTTGGAGGAACAGTTCCAGCAGGGAAAACTGCTTGGTGAGTATCAATGTGTATTTCAAGAGCAACTATCAACATGAAGTGTTGAGTCTTCATCGTTGTATCTCCTTTGAAGGAGTTGGCCATTGATAATCTTTTATCATATAATTAAACTTATTGCATTTAACTTATGTGAAATATCTGCTGATTTCTGTGAAAATTTGTACTGTTTCTTGCAAGTGACTGAATACTTAAAAAAATAGTTTAACATCCATGTAACAAGACACAAGCTGGGCACTGTTGTCTATAACCTGTTAAAATAAGGTGATTTACAAGAGTAAAAAATATCTTGTAATATTCCTTTGTCATGTAGGTACAGGTCCAATTTAATTGAATTTTAGCATTCAGTGTAAAAATAACTTCAAGGTTGTCTCAGTGCACAAATTCATTTGCTTTTTGACAACATAGATAACCAGGGTTGGAAGAAGGCATTTTCTTATAATGGCACTTGTATTATTAAGTGTTGTCTGATCTGGTTCATGTCTTTCCATGAAGAGAACTTTGTCCAGTTCTGCTACTGAATGAAAGTGGTGATAATGAAGACTCTGAGAAAGACCTGTAATCTACCCAGTCTTAGGGTTTAGTTTCAGAAATTACATGCTAGCACCTTCCCAGATACCTTCATAAGCTTCCCCATTTCTGGGATGCCTCCATCTGGGTATTTGCATAGCTGAGGGTGAAGCAAGACAGGTGCCAGACACTCTTAAAAGTGCGTGATTATAAAGCTGTGATTGTGCAAAAACTAAAATGCTGCACATCATACGTCACTTGTTCTAATTCACAGGACTAATGAAACCTGAATTCCCAGTTTAAGTCCTCAAGACTCTTCTGATCCTATAATATGAAACCATATAACATTCTGTAACATCAGAACTGCCCATGACCATTTTAAATGTTCTAATTGCAGTCTGTTTGAGATTGTTTTTCCATCTTTTTGACTGATCATGGTTCCTCTTCCCTCCTGCAGCTTGCATCGCCTCCAGACCCGGCCAGTGTGGCAGGGCAGACGGCTACATCCTTGAGGGCAAAGAGCTTGAGTTCTACCTGAGGAAGATCAAGGCCAAGAAAGGCAAATAGATGTACAGCTGTTTGATACGTCAATAAAATCCAAATGTCCCACAACCATCTGCTGTCACTGCTTTTTTTGTTTCTCAGTTTGTTTGAGATTAAAAAAAAAGTTTTTGTAAGGTGATTAATAATGGCCACATGGGTAAAAACTGGTTAAGTTTCTGGGCTACTTTTCTTTGTTTAATGTTATGAGCAAGGTGTGAAAACACATGACTTCTGTCAGACTGAGAGCGTGGTGTATGGAGGTAAAATGTAATGATTTCAAACTGTGGTGATTAAAGCAAAACAAAAAAACATTGGAGCAATTTTTGCCAATTCCCTCAAGTTGATAGAGATGTGAAGTTAGTTTATGAGCTAACCAACAGAGAGCAACTCTTAAAAGTACGTGTAATTGAGATAATAAATTACTAAAAGCAAAAACAGGAGAGCATCATATTTGTGAAGGTTAAAGCATCAAACATTGTTGGGGTCAGAGGTTTTTGTTTTTGACTATTTGTCTATCTAATATGATTAGTGATAGCCCATGCATGCAGTTTCAGCACTGAACACTAGATGGAGCACTGACTAAAAAACTGCATAAGGCCGAACTCCAGGTGATGAGGCCCAGGTGTGAGTGCTTCAAGTTGAATTTCATGAATGGAAACTTGATTTTTTTGTTGAATGGACAATGGTCAGGTACATAATTTGTAGTGCTAAACTGAACTATAGATTATTAAATTCGTTAATTTGCCGTTAATTTATTAATTAAAATTTATTTAAAAGAAATCCCACCTGAAACATTTCACTTGTGTGTCGTGTTAAAATCATTTTTTTGAGGTAGCTTGTAACTAAAACTGTCAGATGATTGCAGATAGATAGATAGATAGATAGATAGATAGATAGATGATTTGTTTTCAAGATGGAAATTCTTTAACACAGCTTGATGCATTCCTTGCACAAACAAACATATAATTATACACATTACGGGATTTATTGTAGAACTCAATTGCAGAGTCCCACAATAGAGACACAGGGGTGTCTCTATTGGGTGGGTTTTGGGGTTTCTAGCGACCTCCAGTGGAAGAAAGTTATTTAGCTCATAACAAACCTAGATTTGGATTAAACCTGAATTTGGCTTCTATTGTTGTAACTTTGGTTTGCATTTATTAAACAACACACGTTTGCGACTTAAAGTGCAGTTAAGCCTTTAAAAAATGTTCTAAAAATGCGGAAATATCGTGTAGTAACGGATAGTCAAATGTTATAAAACTGCTTGCAACTTACAACAAAACAACCTTTGAGACTACCTGACATTGTTTTTTTATTAATAAGCATCTATCTAGTTGTTTACATTGTGAAATCGTGAAAGGTTATATTAGGTAACAAACTGGGGCAAAAGTCATTTTCCGGGTGCCCGGATTCGACACGTGATCGCTTCTGCTGGCTGTGATTGGCTGAGACGGCGCGTTCTGTTATGTAGGTCAAAGGTAGTGGTCAAAATCTGTCAGTTGCATATTCACCGCTGCTACAACAACGATGTTCAGTAAGGTAAGTGTCTTTGAAATAGCTTTAATTTAACTTCATATTTTGACAATTTTAGTTTAATAAAGATCGTTCGCTGCTGTTTGTTTTCCTCCTGACCTAAATTTTCCCTTTTTCGAGTCAAAGCTTTGCTAGCTGCGCCACTAACTTAGCTAACGTTAGCCAACAACGAGCATTTTAAAAACCCTTTTTTGAACATTAACGTCTTTTAATTTGTAAGTTAGACAGCCTTTCGTAAGCCCTGTCTCTCGCTCTCTCTCAACATTATTCAGTATGTCTCAGCGATAAATAAGTGAATAAGTGAAGTTATTTTCCTCGACTGTGTTGTATTCATACATTGCTTCACACCAGTCCTATTCTGACCTATATATTGAATATAAGGGAGGCATTAATTAGAAACATCTCTTAATGCACCGCAGTATTGTGCAAAACCACTTTTAATCATGATATTTGAAATAACGTTAAACATGTAAAATAGAAAAATAGGTAATGTTACCAAAGCCGAGCACTCTGAGCCTCACAAAGACGGTTGTTATGAAAGGGCTGTTGTTTTGTACATGTGTATATAATAAAAGGGCAACTGAGCGTGTGTACTTGTGGCTTCATTTAATTCAATTTATTAAAGGTTGTTTATATATTAGTTACATTTTTTTATTAGTTACATTTCAATCTGCAATGATTAATCGGATGGTTGTCAACTGCTAAATGAACTGCAGACTGATTTGACAATAGATTTCTCTGCCATTTTTTTCTGTCATCAGAAAATGAATTAAACAAACAAAAAATATAACATAGTGTTGTTTATTTTGTTGTTTGCACAGGTGCTTAAAGCCACTGTGCGCTCTGGTATCCGGCTGCAGAGCTCCAGTGCTGCAGCAGCCAGTGCAACATCTCACAGCAGCCATTCACCGTCCCTTGGCTACTCATTTGGTGAGTGGGATGTAGAGCTGTTGTAGCAATTCTCTGTCAACAACACTGATGAAAATAAAAACCTGTTCTACAATAATTTGTTTGAAAGATCAAGCATATGCATATGGGCCCATCTGCCTCGTGGAGGAAGAAGCAAAAGCCAGCAGCATTACACACTCTCTCATACAGTTAAATGTTTCAGAACAACCACGTGTTTATATTTATATAACTTTGTTGTTCTGGGACACTGTTTCTTTGACTAGAGGGATGGGAGTTGCTAAAAGAGAGAATGCAGTGAATAAAAATCCTAAGTTAGTGTTTCCACTGGTTAAATTTTTCTTTGCAGCTACTGCAAAACTATATAAATATTTAATAATATTTCACATAATATTTTTGACTAACAAAGAGCTGCTCTTGGAGGGGTAACAAACAAGAAAAGCGCTATACAAATACAGTTTGTTTGTCTTTTATATTTAACTACCACTTGACAGCATGAAGCACACACTCTGCTGCTCTAGTAATGTGTTGGCTCTTATCTCGGTAACCAAGATAGACTCACTTCCCACAACAAACCTGAGAGACTGATACACACACGGGTTACTCACATGGCCACCATCTGTAAAGGGAAAAGCTCAGCTGTTAGCACACAGATGCAGTTAGGCCGTGGCTGCACTAATCTGTCTTGTTGAAAAAGTAGTAAGCATAATAATTAATTCAATTATTGTTTATCTTAATAGATAGATCCTTCACTTAGGTAAAAATATGAATACACTGTTACATGTAAAAGTCACCTGGATGGAGGTGGTGCCATGTCATGTGTGATGTCGAGCTGGTGGGCCAATGAAACTGGCTTTTTGGTTCACATGTATTCTGAAAGCTTGATTGAGAAAAAAAAAGGTCTTTTTCATATTTTTGGGGTCTTTAGACACGCCAGGGATACACATTTTTTGATAAACTATGACATAGTCCATTTTGCATAACACCTGACCTTTAAGACTGCAAGAGCCCCATAATAGCTTCAAATGAACACAGATGAGAGACTGTGGAGTTTGCCCTTGATGATTACAGTGAAATTACTTTACCGTGGGTCTCGCTGCTTTGACCCGCAGAGCTCACAGATCAGCAAAAGGAGTTTCAACAGCTGGCAAGGAAGTTTGCACGGGAAGAGATCGTCCCTGCTGCACCTGCTTATGACAGGAGTGGTGAAGTGAGTACAACCTAAACATTTAACTGCAGTGAGTGTGCTGTATATGTAGGATAAAATATGGCTTGACTCTGTAGTTTACTTATAATTAAGCAGCAAAGTGTCATCCTACTAATGTGTCTGTGTCTCTTAGTAAGTGTGTACACGTATGCCTCAATCCTCCCTCTTTTTGATTTGTGCTGTACTGCTGTCGATGGCTTTTCACGGTGTGTGATGTATGTTGTTATGTGTAATGTAAACATGAGGCTACACTGTTATTAGTTATAAGAGAAATGGTGACAGAGGTGTTTAACAGTTAAAGCCAAATAAAAAAGTAGATTAGACTGATGTAGTTTTAAGATAAATTTCAACACTAAACAAATTGTCATCTTGTTATCTTTCTAATTTATTTCATATCTTTTTATTCGATTTATTCAGAGAGTTTTTTTTTATTTGCTCTCTTACCTCACAGATTGTCTCTGTGCTGCTGGAATATGAATTTCCCTGAGAGGATAAATGAAGTGTTATCTTTAATTTGCACTTATAGTTAAAAAAGAAATAAGTTTATATAACTCTCATGTGTTCCTTTTTTTTGCAGTATCCCATCCCCATTATCAAGAAAGCATGGGAGCTTGGTCTGATGAATGGTCACATCCCACAGGAATATGGTGTGCTATTCTTGATAATTAACTATTTCAAAATTATCTGCTGTTTTTTTAAACTTTAGCTTGACATACTGGTTCTCTCATTGTGGTAGGCCATACATAACCTGGCACATCTCAAGTTAATTCCAGACAAGTTGACCTACTTCCATTTGAAAATGCTGCGAGAAAACCTTTCATGTTTTTTCCTCTTCTGCATTCAGGTGGAATGGGCTTGTCAATCTTTGACAACTGCCTCATCACAGAGGAGTTGGCTTATGGCTGCACAGGAGTTCAGACTGCCATCGAAGCAAACTCTCTGGGAGTAAGTTGTTATTCCAGGGTTGTCAGTGATTCCCTAGTTCTTGGCCAGTTTGTGCTTATTATATTTTTCAATTTCAATTGAAATGTCTAACCTTGATTCCCTCTAAACTTGATTATAAATGAGAAATTCTGAAAAAGTCCACATAAGATTATCAGTAAATAACCTTTTTTTTAAAGAGTATCAATAAGAGCTGAAACATTGATATATTCCAAACAATGCCCATCCCTAACCACCATTTCATAGAAAGGTTGTTGTTGTCTCAAAGGTATCGGCATTGTTTTATATTTCTTGGATTAAGTGATTAAGTGATACCTGTTTCTCCTACTCAGCAAATGCCGGTCATATTGGCTGGAAATGATGCACAGAAGAGGAAATACCTGGGAAGACTGACAGAGGAGGCTCTTATGTGTGTAAGTATTTAACTTTGTAAAAGTACAGTCAGATTTTGTTACTGCGTTCAGATTACATGTTACACAAAAGGGCTTGGCTGCTGCGCTTAACCCTTAAATGTCATGATACGAAACAGGCTGCTATTGAAAATTAGATTATATCACTTTGATATAACACGAGTGACAAATAGTTTCTCATAAAGGGATGAACATAAGTCCTGACAAATCAAAACTGTACCACCGTGTCTTCACACCATTTATAGAAATTAGAAAGAGTTACCTTGCTTCACATCAGACTGTGTTAACTCTTACGTGGTGTGTTTCCTGCAGGCGTACTGCGTCACAGAGCCGGGGGCGGGCTCTGATGTTGCCGGCATCAAGACCCGAGCTGTGAAGATGGGAGATGAGTATGTTGTTAATGGCCAGAAGATGTGGATCACCAACGGTGGAAAGGCTAACTGGTGTGTAATCTCTGCGACTACTCTCACTGTACACTAACTCAGTTTCACCTTAAAGTTAGTTCAGGTTTGTAATCTTTTTTGATTACAGACAGCTGCTATTGACCCGTCATTGCGCTCCTCTTGTTTCCAACCTTTGTCAACAAAACAGTCCAGTGAAGCAGTGTTTTAAAATTAACCCTCAGTATTTTAGTTGTTGTAGGAACATTTCAGTCACAATTCCATCTTGCACTACAGGAGCAGTGCTTTCTGTGATACGGAGGAGCTTCGTTTACTCTACCAAACTTTTTATCCACAAAGAAGTCATAGGATTCTGCAACTGACTGATAAAGAAAGACGTTTCAGTCCAGTATTTATTAACAGTTGGTAGACAGTTGATGGCGTCCACAGAAAACTCTTGAGAATGAGCAGACAGGCAGATAACCAAGCTATCTGAGGGGCAGAAGCTTCATTATAAAGAACCTTGAATGTGATTAACAACCAAAGCAAACAGATTAAACATCTCTAGGAAAACAAGGACAAAGGTTACATAAGCATGCAGTCAAATTTCCATCAGAGTAGAAAACATAAAGCATTAAATGGCATCATTAGGGTCCTGAATGCAAAAACATTTGTCCTTTTTAAAGAGAACTTTAATGTTTTTTATGCCTTTTTACATTCTTAGGTACTTCCTGCTGGCCCGCACGAACTCAGATCCTAAATGTCCAGCAGGCAAAGCTTTCACTGGCTTCATTCTGGATGCTGACACACCAGGAGTTCAAATAGGAAGAAAGGTAAGATGAAGCTGAATTGCTTTCTCTTTTAAACTCAACAAATTTTCCTGAAGGTGAGAAATACTGTATCAAAGTCATATATATGGCTTTTATAAGAGATTAAGTAACCTCTAAGCCGAGAGCAACAAATATTTTTTCAATCCCAGCAGACCAAGAAGATAACTTTTTTAATTGGCTGCACTCTATAAATAATTGCATGTGAGGACTGCTGTCCTGCCGGGATTTTCCTGCCTTTTCCCCCTTCCACTCCTGGTACACAGTCCAGTATTTTCACATTGTGACATGCTCTCCAAAAACATGTCCTTTTGTTTGTTCTTTGTGCTTGTAGGAGATGAACATGGGCCAGAGGTGCTCTGATACCAGAGGCATCACCTTTGAGGATGTGAGGATACCGAAAGAAAACGTCCTGATTGGAGAGGGAGCTGGTTTCAAAATTGCTATGGGTGCTTTCGACAACACAAGGCCACCAGTAAGTCGTCTGTCACCGATCATCTCTAATACTATGTATAAAAGTTTCATGTGTAATGCAAGATGGCTCACTTTAATATGTTTATCAGAAGCAATTTAAAATTTTAAATGGATCAGAAGTTAAAAAAAAAAAAAAATCTGAATCAGAAGTGTCGCCTTAACTGACTTCACTTTGAGAGAAAGTTTCTTCCCTGGAAGAAAGTGAGACTCTCAGATTTAATTGGACACAAGAAACTTTGTGAAAATTAGATAAAACTGATCAAATTCAGATCTGTTTCTGTGAAATCGCAGAAATTAAAGGATCAAAGTTTGTCACCGACAGAATACCAGCTCAGAGGTGTTTAAACTGACCTCAAAGCATCCAAATCATATCTGTTTGTGTGTGAAGACGATGTTTGCTGATGTAATTAATGCGATGCAGGTGGCAGCAGGAGCGACAGGCCTGGCACAGAGGGCACTTGATGAAGCCACCAATTACGCACTGGAGAGGAAGACCTTCGGCAGAGTTATTGCTGAGGTTAGTTCACTTCATGTTTAAATTATTTTCATTAGCAGAAAAGCACATCACACGCTTTAGAAGCTGATTTTTGCCATTTTTAGTTCACTGATGAAAGATTTTACCGTAGAATTCAGTTTTTAAAACATTTCAAAAAGTGGCAGCACTGACATTTCTGTAGATATCGTAATAACAAACAGACAACACTGTTTAAAGTGCAAAGATAAAAACAGGATCGACTCCGCCTCTCCTCCTGTTTCACAGCATCAGGTCGTGTCCTTCCTCCTGGCTGAGATGGCGATGAAAGTGGAGCTGGCCAGGATGGCGTACCAGCGGTCCGCCTGGGAAGTGGACCAGGGCAGACGAAACACCTACTACGCCTCCATCGCCAAGGCCTTCGCTGGGGACATCGCTAATCAGGTGGCCACTGATGCTGTTCAGATATTTGGAGGCAATGGTTTCAACAGCGAATATCCCGTAGAGAAGCTAATGAGGGACGCCAAGATCTACCAGGTGGGTGATGACGTCCTGCAGCTAATCACTGGTAGTCGAGATATTTGGCAAAACTTAATTTTCCTTAATTATCTCATTTCTTTTGCAGATCTACGAAGGCACAGCTCAGATCCAAAGACTAATTATTGCCCGAGAGCACCTGGGAAGATTCAAGAAATGAACTCTGCGTACCTGACTCGTCCTCATTTAAATGTACTTTGTTTAAGCTTTTCTATACTAAAATATAAGGAAATAGATCTGATAATGTAAGCTCAGGATGTAGTTGTAAAATTGTTTGCCTTAACGTCCTTTCATCCTGCCGTGCTTTTTCAGGCTGATACAGACTCTGAATTAGTAGACAGCAGTCTAATTACAGGGCATTTAAACACATCAACCAGACAGTTCTCATTTCGCAGAGGGTTTTCTGAATTCAGAAATGTTGCCTTATTTGTGAGTCGATGATATGATACAAGGATCCCCACATTTAGGCAAAAGATCATGTGACCGTGTCCCATCAGGCTCCAGTTTCTGCAGATTATTACAGTTATTTCAGCCAAGTTAGTCTGTATATGAACACAGTACACATAAAAAGAATTAATGTATTTATTTAGCATTAACTCAGTTAAAATGGGCATTTTTGACTTTATGAATGTCAAGAGCAGTTCGGATGCACCATTTTTTCACTTGTTTTTGTAGAAGATCCAGACTGACTCTCAGTCTCACACTGTGTTTGGGCTGTAACTCTGTAATTCAGTGTCGAATTTTGTTTTATTCTCCATTCTGATTAAAAGTAAAAGCATGTGAAATCAAAATGAGTGTCTGAAGCAGATATTTCAAGTTATTTAAAATTTTTGTTATCAACAAATTTATTTAGGATTATGTACCATATGTTTTACCGTGGAGCTAACCCTTATAATTTGAGTTAATATTTTGTTCGAGGGGGTGCATATTCCCTAAACATATTAGCAATTCATAAAATTACCTCAAACCAACTTAAACTAAACGGATGTAAGGTTTTTGAGACCCACCAATTGGCAGAATAATGGTAAGTTTCTATGGTTCACAAAAATCAAATAAAAAATCAAATCAAATTTTGCAAAATTAATAAAACTAAGAACATTAAGCTGGTACCACAACAGTACAGTTTACTAAAAAATACAGAAACAAGTGCAAGGTTGGCAAGAGTCAACAAAGATTATTCAGAGGTCCTCTCACCATGCTTGTGGGTACTGGACACTTCCCACAATGAATTGAAAAGAATAAACCCAAGAATGACAGTTAAAATAAGCATTTCTAGTAGAGTCAATTATTATAAATAATCACATGGAGAGCTTTTCTGCAGATGTTCAGTGATGGGTTTTTAGTTTTGGGATGTATGTAACCAGTGGCAGCCTCAGTCTCCATCTGCATTAAAGTGCCACCAGCATGCAGAAAACTGTGATGTATTTATGGTTAAACTATTCCAAATTATAATGTAATACAGTACCTAAAGTAAACGCATTTTATTCCCCTGCTGTGCAAAAAATGCTTTAGTTTTTATGTGGCAGACATGGCAGTATTTAGTCAGTGATACCGCTCCTCATCAGAAGGTGGCGGTAATGCGCCCGAACCAACCGCCGTCAAAACACAAGAAGAAGAAGAAGCCGAAGCCTGATCATGCGAAATCATTCAGAATGGTAAACGGCGTCATGTTGTTGTTTTTTTTTTTACTCTACACAGCGCAGTTTAAGATAACATCCAGGCCGAAGTGCGTGAAATGTCCTCGTAGCCCCATCTGTTGAAGTTTAGCCTTATATTGACCTTTTTTTCTGTAAAAGTAACTAGGAAAGTGGCTACACTGTAGCTAGCATTAGCGTTAGCATATGGCTCGATGATAGCATAACCTGTCAACAACTCGTTGTCTTTTTTCATACTCGGTCAGTTAGGTGCTCAATGAGTTAACTCAGTATTATGATTGAACACGAAAGGGTGGATGTTAAAATTTCATCATATCTAGTAATGTCGTCTGGAATTTTTGGTTGGTTTTCAAATGTTTCGATGTGTTTAATGTCAGGGTACACAATTGAAAGATGTCATCCTCAAGCCCGACGCACCTAACACGCTGCTGCTGGACAAACATGCAGATTACATCGCTGCCTACGGCTCCAAAAAGGATGATTATGTAAGTGATACAAATGAACGGACATCTCAGATGTTTTTTCCAAGTCTACTTGTTATGTAAACTTGTTCTCTTTGGCTCTTTTCATTGTTGGAGTTGAATTAAGTTCAAAACTAAATGCTTCAACATACAACGATATTTAGGCAAAAGTTTGCTTCTAACTTTGAGCCAGAAGTTTTGGGAACTCTTATTTCTGTGTCATTATTACATTGCTCAAGTGCACAAACCCAAGTCCGTAAAGAAAGAGTTTTCTCTATTCATTGTGGATAAGTTTGTCTGCTCTGTCCAGAGCCCCGACCTCCATCCCATCCATCACCTTTTGTAATGAGCTGGAACACAGTGTGATCCAGGCTTTATTATCCAACATCAATGGCTGACCTCACCAGTGCTCTGGTTGCCAAATCTGAACAAAACCCTGCAGTGTGGAGACAGTTAATATCTTATTTTCACCCCCAGCACACCAGGAGAAAATATAAAAGAACACATTGTTCTCATATGTTGTACTTTACAGGGACAAATTGGTCTCTTACACATGATTTTTTCCTACAAAGATAAGAAAAAATTATCTCAACAAAACAAAACAGGTCCTAGTTAATTCATTTTTTTCCTTTTTTAAAGACATGCTAATATTTTGTCTGAGATAGCAGCTCTTTGGGCTCTCTGGGCTGCCCAGTGAACCCATCCTGCTCTCATGTTCAGTCATGTCCTGTTTGTGTTTTTTCCAGGAGTACACGCTGTCAGAGTATCTGAGGATGAGTGGCATCTACTGGGGGCTGACAGTGATGGACCTTATGGGGCAGCTGCCGCGGATGAACCGGCAGGAGATCATAGACTTCATCAAAGCCTGTCAGCACGAGTGTGGAGGCATCAGTGCCAGCATCGGACACGACCCCCACCTGCTCTACACCCTCAGCGCTGTCCAGGTGACTCCTAAGACAGTCAATATAAAAACTGACCCTTTTGTTTTACCTTTGCCAGGTTTTATACTTTTTCATTTATTTACTGTATTTTTTAAAAAACATCTGTTCCCCAGATACTTTGCTTGTATGACAGTGTGGATGCTCTTGATGTGGATAAAGTGGTGGAATACATCAAAGGTTTGCAGCAGGAAGACGGCTCATTTGCAGGAGACAAATGGGGTGAGCAGGATTCTCTTTGATTTTTGTTGTTTTGTTTTCACTTTTGTTGAAATATGATGTATATAATTTTACAAAAATTGTGCATTCTTCAAAAATGTCATCATTTAGGGCTTGTAAGCTTATAATCTTAGTCCTAATTTATTTTATTTGTGGTTTGGTTTAAATATAATATTAATACAGTGTGATGTGTTATTGTAATTATAAGTTTTTTATCTTTACAGGAGAAATAGACACAAGATTTTCCTTCTGTGCAGTTGCTACACTTGCACTATTGGTAGGTGCATCATATACAGTTTTTTCTCAAACATCTGTTTTTACTCGACCTAACATTAATAATAATATTTGAAAATGTCTCATGATCCTCTCCTCCTTCCAAGGGCAAAATGGACATGATAAATGTAGACAAAGCTGTAGAGTTCGTCTTGTCCTGTATGAACTTTGATGGAGGTTTTGGCTGCAGACCTGGTTCAGAGTCTCATGCTGGTCAGGTGAGTGATGTTCTCATAGAGTTCAAGACAATGACTGTGGAAGTTTCAGTTTTATTTAAAACTTTTTTTACCAAAACAACAAAAACTTTTGGAGTTTAAACTTAAAATAAAAGTGAAGAGATCAGGTGTTGTTTCTTGATTTCACATAAAAGGTGTCAGACAGTTGAACTATTATTCACACATGACAAAGTCTGACTCAGAGGTTGTCGATCCTTGAATCTAACAAGATGAAATGTTCTCACTTTGGAAGGTGACTCGTATCACATTTGCAGCCTTCTTGAGCAGTGGTGTGTTCAAATCCTTCACAAATAAAATCTCCTTTTTGCCTCCTGTCTCTCAGATTTACTGCTGCACCGGCTTCCTGTCGCTCACCGGCCAGCTGCACCAGGTGAACGCTGACCTGCTGGGCTGGTGGCTCTGCGAAAGGCAGCTGCCATCTGGTGGCCTCAATGGACGGCCAGAGAAGGTTTGTTCTTTACAGGAAACTAAATGCCACAATATGTTTTTTTTAACCTGTAATCAGGACAGAATGATTCCTGAATTATTTATGAACTTGGTAATTAAAGTTCTCACTGTCATATGTGAAATGTAGTTAAATGTATTTAAAATTCAGACCCAGCTCTGGTTTCCTTTTGTCTCATTCAGCTTCCAGATGTGTGCTACTCTTGGTGGGTTTTGGCATCACTGAAAATCATCGGCCGGATCCACTGGATAGACAAGTCTAAGCTGCGAATGTTTATTCTGGCCTGTCAGGATGAGGAGACGGGAGGTTTTGCTGATAGACCAGGAGACATGGTGAGTGGTCAAATACAACAAACTACATTCTGTAATGAAAAGAGGAAGTGAATCAAACAGTATGGAAATGCCTAGAAAACATGATAAATTGCACGAATTAGAGAAAGTACTAAACATGTGCTCTGTATGGATCTAACAGGGCTCATAGTTTCATATCTGGTGATGAAAATGAAACTCAAACTTCACCAGCAGGAAACCAAAATATATCACCTAATTTTTTTTCTTCCTTTAGCTTAAGTCATGCAAATAAAGTGTTTTTCAAATTCGACATTAAAATTTATGGATTCTTATCTGTGCAAGTTTCTAAGCTTATAAAGAAGTGACATAGAGCACCTATTTTTTAAAAAAAGAAGAAAGGCCACTCATCTCTGCTGCTTTCAGTTCACTTCACTCACTGTTGGAGCCCATATGTTATTATACCGTAACAGAACATCTTTTACAGTGTAATAACACACTGTAACAGAACATCTTAAACAGCTTTTAATGCTGTAAAAACATGAATGTGTGCATCATGGAGTAGACCTCATAATCAAGGGATATGGTGTGTTATTACACCCCCATTTATTAGTGGAGCGTCCCTCTGATCCCCATCATCTCCTGCTTCCTCCTCCTCCGCAGGTGGATCCTTTCCACACTCTGTTCGGAATCGCTGGTCTCTCGCTTCTCGGAGACGAACAGATCAAACCGGTGAATCCCGTTCTGTGCATGCCCGAGGATGTCCTGCAGAGGTTCAACCTGCAGCCTGACCTCCTCAGCTAGCCCCCCCACCACCACCACACAACCTGACACCTGTCACCCCCCCTCCACACACACACAGACACAGCTGCCCTGCTGAACACCATCCAGCCGCACCTCGACTACCACAGCTGGACGCTGGGAGCAGAGAGGGAACGGACCACCACACATCGTAGTGTTAGCTGAAGTTTACAGACACATTTAAGTCACAGATTTTTGTCTTCACTCATTCAGGACAAAAAGAGTCGTAAAGTTCTGACTTGATTCCTCTGAGCTGATCCGTCTTCAAACCTTCAACCTCTCATTATGTTATCAGGTCATTTGTGTTGGTTTTACTGAAGGAGAACGGCTTGAGACAGAGGTGTTTTAAAAGACAGCCGTTGATGCTTTAACCCAGAAATGATTAAACAACATTCCTTAACTTTTTGACTTACTCACTTTGTCAGTTTGTCTAAAAGAAAACATGTAGCTCATGTAGCTTTGAACAGGAATCTGTTGTTGAAGTCAGTTTCTCATCTCTTTTCCTGCAACACATTTTTAGCTGTCAACCAGCCAAGAAAGTTATTATTACTGTAACTAATTATTGGACTGAGGCACTAATTGGCTCTGTTTTTTCATCTCCTCGTGACAGAACAATTATGTGTGAAACAGAAACGCACGATCAACTTCATGTTTAATGTGGTTTGGGGGCATGAGACCTTTGACTGTCTGTCTTTTGCTTTAAAGACACCACATCTCTTTTATTTTCTGCATTAGTTGGAGGTTTTTGCATTTTTCATGCACCGACTGTTTCAAAGAAAAAACTTCCGTATTTCAGAGATGTGAAGAGTAAATTCTCCTTGTCCTGTTTGCCCTCGAGCAGTCATGCTGATGCTGCTGTAATAGGCTTCACAGTTGGAGATGCAACACAGAACGTGCAAACGAAGCTTGTTTTTATGTCACTGCATTAAAGTAACATCAGGTTACAGTACAGACAGACAGACAGACAATATATTCAAGGACGGGTCAGTGAAATGTTTGTGACTGAAGGGGAAAACAAATGGCAGCGTCGTCCTCTCTTGCTAAGAAAAATTACCATCATATGCACATTCTGAGCTACACTACCCATATTTATTTAAATCTGTTACTCAGTCCAGCTTTGTTATGCAGCCGAGGGCACACAGCTTGTAGATCCATGAAATATTTCAAGTCTTATGTTTTGTTGATTCTCAAGCTTCTTTTTTTTTTCATATCTGCTAATTTGGTCAAAAGAGATTTTTTTTTTTTGCAGAAATAACAGGTCTTCATATTGCAGCAATGTTTTTCTAACTGAATGCTCGTTTTATCTGTTGTTAGATAATGTTCAGTGTTGACAGTGTTGCATAAGTTGAATAAGTCACATGTTGAATCTGTTCGTTCTGAGGCTGTATCCAATTTAAGTGACTGATAAATAAATATTAATGCACATTGTTATGCAAAATGAATGCAGTCACAACTCAAGCAAAAAGCCTATTTTGTGGTCTTTGGGTGTAAATCAAGTTCTCAAGGAACTGTGCTGCTTATAGATGATTTAAATCTAAAAACAACAGCAAACTAACTTTGTCCTGATCGACTTGTTAAACCACAAGGTCTCGTCTTTGTGTTTTGTGGCAGCATTTTTTCCCAAAAGCTGCTCACTGTTGCACAGCTGTATGTGTGTATACTGATGTAACTTATTGTTATCTTGGTTTGCAATAAATATTTCAATCCAAATTTCTTTTGCAGGAGTGTTTTACAATCACTATAATGTATTTTTAAGCAGCAGAGGTCTTTATCTCAGCATGTTAATTAAGTGTTACAAGACAAAGAAAAATGAACCTAGTTTGTTTCTTTAACAGTTTGGCACCATTAATCTTGTTTTCTGCAGATTAAATAGACAAAAGAGGCAGCCGACCAGCATTGAGGCTGTTTGTGTCCTCAGTGTACTTGCTTTTAGGATTTTTTTTAAGTTGCTCGGTATGTATCGGTTTGTTTTGTGTCTGTTGCTACGACGGCAGTGAGTGTTTAATTAAAGCCTTGACCAAAATGAAAGTCCAGCATTTGTGGGAAAACGTTTTTAAAGTCAACGCAGGATTTAAACAGAGGAGTTTGTGATTAACGACTGTGGACAACGAGGTCAGCTGGACAGATTAGGTGGTGATAAACTCTGCCGGAGTCAGAAATACAACGAGAAGGCGCCACTAGATGGCAGCCTAACCATTCAAAATGCATTTATTTTGATGAGAACTCTACATATGTTGATATCTCACAAAGGATTCTTGTAAAACCAACCAGAAACCGACCAGATCATGTGTTGCAAGTTATGTGACCGCAAACAAGAATATAATTGCAGGTTTAATTCTCTGAAATCTATTTCTTCTATATAAGCCGATGTAGTGAAATGGAAATTAATGGGAAAATCTTCCTGGAAATTGTAACTGTAAGCTACTTTTTTTATACTAAACCCACGCTAATTGAAACACTTTTTCATTTTCTCATGCATATCACAGCCATACTGATTAATTCCAGGGAGGCTGTAGTAATAACACCGGCAAATCAGAAATGCCACAGCTCATACTGTATGAGATATTGTGTTTAATAGCAGTGGCAGATTGTAATAATGGAGCAGCCTAAAGATTGATTTACTCTGCCTGTGTAATTAGAGGGAGGTGATTCTCTCAGTTTTTCTTCGTGTAATAAAGATAAAGGCTCTTCCTGCAATGTGCCGCCTGATAAGTAAATGACACTGTACCTGGAACATTTTTTTTAACAATAGCTTTCATAAAATACCCGACAGAAGATCAAGTGATAACGCTGTGTGGAACATCATTATCTCCATTATCGCCATGCATTAATTATGTGAAAATGAGAGACATCTTTTGTTTTAATATTCTGATCCCCTTCTGGATTTTTCACTGATAGTAAGATTAATAGCAAGAAGAATTAATTGGTCGGAGCCTCTTTTGGTTCATTTTGTGTCTTTTTGTGCAGTTTTTCATCTCTTTGTGGTATTTTTACATCCTTTGTAGGTGTTTTGTGACTCTTTGGACAGTTTTTCGGGGGTTTTTGCTTCAGGGGCCCTGAATACATCCCCTTTTTTGTGGTCGTTGTGGTCACTTTGTATGTCTTTGTAGCTGTTTTGCTTCTCTTTGTGGTTGCTTTGCATTATCTAGTCTCAATGTGTCTCATTGTATTTGCTTTGCATCTTTGTGTAATTGTATCACATTACCTTGTACTTTTTTAT
>JAPZDV010000004.1:19743984-19760192 GCA_029814665.1 Acanthurus lineatus | reverse complement strand
AAAAAACATCAGTAAAACTGAGTAAACAAACAAGTTAATGACCTGTAGCTTAACTGATTAGTTGGTTTGGCAAATATTATCTGATAATTGGTCATTGCAGGTGAATCATATCAGCATAGGCTTTGTACTGGCTGAAATAAACAAGAAGTTGCAGTCTAGAAACCTAAAAGAAATGTTTTTAAAGTCCCAAAAAACTCTGACTGGCTCATTTTTCAATTGTGAAATGTTCTTGTCATTATGTTTCTTGGTCCAGAGTCTTTTATTTAATTAAAGGGTCCTCATTCGAAAATGATGCATGTCTGTAAGTCGTTAAAACTTAAGCCAAAGAGTAACTTTTTCTTTTAAAGCCTGTTAACTGTTAAGGACTGAAGAAATAAAACTAAGAACCAAGTTTGCCAAGTAAAGCAAAGTTCAGTGCGGCAGAACTTTAAATTCTCTCCTTCCTGTCCATTAGTCGAGTCAGATTCATCTTATGATGCACTGCGGTTTGTAATGCAGGTTTTATTGGACTGTATATGCATTTGCAGAGACGATAACATATAACACAGCTACTAACTGAACCTACTTAGTCTCTCAGCAGGCACAGTGTGTGTCCGATGGTGCGTTTAGGTGCATAGGAGCTTTCATTTCTTAACCCAACGACCTGCCCTCGTACGGGTTCAGGACAGTGGGATCTGTTTGACTCACAGTGTGCTGCTCAGTTCATGTTTATAGTCGGTGAGGGAGGCCTGCAGAGAGAGCTCTGACATTCAGGGGTCTCCCTCTTTTGTTACCTTGTGTTTTAATTGGAGGGAGTTCATCCGTGAAGAACTGTGCTTTGATCAGGGGGGAAAAAAAGGCTTTTACTGTCGTCCTCCATCATTACAGCGGAGGATGAACTTCCCAAAATGGAGATGCTGCTGCTGCTGCTGCATCTAACTTCAGTGTGCAGAACGAGGCCTGATGGGTTCATGTGGGTACACACACACAAACAGAGAGCAAACACACACACACAAAGGAGATTTTCTGAATGAATGAATGAATGAATGAATGAATGCACGAACACACAGTCATTTGTTTGTGTTCGGAGGTGTTGGAACAGCAGCGAGTGTCCCAGTTTGAGGAGTTGAAGGGATGAATGGTCGTCTCTGAGTCCTTCTCGTCCCAAGTGAAGACGAAAAACTGCCCCGTCACAGTTTTAGACAAAACGCAGGGCATCAGCAGCATGTTGAATGAGGACGAGACTCTGCTTTATATGCAAAGGCTTATCAAGCCGGTGCTCAGATTTCCCTTTGTGCCTTTGTTTCGAGTGTTAAGTTTACATGAGATATTTGGGAATTATTTGTTTTAAAGTTTGCAGTCTGGCTGCAAAGAATCTCAAGGGAAAAACTCATTTTTAATCATAAAGAAGATAAAACATTGACTAAAAACTGAATAGACCCCTCAAGGCAACAAGGAAACTTGTAGTTGAAATGTTTTTTTTTAAGTTTCTTTTCATTGCAAAAAGTTTAGTTTTGCTTAACTTTTATTCTACTAAATCGTATGATAAATATGAATCATTATAGAATAAAAATCCATCATCCGTCAAAAATACATCAGGAGCCCAAAGCCATAATTGCAAGTTTAATGTAAAATGTAAAATTTAACACACTGGTATTTATACTGACAGTAAAAGTGAACTGAAAAGTTCGATTTTTTAAGAGTTACTGGTAAAACTTGTGTTCGTTGAAAATAAGAAATTATGTAAGTGTTATTTATCTTTCTGTCATGACACACACCCTGCAAGTATGTAATTGTCTGGTTACAACCGATTATTTCCGCACTGTAATTTGTTAAATGTGACATTAAAAAAGTCATAATAACACTTAAAATCCAACTGCCACTTTGGATGTTAACTTTCCTGTTTGCAAAACTGTACTGATTATTGGCTTTTATTTGGTTACTGCCTGTCTGTTGTACAGTTATTTTAACATTTTTAATCAATTTTTTAAAAAACAAACTGCAGCAGAGAGACAGACAGCTTGAACAAGAGAGCTAACGGCTAAATGAAAGCTAGCTGGGTAGATATCCTGGTCTGGTCTTTATCATTTACTGTAAAAAAAACAAATCTCACTGTACAAAATGAAGCCAAAACATTTGTGATATTTGTGATAAAGGTCCTGCCATCTTGGCCTGTTGATGTTCATGTTGTTGAGCTGAGCACGGAGCTGCAGTTTTTAAGTAGATTTAGTTAGATGCCTGAATTAAAGTCTGTGGTTTACAAAAGCTCAGGAGGCTTTCATGTCTCCTTTGCAGCATGAAGTCTGTCAGTAAACATCCCACTATGATTTTTAAAGGTTTTACACGTCAAACTAGTCTGACTCAAACTTTCAAACCTGTTAACTTACCAAGTTATGTGTGTACAGAAGGAAGCTTATTGGTTAACTTACCAAGTTATGTGTGTATAGAAGGAAGCTTATTGGTGGTAAAGTTAAAATAACGTGGTAGAGTTTGTTTTTAGTCCAACAATAGCTTTTTCCTTGTAAGGGTTATCTTGTTTAATACCAGTATTAGTTTCCCAAACCTTGTTTTTGATAGAGCTAATTTTGGGCATTAATCCCAAAGCCCATGGAAAGAAATTTTTTTGGCTCTGCCAACTTTTCGGTTGGCACACAAGAATACATCATCCCCGAAGCATACGGAGAATACGGACTCAGTTTCCATAAATACATCCAAAAGTGTTTTCATAATGGAAAAATAAGCACATTAACTGAAGCATCATCATTATATATATTTCTTAATATGATATGTAGGAAAAACTTGAGTTTAAGTTTGACTGAAAGCCCTAAAAGAAAGTCTGTCCAAAACCCTTTTGAGCCAACTGGGTACCATTTAAGCGTGTGGCTGCTTTATCATGGTAATGTAACCTACATCTGTTGTGCAAACACACACACACAAACACACACTCACACACACACAGCTGCAGTACGTTGTGCTTATTCACAGCGGTAACCATGGGTGATAACCTCCCTCCAGATCCGGCATTAATCCACGCTACGACAGTCGTAGTAGTAGTAAGTGGGCCAGCCGGCTGAGCCTCCACTCACACAAGAAATCTTATCAACATCTGGAAAGACTTAAGGCTTTACTCCGGTCGTGTGTCGTGTTGTTCAGGTAGTTTCTAATCCCGGGTGGTTTAACCGTGTGCTCGAACTCTGCTGCCGGTCGCTGGTCATTTTCAAGGCTGTTTCCTTTTTTTTTTTTCTTTTTTTTGAGTGTCTCTTCCCTCTTCATCCCCATTTGGACAAAATACAAAGAAAAGACATCCAGAGTTTAATGAAAGAGGTGACATGGCAGCCTACAAATTAAGTTCCCCTCTGTAATTGCAGTCACGGTCAGCAGCATAAAATTACACGTCACTCACGGAGAACCTCTGGGCCATAACCCCTATTATTACTGTACGAACATTCACAAGGGAGCTTTATGAGGCTTAAATGTCAAGCCGGAGGTTTCGGGCTTTAATTACCCTAAAAGAATTAAGTGCAGTTATTAATCTGCCTTTTGTTCTTCCCGACATGAGAAGAAAAGTGCCAACGCATTGTAATCAATACAGTGAAACATTAAGCTGCATTTTCATTTAGAAAGTCGACCTCGTTGACTTAAATAGAGTTCAGATTGTCAAAAGAGCAGCAAAGCTTTTTTCTTAAGTTATTCTTGGAGAACTTGACCTCTCATTTTACTTTTGTTGAGAAAAAAAAACATTTTCAAGTTAAATTGTGGTACTAAATTTTCGTTTTTGGATACTTAAGTAACTGCTCAAGTCTGCAGTCTTCCTCCCAAAGAAAAGATATTTTAATCATAGATATTTAACAAAAAAAAAGCATTTTTTTCAATAGTAGCAGTTTTTCAAATTATATTAATTATCTGAAGATTATCTTTGTGCATCTTTGAGGATCTTTTAACTCCCTTTTCAGGTGAAAATAATTAAAAACTCTACTTTCAAAAGAGCAAAGTCACACTCTTTAGAAAAGGTTTTCTTTAAGTCTTTTTTTCGATCTCCAGAAACGACTCAATGCCTCATTACAATCTTTGTTTTGGTTTGAAAGCGTTGATCACACTATCAATGAACTTTGAAACCAAATAATAATGTGGCTTTTGTCTTTTTAATATAAAAGCAAGGTTGCAACTGATGATTATTTTGAATATTTTTATATAAAATATGACTCGATATTAGCTTGGCCTCCTCCTGAGACAAAGCAATTATAGTTAATGGCTAAATGGATTGATTTGATTATGATATTTAAAAATAGTAGAGCCTGGTGATATCGTCAGTGGGCTTGTTTTGTCTGAACAACAGTCCAAAACCTAAAGATATTCAATAAGTGTCATTTATGACCAGAAGAAGCAGTAAATCCTCACATAGGTCTTTGTATCAGCAGTGCATTTTTAAAGTATTTTTATATTAATCTGCTCTCAATGATCTTTAGACACCTTCCTGGATCCAGACAGCCTGATTTAATGCTCATTGGCTGGTCGCAGTGTTTGTTTTGACCTCCACCTGTCAGATCCGTCTGCAGCAGAGCTCGCGATCTCTTGGACACCAACTTCTTCAGAGATTAAAAGGTCACACACAGTTTTTAGGATTAAGATTGGCCTCTTAACACTTCGCTCAGTCGAGTCGTGACCTTGCACTTAAAGGTAACGACTGAGCGCCATCGGTTCAATCTGTGAACGGCAGATCGTTGGTGGTCGGATGGGATCATCCGGCTCCTGGTGGCTTCCTGGACGAAACGCCAGAGTTTTGGTTCAGAACAGGATGTGAGAGGTGATCGGCCAAACTACCGCTGTGAGGAAATGACACAAACCGGTTGGACTTCACATTGTGTATGTGTGTGTGTGTGTGTGTGTGTGTGTGAACATGAGTAATGTTTGCTTCAGTGTGTGTGAGACGTGACGTAGTGTGAACAGTCTGTTGGTGCTGAGATATCTGTGTTTTGTTTGCAATACAGATGATGAGGAATTGATTTTAACTTAAGAAGGAAACTAAACTGTTTGTTAACGGGGCGAGAAAATAGAAACTATAAAAACTTATGGAGCTGTGACTGATGAGCAAGTCCGGCTGATTAATCTGAGTTAATTTCTCGATTGCTGGATTAATTGTTTACTCTTTAAATAATTTAAAAATGACAAGTAATTCTTAATATAATTTCTCATAGCCCAGAACGTTTTTATTATTAAATGTCTTGTGTTTTCTGGCCAGCAGTCCATCACTCATTGGGCAGCATGAACTCAGATTGAAGCCTCGTTTCTGATCTCTCCTGTTTGATTTTGTATTGCCTCTGGTCTGCCAATCAAATCAATGTGCTTCGCTCGAGGCAACCTGAGTCTGACAAGCAGGTGGTCGTGATTTCAGACAAGAACGCTTTTCAGTGTTGAAAATTTAAAAAACATTAACCTTTTTGAAACCATTTAAAGAGCTCAAACATGACTTATCAGTATAATACTTGTTTATTAGCAGCAAAAATGAATTAAACAACTTTCAACAGGAAGTTAATGTTACTTTAATCGGTCTCATAAAATATAGTTTAAAATCTAGTTTAGACATTTGAAAGAAAAGTTATCAAAAAGTAATCAAAATTTAATAAATAACATAACTTTGAGGAAGAAATTAAAATTGTTACATTAGTTATTACACTTTTAACAGGGTAACTAGTAATCTGTAACATTTTTAATTTCAACAGTAACCTTTCCAGCATTGTCTGTAAATTAATTGATTATAGATTATAATAATTAAATTAAATAAAATATTATTATATTATAATTATAATCATAATTACAAATATATATTACTGTATACATATATAGTAAAATAGTTTATATATACATCAGATTGTTAATGGATTACTGTTGATTTATCAGTGAGTTACCTCTTTTGCAGTAATCCTGTTAAGTCGTAGCAAGATAAGGAATAAAAGATTTTTCTCACAAAGCAAGAAAACAGGATCTTTTTCAAGTGTTATGTTGCGATATTATATCTGAAAACATGACAAACTGGTGATATTTAAATCAAATTAGACTTTTTTCCCCCTGTTTTTTCCTCCCTGTAACACATTCATATTCTTAATTGCACATTTCTGGGATATTTTATGAACTTAAATGAAGTAATCACACAGTCGTACAACAATCCCAGCCAGTTGGACTCTTTTGAGCGAGTTGCATCATTGCTGGGTAACATTTGGCAAGTCCTCCCCTGCACATTGTACTCTTGGCAAAGCCGAACTGCCCGTTGGCACAGAGGGAGTGATCCAAAGTCCCAGAAGAGACAGATCAGCAGAGGCCATGTTTGATAAAGAGTTATCCTCTCCGTAGACTTGGATGCAGCTTAGAAATCCCGTCCAAATAACACAAAAAAGAAGCCTCACGGAGTCAAAAGTGGCAGCTTGAGGTATTACACTAAGTGGCATGACTGTAAGTAAGCTTACAGGAGGTGTTTGCCTAGCTGAAGCAAAACGCTGAATCCTATTTAGCTGCTTGTTTGTACCTGACCCTGACCTTTCAGCTGCATGTTGGAAGCAGCCGAGTATTAATTTGGGATCAAAGTTTTTATGAAATCCCGTCGTTAGGAATCAATCTTGCATCCTTGTTGCTTACAAAATGAATCCTTTCCCTACAAATTCAAAAACCAGCTCAGCTCTGTTTGATCCAATGCTGGATGTGTCGAAAGGACCATGCTGCTACAATCCCCGTATGTGTTTTCTCAGCAGCTTTTTTTTTTTTTTTTTCCAGCAGACAGCGAGGTGGCGAGATCAGACTTGGCTGCTACCCTGAGTAACGGCTCAGTTTGTGCAGCTCGCCTCGGGCTTCCTGTTCTCCGCCCTTGAACCGGAGCCTCTGAGCAAGCAGAAAATCCCTGTAATTGCATTAGTGTTGTCCAACTGTGTGCTCCGTGCCACGCCCGCTCCCTCTCCAGACCGGCTTTTTTAGCCTGATTTATTGCCTTGACATGTTAGGATTTATATTTTCGCCCTGTTGCAGGATTGCGGACAAATCAGATATCCTTGACGAACATCCTGGCTTCGATTCAGTCTCCTCTATTCTCTCTCTTTCTATCAGGATGAGCTCTGAAGTCTGCGATGTGCTCAGCTGGATCCAGGTCTGGTCATTGTAAAAGCCCCCCCCCTGCATCCTGAGGGCTCTTGACCAGGCCAGCTAATAAAAGGTTTCAGTGCCACTGTTATTATCCACGGTGGAGGCCCGGCGGTGCTTTTGGCGCCAGCACCGGTAGACTGATTGCCTCTGTGAACTGATGAGGTTGACAGACCCAAATAGAGCCTGGCGGTTAAGTGAGGGCATTAAATAAAGTGCAGTCAGTTTTTTTTTTTTTTGTTTCAGGAAATGTAAGAAAAAAACCTGCTGCTCTTATGCTCTTCTTTCTGTGCACTGGAACTTTCTCTTGTTATGGTTGATGTAAAATCAAATAAAAGGAGAAATGGGCAGCGGATGAAAATGCCACAGTGCACTCGAGGTGTTGTTGCATCTGCTCGCTGCGCCTGCTGTTGTTTTGTGAGCAAACCTGCGCCGCTTGTTTGTCCAATCACGCTGTTGTGTTTGAGGGTTTTACCGGCGTGGGTTTTTTTTTGCGACTGTTTGTTTTGTCTGTCCAGATTTTTGTTTTGTTTTGTTTGTTGTTTTTCTTTTTTTTTTTGGCGTCTTATTGATCTCCCTGACGACTGCAGGTGTTTGCTGCTGTTTTTGTTTTCTCTGATGCGACTCCCCGCCTCCCGAGTCTTAACTCAAACACACTCATTGAACGCCACACAGTCTCACACACACACACACACACACACACACACACCATACATTGGTATTTTCCAGCATAAGCACCGGCTTGTGCCACACAGCGGTGCAGTTTGGTGGCCTTTAAATCACCTGGTGAGTCTTTTTATTATGTCCAAGTTTCTTTGTGCTTTTGTGAGAACTTTCAGAGAACCTCTACAATCTAAGAGGATTATTAAAAAACTAAAAGCCGTTTTTTTTGCAAATCATGTGAATGTTATTTGTGGTCAGAAAGCCTTGAAAAATGTCTGCTGCTGTGAAGGAGGATCTGACAGATTTTCTCCTCCTCAACACAAACTCAAACCATAGATTTTCAGAGTAAGACATGACTCAAAACGTCTCAGATTCAACACATCTTTTATCCGATCCAACATATCCTGTTTGTTCTGCGGCTCAGGAAGATAAGAGCAAATTCCTCCATGTGCGTCTTTTCTGTCTGTTATCTCATCCTGATGGACATTCAAAGAAGATTTCTGACTGATGCACTGGGATTCATCTTTAAGCTTTAGTCTAGTATGATGTGTAACTCACTTTTTTTTTGTTTTATCAGTTAGTTTGCTGCTTTTTATGAATCAGCCAGTCAATCATTTGTTTATGAAACATTAAATATAGTGGAAAAAAAAGTCCCTGTTTCTCTGATCATGACCATCAATCTAAAACCCAAAGAGATTAGATTTAATGTTTAAAAATGATAAGGAAATACCATAAAATACTCACATTGTGCAGCATTTTTGCCCTAAAAAAACAACAAATTAACAGATATTTAAATGAGTGCTGGTTAAAACTGCAGTTCACAGATGTTTCACATCATGCAGATCACAGCATCAACATGGGGATCAGTATTGAGTCCATGACAACAGTTGAATAATTAACTTTGTGGCTTTGAAAGGTGGAAAAATCAATCCTGGTCAACTTGTGTTTAGACATTTTAACCAAATTTTGTGTTGCAGTCGCTTTAGGGCCAATCAGATGTCATTTTTGGTTATTATTTCACTATGTCATGTGACTCCTAGTTTGTTTTCTGCTGTTTTGACCTCTTTATGCTCATGTTACAGCTTCACGTCATCGTTGGTCCAATCAGAGAAATCCTTGGTCTCACTTTTAGCTGTTGCTTTCATTCCTTCATCTTCTCTTGAACATAGAAACCACCTGTCTGCCTCCTGTTTATACCGAAATAGTCATAAAAAGCTCGTCTGAATGAGGATTTTAGTGTTAAACGAAAGGTCGGTGATGTGGATGTTGCTGCTGACAAATTAATTATCTACACTGTAAAAAGTTACATCAGTATCAGCCGATGTCATAATGTGATATTTTTAAACTCCATAATTCGCAGTGTGCGCTTACAATGATTATTTTCTCACACTCCATGAAAGATACGTTAAATCTGTCATAAAATCCTTCACACTGCAACTTAAACATTTATACGATTATTTGAACAGGCCATCTGCCTGCCATTATATGGTTTTAAACCGTCTTTGTGCTATTTTACTGCTCAAAAACACAATTTTTGTAAAATGATTTTCTTGTTCAATAGAGGTAATACAAAGCATTAGTTCTTCTCACAGTTTTGCTTCAGCAGGCTTCACTAATAAAATGCAATATGAGAAATGAAGGATACAACATTTTTGGAGTTAGACTCATTTTAGGGACTAAAAGTGAGAATAAATCAGCCTGCGGTGCTTTGATTTTGACTTTTTCCCACCAGATTCACAGAGAGCTGGAACTAATGCTTGTTTTTATGATAGAATAAACTGTTGATAATTCTTTTCAGCTGAATAATGGCTTGGCCAGTGAAATGTTAGAAATTTCTCCAAATAAATTTATTAAAGTCCAAGGTAACATCTTTAAATATTTAGTCCACCCAACAGCTCAAAATCCAGAAATATTCAATTCAACCTCACATGAGAGACAGTAATGAAGTGTTTCAACTGTAGTCAAGTATAAGAATTTAAATGTTTTTGCACTGTTAGTCTCCTTCTCCTTCTTCTTCCTCCTCTGCTGGATGAAAAGACTGAGCTGAGGATTGTTGTAAAAGCATCTCTCCAACGTTAAGCTAGATGCAAACAACCTTGCCAGCTGGAACGAATCATTTGTAACATCAAGGTATCATCGTCATCAACCCTCCGAGGGCTGAGGATCCAAACATGACAAATTCCTTTTTATTGCTGAGCCACTTGAAAATTCAGTGCTCATTGCTGCTTTCTGTCTCCGGCAGCCTTGAGGAGAAGTTTCCTTGTCAGACGCATTTCTTTAACAAATAACACCTTTAGGGAAAATGTCTGCCGAGGCCGGACGTCTGTTTGTCAAGTGGAGATGGAAATTGGCAACGCTGTTTGTTTGTAGATGATGTGCTGCCTCTGTTTCCTGTCTAATCCGTTCAGATTTTCACATACAACACATTGGTGACATGTATATTCTAATTCCTGTGTGTGAAAAGTCCTGCTGTGTGTAATCACTATCAATGAGAGGCCCTATTATGGACTTATGGTGGGATACTATTGAGTTTCAGGGAAAATATCAGTTGCTAAATGTCAGTAATCCTGCTCTGGCATTTGGCAAATTGAAATGGATTTTTCTCCGGTCGATGTTTTTCTCAACAGCCACATTCCCCCCTGCCTTTGCCCTTCAAACACAAAGAGACGCTCAGAATACAGTAATTGCTATTCAGCTGTAAAGTACTCCATAGTAATTCAATACTGGATGTGTGGTATTTGCTGTCTCATGCATTTGTTGCATTTTATTGTGAGTTTGCACTCGAGTGTCTCTTGCACATCGAGTGTCTGCAGTCCCGCCTTAAAGCTTGGATCTGTGGCGAACGGGAAGCAGCAGGTTCATGAATTCAAGTACAGTATTTCTGTCCTCAGCTGGCTGTTCGATCTGTCTTGCCTGTTGGCCATCTGTCAACTGTAAGCACTTAAAAACTCAGATGTTACAGTAAGATAAAGCTAAAATTGTCATAAACGAGCAGAAGAGGTAATTTTCTGTGATTGGCTGAACGTTCTGGCTCGATGTTCTTCTAAAAATAACCCTGAACAGTAGAAGTTATAGATATTATGGAGGAGGGAACATCCTTAATCTCCATTTGACAATAAAAGGCAAGTGAGTGGAGCAGGTGGTCTGTTCATGGAGCTGCTGTATCTTTATAGCCAGGCTGTCTTTCTGGCTGCATTTATTCATTCAATTTATTGTTTGATTTATAGTTTATTAGTTTGAACAAAGTTCAGCAACTGCAGGCGACATATAGAAAGTAAAAAAAAGTGATTTAAAAATGAGAAAACAGTTGCCACCACACATTATAGAAAGAGAAGAGAAGATAAAGAACAAAGGTTCTGCACAATGTCAGACTGTATTTTAATTTTTCAAAGTTAAAAACAGCAGCTTATGGTGTGTTTATTGTAATTTGACCACATTAATTTAAGTAATCTATCCCAAAATCAGTGTATGTAGAGAGATCTGTACAATAAATGACACTCTCTCTTCTCAAACTGCAGATGGATGATATTTTCATTAAAAAAAATCTAGATTAGGGCTTCAGCTACACGTTTTCAAATAAGATTAGTCTTTATTATCTGTATTGTCAATAAAATATCAGAAAATAGTGAAAAAAATGCCTGTTTTAATTTCCCAGGTGGAGTCTTTGTCATGGTTTGGGGTTTTAGTTTAGTCATTACTTGTTTTATTGTGCAGTTTCTTTCCTCATGTGTAATGGTTTGTGTCGCTTTCCATCTTTGTTCCCTTTCCTGCTTTTTTGATTATTGATCAGTATCACCTGTCTCTTATCAGCCGTCCCTCCCCTGTGTGTTTAACTCTGTTTCTTCCTCCTTATTTATCAGCTTGCATGTGACTGTTTTCATTCAAGTCTTCGCCTGCTTCTGTTCCTGCATCCTTTGTCCTCACTTTTCTGTTGCTCGTGCACTTTAATGCTCCTGAAGTTTCTCTCAGCTTTGAAATGAACTCCTTACAGCAGCAGCAGTGTTAATTTTGCTTTTAGATGCATGTTCCTGCTGTGTAATAAGTCAAGATTATTAATATCTTCTTATAATAAGAACAATTTTTTTGGCACAACCCTATTCAAGATTGTCACTTTGTATAAAAAAGACACAAACAAACTATCTTTTACAAAGGAACTTATACATTTCAATGCAAAAACTCTTTGAACTTGCACTGACAGCATTAAGCCACATGGGGGCAGTAGAAATAGGTTGTAAAGTAATCACTAACTTTGTCTGTCTGCTGGCCAGGTAGTGTACTGTGGGTTTTGAGAGCATTATAGCTGGAATTACATGACATGATATAAGCTGTTTTATTGAATCAAAACAGTAAAAAAAAAAAAGGCAGCTGCAAAACCAAAACAAGAGCTGAAAGACAATAAAATTCTAAGCAGGGCTCAGATGATAATTATCTGTCGGTGTGACTAAAAGAAACTTATTAATATAAAAAAACAACTGATTAATAACATTAAAACTGGTTTGAGGGTCCAAAATGTTTAATTTATTATACTGAGCTGGTGTCAGATAAGTGCAACTTGAAAAATATCCCCACTTTAACATCTATGAAACAAAAGAGCTACATGTCATCAACCTGCAATGGAGGTTTATCAAATAAAACAAAGAGCCCTTTTCAATGAGGAACAGCCATTTAAGGTGCTGTGAGGAAGAAATAGACATTAATGTCATTCTCTGCACACAGGAGGGTCTTTAAAGCAGCACAATAACCTGCAATCAATCATAAAATTTCCATGTGATTTGTCTCTGACAGGTAGACTCATTCTGCTCACACGCACACACACACACACACACACCAACACACACACACACACACATGCAGGTTCTCATCAGTGTCTCAAAGTGCCACATGAAGCAGCTTTTTTCCTTTTTCCACTTTGACAAACTCTTCAGTTTCTCAAGTGTGTGAGCTGCAGCCTACGCAGCCGAGCGCTGAGCTTCACCAAACTGTTTCTGTGAACATATGGCAGTGTTTTTTCTTTTTTTTCCCTCCTCCTAAAAGTTTTCTGAATCCAGATGGGGAAGTGAATATTGTAGAGTGTTTAATCCTTTATACTTGTGGGGATTATGTTCCATTTGATATCAGATATGCATTAGTCAAATGGGTTTTGACTGCTTTCCTGTCGCAGTCACGCACCCGAGTACACGTGTGCCAACACACACACACACACACACACACGCACACACACACACACACACATTTACATGCTGATGCTCTATTAAGACTGGGATTTGCAGTATTGATGTTAATAGCTATAATAGAAGATGGGTAAGAAGGGTGTTTTTCCTTCTTATTGTTGCCACCCTGCAGAGTTTAATCCACATAAAAACAAACAGATTCTTTTTTTGGGAGGCCAGATTAAGTTTCTCTGTGATGTCTGTGGACTATAATGATGCAGTATCATGCCATCAGAGCAGATTAGTGTTCATTTGACCTGGATTGAAGGATTTTCTTTTCATATGTCACTGCTGATGAGGGTGATACAGCTGAAGTAGCATGCACACCACGAGCATCGACATCAGGATATTTGTTTTTTTTTGCTGCAGGAAGGAAACAGGATCCACGTTAGGAATGATTTAACTTTCATCTGCACGGCACAAAGCAATGATTTTAATGTGAAAACACAGAGAGAGGAGCTGTGTCTCACTTTTCCAAATGACATTTTATATACTCATCACATTTGCCTATTTACAGACACTCTGTTTGCTTGTGTAAACACTTCTCCTACAAATTGATCCCTAAACTAAAATGTGTATTTCCTACAAAGAAGAACTGGATGAATATTGTCTATTGTCATCCACTGGCACAAAACATTATAAACATTCTGGTTACCTTGACTCAACTGAAACTGGCAGAAAGGGTTTAAACTTTTAAGCATAATTGATTAAAATATCATAATACTGATATCTTCTTTGTTCTAGTTCACTTTCCGTCTCACCAAAAGGGTCTTTTCTGGAGCTGTCAATCAAATTGTGTGATCTTCATCAGTTTCTGAGCATTTTATAAGCTGTTGATTTATAAAACTGGACTGGAAAGCCATTTTTCCTTGTTCAGCTAAATTGAAAGCCAAACAAATTAAGGTACTCTGTCACATTAATGCCATTATTATATAGAAATCCAATTTGCGACGTTGCCCATAAAAAGTTTAAATGCCATCAGATATGACAGATTTATCTGCTGTGGTATAAACATTGTGGCTAAATTGCTGACAGTTAACAAATTATGTCGAGCTGCAACTAACAATTACATTTTCATTATTCATTCATCAGTCAATTATTTTGATTAAATTATCGCTTGTTCAAAAAATGCCATAAAAAGATAAAAAAAACTCCCTGTCCCACAAAGCTCAGTGTGATGTCTTTCGAATATCTGTCTTTCCAACAATAAAAATTTCAAATATATTCAGTTTGCAATGGTTTAAAAAAGAGAGAAGCAACAAATCGTCACATTTTGAGAGGCTCGAATCGATGAATGATTGGCCATTTTTTCATCTGCAACCACTGGATCATTTATTTCTTGTCAATTAACACTTAAAGGACATAATTTAATTGTGTAAAACATGCAGCTAAATACTGTCTATAATTAAAGTTAAGGAAACATAAACGCACATCTACACACGCACTCCTTTACTTGTAGTCACCCAGTAATTGTTACTGCATAAATTTAAAAAACCGCTGTAAAACAGACCATCGCTGTGCAGGAAATCTGTTCTCTGTTTGCTGATATTTTGGACTAACACTCATGTCATCAAGAGGAATATTGTGTGCAAAGCTTGTGGAATTTTTATCCAAAGTCTTTCAGGTTTAAAAGCTCTTATAAAACATTTGCAGATTTGATGCTTACAGCAGTAAAAATTAAGTGGGTAATAAGGGTGTTTTTCCATCTTCTTGTTGCGCCCTGCTGAGTCTCATCCACATAAAAATAAACAGATTTTATGGACCGGATTACATTTGCAGAGTGCACAGTGTTCTGTCTTAATGTTTGTTGGAGAAACTTAGAAAATGAATAAAACTCCTGCTGTGGGAATCTGGCTGAGAAACACTGTAACTGAGTCAAAAAGGGAGTCGGAGTTTGGTTTTTCTTGCTCAGTCAGAATAGCTCATCCAAACCTTTATTTAAGATGTGAGGCTGCACCCTGAGCTGCTCTCTCCTCCCATCTGGGAGCCACATGACAGCTGTGTGAGGTGACTGCCCCCTCTGCTGGGCTCCGCAGGGACCAGCAGCCTCCAAACCTCCTACTGTAGATGAGTGATGAACTTTACAGCAGCTTGTTCGCCTTTTCTGCTGCAACTTCAGTGTCAGTCACGTCCGTCTCAGCCTGAATTAATGCAGCATGTAAGGAAAAATGCTTACTGCTGTTTCTTTGCATCAGTTCAACTCTATTTCAGTTCATCAGTGCAGTGAGAATAAGTGAAAAACTAGTGGAGTTTAGCATTTAGTGTTTTTATTTGAGGGTATTTAATAAGTAATGAATATAAATATTTTATTTTTAACTCAACATTTGTCTGACATTTCTGTTTACTATTTGTTATGCAATTTCTTAAAAAAAAACATTACAGTTCATATAAAACATATGAGGAACTTCAATGAAAAAATGTCCATTTTGGAATTGAGTCCTTGAAGATGAAAAGTTAAAGAAATCTAAAAATATTTCATTCTGTTTTCAATAGAAATGATCTAGTGTTAAAATATTTTTTAAAAAATAATTTTTTTTAATGACTGTCTAACTAAGATACTTCTGGACTTTATTTACTGGGCATTTTAATGAGTTGTTTCAATGGGAAAATAAAGGCTGATTGATAGAAATATTGAGGTTTTTGCAGATGTATCAACAAAACTCTAAACGTGATCAGCTACATCTGGACCAACCAAAATATAAATAATTTTTAGATTAGATTAGATTAGATAGAACTTTATTGATCCCTTTGGAGAGTTCCTCAGGGAAATTGTGTAAATTGTGTGAAATTTTACTTTCTTTATAAAAGACATGCTTATGTAAAAATTTGTATTTGTATCGTGCAATTTGATGCTACCACCATTTTTGACTGCAAGACCCTTGTTGTAACCCAGTTTCCAAATTTGTTGTAGTATTTTATGTACTTATTAGAAACAAAACTCAGCAAAGTCATAAAAATGTCATGTTCTGGAAACTTCTGTCTTGAAGTGGCAGCCAAACTTAGCTTTAAATTTGCACAAAAAACAGAAAGGCAGCATACTAAGCTATGCTAAAAACAAGCTAGTCATCAACTTTGCTAAGACAGTCAAACATAAAGCAAGTTCAATAACACAAGCAAGAATAAATTACATACAAATCCAACAATAAGAGGTCCACCTCTGTGTTTGTCTTGCACCCTTTTATTTTATAAAGCTCTCTCCAACAATTAAAAACTAGTTTAACTCTAACCCTA
>JAPZDV010000004.1:19716404-19736384 GCA_029814665.1 Acanthurus lineatus | reverse complement strand
GTTTTCTATCATCACAGTCATGAGCTACACATGCTGTGAATGTCTCATTTAGTCATTTTCTTTTTTCTTGTCTGGGTATGTTGATGAAATAAAGTACATTTGTTTTTAATACTTTATGGTTATTGTTACTCACAATGTTTTTGTTGTTGTCATACAATTTAAATAACTTGCACATTTATCATCCATATGGAGAGCATCTTCTGTTTTCTTCACTCTACAATTCAAGCCATTAATCTGTGAGAATGAAGAAATGAAAGTTACGATTTGTTGATTTTTCATTTTTAGTCATAAGTGCTTTTCCTCTCTGTTCACAGAGGAAGTCGTTGATCGCCACCAGTCTGATCGTGGTGGTGTCGCTCTTCGTGGTCGTGGTGAACTATGCGGAGAAACCCTACTTCCTCCTGCAGCCGGTGTTCGGTCAGACGTTCAACAGCCACTGGATGTTCTCCAAGCAGCCATACAAGGCCTTCAAGCCTCATCTGGGCTACGTTAGCATCCCCAAACAGGAGGTGAGACATGCACAAACACATACCAGCAGATGCAATCAAAGAAAGAGTGAATTAATGTAGTTAAAATTTCTGTTTTTTTCATCTGTCTAGAGATGACAAGTCCTTAAGACAGCAGTCTTAAGATGAAACCATAAGCTCTTATATTTTACAATGAAGCTCTGTTACATTACAGTAAGGGAGTCATGACTTACATCATACACAGGTAATTTTCTCTTTCATGGCGCCTTCACATCGTCTAACCTCTATTAAAGTTAACCTGCCATCACGCAGCTTCACCTTGATAATGAAGGTGCATTCAGAGGCAGTCATGCACACACAGCACCTCCTTCAGGACTTTTCTTAATTTATTATATCAGGTTTTCTGGGATGGATCTGAAAACGCCTGTTTGATGTCTCTCGCGTGCATTAATTCTTTGTAATTTCAAACACTCATGTCCATGATCCTATTCTTTTCCCTTCAAACAGCTCTGTGCTGCATATTCCCCTCACAATTTATGGAAATTGAAAAATCAAAGTCTTTTAATTCCCACCACATCAAAATGTAAAAACCAAGCTGTGTGTTTGCTGTTTAGGGAGGCAGCTGGCGAAAGCTGAAATTGTGCTCATACCGGTGGATATTGGGTAGTCACGCAGGAAAATTGTATAATTTGCTCGCATGAGATGCATGCAACATTTCCGTCCGACAGAAAATGAGTATTGTGCTTTTACTTTGGGTCGCAATGCATCTAGATTTGGAGTAGCGATGGATGCCTTGGTCTTTTATGAGAAGTGGACGCCGTATTTTCAGCAGGCTGATATTGGCAGATTAATGTGGAGCGTCATCGTCTGCCTCCGGAGAGTTTGCCTCCACACAACACGGGCCCAGAGGCAATCACATCTTACACCGATCTCTACGTCTGCACCTCCTTCTGCCTCCAGACAAGCCTGCTTAAATCACTGCCATCTCCCCATGGAGATTTATGCAAATCATAGCAAAGACTGGCAGCTTCTGCAGAATTAGGCCTCCATTCAGCTCAAATTCCCCAACCTGTGAGCTCTCTATTGCAGATCAGAAAAAGGCCAGTGATTGGCCTGAGTTTCGAAGGTGTTCTGCACCTTCCTGGTGTTTCCAGCGTCGTGGAGTTCTGGTCAAGGTGATACTCTTGTGCTGAGTGTCTTCAGCGATTATGTCCGGAGTGAAATCCTGCTGTGTGAGCTGTCAGCCTCTGTTAAGCACAAACCAACACCTTAGGAAGCAGTAATATTTCTCCTGGACGGCAAGGCAATCTCACATGATCCACAGTGAGGTGTCACTGGAGATGTTATAAACCTCTTGCAAGCATGTATAATGCATAACCGGCTAGCATTGGAACGGGCTGCCTTATTCTCCTCATTTGATTGAGTCTGCCTGCAGGTGTGATAAATTGTTCCTGCTCTGCTTTTCAGGAGAAATAGAAAACATTTGTCTTGTGGCACTTTACATTCATGGCCCTGGTCTATCACTGACAGAGACAGGCACTCAATATTTTCATTTAGACCTGCAAATTTTAAATCCAGGCCCTTTGATATGCACACAAAAGCCAACGAGAAGAGAAAGGCGCTTAATGAGAAGTCGTCTGGAGCTGGAACTTAAGGAATGTCTGTGCGGATAAAGACTTCAGTTAAGTGTTTTAATCAGTCGCTGAAAAACATCAGCAGTCTTTTGATCAAAAGCAACAAACTTTGAAAAAAGAAGGTTACCTAACTGTCACAAGCTGCAACATGACTTTAAAAGTAAGAGTTTGAGGAGAGATTTTATTAGCGTTAAAATAATTTGAATTTTCAACTACAACATGTTGTAGTTATAGCTTCATTTTTTCATTTTAAGTTAGTTAATTAATTTTTTACAGTATGTTTGCTAATTTTAGTGAATTTTTACTTTTTCGGAGTTGTTTTTAGAAGAATTTGTTTTAAAGTAGTGAAAGGGTGTTTATAAAACCAAAAAAACCTAAATGTGTACGCTTACTGCTGATCAATACAATTTTACGTACATAGCTTTTTCCTAAACCAAGACAAACTAATGTAACAATTACTGTATAACAATCTATAGTTTTTTTTAATTAATAGTATTTTAAAGAGTGTCAGGTAAAGTTCACATCCCAGTGCTAGATTCAAGGGATGACCGTGTTTCCAGCATTAAGCTGCTTTTTAAATAACCCACTCTATATTTTTACACATTTGTGCTTTAAAATCTGAGGCTTTGGGTAGATTTTGTTCTTATCAGAAAGCACCAAAATTATCAGGATTATAAAAGCGCACTCTGTTTGCGGTTATTGCACGACACAGTGAATGAATGTTAAACTGAAACATGCAGCTGTGAGGAAGAAGAGGCCATAACATGTTAATGATTTAAAGGATGTAATGTTCAGGGATTTGCTGGGAGCTACATTCCAGTCCGATGTATATAAATAAAACTGATGCGGTGGAGCTTTCAGTTGTTTGATGAGGCTTTACACACATCCTTAGCCCATGTAAATGTCATTAATGTTAATGGGAAGCCATTAATGTTCAATGGTGTTTTTATTTTAGAGACAGTAAGCTACTTTCAGTTTTAAAATGAACCTTAATAATGCAGGAGATTTCACACTTTAAGTGCTTTTACAGCCTCAATCTTGTAGTGTTTGTCACTGAGCGGCTCCACCGTGGCAGCTGTGTGTCAAACGCCTTGCTCAGGGGCTCCTCGGCAGTAGCTTTCCAGTCATAAACCCCTGTGTCTCACATGCAGTAAGTCGGCCGGCGTTCCCCACAGAGTTCAGCCAATCTGTGTGCTGAAAGGTGTGATGGAGTTATGAGCTGAGCTGAAGGCAGCCGGCGGTGATGGACGAGCCGCTGACAGCTCAAGGCTGCAATGATGTGTGTTTCAAACACTGAGAGCCACCAACCCGGAGGGTCCAGGGTTCATTTCTTGACCCGTGACCAAATCCAAACATGGGAGGAAAAAAAAGCAATAGCAGGTAGCTCTGCTGGAGGAATCCACAGAAGAATTAGGGTTTTGTAAGAAAGAAAATCAACAGATTTTATTTTCTTTCCAGGCAGTTGATCTTCTGTATCTACAATATTGAGTCGTACAAGTGGTGAGAAGCAGAGAAGTCAGAATTGAATTAATTGTGGGGATTCTGTTTGCACTTTAAAACCCTCTTGTTTGGTGATTAAACACCCAACATGCAAGGAAGAGTTTCATGTTGGCCGCCCTAAACAGTCGTCCAGAACGCAGCACAAATGCAATTTGTATGCAAACCAGTGAGAATAGTTATTCTCCATTAAGCAAATAATCAAAGAGGGCTTATTCATGATACAATGGCTTTTTCTTTTATAACTTTCTTTTGCATTCATTTACTTAAGTAAGTTTAATCTCATCAAAACAAACCGAGCATAGTAGCTTCAATTAGGTAAATCTCCTATTTCGGATTCAGAGACGGCTTTCTTCCTCCCTTGGCAAAGCGTAGCTAAGAGCTATTATTGAAGATTTATTACAAATCCCCACGCTCCAGTAAAAAAAAAACAACTAGATATATAAAAAAATATACAGTAGGATAAATGACGCAACTCCCTTGTTGTCTGTCGTCTGCACTTTTGCATTAAGACTCTGTTCTAACCTCCGAGGTCCCAAATTCAATTAACTTAATCAATTTTAGCTCTGGGAACATTGACATTAATCTTTGGGAATAAAAGCAAATTATATAGAGCCATAAAATCCTGATGAATAGTTTTTATAAAAAATTACCTAATGTATTTTATTTTATATCTGATCACACAAGCCTCTTGCCAAACCATCACTTTTATCGTATTATTGCATACATATAAAATGTAGCACAAACTGTAACATCATGAGATGAAAATGAAATAACAGGCAATATATTTAAGAAGGCAACCACACTCTGAGGATATTTTTTATATTAAAAAAAAAGCCCAACTGAGTTCAGTTAAATAAATTAAAATTCAGTATCCAAGGTCGTGACGGGATTCCTTTTTTAAAGAAATTGCAGAAAACTCAGAATTATTTTGTCTGAGGTCATTTTAGAAGTCTTTGGAAAAAGCAATGTGCTGCTTTTTACAAATATTTGAAAATCAAAAGTTAAAGCTTTTCTGTGCCCCTGAAGACATAATAACCACAAATTCCACAGAAGTTGAATGAATGATCCATAATTCTGGATTAATTTTGTCTTCTTGTTTTTTTTTTAACACGTGGTTATCTGAAAACTGCTCACATTTTCATACCAACGGGTGCATTTTTAGCCTCTCAGTGATTGAGGATGTTGTTGCCTGGATAAACAAACACATACAAGGGAGCTAAAAAGCTTTGTTTTCAAGCTATAAAAGAAAATGATGAAGCGCTGCAGTGTTTTGCACAGAGATATTTCCTCTCTCTGGGGTCTAGTTATGTATTTTTTTTCTTTGTGCCTCTATTGTGTGAGCTGAAGCACAGCCTTGCTAATGGCTGCCTTGGTTGTTCATAGGAGTTAATAACTGTTGCTTATTGTCTCTCTCACAGCTGTAGACTTGAGACTTGTACTTGGACTTGGCTGCTGTGTGACCTGATGTACTTAAGACTTAAAATCCTGAGTTTATAGGCCACAAACATGCAGGAAAAACATTCAAGTCTCAAGTCTCGATGTCTTTGCATTAGTATAATCAGCATTAAGACCTGAAAGACTTGGGACTTGACCTGCAGTTTGCACATTTACAAAATTCCTCTGCTGAGACTCGACTCAAACTTGTCTCTGCTGATGAAAGACTTGAAACCTCCTCTGACATTCTTCAGAGGTAACATGTTTGCATTGTTATTAAGCAGTTATGACCTCATGATTGATCGTTATCGATGACTTTCTTCCTCTCATCCAGCCTCTGAAGCTGCACTGTGAGCTCTGCAGCATCGTGTCCAGCTCCGGCCAGATGTTGGGCCAGGCTGCCGGCCCGCAAATCGACCACTCTCCCTGCATCTGGCGGATGAACAATGCGCCCACACGGGGGTTTGAACAGGACGTGGGCCAGCGGACCACGTTGAGGGTCGTCTCGCACACCAGCGTCCCCCTGCTGCTGCAGAAACCCCAGTACTTCTTCGGCCAGGGCAATGACACCGTCTACGTCGTTTGGGGGCCGCTGCGAAACATGAGGAAGGACGGGAAGGGCATCGTGTACAACATGCTGCGACAGGCAGCAGCAAACTACCCCCATGCACGAATCTACGTCACCACGGAGGACAGGATGAACTACTGTGACATGGTCTTCAAGAAGGAGACGGGGAAAGACAGGTGAGTCCAACTTCAGTCGTCTTCACTTCATTCCACAACAGACCTCCAGTCTTTTCTCTGAGTCCAATGCTCCACTCGGTGCTTTGAGATTTCCCAGTTTCCTTGGCTGCTATAATCGACCTTATCGATGCTGATGGTCTGCTCGATGCTTTACGCTTTCCTCATCTCAAATCCTTCCTTTCATGAGGCATTATCAAAGAGAGTTACTTAACTTTCCCTCTGAAGAGGCTCTACATGCCACTGGAGGCCATTCTCTGAAGAGAGGAGCTTTTATAAGGAGCATCAGAAGCATGAGCTGCTCGGGTTATAGACACCGGCCAAATGCTGGTCTGGGGAAAATCCAGTTAATGAGAAGGCATGGTTTTGGCAGTCTTTCTAAACACTCTGGTTACAGTCGGACTTACGAGTTCTCTGACAGCATGTTGGCGCATTTTTAATTTACAAAAACTGCAAAATTATTTAAGCTGCAGAGGAGTAAAGGATCACCTGGAAAGCTGGGAAGATTTTTTGTTTGTTGCAGACTTTTAGAAAACAGCATGTGCTAAAATTACACCCTGTTATTTCAAGACAAACCCACCTAGCAGCTCTTTTTTCTCTCTCTGTCAATTCCCCGAAGAGAATTGCAGGTTAATGACTGTAAGAATCAGGCTGCAGCTTTGCTATTGTTTAGGTTGAACCTCATTTCTCAGACTAGCCTGTGCTCATTTCCACAGAGCTGTACACTCCCGCATGTCATCAAGACCTTTCTAAACTTCTTAAGAGGATTAACATGTTCAGTAATAGGCGTAGCATCCTTTCCATTTCAGCTCCATTGTCTCACTCTTATTCAGGACGGCAGGGTTAACAACGAATTTCATGTCGAATGTCCATGTTCAGCCTGGCTCAGCTGTTCCGAAAGGCCCACAAAGCGCAGATAGAGACATGGGATTAGGGAGGTATGCCCGCGGAGAAGGATCTCATTACAGGACATAATGCTCTTGGGTGTGATGCAGCGCTTCAGTCATTACTGATTGGTAACAGAGACCAAACTCGAGCTGTGAACAATGAACCCGGTCTAATGCATATGTGATGAGCCTTGAGAGGTTTGGTCTATAAGTCTGTTTCCTCGCCTGTCCGTCATTGTTTGCGTACGCCGTAAACTCGGCTGCACGTAATCCAGTATTGAACGGTAATAAGTGTCCATGGTAACAGCTTTTAAATCATCCTGAAATGCAGCAGTAACGCAGTATATTTAAATGAGGGAGAGAAAGGAGAAACTGTTTTCATTATGTTGAGCTTATTCAGTACGATATCACTCCAGAACTAAACTGCAGCTCTTTATGTTGCTCATTTAGCCTCGCAAACTGCATTTCTAGAAGTTCGTAGCAAATGAAGCACTTAAAAAGAACTTATTCCAATTCTTCTCCTCTGTTTAATCATGCAAACTACGTTTAATAATGTCCTTAAGTCCACAACAACAACATAACAAACTTTTATAACCTCTTACTGGAGCAGCTCATCTCTTTTGTTTGTGTGCGTGTGTGTGTGTGTGTGTGTGTGTGTGTGTGTGTGTGTGTTTCCACTGGGTCACTGTCAGAGCTTGCTGCATGGTGCAGGGGAATAATCAGCAGCTTGGTGGAGATGAAACAGTGATCGAATGCAGCTCTAATTATCCAGATTGCTGCGAGCTGCCTTGGAGACGCGGTGAAGCGCAGACGAGCGACTGACACGTCATCATTTGTCAGTCTTTATCATTTATGATTTAAGTTTAATCAAATACATAAATAGCCATTTACCACCTCAGTATCCTTATTTAAGTATGATTATTTATGTTTTCACCATTTATTCGTTCATTTTAATCAAAAAGAAATTGTGTTTCAATCAGTTACTTGTCTCCTAAATTATGTTAACTTTAATCGCTTATCACAATTAAATCATCAACACTTAAAAGAAATCAAATTAATTTAATTGCCTTGTTTGAATCATCAATACAATGCATTAAATTTACCTGAGCTCTATCATCAGTACAAAAGGACAAAGTTGGAAAAGTCCTTTCCTCCTGCAGCTCCAGTGTTCATTTGTTAGGGCAGATTTCAACCTACTTGACAAGTGTTGTCTCATTTGCAAATGCAAATTAAAGTCTCTGTGCTCCTTCATGACGGGGTTGTTCGGCTCTGCTCTGTCTGATCAGCAAAGCAGCTGATTGGCTGCTGCAGTGTGATGTTAGGTTACATTTTTTCAGTCATTTATTTTTAACCACAACAGCCTGATCAGACTGCATCAAAAAAAATGTGGATGTCTGTGTTTTCCTCGCAATATTATAAAGGATCTGCCAGGAAGCTCACTTATATTGGACAGAGATGAGGACTTAAGGAGACTCAGAGGCGGAGAACTTACGATGATCAAAACAGGGCAGAAGTAAAGACCTTCTAACTCTCAGTGACCAGGACTGTTTCAAATCAGCTGATGGTCAAAATGGTCAAACGAGACCATCAAGTGCTGTTAAGAATAAGAGGAGGCTAAAAAACAGACAGTTGTGTCTCAGTTCTGAACCACAAGAGGATTATGGCCTTGATTTTTCATTTGCTACCAGCTTTTAAAGATTGTTTTGTGTGAACTGTTGAAAGACGTGATCTGAGTTCGCCAACACTTGCAAGATATCGATGCTGAATAACTGGTCTTGTCGGTAAAAATTCAGGGAGATTTCCACAAAGTCAATGACGGAAAACTCTCCTCCACTTTCATCCACAGCAGCTTTCTGAACCTCATATAACCATGCAGGTTTTTGAATAGTGGAGGCTCAATAATTTCAGGTTTCAGTGTTTGTATTGAGCGGTATTCAGTTTAACATTGTTGTTCTTTCTGAACCAGTGTATGAGCAAGCAGCTATAAGTTTTTATTGCAAAAGAAAAAAGAATTTACCTCCAACTCTCTCTGAGAGAACAAACAAAGTTTTCTTATGGTGCTTCAAATCCATTTTCTCACCCATATTTGTCTCTTTTTTTATCCTTGTTTTTTTTTGTCACAGTTCAGTGCAGAAATCAGGTGTTTTTGTTTTGTGTGACAAAACACAGTTTGGAGAGCAGACGCCCACACAAACTCCTCTGGTGAAGGATCTTGTCATGTGTGACCCTCCGTCGCTGATCAGTCATGTTGTTTGCAAACCTGAACAACTTCCTGTTTCGACAAAAAGCTGTGCAGTGTTTAATTTGTAGATTGTTGTGGACACTGGAACGTGTTTACACTGTAAAAGTGCTAAAAAAAATTGATGTCAACATCCTAAATTGTAATTGATCAATTTTTTAACATGAAATAATAGAATACATGCATTTTCATACCTCAGTCAAACTGCAGCTCTAGATTAAAAGTTCTTTGTAACTTCAGATAAAAGACTTTGTTGTTGCTTACTCACATAAAAATCAGTAAACTTTCTCTTCAGTGGGCTACATTTAGCTACTATTCCAGCATGTAAACAAACTGGCATGTAGTGCACAATTGATATGTAGTCCGTGACACTTGTTGCTCAATTCATCGCTCAAAGGAAACTGATAAGCTGCTCACAGCTGCGAAAAATAATTGGAAACCTCATGAAAAGCAAAGAAGTTTCTTCTCGTTGTGTTATTTTTTTAGCATATGTTGGCACAGTTCCTTGATCAAGAATCAAAACAGTGGAGTGCACTGATTTTTACTTACTTGCTGCTGCAAAAAAAGGATACAAAGAAAATTTGTATGCAGTACATGGTGGACAAAATAAGTGTGTAACACAGATGAGGAATTAAGCCTGCAATTTGAAAAATAATAACTTTAAGGCGTACAGACATGAAGGTAATTTTGCCGGAGCAGCTGCATGTTTTCTTTAACACCCATTTGCTGAAAAAACACAATAGATTCATCTTCGTTGCTTACACAGCGTTCTGCTGGTGAGTCTGGTGTTTGTGTGCTGGCAGGGAAAACGTCCATGTTTATGTATTTTCAAACAAAGACTCGGTGTATCTTGATGACTCAGCTGTTAAAGACCCAACATAATAACAACGTCAGAGCTTCAAATCTGGCTGGAGACATTTGAAGCTTGTCATCCACCTCAGTGAACAACACCAACAAGAAAATAATCTGAAAGAAAAACAGGCAGGAAGGTTTCAAATCAACGTCTCAACGGGAGCCAAGACGAAGTCCGACCGCAGCCTTGGATGTAAATGTATTTGACAGCCACTTAAACACATGATTCATGTAATTGCGCAGTGCGGCTGGAAGTTGGCTGAACCGATCCGTCATCAGCGCTTCCTGCCTGAGCTGCAGTCGTTGTCCGCCGGAGCGTATCGGCGTGGCCCTGTTACCGGCGGGTAGATAACAGACCTCAGGAAGACACAGGACTTAAATCACAGTGTCACTTTACAGCGTTGCCACCTGGGCCTTCGTGACCCCAGTTTCTGCCTCCCAGCCAGCTGCTCCCACGTAGCAGGAGTGTGTGCTCGGGTTTGTGCGTGTGTCGGTGTGGATATGTGTGTTTTCACAGGTCTGACGGCCTCTTTCTCTCTCTGACGAAGGGTTTGGGTGGACAATTTTATTTATTCCAGTGAGTATCTGTTCATTTCTGTGGTCTTTTCCTATTCCAGAGAGTCAGGAGTCTTCAGTATTTATTCCTTTAATTAATTTAACCTTTAAAGTTCAACCCACGAGCAAAAAAAAAACAGAACAAACACAAAACATATACCTTTTTTTTACTGTTTACTAGTATATATAATGGGTCATTTATACTGAATGCATGTTTGACCCTGAAAAAAAAACATTCAATCTAAAGTTTTTTTTTCACTGTTTTGTAACTTATGTTGTTTACATGGTTTGTTGCCTTTTTTCTTATTAACTTCTCATAGTGGTTCACCTCAAACAGAACAATGTAAAAACACTCTTGTAATAGACATGGCCGGCCTTGAGGTGAAAAGGACGTATTGTTCTGCAAAATGTCACTATGACCTCAGCAGCTGATGGGAAGATGTTTTCCAACCAGAAGAGCTTCAACCAGATTCCTTTGTATCCAGTCAGAATATGACCGAACCAATCAGCGTCCTTTGAAGAGAAAGAAGTTACAGCTACAGGCATGTTTAGTGTAGACAAAAGCTAGAAACGGCTACAAGCTTTTTAAACAGTACAGCAGCAGCCGAAGAAGTTTGCCTGGATGCTGCAATAGCAGCAGTTTTATCAGAACTAGACAAGATTTATCCATAAAAAGAAGAGCGAAAAACGATAGAAAAGATGTTTTCATTCGTCTCCCGGCTTACTTCTGCAAGAGTGATGAATGTGAAAGACATGAAGTTTGTCCAATCACCTTCCAACTTATTTCTTTTTTGAAACAACCTGCCCCATCCAAACACTGTCTGTGGGCTGTGGACATGTGACATATATCCTGTGGATATGTGAAACGTTTGTCCCTCGCTGATGTGAAATGACAAACATTCATGGTCACAGTGATTCAAAAAGTGTAGTTTGGCTTTAAGACGTCAGTGTACTTCAACAAAAACAAGAGAAGAAGAGAGCATTTACTTTTGTCTGCTTACATTTCTAACAAGGCAACAGCACAGGCAACATGAGAGCAGATTAATATATATACTCGCCTTTTTAATGTGCAAACTTTATGGCGTCACATCTGTCTCTCAGTTAACACTGACTCTAAAAATAACAAAGAAAAGAAGAAATGCATGTTGTGCAGCTGTTGTCTCATTTGAAAACAGGGCACAGACATCCTCCACACCATCACATGTGGATCTGCAGCTGGAATAAAAGTCAATGGTCATGAGCATCAACATGCACAACAGAGAACGAGATGCAAACAACATGAGTAAACCCATAAAAATAGAATTCTTCATTTAAAACATGTGACCCGTAACTTCAGGATTACACAGGCTGATTTTAGTCTTATTTACTCGTGTTTCCTCCAGTTTGCATTAAAATGTATTACTTTTTGTTATGTACAGTATCAAAAAAACACCTTAAATTACCAAAAAATAAGCAGACATGAATGTGTCAGCAGCTCTCCAAACTTTTCTAAGCACTGTTTGCCACTAAGGACTCAGTTTTCTCACCGTGTTCGTCAGATGAGAGCCAGCTGTGACATTAACAGCTGTTATATGAACACTTTTACCTCAGGTACAATGAAATAAGGATTTAATTTAGCAGCTCTGACCTAATGTGAATCTCCTAATTTGAGTGTTAATAGTTAGAGGAAATCATTTTGTGTTGCTGGGCGAAAAAATCAGCAGCAATAAACTGAAGAAAGAGTGACACACAAACACAAATGGTCCTTAAAGGGCTCGCTGGTGCTTCAGGTTAAATAACAGTTTGACGAAAGAACCAAAAACGGATGTTTCATGACGCGGTGAGTCACTCTAATCATAGATGAACTTAATAGCAGATGCTCCACTCAGCAGATATGTAGTGAATTTTACTTTAATCTGTTTTTATGAGCGTGAATGTCAGCGGCTGTGTAATCATCTTTCATAATCTCCAGCCGTCCTCTTCACATGAGTGTAAGTACTCCTGGCAAGCCAGCGCTTACTCATCTGAAAATAGTTTTTGGTTTTTGTTTTGTTTTTTTTTTGTTTTTTGGGTTGAAAAACAAACACCATTCAGTTCAACAGCCCTTCTGTGTGATAATCACAGTCTGAGAGACTCAGCTCAGTGTTTGTGAATGTGAACAGCTCTTTAACAAAGTCATGGCTGGCATTTCTGAGACACTCGACATGTTTTCATTTAGAAAAAGCCCGGAGCGGCTCCATAGAGGATAGATTGGAAAAGACAGCAGAGGGGGAAGCACCCAAAGGGATTTTCTTGGGATGAGGGCGTTTTTTTTTGTGTGTGTGTGTTTTTTTTCTGGTGTTAAGCTGACGACGTCCCAATGGAATAAAAAGCTTGCTTGTATTAAAACACTTAAACAAAACCTTTTGGTTTTCCAAAAGTCTCCTGTTCATTTTTTAATGTGAACTGCTTTAGTTTTTGTTCTGATAACTTTTGAGATTCGGCTCCATGTTTCTTTGTCTTTTAAGGACAAAATCTCAAACTCAATGTGCTCAAATTTTATAAAATCCTCGATGTGGATCTAGAAGCTCACTGACTATTAAAATATTAAACAGGATTGCTGAAAATTTTTCTTATTTTATCATTAAATTAGCATAAATATACAAATTAGTTCATTTGAAATCAATTCAATTTAAATAGTCAACTTTTTACTTCCCAACTAAACTTTTAATAAAGATTTATTGTTTCTCTGACTTATTGATGATGAGTTGAATGAATGTACTGATGACATTTCACTAAACTCTTAAAATAAAAAACAAATGTTAGTCAGACATATTTATGGTCCATCTTGCATTTGTAATTTAAATGAGATCGACTAATGTGTTATATGTATATAACAACATATACAACGTGACATTTCAGCAGTAAAATCTATTAAAAAAACTAATTTTTTCTCTGTTTTTGTTGAGTTGTGAACTTAAATTAACCCAAATACTTCCAACAATGTTCAAACTCGGAGAAATCTCTAACTTAATTAAAAGTAACTCTGTGTTTTCATTTTGTCTCTTGTTGCCAAGTCAACACCAGTCAGAAAGAGAGAGAGGAAGTTGGAAAATGTGACTAAACATGACGTGAATCAGACTTTAACAAACTACCTCATCTGTCTGTCTGCCTGAGTCAGACACAGAGATTTTTATTTATAACATCGGATGTGTAACAATTGAAAAGGCAAATCCCATAATCCCTTGCTACGTCAAAACATTATTAAACTACATCTTTTGTTTTCGGTGTTTTGCTAGAGAGACGTCCAGTGAAGGAAATTGCGTATTGTGCTTTAAGATTTACTAACTGTAATTAGGTTACTTCATTTTCCTAAGTTAAGCAGTCAGATCAGTGTTCTAATGCACTACAGTAAGTACAGTGGTCAGTGAATGCATCATCATTCAAAGGCAGGGAAAATCCCAGGCTGCCTTACATTAATGTTGCTGTAATGCAGCTATATTTCTTATACTGTTATCATCATGTGTTTTTTTATATCCACAGTGCTTTCACACATTTTTATTTCAGATGATCATCTGTTTAGCGTAGCTCGCTATTTTCCTGTTCTTTGTGTTAACAAAGGGAATAAATGTGCGTTCAAACACAGTCGGTTTGGGTCAGAACATCACAGAGAAAATCAGATTCACTGAAGATGAAAAACACAGTTTCACTTTACAGACACAGAATTCTTTTTTTCTTTTTTTCGTTGAAGCCAAACTTCATTGTGCTTTTATGTAAGAAGGAAATGTTCTGGTGCATCTTCAAAGTGTCTGATATTTCAGACAAAGCAGCTGAAAACGGCTGCCTGACGTTGAATATTCCAATTGGACGTGAAGGAATTTGAAGCTGAACTCTGTTGTTTCAATCTGCATCCAGATGTGATGGAGAGCATCGATGTCAAATGACCTTTCACCTTTCGCCGGCTTTTGTTTGCAGTGTTCGCAGCACTTCACTGTATCTATTACTGCTTTGTGTACTGGATGTTAAAAAAAGAAAGAAGAAGAAATTGCAGATAAAAGGATTTTTGCTGTTGGCTCAAGTAAAGAGATTGAAAACCAAATGTTTGCAGCATCACCACAGAGCTGTAATTTCATGCTCATCACGACGAGCCGCTTAAAGAGAAAAACGAGCAGAAGGATTCATTGTGTTTCCCTCCGCATGAAACAGTGATTTCCACTGTACGAGGCCACAAAAAAATCACCACTGACTGTGTTTCTCTTCGTCCAAACCAAGAATTTGTCACCGAGCAAGCGTGTAATGACATTACATCTCAGTGTTGAAAGCCTGTAATTGCTGTGAAATTATCTTATTAAATGAAGCCACTGGAAACGCTGGAAACACAAATAACCCGGCGTTCCAGGCGGCTGTTCATCAGGTCAAAACCGGTCAACTCGGAAGAAGAAGGAAGTCATCACGGCGCTCGCTCTCAGAGGAAGAGGGGATGAAAGGCTCGTCATTTTCTGTGTTCTTGTGACCTCGTCTGAGAGAGAAATGAGGCGGCAGACAGAGCAAAGCAGCAGATTGTTAGCTGAAGGCAAAGTGCAGTCTTCCTTAAAGTCCATTTGCATTTATGTTCTAATGATGTAATGACACTTGGAGGATGTTGGCACAACTATTAACGCAGGAGAGAAACAGAGTTTCCCATCAGAGTTTCAAAAAGTAAAAGTCTGTTTGAGTTTCTCCTCAAACTCTGATTGTATGTTTTAAAACAAAAAACATTTGAAATACATCACTCAGATCTTGTGTGTAGTTAAAGTCTTTTAGTAATGCCGGTTTTCGGTGTTTGTTTTGAGTCTTTTGGGCCTCTTCTTTTATTAAAGTACTTTAACTTCCTGTTTAGGTTCAGTGGCAAAACTATGTGGACACCGGGACACTGAGGCCTGATGATGGTCAATAAAGAGGCAAACTTCCTGTACAATGTTGTGTTAAGGGGGTGGCAGCTTACATTTTCATTCTGTGCCACATCAGCTAATAAAGGGTCAAAAATCAGAGTTGTGTCGGCTGCAGAGAAGCCATGTGAAGACAGTGAGAGCTGTGATTGGTCAGCGGTGGTGGACTCAGGCTGACTGAAGGCTCAGGGATCAGAAAAGATAAAAGAGGCATCAGCTGCATCACGTTTACTTCAGCTTAGACGTGACTTTATGGTGTTTTATGTAAACCAGAGGCATTGTTGAATACATTAATTGTCATTTTCAATTGTTTTTCATTTTAAATTATCTGCTTCTTTTCATTTCCACACAACTAACACAACCAGAAACAAAGCAACAGTTTTTTTTTAAAATTTGGTCTTAAATTAAGTAAGACAATTAAGAATAAACAGATGCTTCATGATTGTAACTAGTTTTAATAGTTTCTGTAGCCCCCTGGTGCTTTTAACCACAAAGGAAATGTAGAGCGTTAACAGTTGTGTCCACATACTTTTGGCACTTTATTTGTACTTTTATTGTTTTTTCTTTGTTCTGAAATGAGTGAATAATTTTAAAAAGAAGTCTGTTTAATGAAAACAGACATTAATGTTTGCTTTTATATAAAAACGACTGTTTTTTCCACACAAGATGAGCATATTTGAATAAAAGCTCTTCTCTGCAGTGGAAGCTAACAAAATCACAGTTATTCTTCTACCAGCTGGACAATATCGCAGGCAGACATGATGGTTAGCCTGCAGCCACAAAAGCAGTAAATGCATTTTCTGCTCTGCTTTGCAGGACCTGATTGAATAAGCTCCACTGGGTGAAATCTCCCAAACACACACCTGCATCACTAGTCATGTAGCAAGCCAACCCCACATAATAAGCCTTATTAGATCAAATGCCTCTGTGGCTTCAGAAAAATAACACTGAGGAGATAAAATAGCCTCGTAACACAAGGCTCCATGTTGTGTCAGTCTGTATTAAGAGCATGTCTCTGCAGCGCCGACGCCCAGAGAGTTTCTTCCAGTTTTTTCCTTTTTATAAGGATTATATTTGTTGATTAAAGAGCCTTATTGTCCTTAAAGTCCCTGCTGGGGATTCATGTAGCTGTGGCAGCAAATAGTTAGTGATTCATTTGGAGAAAAAAAAGACACAAACATGTAAAATGTGCCAAAGAATTTGAAGGGGCAAACCAAGAACAGCTAAAACAACTCAAATAGTAACATAACTGACTATAGAAAATATTTAAAATAGTTGTTTTCTTGATATTTGCTACATTTTTTGTCAGAGAAATGGCTCATAGTGTTCATATAAAGTTTATTGATGAAACAATTAGCAAGTTTTTCTATTAGAGGATTGACAACAAATCGATCAACAACTATATTAAAGTAAAAACTGAACTACAATCCACCCCCTTATATGTGTGTTGCCTCTTTTTTACTGGTTTTTATCTTTGAAAAGTGAAAATCAGTGACAGTTTTGAACATTTGATAAGACATTACAAGACATTTGAATAAAAAAAAAATGACAGAAAATTTCTGTTATTCTTGATGTTTATAGACCAAAATCACAAGAAAAATACTTAGTTTAGCCCAAATATCAACTCAGAGTTTTAAAAGTTTGAAAATATAAAAGATAAAGTAAATGCAAAGTAAACAACATCAACAGTCTGTCTATACAAAAACAAAGACATATGGTGTGAATATTGATGTAAAGTATAAAAAAAAATGTGAATTCCCAGCAATACGAACAATCTGTGGAAAAACCTTGGTCTTTGTGTTTAGCTTGGCCTCTTCTTCTCAGTCTTTCTCCTCCTCTTCTTCTTTTCCCAGGTCAATGTTTGACATTTTATGTGCAGCAGGTACAGAATTTAAAGTCTCCTCATAGAGCAGATAACTTGCTCTCACTGTGTCTCCTGGATCCTCTTAACACCTTCGGACTTAAACAAGGTTTTCCCTCAGATGTTCAGGATGGATGAGACGAGTTTCACCATCATGCTTCACTGTTTCTGCAGCATCACAATTAAACCGTCTGCAAAAAAAAAAAGGCCAAAACATAAAAAAAAGAAAAAGAAAAAAAAAAGCAAAAAGTGCAGCCTGCTGCATAATTTGAGACAGCATCCACTCCGTGATGTCAAGTAATGCTTTTACCGTCACGAACAGGATGAGATGGATCTCCTCTCAGTGTCCCAGGGAAGAAGAATGAGTGCAGCCATAAAGCTTCATGCAGCATCAGCTGTAATGCATCCTGTCAGTAATGTTCTGTTATATGTACAGCTCTAAATTGGATGTGAACCAGTCACTTCAGATTATAGTTGTACACCGCTGTGTGAAAAGGGAAGCAATCACCTCTTGGCAGCGGCATTAAAATCTGCTTGTAAAATTGTCAAGAATCATCTCCCCAAACAGAGCAGCTTCTCTTCCTGAGAGTTTTCTCAGACAAATAATAATTCAGCCGTTGCTTTGACAAACACCAGCTTTCGGGGCTCTTTTCAATCAGCCAACGCTGCGCATTACTGCTCCACGTTTGTTTTCGATCTTTAAAAGCATTGACACACAAATCATGGTAATCCCACTGGGAGACTTCCAGTGTCTTTTCTCTTTTTTCTCCTCGTGTTTCTGCAGCAGAGCCAAGTGAAATTAGATGTTTTACTTTCTGGTCAGTTTTCAATGCAGCTCATTAGGATTTGAAGGCTTTCGAATATCAGTAATGTTGATGCACACCTTATTCAAATTTACAATATAAGTATTCTTCACTTCACAATTTGGTAATTGAGTACAAACACTTTTGCTCTCTAAAATGTTACTGAAATGAATACAAGGGTTAGGGTTAGGGCTATTTTAAGTTGAAGAAAAAGTACCAATCTTTCTTTTTAAATTTTTTCAAATTTCTCTTTCTCATTCATTAATCTTTAAGTTAATTGAATGTCAGAAAACAGTGAGGAAATGTTCTTTAGTGTTTCAGAGTCCAAGATGATGTTACAGTTGACTTGTGTCGTCCAACCAACAGCCTGAAACTTGCAGACACTTAAGTTTGCTTTTAAAAAATAGTGTAAGAGAAACAAACATTCATATTTAAGAAGCTGAATTCATTGGATTGTAGTCATTATACTTGAAAATAACAAATATATCTATCTATATAAATTATTGAAATTGTTGCAGGCTAAAAGGTTTTAGCTTGAGTATGACATGTAAAAAGCTCCTTAATGAGATTGAGTTAATTGCATTTACTTTATATGCAATTACATAATTTAATTGGCAGCAATACTTCAAATTGTGAATATTCATTTATCACTTTTCTGTTTCACGTTTGGAGGAATTTGATTTGAAAAGTGGGAAATGTAACAAACATGAATAAGTTTAGTGATTCAGAGTTTGATGTTGGTCTCCATTTGAATCCTGAGGACTCCTCGCCTCCTTCAGCACCTCCTTTAACCTTGAACTGCAGGAGGTGTAATGTAAGATGATTATATCTCGAGGAAAAGCACTAATTAATATGTGATAAACTCCTAAAACTTGATTTGTTTCTCTAAATTAGACGAACAGTTTGTAAAGTAGCTTTATTTGGCTAAATCTCATTAAAATGCTGCTTATATGTAAATGCATCAGCTGAGAATATCTTAGTCAGGAAATGTGTGACACCAATGACAGGAAATTGAATCACATCATGCATATGTGATGACCAAAACAAAGTCCACTGACAGTAAATCAACTCCTGCAGGTCTGAAACTCCACAGAGATCCTTTAATCGCCTCCATCAGCTGTGTGTTGCAGCAACAACGGCCAACCCCGTCGTTAAACGGCCAATTCAGCAGCAAAACTACAACAATTCCTGTTGTTTTCTCTCTTTTTTTTCATCTACATCAGTGTCTCAGTTTAAAAACCTTCTATAAAGTATAAAGTTTTCATGTGGAGATCAAGTAGGAGTCCATCAAAACAGCACAATACTTAAATAAATGTCTCTTGTAACTTTTCACCACTTGAGATGCATAAATTGATAGAAAGCATTCATGTGCATGAATATCAAATCAGTACATTCGCTATGGAAACTAAATCAACAGGAGATGTGGCGTTGTGCGAATGTGTCAAATTACTGGATGTATCACACGTTAAAGGAAGAGTAATCACTTCATTATTCCGTCTGTCACACCTTTTTAGATTTCTGATTTGTGTGCAGCTTTATTTACCGTCCTCCGTTGTGCTGCGTTCCTCATGAAAATGTAAAAAAAAAAAACCATGGCAGCGTTGGGCCGTAAGCTTCCTGTTAAAACCACGAGCTGTGCCGCTTTGTCGCTCCTGCACATTAAGGTCGTAACACGTCTTTGTGAGCCGCCGTAAATCTCCTTTACAGTACGAGAGTTGGAGTCATGGAGAAAAAGCTTAACAGTAGCATGATTATTGGACTTTTGCATGGGATTAGTCCCTTTTGTGAAGCTCTCTGAGGTGATTCTGCTGTAAATTATTCACCAGAACAAATGAGATTAATTGATTATCGAGCTTTAAATCAATGATAATCAGTAGTTCAGTGTGTAATTCTGAATCTTAGGTCTTGATCTCCATTGCCGTCTCTGGAGAAATCTCTTAAGTTGCTCCTCATCTGTTTTGCTAATCCCTGTTTTTTCTTTTTTTCTTTTTTTTTTACTCCCCTGCTCTTGGACAGGCATCTCATTAACATATTGAATAGGCTGCAGAGCTTTTGGACTCAGTACTCAAAGTGTTTCAATCCTTCTCTTTTTGTATGATTTTACTGCAAGTTTTTTATTTT
>JAPZDV010000004.1:19704358-19716304 GCA_029814665.1 Acanthurus lineatus | reverse complement strand
TATTTTATTTTACTTCTGGGTTGTTAAAAAAAAAAAAAAAAAGGCTCATTTTTTACTAAACCTATTCAGACTCACCTCCTCTGACCTTCCACCATCCACCGTTTGCTACTCTGCTTTTTAAGCCAGATAAATCTTCATAAATGGTTTATGGCTCTTGTGCAACAGAGACCGTGTTGTTGCTATGGCTGGCGAGAAACACTGGCGGGGTTGACGCTTTTTCTTCTCTTTAACGGCAAAGACTTTAATGTTTTATTCTTTATGTTGCTGACTAAAATTGGTTCGAATAAACCTCTCACTCTGCATCCTGCATCCTTTGTTTCCAAGACACTTTAAACTCCCTTTGAATAAAACATAAATCAGACTCGTCTCTTTTAGCAAACCAAATGCTGTTAACTCCGAGGTGTGTGAAGTTGTCTGTTCGGGTCGTGTGCGATGGTATAATGATGCGATTCTTTTACTCAAGGCTGTTTGTCAGAGCTTGAATAAGTGAAGCTAATTGGCTTATAAACCAAAATGTCTCAGTTTCTTTTTTTATCAAGATGTAGTTCGATGAACTGCAGACATCTGTTGCTAAAATGACTTGTAAAAACTCAACTTTAGCAACTTAAAGTGAACTCTTCCAAAAGCTGTATAATAGCACATGTTTATGTTTAAGTTGCAGATGCTTTTACTTTTGATGCCTCTGTGGATTTTTTGATTCAGTGTTCAATTAATTATTTTGTCCTTGTCATAAAGTAGTAAAAAAAATGTCCTTCACTGATCAAAAAAGCTAAATTAGAAATCCAAAACCCTAATTATAAAAGAAAAATGCTGGTATTTTTAGCCACATCAACTTTGTGGCTCTAATGATCTTTGTATGTTAATAATTTTGTCCCTGAATGAAAAATTGCAAACACTATTAAACGCATCGGCTTTAATTTTGCTGCACACATTAATGGTTATCTCAGAATGATGTTCAACTTAGGTTATTCCTTTAATTTAATTTAATTTCTCACCATAATAAGTGTAAAAATAATAACATACAGCACTTTCCTGCAGGATTGTGTGAGTTGTGGATGTGATCGCTTGTGTATTAAAATGCATCGCTCCAAAACAATCAATATTTGTGTTTTCTGATGTTCGTCGCTGTAGCTGAATTGACCAACGCTGCTCTCAGTTTAAGCCGAGGACGAGGGATCGAGTTCAAACGCTGTGTTTGCAAACAGTTACAGACAAAATAATGCATATCATGCCTCTAAAGAAAAAAGCTCCAATGAAATAAGGCTGTATATGATGATTTTATGTTTCATTTTTACTTTATCTATTCATTCATGTTAGTCGTTTAATCAAATCTAAAGACTTTTCAGATCCCGTAGCTTGAACTTCAGATGAACTTGAGCTGCTGAAGCTGTTTCGCTCTTTATTATCAGATAGTCTGGCCAAAAAAACGAATTCAATCATGTCAAACTTGTACACAGTTATGACAGGCATGAACAGAGATAACGGTTATATGACAGTGCTGGAGACGAACACTTACTTTAAGGAATTTTAATGCAAATAATGCCAATATTTGTCCTGGATGAGGAACTTTGTATTCACTCTGGGTTTGTTGCAGCAGAGGAGACTTTTTTAAAATTCTTTTTATTGTTGTTGTGGCAGCATTTTTCATTTCCCTCAGAGTCAATTAAAATTCAGACCTGCCATTTACAGCGTCTGCTTCACCCCCTTCCCCGTATATATAAAAAAAAAAAAATGCTTGTTGACAGGTGACAGGTGGGTTGTGGGAAGGTTGCTGGATGACAGGTGGTCTGTTTCCATGACACCACAACACACACTCATTACCTGCCCACGAGTCGGCCATGTGGGAGAAAGCATACATGATGTCTCGCACAGACAGAGGCAGTTTTAGTTGATGTGAGTGATATTTGTTCCCCCTGTGGATCTAAACTTGTTCATGGAGGAGTTTTTTCGAGTTTGTGAGAGACTGTAATAATAAAATCAAATCTGTTTATAGCTCGTTCGGTATCAGACAGAATGAAGGTAACCTTCATCACACACCTGCAGAAAAAACCTGGAATCAATTTTAAATTTTTCAGCCTCGGTGTCAGTGTTGTTATCTTGCAAAGCAGCTGGAAAAAATCCATCTGTGCACTCGTGTCTGAATGGCAGTGATTTGGGCCAATCAGGAATCTTAATTAGAAGTACATGAAGCTGTGGGCGGGGTTTAGGGATCGTTGCCAGGAAAAGAGGTGTCAGTTTACTTGGCATCAAATAAAGGTGGTTTTTCAAGTTTTATGCCTCGGTGCTGCTGTAGCATCATTTATCTTAGAACTTTAAAGTATTTTTTTGTTAAAAGGTGTAATAAAAATTGCACTAGTGGTTTTTCTTAACGGAAAAAGATGTTTCTACCCTCCTGACCATGAGACAGTGAGATTTTGGCAAAATTTCAATTTGGTAGCGCTCTCCCACTGTTTTAAAATTGCTTGATAAAATTGGTTTAAGTAAGCTCGTGATGCATAAATACTTCAGGTTTTTTTTATATTCGTCAGACATTCACGTTCCTTGGAGGATTTATAAAACGACTTTGGTGATATCTTAACTTATCATTTAGAGCCACCGTCAGGTCAATATTTGAGTAAAAGCAATACTTTGTCCCATTAGTCTTAGCTGAATTTTATGTGAAATGCTATGAAGAAATTGCTAGCATGATAACATTGTAAGCTTTGAACATGGTGAACATTGTAGACTTTATCAGCATGTTAGCATGTTAGCATGCTTATGTTAGCATTTAGCTCAAAGCTCCAGCCTCAGCAGACTCTTGCTGTTATCACTTTACTTTTGTTTTTTAGTTTTATTGTCTCAGCGCGTAGGTGGTCCTCCTGCCTGAAACAACAGCTAATCTTTCTTTAAAAAAATCATTAATTTTGATTTTTGCCGGAGAGATTAAGAGTTTCACAGTGGTCTCAATGTTGTTTCAGAGGCTTTCTCAACCAGACAATGAGAGAATTTGGGGCAGACACTGAATAGTGAAAATACGCAGAGTTTTGGCACAAAACAGGAGCCGTTGCTCCTGAAATCAGTTGAACCAAAGTAGAAGAATACTGCTGAAGTCATTGTGCATTGCTGAGGATTAAGACGTCAGCGAAATGCCCTAAATGTAAGAGAAAATATGCTCAGTGTGTGTGGCACACTTTGTGAAGTGCTGAGCTCCTCTATGATTAATCTGGTTTTGTCTTTAAAGATGGAAAAAAAAGAGGTTATATAATCAGTTTGAAATATCTGCCCAGTTGTTTCAGGCGAGACGGCAGAGAAACTTCGCTTTGAAGTTTCAGCCAGCGTGTGAGTGAGAAATCGTCTGTGGGCGGTAATTTTGTGAAACAACTATCAGTGCAGGCAGACTGCCTTTGACTTTGAGTCACTTTTGAGGTTTTTGAGTGCAATCGGTTGAACTCAATTAAAAGAATAAATGGAAACAATATTACAACATCACACACATTATTTTTTCAGCTATTGAAAAGATTTCATCTTATTCTCCTTGGGGCTTTAAAAAAGTAGGAAAGTATAAATTTTTTCATTATGTCTTTTTTCTTTTTTTTTTAAAAGACTAAAAACTGTGTATTCTTTCCTCAAAGGTAATGGCATCTGGCAGCAGTCTTTTTAGGAAGGGGCAGAAGTTAATTATAATTTATTATCAAAGCTACGAGGCATGATTGATAAGTTCATGGCTTAAGGTGGTCAGGAAATGAGTCAACAGCAACTTATTACATGATTGTGCCGCTCATATCTGTGAGTGATTATGCAGAAAGTTTGCAGTTTAATAACTTTAGTGGTGTTTCTGTTTCGGGCAATCAAAAGTTGCGAGTCAGCTCTGTCTGAGAAAACGGACAATATTCAGTCAGCCAGGAATACAGATTTGAGATCGTCCAACACAAACCTGATTTACCTTATTTGTTCCCTCAGTTTACGACCTTTTCACCTAGGAGCTCTGTGATGATCGTAGTTGACCACTTTCTGGAGGTTCAACATGCTGATTTTTGCACAAAAAGGATCAAAATACTCCTCATCTGCTGGACTGAGTGTGTAAATGTATGTTGGGACTATGTTTAAATGTAGAAGTGTGTTGGATTTTTCTATAACTGACTCCCGCTTCAGGCCATGAATAATCAATCACATATAAGCAGCACTGTAATGAATTTAATTTCACACTGAATCATAACGAGAGTGTCAAAAGCCATCTGAAAGTTAGATAAGACATCACTGTGTATTTGTTTTGCACACATGAAAGAAGAAAGAAATGTTCCTTGTAAAACAAACAGACTCAGACCTAAAAGACAAAAAAAAAAAAAAAGGATTAAGATATAAGTGTGTTGTCTTCTCCGAGTCTGCCTCAGACCCACTGGGGTGCTGCGAAATTAATGAGAGAAAACTGCCGGGGTGGTGGTGGGCATAAAAGCATCTGATACCTTCTTCTGCACTGAGAGAATTATTAAAGTGCTGGTTGCCGGGCGGAGATGAGGAGATCAGTGGAAACCCCTTGCCGTGAGCTCTGTGCATGTCAGGAGAGAGGGAGGATGGCTGCGAGGATGCAGGAGGGAGGCAAAGAGAGGGGGGGAAAAAATATGTTATTTTTGGCTTTTGCCATTTGCACCATCTGGTGGGTCATTTGGGTGTTTGTGGGGGGTTTTGTACACGCGACAGGGAAATGTTGCAAGTGCGCAGCAAGTAATGCTGATGGATGTTTTCCACATGCAGCGTGTCAGTGGACACAGCAGCTTGGATCATGCTAACAGCACAGAGTCTCCCTGCAGAGCTGTAAATGTCAAAAAATGAGATGTAGCAGCTCTCCATCTTATCTTCAGCATATTACTGTAACTTCCTGTTATCTGTTCTGTGTAGCATTTATGAGAGTAAGTTTAAATGAATACAGCTAAACAGAAAAACAAGTTTGTTGGTTTAAAGAAGATGTGGTTTTAATTGAAGAACACACAAACAGCTGCTGTGTCTCTTGATCATTATATGAGAATAAGTCTTCTTAAATGTAAGTATATTAATGTCACATGTTATTAATTGTGTTTAATGTTTATACAGATTTTAGAGATTAGATTTTCTAATAATTTTTCCAAGCTATATTCAAATATTCGGCACATTTTTAAACCGACCTCAGCTCAGTCAAAACTGAAACTGAGTTTGGTCGTGTGTGGTGTTGTGGGGGGGGTTGCACTCAACCAAACAACTGTGAGTGATGCATCACTCCTGCATCATTTACAGTCACCACAGAAGCAGCAGGACGAGTCGATTCTACCCTTTTATGATTATTGAGAAAGTGTGAAGATTATATGATGAGTTCGGGCAGCACAACCTGGAGTCCGTCGCCACACTCGCACGGTTCACTTCATGCGTGTAAATCCAAAGCGGCCTTTGATCAGTCATGTTGTACTTAAATTGTTAGTGCTCTGTTTACCTGAAAGCTGTGCTGTTGCTTGCTGCTACTGCTGTCGTTATCTCAAAAGGACCTCCTCCACCTCTGCATCCACCTGTTGGCTCATCTGTTGTGAGCCTTTCTTGCCTCGAGGTTCAAGGTTCATTCATTTATCATTTATCAGTGCAGGTTTTTAAAAGAAAACTTGTATTCACAGTGGAGTTTGGATGATGAGTGAAGCCTGGTGGTACGGCAGCAGCATGAACAGGCTGTGGCTGCAGTGAGTATCATGTTTTTTTAAAGATCTGCGCAGGAACCTCACAGATGCCACTGATGCTCGGTAGATGGGTACCAATGAAGATCTGTGCAGGTTTAATCACCTGCTGCAGAGCCTCTCTGTTGAGCACCGTGGGTTTGGTCACATCCTAAGCCAGTTTGAAAAGTCTCAAGTCTTTTTTAAAGTCTCTAAATCTCAGCAAGAATTTGCAGAGTAAGTTTGGTCTCTTAAGAAATAAAGCAGTCTCTGGGCTTCTTTAACCAGAGTGGAAATGTGCATGAAAAGTTCTCTGTGATGCTGATTCTCACCTCCTCCACCTCAGCTGCACTGATCTAGACAAGCTTTTGTATCTTTGCCTCCTTTTTTAAAAAAAACAACGATCAGATACTTCAGTGCGTTTTCTTTGCAACATCATTAATTTCCTCCTGATATGAATTCTTTTCATGAGTTTTCTCTATGTTGTGGTTGCAGTTATGGGGGGAAGTTAGCATCATTTCACCTATTTCCTGAAGTCAGAACCCAGAAACACACTGTGCTTTAAGATACTATCTATTCCATCTGAATTAGTTAAAGTTAAGTTGTTATTGTACAGATGTGTTTATCTCATCCAGGCTCAGTTAGCCAGTTAGCTACATAGAATGATGTTGCTGGACAAGTCAGAGATGTTTGTGGTGATTTAGAGATTCAAAACCAGGTGAGATTTAGGCAACGAGCACCTTGAAAATGTTTCATTGCTCAGGTTTTAATGATTTATTTTATATTGTCCTTCAAGCTCAGTTTGAAATGCTGTGAATCGGATTGAATAATGCAAACACTGATGATGCACCTGCAGTGTGAAACATGAGACAAACTTTAAAAGAAAGAAGACACACCAGAATCTAAACTTGATGACCAGAAATAAGACCTTTAACCTTTATAACTGCCACTTTTAAGCTGGAAAAGCATTTTCTGGAGGTAATGAGCCATACTTTGCTATTGCACACCATGTTCGGTGGTTATCTCATTTTGTATTTTACCCTAAAATATCCACCAGAGGCTGCCTCCCCTAAAAAGTTTGTTTTCAGAGCTGATCATCATGAGAGCAGGCAGACACTGTTCTCTACAAGCTAAGTGAGATCTCATTTAGAAAAAGCTGAGTAGTGATGACAATGTAGGCAAACAAATGTATCATCATCAGCAGCTTTAATGCGCTGACATTTTTCTGGGACTCTTCAGGGAAGGTTTCTCCACTCCACTATGGTATTTTCATCATGTTATGGTTTTGTTGGAGTCCTCAGCCTTTTCCCTGCTGATCTCCGTCGCCACTAAAAATGGAGCACAATTTGACTTCGGTGGCAATAAGCTCACTGTGTCCGAGATTAGTCATTCAGTGGGTACTTCACTCTACAAAATCCTCTGTGCGAAATGTGAAATGTCACTATTGGCTGTTTGGAGACACATCAGCCTCCACACAGGGAGTTCAGAGCCTCTCTGTCGTGTTTTTTTTACCAGCCCTCTGTCCTCCATCCTCTCACTGCACTCATATTGACATCTGCTTTAGGGGGAAAGCATGGTCATTAAACTGAGGGAGAGGAAAAGGCAGAGAACGGAGGGTCAGAGCTGAGAGTACAGCAGAAGAAGAGACAACAGAGTTAGAGGCTGAAGAAGAAGAAGAGATATGAAAGGGTCAGAGGGAGAAATTGTGGATGTAGGTGATCAAAACACAGAGGAGCAAAGATCAAATGTGAACAGGAAATAAAGAAAAAGGGTCAGTGAAGGAGGAAAGAGAGAGGGAGAAATTTCAAAAACAACTAAAAATACTGAACCAAAAACAAAGAGAACCTCAAGGGACTAAAATCCAATATCATCCGGCCCTGAAGCACTCCAGTACAAATGAGCAACCCATAAGGAAAGAGAATGTTACATATCTGAAGACAAAACTGAGAAAAGCAATTGAATGAACTGTCTTTTGGGATTTTTACTGGAATGAAGGCAATACGAGGTGATATAAAAGATGTCTGTGAGCGCTGCACAGTAATGGGATGTGCATGTAGCAGGTGCAAGCGGTGATTTTCATTGGTATGTATTTAAGGATGCAACACTTGATCATCATCAGCCCCTCAGATACAAATGTTTTTGTGCCTGTTGGTTTCAGTGCATTTACTATTTTGGTGGTCCAGAGACCTAACTTCATTTTAGAGAGCAGAAAGTAGTCGTAGGCAGCCAAAATGTTGTGTAGTTTGTGGGTGGAGTGATGGCTGTGGTACTAGAAACTGCTGTGTTTTCGAAGTGCTCTGAGCCATCATGGCGTCATGTTGGAGAGCACAGTTGCGCGACAGTACAAGTCGTTTGCGTTGAATGTTTTCTTGCAGACGCCTTAGAACGTGACAGTAGTACTCTGCCTCAACAGTCTGACCCCATGGCTTTAAAATATGATGCAAATATCAAAGAAAACCACTTTCGTGCTCTTGGAGACTGCAGACTCGTCCGCTGCAAAGACAGCTGTTTGGTCTGTGAGTTGTAGCTGTAGACAAAACTCTTACCGCCAGTTATGATCCGCTGCATGGAGTTTGGATCATCTGAGGCCTTGCAGAGTCGGAAACACTGCTGCTTCTTCTAAAAAGTCATAATATCATGAAGCTGCACATGCCAGTGATCACAAAAAGGTGTGTAAACTCAGGTGCTGATAATAAAAAAGCAATGAAACCTGAAGCACTTACACATGATAGGTTATTGATTACACCTGCTGCATGCACATTATCGTGCAGCACTCAGTTCATGTGCAACAGGAAATAAAATAGCACATTTGTTGGGAACTATTTTCAGCTGTGGATAAATAAAAACAGCAGGAGGTTTAGTGAGTATTAATTTGCAGTATACTGACTCAAAATAAACAGCTGTGTCCATGTGTTCATTGTAATGGAAGAAACAGTTCATCAAGTGCAAAGTGTTTTTTGAAAATCTAACAATATCAGTGAGCAGCACAGAGTAGAAATATATACGTGGTTATACTGCATCTGTCTTGATGCTATGGGCAGTACTTCAAATCATTGTTGGTTTTGGGATTTGGGGACAATAAGAAAAAAAATATAGAATATAGTCAACCTTATCTCTTAAAGTCATTGAGCAGCACAGTGACAAATGGGCACTGACAGTTTTATGGTGTTCTGGAGGAAACCTGATCCCAGGAAGATAAGAGCAGATATACTGTCAGTGTGTATCTTTAATGTGAGACACAGCAGACTTGTTTTATTTTGAGGCTCGCAGCCTTTTTTTTTTTAAATGCAGCAATCGATTCAGTAAAATCCTTTGTTTGTTCAGTCTGATTTCATTAGTTTAAGGACTCGCACTCGTGTTGATTGGGACGTTGTGTGTTTTCAGCTGGGAGATGCTCTTCCTTCAGTTTAAGAGGGTCTCCTGATATTTTTGTGTAACGTCTGTACATGAAGAAAAAGAAACTGGAAAATTTGCATGTGAGGAGTAAGAAAATACAGTATGACTGTACTTTTATTTCTTCTTCTATGTCAGTTACATCAGTAACGTGGCTCAAATTTCAATCTACGAACATCAAAAGTAACAAATTCATGTTCATTTCTATTAATTTTTTACTTATTTGAGTCACTTTTGGACTTTTATTTGACCTGAAAGGCACTATTTCCAAAAAAAAGTGCAATTTTTCTGCAGTTAAAGAACATTTTTAATAAAAACCCGTAGAAATGCAATAAATTTCAATCAACAACACAAGTGGAAGATCAAAACACAAGCCATTATGTCCAAATGCAACATGAAAATCTCAGATTTCAACTGTATAGACAGATTTTGCAGCTTTTGCATATTATTAAAAAGCAGAAATAGCAGTGAAACCAGCTGACGTAAGAGCTACAAACATAATTCATTCAGGAAAAACATTTAAAATAAAGTAAAATAATGATTAACCTACTGAAATGAAGGGAAAAAAATGAACTGTACAAATAACTGGCATGCTATTTTTCTTCAGAGATCAGGCTGAGAAAATACCCCCCAAAAAAAAAAAATTAAACCAAAATATAAAAAAACAGAAAATTGAAAACAGTACAAAGCACAGAATCAACAACCATGAGCCTGAGATTAAAAGAGGCCGCTATTCATTATGGAGACAACAAACAGAGGACCTTGTCCGTTACCAATGCCACATTAATATTTTACACTGAGCAGAAATAAATGTTCTCTGCTGGATTCAAGAACATAAACAGTGAAATGTTATCAAAGCTTTGAAAAATGAATTCAGGGTTTTGTGACCCTGCCAGAAAATTAAAGTGTCGCTTTTCTTTCAACAGACAAAAATACTAAAGTTTGGAAAAACTATTAACAATCTTTTCACATTAGCCGGCTCAGTGTTATCGGACAGTTCAACTTTAAAACACACACCCGAACATTTCCACAGTCTAACATTCATCTATATCATAGGAAACTGTCATTATGTTTTCCCACCTGTTTGCTTATTTTTCATTTGTTTGACTGTCAAACCAGTTTAAAGTTTCGGACCAACTGGTGGTTTGAAGTTCTGATTAGATGATTTTATGTCGTAGATTTTCTAAAATCTAAAATCAATTGAACAGGAACGTAGGTACATTTATAGGCCAGTAAATAGTTTAAAAATTGCCTGATATCAAACAGATTTGTCAGGTTGTTTTAGGCCACAATGTCAGACTCTGCAGAAACTGTCAGGAGCCGGTCTATGATGCCAGGAGGCTGCTTTTATCAGTTTGGTTTTATTGTGCAGCTCTGGTCTCATTGTAGCGTTTTAACTTTGTATCTCTACATTTTTTATTATGTTGACTTTTCTGGCTTTATTTATTAGACCCTTTTATTCAAAACATTTTGGTGTTGTTCTTTTTTGTTTTTAACGGCAGCACAAAACTGCTAAAACCTCACTTTAATGATACAAAAAATCAAAATGCCGATAATCTGACCCTGTGTTGGTTTAAAATATTCACCTTAATTTAAGATGTGAGCACTAATTGGTGTTGAGCACACAGTCCAGCTGAGGCTGATGGGAATTTTATTAAATTTGCAGGTATTTGGTCATTAAACCAAAAGTATTGGACACATTAACCTTTTCACTTTCATGGTGGCACAAATTCAAACATTAATAATCATCAAAGTTGTACGTCTTTATCAGATTTAATGGCAGTTCATCCAAATGTTAGTAAGATTTTTTAATCAAAACCAAAAATGTCAAACTCCAAGTGGCCCAAAATCAGGAGGATTTATCCATTTGAGGAGAAAAACAGCTGTACAACATTTCATGCCAATCTACCTGAAATTTGTTGAGATATTTCAGTCTATAAAAGTAGTGGATCACCAGGAGCTAGCATGGCTAAAAACCTCCACATAACCAATATCCACGGGTTTTATTTTAACATTACATGCCGGTAAAGTAGGTCAAAACTGAAGTCGGCCATCTGAGGGCAAAAACTTTCAGTATTTCTGACCTGAACTCATCCAAACAAAAGATGGAGCTTCTTTACATCCACAGGCGTCTTCATCTGTGCGGGTTAACGTCCTCTCTCTGGGTATTTAGCATTGCATGCTGGTACAAAAGTAAACAAAACTAGACTTGAAGAAAGCAAATTGTCTTTTTCATAATGCAAGTTGTGGAGGTCACCCCTGACGCTTCATATTGCCTCCCGGCAGAATTAAGTAATGCCTCAGCAAGCCTGCACGGCTGCATTGCTCATTCCCATCATTAAAATAAATTGCTGTGCTCTGTGGTCTGTAAAAGAAAAATGTAACCAGAATAAAAAAAAAAACAAAAAAAAACAAAACCCTTGTTTTCACCCCGCGGCTCTGCTCAGGATTTTGTCACTGTGTTGTTGTCCCAGAGGCTCCTCAGCAGCTTCAGAGACGCAGGAAGTCACAGTTTGTTGTTCCTCCTATTGAAAACTCGCCTTTGGTCAAAGACAACAGCATGTCTGGCAGCCTGTTTGTATGAACCAATCAATTAATAACAAACAGTTCATTTGCATCGGGCTACATCCTGCCGGGAGGAGAAAATCACATTTCTGGAGAAGAAAAAATGAAGGACAGAGCCTGATGTTCACGTTTCTGGAGTTCGGATCAATTTTAAAACAGAACATCAGGTAAGAGTCCTCGTGAATGATGGTTAAACAGTGCACCTGAAACCCAGACAATAAACGAGGCTTTGCTCAGGTCACAATTAAGAAAGAAATAAATGGATGAAGGAGACCTGATTTTAGTGAAGTGTGGATGTGTTGGAGGGTCTCGGTTTCTCCACGAAAGAACAGAGGGT
>JAPZDV010000004.1:19687387-19704258 GCA_029814665.1 Acanthurus lineatus | reverse complement strand
GGACAGAGCCTGATGTTCACGTTTCTGGAGTTCGGATCAATTTTAAAACAGAACATCAGGTGAAAGAGTCCTCGTGAACGATGGTTAAACAGTGCACCTGAAACCCAGACGATATACGAGGCTTTGCTCAGGTCACAATTAAGAAAGAAATAAATGGATGAAGGAGACTTGATTTCAGTAAAGGGTGGATGTGTTGGAGGGTCTCGTTTTCTCCACGAAAGAACAGAGGGTACAAAGCTCCAGATCACAACATTAAATGTATGTCTTTATTATAGCACTCAAACAAAGTGTCCTGCAGTGATAAAAAACAGACATTAAAGGAGCAAAAAATTCATTGTACTATTCGACTGAAAAACAGGTTGATTGTGAGATTAAAAGAAGAGACTTTATTGCTCATTTACAAGGTGATCAAAAGCAAAACCTGTCTAGACATCCATATTAAAATTAGTCTAACTTTGGTTGTAAAATGAATTGTGTCTAATAGAAATCTATGTGTATGTGTAAATCATTGATTCATTAGCCCTTAAATGAAAAGATTTAACTGTGAAATGGATCCAAAATACATTTTTAATCTGCAGAATTTCAAACAAAGGCTGTGAGAAAGGAGAAATGAATTGATTTGATAAAATTCAATTCAGTTTTAACAAAAAAAAATGAGTACAATTAATAATAAAATAATTAGAAATGCCAAAGAGAGAGAGAATGTGTGAATTTTTAACTTTTCAATCAAATGAAGCCAGTTTAAACTCATTTATAAAAGAGTTTTCTAGACTTTTCAACCAGTCAAACACACAACACAAGTCACCGTCCCTTAAAACACTGGCAGAGGGGTTTTAAATGCAGAGACGGACCAAACCAATGACCTTTTAATAAGTGGAGGACCTGCTTTTTCTTCTGAGCCTAATACACCTGAGCTCAAAGATTGAATAAAATAATAAGAAATAGTGTATTTTAGAGTGCCTTAGATCCAGGAATATATTAGGCTTGATTAAGTAGTAAATAATACGGGAGTATCAGCTAACATTTTTGGGTCACTTGGGGACATTTTAATCAGCTGTAAACACATTAACATATAATCAGCTAATAAAGTGGATTCAGTGAGCAGGTTAGCAAACAACAGCTTATTAGCATATAAAGCAGACACAGAGGAACATTAGCTCTCATTTTAAGAAACGAAAACCTTTGTCCAAGTGCTGGAAGGCAGATTTTGTGACTGTTTCCCTCCATTTATAGTGTTTTTGCTAAGCTAAGCTAAGCTAACAGGCTGTTGGAAGTAGCTTTACACTTAAAATACAGAGCTAAGTTATATTTATCTTTTAACCCTCAGCAAGAAACAGGTTTTTCTTAAACTAAACTGTTCCTTTCATTCATAATCATGATATATGGCTTGCCAAGTGTCCGAACTTTTTAGTTTTTTTAAGTATTTCTATCACCTGTTGATTATTAGACCTGGTGCTCCTGCGGCTCGAGTGTCTGATATCGTATTTTAATCGACTTCTGTCCGACAGATAACACTAACGCAGTCTGAATCGTCTCCTCGCAGACCAAAGATCATCGTCTCACAATAGAGTTGAGTTATATTCCGCTAAGCGTGTTTGACAGGTGTCATATCGTATTTGTGCAGCTGCAGAGGCTTTTCTTTTTTTTTTTTTTTTAAATCCACGCTTCGACTTAACCGGTCGTCAGCACGGATTTTCCTCGCGCACACGGACAGCTCCCCCGCTGTGAATGTCAAGTGCGAGTTATTGAACGGAGTTGGCGGTGGAGGAGCTTCTCACTGATCCCGGGCAGTTCTCCACCGCTCCTTTAGCCTCTGGCGCTCGGCAGGTAAAGCACAATAAGCTCCAGCTCAGTCAGACTTGGGGGGATTATTTGCTTTAGACCCTGCTCAGAGTGTCTGACTTCATTTCTTAAACACCCTTCATTTCATTTTTTTTTTCTATCCAGTAGCAGCACCGTGGCGTCCTAGCATGTCACTTGCAATAACTCCCGCCTCACTTGTCTCAGCTTTTTGTGTAGGAGAAAGACAGATTCAACTGAGCTTTTCTCTTTTTTCTTGACTTTCTGTCTTTATTTTTTTCTGTTTGTGCCACAAACACAATTTATTATGTTTTATTTTTCAAGCAAAGCCGTGGCAGTGGCAACCGAAAGAGACTCAATGAAAAAAAGCCAGGCGGCGTCGAGCCAGACCTCATGACACCTTTGTTTGCCACCTTTGAGTAAAAAAAAAAAAAAATGTGTGGATGTGTATTTCGGCTTTAACAAAACAAGCAAATTGCATTCTCCCTGTCCTCGGGGCTCTGGATGTTATTTGTCCCCTGCCAAAGCAGCTTTCACACCTCGCCTTATCTCTCTTTTAAATTGGCCACACAATAAGAGCATCCTCTCTGCAAAGTTGTCCCATTATAATTGCGATAGGTAAACACATTGCCTGTCGCAGACCTTGAATTCTATCAGTCGCCGTGTTCGTCTCCTCTGCCAGACATCTGCTTTGAAATGTTACTTATCAGGTCAGCAGATCCCACCCCCTTTCATTTATTCCAGCTAGCTTTTTTTTATTTTTGCTCCAGGATATTCAGCACTGGAGTGGGGATATGTGGTATATATGTGTGTGTGTATGAATATATATTAATGTGTGTGTTTGTGTGTGTGTGTGAGAGTCTGTGCGCCTCCTGCCAGAGTGGCAAATGGCTAATGAATAATGCAGGGTAATGGTGATGTGTTGACAGCTCTGACGGCTGAGAGCAGCCGAGCTGTGTATCACTGATAATGTGCCATTTCCCGTCTGTGCTCCTTCACTTACCTTATTACAACAAATTGTATTTTTTGCTAATTTCACCTCCTCATAACCCCTATGTGTGTGTGTGTGTGTGCGCAAAAGTAAGAGTTTGTGGGGTTACCCAAACTACAAATCCAATGACATTGTGCACACATAAGGATAATTGATACTCAGTTTTAGCTTAGTTTGTTTTTTTAATTAAATTTAGCTTGTTTTAGCATTTAGCATCATTGAGTTTGGCTTTGGTGCAGCCACAGAGGACAGTCAGTTTTTATCTTCATATTAACTTTCCAATAATATATCAACTCTGAACCAAAGGATAAACAATTCAAGTTTTCTTTCTGTAGTCAATCAGAGCCTGAGGATACTGAGATTGAGACATCAGTATTTATATATAGCACAGTTTACTTTTTTTTAACTGGCAGTTAAATATCCCGAGTTATAAAGGGTCGTTAAAGGTCTATAAACTATTATTCTTAAGCCAAGAAATAAAATAAGCTAAAATATTACAGAGCAAGACTGAAAGTCTACAGTCTCTCCAGCACTTCTGTGAATCCACACATCAGCACATGTTCAGTAGGTTGCACATAAAAAGTAAAGCCAAGAAGAGTGGAAATGTCATTAATCTTGCATGTTTGGTCATAAACTAAAGTTTCAGGGCTTTTTTATCTGATGATGGCATTAGGTGAAAAGTTTGAGAGTCACTAAACCTATTAAAGTTCATCCTGATGAGGGCGTGACTGTTTGTTGTGCAGATTTCTGGTTCACTACAAGGTGAAGCGCTCTGAAACGTACTCATCTGCAGTCACCTGTTTAGCTGTTTGCAAAGGCTCATTACTTTGACTTTAATGGTTTCGGCCACAGCTCGAAGCATCGTCCTGCTTTAGGTTAAAAACAACAGCGGTTTCCATCACAGATTTACTGTCACACTGTGGTGATTCTGCCCCCTTTTCCTCTCATCGTCAGCACCCCGCTGTGCTCCTTGTTTAATCAAGGTCTAAGGCTCCTTGTAGTGTTTAGCATTGCAGAAAGGCAGGGGCCCCCCCGGGGGTGCAGGGGCCACCAACGCTGCAGGAGCTGCTGATCAGCATTTCATGACCCACCTCTGATGTTACAGGTCTGATTTCAAAAAGGAAAAAAACCTTGAGTGAAGATCCATCTCAACAGTGTGTTTGAAAATGATCAAAGCTTACAAACTCATATGGATCATAACACACACACACACACCTGTCTGCTGCTGATGAGAGAATAATGCATCATGTTACTGCCATGAGGTGTTTAACTTCCCATTAAGGTGCATTTCTCTTCTCAGTTTTTGAACCCTTTTATACACTGAATTATGGATTAACAACCTGTTAAACTAAGAACGTAAACAATAATAATAAATGGATTTTTAAAATCAGAGACATGAATCATGCAAATTAGGTTGTTCATGTCTTGTATTAACATGCATCTTGGTTGATGTAGACAGCTGCAAGTACAGATGTGAGGTGGAACGCATGTGGTCACTTTCTTTAAAAAGTCAGAATGAAATTGTGTCCTGGATCAAAATTAAGAAGGAACAACTCCTCAAACTCCTTTGCTCAGGCAACACAGGAAACACATTATCTGATTTCAGTTCAATAAAAAGCAAATCATGTGTTAAAGGTGTCTTAGCTTCAGAGATAAGCAGCAGATGTTTGTGAACTAACTGTCTGTTTCAACCAATTTCACCATTTAACTATCAATCACCCAAACTTCCTTTAAAAAATTGTGCAAGTTGTTGCGTTGTGAGAAACTTTATAAAGTTTATGAAAGACTGTCCGTAACATATTGTTGATAATTTGCACCATTTTTTTAAATTCAGCACATTTTACACATTATTTCTTCTTCAGTTTAAAAGAAAACAGTTTGTCCTGGTGTGTTCGCTGCTGCTGTTGGTCCTCCAGGTAGAAAATACACATGTTGTCTTTGCAGTTGGAAAGATGTAGGTGGGTTTTTTTTGCATATTGAACGAGAAAATGTGAGCCGATCACTTTGAGATGCATGTGAGCTTGCATTTTAATACCGTGTGTGAACTGACGAACTTAAAGCTGTTACAATTGGATCACCCAAAACTCTTGTTTATGCCAGGAGTAAACAACCTGTAAGACAGACATATGGTTAAACACCTGAGAGCTGTCACACCGAGCTGTGGCTGCATTTACATTTAAATTTACATTTCGCTGAAGTTCTTACTCGGAGAAAACCCACAACAACACCAGCTGCTAGAATAATTTAATTCTTACATTAACTGCATTACGAGCACACAAGATCAAAGGTGACAAAGGTCAGAAAAAAAAATGCAAAATAGATCTATTAGTTAAAAGTTGATAATTGCATTGAAAGAGTTGTCTTTGTGTGTTTTTTACAGGATCCAGTCGGGTTCGTACCTCAGCACTGGCTGGTTCACGCTCATCCTCGCCATGGACATGTGCAAAGAGATCCATATCTACGGCATGATAAATGACACCTACTGCAAGTAAGACACCGACTACTCTATCAACCTCCCCACCCCAATATTCCTCTATATTATAGTCAAAAAAATTCACACATTCCTACAATAACTTTGAAAAGTAGATTCACATTCACGGCAGCGCTGGCTTACCTGCTGGACTTTCCTGCTGGAATTCATTTCCATCGCCTCAGTTTGGATTTAATGGCTGAATTTGCTATGCTGAAATCCATATTGGGCTCTGGGTGAATACCACTGTGGTTTCTCCTGTGCAGAAGACCCAGCAGGCTGCAGGGTCTCCTTGGCTGCAGCACCCTGGTTTCCTTCCCCCATGCTTAGGGGTTTTATTTGTGTATCGGCCTGTCGTCTTCTCTCTGACACTCGGGTGAGTGATTACTGTCTGGCTGCGAGGCCATAGGAGAAGATAACAAACAAGATGCTGTAGCTGCAGGCATGGCTGCTCCGTCTCAAGTCGTGTCAGTCTTGATGGGTTTGCATTCTCTCTCTGCCTCCCCTCCACCCCCCCGCATCCAAAAAATCAAACACTTTTACCTAATGCTCGGTGAAAATCCGGCCTTTTATCCTCTCCGTGTTCCCAGCGCACAGCAGGAGTTGGAATATAAACAGCCGCAGACACATTGGCAGAGAGGAGTGATAATTCAACCAGCACGGAGGATTTTATGATTCAATGAGGCAGTTAAGAGGTTGTTCTCTCTCTCTCTCTCTCTCTCTCTCTTTCTGCTCGTCTCTCACTTATTTCCTTCCTTCCTGCATGAGACAGGAGGATATTGTGTTTCGCTGACTGTCTGAATGGACAATTTAGTGTCACACAAAGTACCGTTGGCAGCCGACCGCCCCCCCGAACAACAAGACGGGGAAGAAGAAGTGATGTTTTGTGTGACGATGGCTGAAGCTTTAGTCGGGATTGACCTCAGCAGTTGTGTGGTAATGGAGCTCCAACAGGTGCTGCAGAGAAGGTGAAATTGAATTTGTGTGTTGCTGCTGGTGCGCAGCAACGTGATTGGCCGGTGTGTTACTGTCGGACACTGTCGGCTTTTCCAGCTGCTGACTGTTGTTGGTGGCTGTTTGTTTTCCCAGTGAAAATGCAACTCAGGTCATCTTCTCAGAAAGTCGTCGCTTTGCTGTGAAGGAAAAAAACTGCAGTTTGAATGATAAATCTGTTCTACGTCTCTGCACTTTATTTCTGCTTTTATTGATTCCTCATCTTTTTAATGGTGTAAAGATGCAAACTGTAAACAGAGTGACTCAGAGAAATCTCAGGTCAGAATGGCTTAACTTTCCCTCCACACATTATTAGTTTATTTGGGATGTTTTCGGATAGATATTTTACAATTAATTGCAGTTTAGTTGAAAAAGTGTTTATTTAAATACATTTGGCCACAAATAGCAGCTCCTGTTTTTTTTTTGCAAATCGAGGTAAAACTGCTGAGGGGAGAATTTTAGCCGACGCAGCATCAGTTCGAACTGCTAATCGCTGTCCTGAGGGATCTTTAAAAGGTTTAATAGTTTAATAATTTAGTTTGATTATTGTTTCAGATGAGTTTTTAAAGCTGAGCCATTTACTGTCCTGCTGACTGTCGCAGAAAATGTAGTTTCTAAATTTTTGTTTCATAAGCGAATCACATTAAAACATCACAACATGGCATCTTATTTTGTGATAAATACAAAATTAGTCATTTTCAGTTGTAGATAAACTTCATGCTGATGTTGCACAATCAGAGCAAAAGCAGGTGTCAGATCGTATATGTATTTATTTAGGATATATATAGTATTTTTCGACATGTTGTATTGTATGCCTGGTTTACAGCAGCTTTATTATTTGGTTATATAAATGTAATTTAGCTAAAATATTTGGTCAAACAAAAGAACTGTTCCCTTTTGTTGTACATTATTCTCTTTATCCCCCAACTTGAGAAAACTCACGTTTCAACCCTTTTCACTAACTTAACATCAAACTGAAAACCATAAGTGTTGTTAATATGTATAAAAAAATTCTTGTTGACCTCTAATTCTGTTGAGAGATTTGTCGTTTGATTTAAATTTTTAAACATTTCTGTTAGCATTTAATTTTCAAGCGTCATGAATGAGAAATAAAGTTCACAGCTAAATTGAAAATTTTAATCTAAAACCAATTTTCTTTTTTAAATTACAAAAAGAATTATTTCAAAAGAAGATTAAATAAACTTGTTTTCTGTGTGATGATGATAATACATTTGAATATTTCTTTTATTTCAGAGTCTCCTCTGTAAATTAAAAGTACGAACTAAGACCCGAACATAAATTGATTTCCTAGTTTTCAATCAGTAGAGTAAAATTAAACCCCCTCTTGTCTCTGCTCTTCCCTTTAGGACGGAGGGTTACAAAAAGGTTCCCTACCATTACTACGAGGCCGGCAGCCGGGACGAGTGTGCGGAGTACATGCTCCACGAGAGCGCCCCCTATGGCGGCCACCGCTTCATCACGGAGAAGTCTGTGTTCGCCAAGTGGGCCAAAAATCACGCCATCAAGTTCTTCAACCCGCCGTGGCAGCTGTCATGACCCCGGCTGAACCAGCGGGGGAACACGACGCCATCACCATCATCATCATTACCATCGTCATCGCCATCTCGGGATCGGCTGAAACTCGACACTGACAGGAAGTTTGTTCCCTAATGAGCATAAACAAAAAAAAACAATCTATATAAATCAGAAAAAGGTTTTTTTTAGGGCTGTTTGTCACATCCTGGATGGTTAACGTCCAGTTTTATGAGTTTGACCTCTTAATCAGACAGACTTCCGGTTAAAGTTTGAGCAGAAACACATCTTGAAAATGACGTCTGTTGCTCCCGAGTGCGAGAGCTGAAGAAAGTGCACCGCACGCCACTCTTCATCGACTGTTCGATCTTCTTGCTGCTCTGTGAGTTTAGCAAAGGATGGCTGGGAGACTTAACTTTGAAAAAAAAAAAACTGAGTAAAAAACAAACATGAAGAAGAAAACATCCATCCGTCAACTCGCAGTGACCTCTGTGGTGCACATTTCCGCGGGCGCTGTACATCGCAAAGGCTGCATTTCATTTATTATTATTATTGTAATTTTTTATTTTTATTCAGGACCGGAGTCGAAGAGGAGCTCAGCTGCTGCAGAGACGAGACACGTTGCCATGGACGTCTGATGAGCTCGCCTACTCTGTTTCCTCTGGGTGTCTTCTTCTTCTTCTTCTTCTTCTTCTTCTTCTTCTTCTTCTTCTTCTTCTTCTTCTTTTGTCAGGCTGTAATTAATCTATAACAAGTAATATTCAGGCCTTCCTCTCAGACTGAGGGAGCACTGAAGGCAGTTTTTTTCAGCTTGCTGCTCTCCGTCTGAGGACGCTTCAACAACATCTTTAAAAAAAGGAGAAGAGAAGCACAAGCGAGCGAATAAATGAAAAAAAAACAGATTTCAGTCAAACTTGTGTCGATGTGAATCAGCTTTTTTTTTATCATTCTGCTTGGTTGTGTCGCACAACTTAAAGATGTCAACTTTTTTTTTCTTTTCTAACGCTGTGAAGTTGAATTTTTAAGGGACGTACTTGATGTCTGGATAGTTTGCTAATTTATTCCTGCAGAGAAAAAAAAAACTCCTGACGCTCTGTAACAGTGTGCCATTGATAATGTGAGCATCGCAGCACATAGAGCAATGTGCAATTAGAAACTCCATCCTCATGGAAGGAGTTAAGTCATTTGTGACCCTGCGGAGGGGGAGATTTATGTGTGCAGTGAAACCATTTGAAGTTAATTGTATTCTATTATCATTTTGTGCCTGCAATATACTCTGCAGTTCATCGTATGGAGACGGAGGAGGAGGATGCTCTCCCGTCTCACTCGCTCATATCCTCATCCAGCTTTGTGCCTCTTTCTGTACAGTATCACTGTGTGAACACACCTTTTCCCGTTTGTCTTTGAACGCAGCAGCATGCACGTGTCTCCCGGTTCGGGCCCATTACATTTGAATGCATCAGTTCCGGGACAGAGGAGGAATAATCAATGAGGTGCTGAAGTGTGGAGGTCGGCTGGTAGCTGTGGAGGGACCGTGACTCCCCCCCTCGAGGCTACGATTAGTGTCTCGGGGGGGGCGACTGGAAGGATTCAAAGACTTCTCATTAAGGTGACTTGATGCAAAGGATCCCTGACGACTGTAATGTACCACGGCTGAGCTTCACAGTCTCACTGCCTCTGCAGATTTCTGTTTACTGTCACACTCCATGTTTGCTGTTTTTCTCTGGAAGGCATCGATTTGGTGATTCACAGGTTAAAAGACATGTTGGTTAAAACCGGCAGGACCCTCCTCTGTACCGCCGAGGACTCTGAGGTCACGTCCTCTGTAGTTTAACAAAGTGGAACTTTACATGTTTAGCGTGGTGAGGGTTTTATAAGCGGCTTACAGTATTTTTAGCCTTAGTGCGTATGAGTTTGACTACTCTGAGGTCAGTAAATAAATATAAAAATAAAAACATTCAGCGTTTTATCCCTCAGATTGGCAGCTCTTAGAAGAGCAGAGACGGCTGGGCATGAAGTTAGAGATCTTCATGCTAGTCAGTGAAAACTGAGAGCATAACCGGTTAACTGGATAAGTACAAAATAACTTTAAAGATACCGTGTAGGTTACAGATAATTATTGATACGGCGATACTGAAATGATCAAATGCAACAGAGTCATCTGTGAAAACGGGCTCTCTTTTCTCTGCACACAATTTTTAGGGTCCCAGAAACATTTTGGGAATTCATCTTACAATTTATAATCTAAATTAAGTTTTTAAGCCTCCTCTAAAAGTCTCTGCATTGTGGGAAGTCCAGGACCTTTTAGGCTGTAAAGTTTCCATTATTGATTAAATACAGATGACTATAACTTGCTTACTTTCACACAGAGAGCGAGAAAACACTGTTTGCTGCTGGTATCAATATTAAGAATATCAGTGGAATTTCATCTAATGTTTAAGATGAAAATAAAGTCATGAAGTCGACTTTTTGCTGCTTAATCAAAGAGACGAGTTCCATTCAGAGTTGATCAGTTTTATATCAGCACAGTTTTTCATTTGCCCCTGATTTAAGACGTTTTAGTTGAAAATTAGCTAATTAACGTTTCAAGTTATTAACTTATGCTTTCTTAGATTCATCCAGTTTTAACCCAGACATCCATTTTGACCTGCAAATGACCAAAACTGCTCCCTCTGTGTCAGCTGGAAACATGTTCATGAGAGAACAGGATGACTTTATCTTTGCATGTTTTCCTGAGAGACCGAGGCGCCCTCGGCTCCTATAGGCGCTGTCCTACAGCTGAACTCATTGTAAGTCAACCTAGCTGACGAGAGAGAGAGAGCAGCATCAAAATGTAAAAACGGCCTGTTTTAAATTCCTCCTGGTGTAGCTCGGCGGAGAGGAGGCGGCCGTAACACCGGCAGGGTCACGGCTCCGATTTCCTCCGGGACGACGTGTGCTCGGGGAGGAACGCTGCAGCCGAGCGCGGCGAGCGGCTGCAGATCAAAGTATTCCCAACATGATGTATGAAGAAACAGAGATGTTTTACTTTGTTATATTTACTGATCAGAAGGATTGAAGATAAGATCAGGAGAAGTTGAAATATTACACATCTTTGTGTTCCCGTGGGGGGAAAAACATTCGTAGATGCTGAGGCGTGAATTCATCATCAGTATGTCATGCATGTTACATGATAAACGTATATCTTTTATGCATCACAGCTCATGCCACTCGGCCTGTGATTGTGCAGTCATCTGGCAGCTCTCCACCAATCAGCTTTACTCTGCTGTACAGGATGTCCACCAGAATTTATAAAAGCACTTCCCACCATCGTGGTAATTAAGTTCCTTCTTGTAGCAAGTTTTTAAGCGTTTTTTTATGGGCATTATTTGAAGATTTTGTTTTAAATTGTTCACTCACGACTGGAAAAAGAGCCCTGTGTTCCTTCTGTTCATCTTCCCTCCTCCTTTTTTGTTTTTTAAACTTTGTTTTTTCTTGATGTTTGTGTATGCAGCATTTTTTTTTCCTGCTGCAGGTCGCGTGTTGCCAACATTTTCTGCTGTTTCAGACTCTCAGTTATTTTCTGATCAAAAAAATACCCCATTGTTCCTGACCGCGACCACACTGGAAGAAAAAGCAAGCATTATAATATGGAAAATACGCCCTTTTATAGGCTCCCATGAATCATCTGTGGCTCACAGGGACACGACTGTCGACACATTCACTGTGAATTTGTAACACCCTGAATAAAAGTGTGAGCAGATTGGGAAAAATATTGAATACTTCTAATTTCCGAGGATATATTTATATATATTTGTTAACTTTTAACTTTGCTGATTTGCTGAGGTTTAGATGAGACGTTTGATGACCACTCTCGTGTCTGTCTGGTAAACATGAGGCTACAGGCAGCAGCTGGTTAGCTTAAAAGACTGTAAACAGATGAAAACAACTACCAAATGTAGCAAAATCCGCCTACAAATGTTTAAAAAGCTCACAGATTGTTTCTGGTTTTTGTTGCTGGACAAGAAAGAGTTCAGCACAATAAGAGCAGGAGTCCAGATCAGCTTCTGTAAATCAGTGTAAACTTTCATTTAGCACTTTTTTAAAATCTTTTTTTACTGGAAAAAAATAAAACAAAGCAGCATCCAGAAAGTCAAACACTGATAACCGTGTGAGCACAGAGAAAACACTGCGGCTCCCATGAAAGCGTACAAATGCAGCACAGCAGGAACTTGAATTACTGTAACATGTTTTCATTCATTTTCATAAAAGTCACCACTGCTCTCGTCTGAAGTTTCAGACTCTTTTGTTTTTAATATCTGCTGTCAAGTGTTGTGTCTTGTTTATCCTGCTGTGACGACGTGTTAGACATGTCTGCACATAGACTCGCCTCGTCTGTCGCCCCCTGTTGTTCAGTCTGTGAACGTGAGACAGTAAAAAATGTTGAGCATTAGAGCTAAAAAACAAAAAACTATCATGATTATCTGGACATATGAAGCAAACTGTTGAGCTAGGCTTGTCTTTGAGACGTTAGCATTGTTACACATATCAAATTTTTTAATAAAAGGCTGAAAGATATGGATTAAGTTATGTACTTTAAGCTGTCTTTTTTGTTTTTTTTTTACTGATTAAGTAAAGAAAGATAACATGTAAATTAGTTAGCCTCATTAAGAAAAAGCCAGGATGGCTGTTTGTTCCTGTTTCCAGTCTTTGTGCTAAGCTAAGCTAAGCTAAGCTAACAAGCTGCTGACTGTAGTGTTTTGTTGAAACTCATCTAACTTTCTGCCCAAAAACAAATTAGGCCATTTCTTCTATGTGGTTGACCTTTTCTTCTGGTAGCAATTTTCTTTCTGACCTTGAACAAATCAATAAAACTGGAATATTTTCATGCTCTGAGCAGTGAATTTAGCTCGGAAAAACTGTTTCATCCATCCTCAGACCTGAAGCGGACTCCTGTCTTTGTACTTTGCTGTATATATGCATTTTTTAAAAAAGAAGAAAATTAAATAACAAGCCGTTCTGCAGCAGCAGTGGAACGACATCTGATTGTTCACTCGTTGCATAATACAAAGTTAAAAAACAAATCCAAGATCACCTCCCTTAAAACGTAGCCGGCTGATTAAAACGTCTCAGACTGAATGTCTGTGGGGAAAAAAAAAAGATGTTTGAATTTCGTTATTCAGTTTAAAACTCTGTCATTATTGCGGCTCTTTTTTTCGTGCTGTGATCAGTCGAGGTAATTGCCGTGTGTTTTGGAGTCAAGAGTTCAGATTTTAAAGACTTTTTTGATTGTCTGACTCCACGTTGAAACCTCTTTAGTTCACCATGTAGCATTTTTACTCACCTCCTCCTGACTGTTGTTCTTGTTGCCATTTTCTCAGATGCCTGAAGTGCTTTTTAACATTGAAAAAAAAATTCATTTTATGTCTTTTTCTTTTTTTCCGTGTGCATGTCTCACTATTACTTTTTTTTGTGTTGTAAAGCACTTTCCTTTTTTTCATTTTTCAGGTCAAGTGTCCTTTTGAGATGTGTAACTTCGGCTGTGTATTGAGTTACATAGAATGTAATATAACACTAAAGCTGTTATGATGAAAGTTTTTTTTTTTGCTAACACAGCTAACACACTCCTTTTATTGGTGGTGAATCAGCATCAACACATGCTGCATGGATTATTGCAGGCTATTGAAATGTACATTTTGTTAAGAGATAAGTAGTGATTAAATGTATTATTCTGTCATTTGCTGTCTACATATTAGCTAAAATTAGATATATTGTGAATGTTCTTTTTTTTTACCGATGTGGATTCTGTCCTCTGTGTCTTCTTATTCTCTGTGGGGATTAAAGAAAACCTTACACACCCTGTTAAATGATTAAATTCCTTTCCTTTCCAAACAAAACCGAGTCAGACTGTTGGAAATCTGGTGAGATGTGTTCATGTTAAATGAATGGAGCTCCAGCTGAGCTGTCATCTCAAATCTGGTGTCTCATGAGATTTTTTTGAAACATCGGTGGAGGAGCCGAGACGCTCAGACAGGAGAGTTTTTTGTGTAAATGTTGCATAAATGAACAGGAGTTTGAAATAATAATGCTCATATTTCTAGTTTTTATTATTTGTTATGTAGAACAAAGGTCACTTTGACACTGTATTAGTACATTTTTGCAAATTTGGGGAACTCACAGGAGACAGATTAAAGACAGAATTGCCAAAAGCAAAGAAGGGAAATCATGACTTTGGAACATTAAATGTTGAGTTTTTTTCACCTGTAAAATCCACTAATGGCCTCTATAACATGATAAGGTAAATCACACACTTGGAAAGTATTATGGGGGTGCAGGTCTTGCTTAAAAGAAGCTTATTATTAATTATATTTACTTGGTCATATAAAACTAAAACCACAATCTCTCGTAAACTGAACTTTTACAAAAAATTTTTGCAGCCTGAACCTCCTTTAGGTGCAGCGTCGATATATATAAACAATCGTCCGTGATAAGATCTTGATTTTTACAGAAGGTCACCATGTCATTGACCATAATTTACCCCGGGGTGAATAAAATCCACACAGCAATTACATGTACTTCAAAACGTATCAGAAAAAAAATCCTTTAACAACCTTAATGTTATATTCAGTCTTCAAGCCTGCATACTTGACAGGACTTTATAAAACTCCTCCACAAATTTTAAAGTTTTTTAAATGCTGAAAAGTTCTCATAATGATAATTAAACCGACATTTAAAGATCCAGTGTGCAGAATTTAGAAAGAGCTACTGTATAATATGGAAAAAATGAAATACGATATTCATATGATTGTTGTAAAAAACCAAATTGTTGTGTTGTTATGACCTCAGATTGAGTCATTTCATATATTTCATACTGTATTCCACTAAATCCTGCACATTTGACCATTAAGTGCAAGTGGTGTATTTCCTTTTATTTTGTCGTAGAACAAAACATGAAAGTCTTGTAGGTTTGTGATTCAGACCTTTTATCAGGCATGTCACCAAAAAGTCATATTTAAAAAAAAACCCCACTGACTTCAACATGAGGGAGTTGAAAGTTTAATGATGCTAACATATTTTCTAAATCATTTTTTGTCCAAAGATTAATTTCTGTAGAGCTTCATGGAACTTTACAGTCAGTTTCCAGTTTGAGAAATGGTAGTAATGAAAAAGATGTAATCTGTGCAAACCTGCAACAACAGAGAAACAAATGAGCTGCCAGGTAAATACAAAAAAACAAACTTTTCCAAACTACCTTATCTTGGAGACAAAGAAACATTCTTCCAGTTTCACTTTAGTAACCTTGGCTGTGTTAGACCTCAAATGAATTGCAGCGTATTTTTGGTCCATAATTATTTGATTTTATTTTCCTGCTTTTATTTGTTTTGTTGGGATTTGGCATTCGGTGTTTTCTGTTACGAGGACGGCCTCACTGAGCAAGGTCGACGAGAAAAACTGGAATATTTTCAATTCAGTGTTTGCAAATTTGTTCTTGCAGAGTGTTTGACCTCTGGAACATATTTCAGGAGGATGTGCTCTCCAGGGCCAGATGGTGCCACAATACGTAGCATTATCGCAGCTCAGGGACATCTGCAGTGGTAATTTTAAAATACAAGGGATGGAAAAAAAGGGAAGAAAAACATGAAGGAAAGTGCAGATTTTTGTTCCTTTTTCACTTTACTTCAAAACACCTGTTTGAAGCACATTTGTGTTATTACAGATCATTAGAAAGTCAAAATGAGATGTCTTTTATGTTTTAAAAAAACATGAACAGTGTAACACATTTGTAGACAAAAGCCCGCTGCTTTTAAGCAGGTTTTGATTATGTAATTTGTTCTCAGATCTTGAAAAGTAAAAAAATCGTTGCCCATATCCTCAAAGGAGCCAGTAAACACACTAAGGTGCTTGTTTTTCTGAGTGTAATTTATGGTCATTTATGTACAGTATATTATTGGGTCAAAATGTAATAGGAAATGATGTGGGGAAGCAGCATATATTTGCAAAATATTAATGACACGTCCTTTGGAAAAATCAGCATAAATGCGGTAAAGTTGCTTTTTTATTATCATCCTTTGGTCAAACTGCACCATTTCCTGTTAGCACAATATCATAATGTTTGCGTCTCTTGGCCTATACTCTAACTATTGTAAAAATAGGTTATTATTACAGTTTGTACGTATTTATTTCTGTGTTTTATAGAGTCAAAACCCAGAAAATGTGTGTTACAGTATCGCACCATCTAAAACCAACAGCATCCATGTTTCCTGTTGTTGTGAGCAAAAGGACTGAACCGCCACATGCAAATGATTATGAAGTATCCTATGACTTCAACATTTTGAGAAATACATGTAGAACTATTCACTTTATTACCAGAAAATATTACTTCCACTCCCATGTCTGTGCACTAAACATGAAGCTAAAGCTAGGAGACGATTAGCTTAGCAAACTAGCAGCAAAGATTGGCAGCAGGAAGAGAAACAGCTACCGTGGTTCTCTCGCTAACTTAAAAACATGCTTATCAACCCAATAAAGATCATTTTTCAAAAGGTTAATGGACAAAGTGGCTTAAAACAACACACTTTAACTTTTGCATCCCTGTTTGTGTTCATCAGTTGCTTGTTTGTGAGGTTTTTTTTAAAGGCTAAACCAGCTCTCATGCTCTGCTTCCAGACGTTGCTAATGGCTAATTAGCACACAGACATCAGTATCAGTCTCATCATTTAGGTCTCATTAATAGCAAAAAAAAAAAAAAAAAGAAGGGAAAGAGAAATTTTCCCAAAATGCCAAGCATCTATTAAAATCGTCTTGGATGAACAGTGCCAGTTAAATGCCTAATTAACATAAAAATAAATGTAGACTACAAAAAGTACAAGTTATATTCTTTAAATTGTTTGGCGGTTGTTTATTGGTCAAAACCACAGCTGAAAAATTTTCTTTTTTACCCGACGATCACAGCTGCAGAGCAAAAACGTCCATGTTGCTTTGTTAATTGTGATTTCACCTTATGTAATGCTGATTTTCGCTTGTGTTCATGTGTCAGGCCTGTAGTTTGCTGTAGCTGAACTGTAGTTTGCAGCCTCACTGTGCTCTTCTCCATAAAGTTTTATC
>JAPZDV010000004.1:19675616-19687287 GCA_029814665.1 Acanthurus lineatus | reverse complement strand
TCTCATTAATAGCAAAAAAAAAAAAAAAGTGAAAGAGAAATTTTCCCAAAATGCCAAGCATCTATTTAAATCGTTTTGGATGAACAGTGCCAGTTAAATGACTAATTAACATAAAAATAAGTGTAGACTACAAAAGTTATATTCTTTAAATTGTATGGAAGTAGTTTATTGGTCAAAAAACAGCTGAAAAAAAATCTTATTTTGCCAGAAGATCACAGCTGCAGAGCAAAAACATCCATGTTGCTTTGTTAATTGTGGTTTCACCTTACGTAATGCTGATTTTGGCTTGTGTTCATGTGTCCTGTGGCCTGTAGTTTGCTGTAGCTGAACTGTAGTTTGCAGCCTCACTGTGCTCTTCTCCATGAAGTTTCATCATTCAGATAACTTTTTTTCGTGGGCACAGGTAGCCCAATGATTTATGCACAAATCTTCATTTGCATCACATCACTTTTGTACCCTGAATCTGAAAGTCGTTTTAATGAATGATTGAACCTAATTATCCCTGTTTCTGACACTTCTTCATGCGGTCAAAGTCATTTCCTCTCCAAAATGAGAACTCCTCTCATGTCTCCTTCTTGTCTCACTGATCTGTTGCACTAATGACCTCAGACTCGTTTGTTGACAGCTGCAGCCAATTAGTCAGGTGTGTGTGGGACACATCGAGTCCAAACACATCATAACACCTTCCCTCGAGCGACGACTCCAAGCCGTGTACGAGGCTCAAACAGTAGGTGTGTTTCCATTACTATTAGAAATGCACAAAATCGAAAGAGCAGAATAGAAAGCGGTAATGGAAACACGTGAATTTCAAAAAAACCCTCAAATGTAGCTAAAAAAGTTTTACGCAGGCGTTCATGTACGAAGGCTCCATCCTCCATGCAGTGGTCGCAAGTTCGACTCCGGCTCCAACCCTTTGCTGCCTGTCACCACCCTTCTCTCTCTCCCATTTCCTGTCCTCCTCTTCGGCTGTCCTATCAAAAAAAATTAAGGCGCAAAAGCCCCAAAAAATCGTTTACAAGTCACAGGACTCGAGTAGGAACTTGAGTCGCAGAGTTCGTGTACATGTTCGTGGGTCATTTAGAAAGTTTGAATCCACAGTTTCTTGGTGAATTTATTGTTAACAATCCTCTCCCAGAAATCACTTATATGTAGCTGCTGTCATGTGGAAAAGGGCTTTGCCTTTCAATGATCATCTGCTGACTTTGCCTTCCTTTCAAAACAATCATGGCTACTGAGGTCGAGACGACAGAAATCAAAGTCACAACAGGCAACATGTTAAAAATATCCATCCTCAATTGACAGAGTATCGCGAGATGAATGAGCATTTACAAGGTTTATTTGCAAAACATCCACAAATGGAAACACTTACAACTTGCAGTTGTGCTTTGTCCAATTTTTAGAAATATTGCGCTTTTTTTGTGCAAAATTGTAACAAAAACACAGCTAGTGTTTTTATGTTTGCACCTGTTTCAACTCATTTAGATGTTTTCATGAGGACTGTGGACAACATCATGCTTTTTGGACTTTTTTAGTTCATTTAGCACTTGTTTCTCCTTCCGGATCCATATAACTGGTGTGTTCGACTGGTTTTAAAATGGCCGATCAGTCAAAAAAAAAAGTATCTGCTCTCAGTTTGTAGCAGAAAAAAATAACGGAGAGAGAAAATCTACGTGGGAGTGAGAAGCCAGTTCTATTTTTTCCCCAGTTCGCTAACTTCCTAAATGATCTGCAACTCTGAAAAGTGCATGAAAGACGGAGGACTGTGTCGTTTTAATTCATTCAATGCAGGTTTCCTAAAGGCCTCTTTAACAGTGTACATCCCTGTAGTCACTCCGGCGCCTCATTTATGACTTACATGGAACAGACATCACTTTGATCGCCACAGTTTTACACCCACTTCCCTGAAGAAATATGAGTGCAACACTAATTGCCTCATGTTTATATTGATTACAACCCCCTCCTTTCACATGGCAGTCGCTCATCTTCCCATCTTCACTTTTTCTCTGAGCATATTGAGCTTGTCAGGGAATCAGGAGCGGATAAGGGATAAAGTGTATGTGCTAGCACTAAATGTCAACCATTTTATAAGATATCTGAGGCAACAGAAAACATTCAGCTGTGACTAATTGCAGCTGTGGCTCTGAAAAAACATCACTGTCATGGATACTGTATATTTTTTTTGAGTCTGTGAACTGCCTGGAAGTTTTTTTTTACACTATGTAAAGCACTCTATTAGCAGAAAAAAGGGTTTTACATCTACTCAAGCTGTGATAATATGATTTATGACAACAAGCAAAATAATGTTTTAGTTAATGTCCTTGTTTACAACCGTCTCCTCCCATCCTTTCATCAGCCTTTATGCAATCAAAGCCTATAACGTCCTACATTCTCCTGTGAGTCTGAAGCTAATTGAATTGTTTTAAAAGGCCTCATCTCCGGAAAGCCTCCCCCTTCCCTCATCACAATCAATCACCCCTCTATGATGCCTATTTATATCCCTTCAAATACATTAGTCACAGAGGTTTTTTTTCTTCATCCACGTTCAGTGCGTTTTTCGTTTTTATGCAGATGATGTCCTGCTTTGTGTGACAGCAGACAGAAGTGATTGACTGCTCTGTCAAATATGCTGCTGAGAGACGGCAGCTGCTTTCAAAGTGCGTGAGGATCAAGAGGGAAAGCTTAGCGACCGGGGAAAGTTTCCTGGAAATAAAATGCTGCTTAACATTCATAGTTACAGACAGAGTCTCCCGTGGGAGACCAAAACAATTATCCAAAATAGTCTAAACAACTGTGGAGTTATAGACTCTTAACTTCAGGGGTTGAGTGATAATTATTGTCGTACAAGAACACAAGGAAGTTGTTTAGCAAACCTTCTGAAAATTAATTGATTGACTATCAGGTTCAAAAGACACTGAGGTTCGGTGACACTAAAGAAATCATGCAGGTGGATTTTAGTTCCTTGTCCTTGTAGAAACTATGCAAACTCAAATTTAATAGAAGTGTTTTTCTATCTTTTACAACAGACTTTTATTTTTTTAATGGAAAAAATTCCACATAGTTTTTTTCATAGTTAAGTTAAAAAGTTTCAAATACTTTTTTCACCACCCTCATCTGTTGAATTTCATTTCAGAGGCTTCATTTTTCAGACAGTGAAGGCCATTTTTCTCATGAAGAGTTTTTTTTTTTCTTTTTTCGCTGGATAAGCTCCAACTTTACAGAGCGGCTCTGCTAACCATTAAACTACAGCCAGGCCCAGTTAGTCTGAAATCAGAAAAAGAACTGCCTCTAATCATCTAAGTGATAAGTATGATTTTCCAGGCAGCGAGGAGAGATGTTCACAGTGCATTTGCAGCCATGCCAGGCAGCTGAAGACATGAAAGATTTCTACAGACTGAGCTCACCAACATGGTGAAATTTTGGGATCCACTGACAGTTTGATTAATCCCTGCTCTGCTGGAAATATGCTACCAACTACAGCAGCTTCTGAAGCCCTCAGGCAAAGTCAAATTGTAGTACAGCATCACACAGCTGTTGTTCTCCTTATAGCCAAACATCATGTGAGCGCAGTTATCATTTATGCCTTGGAAAAGCCGGCGTGTATGCTGAGCAGTTTGCACATCTGTCCGATCTTCCGAGGCAGCGCTGCTCTCTCTGGGGATTTTCACTGCAGAGACAGTCGAGCTTTCAAAAAGCCTCCTGAAAATTAGATCTGTCTCAACCAATCACACGTCAGCAAGGCTACATCCACCAAAAAAAAAAAAAAAAACTTGATGAAAGGATTCACGGTGTCTATCTGTCTCGCCGCTCTGTGCAGATGTTTGAAAATTCACAAAAAACTATTTTATGAGCAACGAGATTCTGCACAACAAAAACCAGGAAACAAAGACTGAACAATAAAATCTGATAACTAATTTAGAAAAGCTTTTATTTTGACAGACAGTGACAGCGTTCAGTATTAAAGCACCACTGGAGCTGGTTGATTAGTCTCATTCCCAGGTATTAAAATAAAAAATTCGACTGTCTTTCTCCAGAAGTTTCATAATGTGGCTTTGAAAGTGTCATTTTAAAAGTTGATTCACTCGAATTGCAAACACATTTTCTCACTTACATCCAAGTCAACTTGCAGATGGTTTTTGGTTTTATGAGCCAAAGTTTGATACAGTTTTTAAGAACTTTTTTTATTAGAGTTGATGTTGAGTAAATAAAATTATCGGATGTTGCATAACCAACTCCCAGAGAGTCAGAGGAGTGAGAGAAAAACTGATTTTGTTGGATGGGTGAAAGTAAGAAAAAAACATTTCCTCTCTTGCACCAATAATTTTCCAAGAAGACCTTCAAATTATAAAACAGAATAAAACATTTATAACTTTTCTGATAGGAAGCCCTGAAAACTTCTATCATTTAATGACTTTTTTATACCAATTTCTATAAAGTTATAGATTTTTTTTTAAAATAAACATAATAAGATGGAAATATTTATATTTTATTTGAAATGAACCCTGTTTTATTATATTTATATTGTGTTTATACATTTTTTATGCTCATTGGTTGGTCTAATTTCAACTGCATGAGATATATTTGTGTGTGTAGCTTCATTCTGTTATCTAGGACTTTCTTTTTGATTTTATCTGGTATAGCATTATGTTTTTTTATGCGTTGAAAAGAGTTAATGAAAAACTTAAATCACAAATGAACATTGTTTTCGGCTCATTGCATCGCAGTGAAGGCAGAAATCTCAGAGGCTGTTATCTCAAAACTTGCACAATAACACTGAGGATATTTACTTGACCTGATATCACTAGAAAGTTTTTTTTTTTGGAGTTTATTTGAACCAAGCCTGTTGGATTTTGATGATAAAAATACAGACACACTAGCAGCCAATATTAGAAATAGCTTTTCTACAAAAAAAAAAAACCTACTGCCAAGAAATAGGAGGAAGTCTCTGAGGCATCAAAGATCGAGAACTTAATCTGGGCACAGATGCCATTAAGAAGATGAAATTAGCCTTGAACTCAACGACGGCGAAACTGCAGGATTTTTTTGAGTAATGAACTCAAATTAATAATTCAAAACAAAACCGCTCAGTGAACTTTTTCTGAGGCTTTTTTATCTAAGCTGAAGAAAATATTGAATGACACATTTCAGCTCTATAATTTCCTGAAATAATAACTGCTGTTTCTTTTTTTAAACAAAAGCAGGACTCTTTAAGGAAGCATCACAGAATGAAATCCAGACTCCATGTTTGCAGTCCTTCACTCCTGACCTCCAGCAGCTCCCTCGTCACAGAGGAGGCTCCCCCCAGCATCTGGCCCACTTGCTCCCCGTGCGAGAGCAAGCATGTTGGGGCAGACGAGTGTGCCTCCTCCCCTCCCTCCTCCTCGGGCCCCTGGATGATGAGACAGTGCATTTACATTAGCCTAGTGAGGCAGGAGCAGTGGCATGCAGCCAGCGTTGTAGCACAGAACAGGCAGCCAGAGCATCTGGTGGGTTTTTTTTTGTTTTTTGCTAACGTCAGTAGCGGGCCCCGGTCTGCCTTCAGACAGACTCACCGACGACACACAGGCGGGCAGACAAACTGGCACACGGTCAGATCGTAAAGTCAGATAAACAGTCATATTCAGCACGTTAATTAGCCATTACTCATTCAGCCAAATGGTGTGTCAAGCCAAAGAGGGGAGGCAGACTCCTGGCCTGCACCTCAGTCGCTTAAAACCAGGGAATGGAATTAGAGAGGAGAGAGGACGGCTTCATTAAAGGCAGTCTGGCTTCCAGTCTCTTGGCTTGAAATGACGAGGACACCAGGTTGATCAGTTCGCAGGGAAATTTGGGGTGGAGAGAAAGTTACTCGGTGTTGAAATTACCTTGGACTCAGACTGTAATCTGCCTCCCAACTACTGACCACCCGGGGGGGAAATTTTTTGGGGGGATTTCAGCAGAACTTTCAATAAAGATTTAAATGAAGAGGGGCTGAGAATGGGACATTAGTGAGAGAGGCACTTAGGTACGCTAAATGTGAATCTCCATTAAATGGGATGGAGCATGGACGCGTTAATGGCAGCAAGCACAGCAACATTTTGCATTGCATCTAGGTTTGATGCAACGCGGTGATGGAGTAATGCATCTCTGCAGCTGAACCGGGTTAAAATCTGTTTCTCGCTAAAGCTGAAGTAAGCAATAAAAGTTGAACCGATGAGCAAACTGTTTTCACTCCAAAGTCCTCAGGAATAGCAACACTGACAGTAAAACCAAAGCTAGTAAACCACAAACGTAGTGCCTCTCCCTCGGTTTTGGAAGAGACGTGATAAAGTGATTGAGTATTCCCTGAGTGTATCCTTTCCTGTCTGAAACTGGTGTGCATCTGGATATTCAGCATCTTAGCCAGGTTAGCTGTCCTTCCTGGCAGGCGAGAACCACTTGTTCGTGTTCAGTGAACGCATCGATGCTGTTATTCAGTATTAAAAGGAGAATATTTGCAGTTTGTGGTGTTGGGTAAAACAAAGCTCCATGTATCAGTCTTTTGGATAGTTTATGTGGCATCCTGGTGTGCGTGTTATCTCAACTCACATCCTGACATCAGTGTTTCTTCCTCTTTGGAGTCACAAACACAACAACGCCCCCTGCTGTGATGTCAGTAGGACTCTTTTCTTTAAACCTGACACTCACCTACTTCAAACGTTATTCTATCAAACCTCTTTAGCATCTGTTATCGATGTACGCAGCTTTCAGGTAACTATGATTCAAACCCAAATGATCTGGCTGCAACAGTTTCACCAAACAAAGAAGAAACAGTGGAAAAGGCCCAAAGGGATTGAGGTAGGGATGAAGTGGAGGGTAGCACACTGGAGTTTCAAGCCAGAAGGTTGTTGTTTGGGGCCGAGAGAAAGCAAAAGTCTGTTTTCCTAAACATACAAAAGTTAGTTCTGTCACCTAAACCTATCAAAGTAATTCTGTGGCATAAACTTTACTGAACTGTGAGTGTTTAATCATATCTGTGAGATGCAAACAAAGAAGATTAGGACACATTTTGCACACTTAATAACACAAACAGGGAGAGACACCAGGTTACAAGCTAGCTAGCCATAGCCGATGAATCCCAAAATGATCCCACTGATGATTTATCTGGACTCTTTGTGGGCAAGAAGTTCCAGGTGTTGATCCTTTGAACAGAGACGCTGAATTCCCAACAGTCAGGAGACGATAAAGAGAAAAATCTCTCCTTGTTCCCAGGTGGAGAGGCACTCGTATAAAGAAACATATAAAGCATGCATGTGTGCCTCGAGGTTGTTTGGTGACACAAACAGTTGGGGGGAAAACTGATGCATCACCGCCGAGTTGTCTCCTCATTTGGCGATGTCAGAATCTGAGTGCTTGTTTCACCTCCAGCAGAGAGACACACAACAAGGCAGAGCCCTGCAAAGAGCCGGGTTTCCCTCTGTACTCATGGCCCAGTCACCCCTGAAACTAGATTCCTTCTCCCATCATGCCTCAGGGAACAATTTAATTAAAGGTCAGCTCAGAGCCGCGGATGCCCATCACTCCATTCTTGATGATCCACAGTCAACAAACACAGAGAGCAAATAAATCCTCTGGTGGACAATGCCCCGGCCCTGCTACACTAACTGTAAATACACAGCAAATGAGCAGACTGTGCTGTTATTTACTGGGTGAAGAGACGGCATTAAATATTGTTTGGGCATTGACTTATTTTCATGAGAATAGTCCAAATGATTGACATTATTTAATTGAATCCAGCCTTGGAAATCCTGTTGTTGTTGTTTTATTTATTTACTAGCAGTGCAACCTGAATGGGCTTCATTTGTTGTCCCATCTGGTGATACAGTCCACTCATGACGACCTGTCAGCCGTTAATATTATGTTAACAATGTGTTTATTCTCATCACACAGGGAGTCAACCTCACATTCCTGCAGGGATTAAACAAAGGTCATGCATTGTTTCCATTTCAACAACCATAACAGACCCTGTTAAAGGGTCATTATGAAAGTTTTGTATGTTTTAGCTCTTTGAAGAGGAATAATGACAGTTTTGCATATCAAAGCGTGAACTGAGCAGCTTTCAGTTTTGAATGCATGTGAAAAAAGTAATGTAAGTAATGAAACTTAACACAGAATCTGTTGCAATCACAAGTTTGAAAATGTACAAATCTAGCTGTGCTGATTTAAATGTATTAATGCAGCGAAGCTTCATGAGTGCCACTCAACATAAATGGCATATTTTAACAAAAAAAAAGTCACCCAAAAATTTCCTTTTATGGGGAGAAATTGGATTATTTGTTATGCCACATTTACTGTCATATTTTGTCGTACAATGCGATTGACTACTGATACTAATGTCACGATTAACCATATTCACACAGCAGCCATTTTCCTCTGACGTCATACTCAGGTCAGGATGTTCAAGTCCTGTTTTCAAAGTTTGCTGTGTGTTGAAAGACATACAAACTTAAGGAATCATTTCTTATTTCAGGATTGATCAGGAACTGAAACACATTTTAAAACACTATTGCTTCTAGAAATTATACTTTCTTGACCAGGTAGTTAAGTTTTGGTCTAATGTTTGGGGCCAGGCAGGTATCGTACAGTTTATATATTGAATTATTTTGCTGAAAACATTTGTCTGCTCTGTCTGAAGCTAAAACAATAAAGTTTCACTCTGTAAAACCAAGAAACAGCCTTTTCAAAGTCAGACTCACACTGGTGGTCCTTTAAATCTCACTGTGTCTTCAGCCCCATTTATATTTTGTGTAATATATTAATGGTGCTGCAGGGACGATGCAGTCATCCCTCTTGTTCCCCTGATAAAAAAAGGCAATAGGATTTTTCCATTTATTTTTGCAGAAAATAAAGTGCCGGGGAGATTAAAATTTAGGATACTTGCATGTTTTGCTCAGCAAGATAACCTTCATAAATAAAACCGCAGTTAAGATTTTCAGAGTGAAAACGTAAAAAGGCCAGAAACAAAAAGGGAACATCACATTATAACTTGATAAGAAAACGAGTTGGAAAGTTTAAGTTAGAAAAGTTTGCGAGAGTGTTACTGCTGCTAAAAGAAGATTGATTCACAGGTGGATGTAATGATGCTATTGTATATAATTGCCCCTGGGAAAGATATAGAAAGTCATGTTTCTTTGAAATTGTTTTTTTAGAGAAACAATGTGATTGAGTTTTAATATAAAAATACAAAGAAACTGAATTTTTGTAATTTTTTTGGCAAACATAGTCACATAAGTGAACAATACGATCATAAATGTGATCTGAAAGCATTAATAAAGACATTTTTCATCCCAGGTGGACTTTAAAACATGCAAAATCTTAAAAAATCAAGAGTGAGGTATTCACTGTCATATTTTTGTTGTAGATAAAAACATCGCAGTCACTTAAGCTGATATTTAACACAGATCTTATGTCAGGCATGAAGCCAAAAGCCCTTTTCAAACAACAACGACTTAAAGACGAGGGAACCCGGAGTTTGACTCATTTCTGGGTTTTAGGACTCGTCCCTGCAGCTCTCTGTGATTTTCTCACCCATCTTCTCGTATGCACCGTCGCTCGCTCATGCCCAACGTTACAGCCGATGAGCCTGCATTAAAAGCAGCTCTCCTCATCATTTGTCTCTGGGCCCAGGGGTAATGAACGGGGTGAAACAGATACTACTTTCCAATTATGGAAAGGACAAAAAGCCAGTCAGATTCCCTTGTCAAGGTCCCATTCTGCGGCGCCACGTGGAGAAGCCTCTCGCTCGTTAATCAAAAGGAAGGGAAGCTGATCTGCAGAGGGAGAGGAACATTAAAGGGAGGAATAAAGCACCGTGCAGACCCTCGACCATCAACCCTGTGACAACCCCTGTGTTTTTCAGCTTCATAAGCACCTGCTGATCAGCATCCACCACTGACAATGAGCTCAGCAGCAGCAGTAACTCATTATCATCACCATCATCATCATCATCATCATCATTTTCCTGACAATCAGACGCTGCTTTGTGAGCACCTCAGTGTCGTTGGACCTCTGACGTTGATCAACATGTTGCCGGTGCTGCTCGCATGTCAGGTTGCCTGCCTGGTGATTAGATTTAAAAATCTGTCTGACTTTTTCCAGCCTGATCGTCATAGTAAGAGTGTGAAGCGCTAAGCAGCCCACACAGCACTGATCTGCCAGTGGCCCCTCATGTGTATTCATGAGGGGCCACTCTGAAACATCATACCATGCACCACACACTTGAAAATGTGTATTAAACAACAGACTTTTGTGAATTAACAGTATTATTTCTTTTCGGATTCAGGAATCGTGTCACGTCCCGAGAGCCTCCTTGTCAGTAGAAGATGAGTAACCATGGCAAACTGGAGATATCTTGTGCACATTTTCTGAATCTTTTACCCTTGGTTCGTTGGTATTTGAAAAGCAGGAGTAAGCAGAGAGAAGTAGGACGAACAGCCTAAAAAAATGTGAAGCCTCTGGCCACAGCTGGTGCTAATGCAGAGGCATCAAAAACAGACACTGAACGACCATGACAGAAAAGTATCACACATTCAGAACAAGATCTGACCATAAAACTCTCTATTCAAAGTTTTCATGCAGAAAAAACATTTTTATTGCTAATAATTGACATCAGAGACTGATACCCCCCAAAAATGTCAATTAGTAAATTAGTATAATTAGTTTAAAGTATGTAAAAAATATATATATTTTTTGTGTTTTTGTCATAAAATTTGTAAAGAAATTGGCATTTAAAGGGTTAAAACATTGAAAAATCGATGAATATTTTATATTTATGATGAAAAAAGGAAATTATATTATTACTTTTGCAGCAGAAGGGAGTTTCTGTTAAAAGCTCACTGTAGAGTCAAGCATATGTGTGTTTTTTATTTAAGTCAGTGTTTATTATGTAGCACATCTAAGTAATGTGGCATAAGTAAAGAAAAAGGTGGGTCTTGCTCAGGTTGAATCATGTCTGCACTGTAGTGATCGATGAATCGATGAATCGATGAATCGATGAATCGATGAATTGATGGATCGGAGATATCGAGAACCCGCCCACACAGTCACCTGACTCCATCATGGGTTAGGCTCGGCTGTCAATCATAACCTCCCATTTTTTAGTATTTAATAACTAATTTTAATACAACATTCAGATAATTTTACCCTCAAACATCCAGTGGATCACCAGTGATCCCCTGATGCTACTGACTAAGCACAACTTAATGTTTAAATTTTCTAACCTTCATTGGAAATGTTGACATTTTTCAATTAGTTTGATCATCCTCTAATGAACTTATTAATGCATATAAGTCATTTTGCCTAAATAGTTTTCTGTAAACATTTTTTTGTACATTTAGCTGCATCAAATAAGCCTCAAAAGGTGGATGTTTAAGGGTTAATACTTAAAAATACAATTCAGTTAAGGTTTAACTTATAAACTACAGATGAAACAGCTAAAGAGGGATTATTTTATCTTACTGTTAAAGTGTATATGGAGTTTAACAATAGTCGCTCGTCTTCACATGTTACAGAGTTTTGACAGATGCATCGATGTTCTCCATGGTAACCGAAACTGATTCCAAAGTCCAATTTTAAACGTTTCTCTTCTTGAAATAAAACACGCAGCAGTCCATGTTTTAAATATTAAATATGTGACAGTTTTGCCAAAAAGTGCACT
>JAPZDV010000004.1:19653787-19668470 GCA_029814665.1 Acanthurus lineatus | reverse complement strand
AACAATGCAGCGAGTCACCCTTAAAAAATAGAATAAAATAAAGAAGATATGGATCAAAAGCAATTTAATTGATATAAAATAGGCATTGAAACAAGTAAAATGCCACATTTTGAAAATGAATTGCAAGAAAAAGTGATGCATTGACGGTAACTGAGGTAAAAATACAGAAGTATTGTTACTCAAATGCAAGTGTTGTTAGATTTTAAAGGTAAAAGTACTTGTATTTAAGCGTTATACTCTTATTAACTGTAGTTATACATATTGACACTCTTTATCATGTGAAACTAGAGTATTTCCCGGGATAACTACAATGTTTTAATAAATGTAATGGATTAAAAACTACAACATTCCTCACTAAAATGTAGTGAAGTGGAAGTTTACATCAGTGATTAACAGCGTCCTGAACTTCTCTTTATAATTCACCTCATTTTTCATGCAGCAGACGTCAGACAGATGAGATGGCGTGTACTCTCTGTACTCCAGAGTAATCCCAGCACAGATTCCCATCAAAATATTACTCAGCAGGAAATAACCATTAAACAAAACGGCCTTATCACGCTCTTGCAGGTAGTCGCTTTAATTAACAGCGCTGCGCCTGCACCAGCCAGCCCCCTGAAACTCGGGGGGTTTTAAGACCCAGCAGAGTTACAATAGTGAACATCTGTCGCCTCGGTCTCCACAGTATGAATTGCGCCTGGGCTCCGGTTTGGAGACACACGGGCAGCGGCAGCGGGGCTGGCACGGTGCGGGAGGACCGGAGCGGATCCGGGATGCGAACAGATGCCGCTGGACCATGACAGAAAGTGGAGAGAGACGCACTGAGCCGCAGCGATAAGACAGCGCGCCGCAAGATGAAGACACCTATGGTAAAGGTTTCTGCCTTGTAGCCATGAAGGCAACTGTTAGTGCTCGCTTTTCTTTCTTTTTTTTTTTTAAATTCCGGTATTGTTCCGTTAAGTGCGCTCCCAACGCCATAACGCCGCTGTGTGCACTCTGTCGGATCAAAAGATTAGGATGTGAACAATGGACATCCAGCTGTGCTGTTTGGCACTAAAAGCTCCAGCTTTTTCCTCATAACACTACAGCACGGACCACAGCGCGCGAGGGTCTGTTTTTACCTGCGTTTTAATGCATATTTTTAATTTTTTTTTAAAAAGTGAATGAAATTTTTATTGCTTAGACATTAATTGTGTTAATACACGTTGTGCAATTTTAAAGAAATGTGAAATATAAAATGAAACATATGACTCCTGGTTTGCAGTGTGCAAAGTGCCATGTGCTGCTTATCTCCTGCATGTGTGATTTAATACAGATTTACATCGTGGCAGCTCAGACTGAAGCACGTTTGACTCACAAGGTCAGAAAATCGACATGAACTTTTACTTTAAAGCTGTCGGTGTTCACCGGGGTGAGACACTTCCTGTAAATCAGCCTGCAGATGTGCTCCTGAACGCACCTGAGCATTTAAAAAAATGCATGCGTGATTGAAAAAAACTGAGTAAAGGTGATCATTAACAGCCTGACGTCTTGTCAATGTCATGATCAGGGCCCGCGTCCTTCAATTTAATCAATAAGAGCTGCTCTATAAAGTTTTGGTAGCACGTGACAGGCATAACAGGAAGTTAGTTCTTTGAATAACAGCAGCTGATGATGATGGTGATGATGATGAGGCTGCCTTTCACCTGTGGTTGAACCTAAAAGGTGCAGCCCTGAACTGAGTGCGGTGCAACAGGGCTTCATCTCTCAGCCTCTGCTTTGTGTCTTTGTGGCAGCGCCATGGGGTAGCGGTGCTTCTCGTGCTCCTCCTGTGCGCCAGCTTGTTCCTCGTGTACAACGGCAGCTTCATCAACGGCGCTTCCCGGGACGCCAACGACACGCGCATCCGACAGCATGAGCAGCAGCTGCGGCGGCCCACCGAAGCCTCCGTCAGGGTGGCCAAACCTCACCCCCCGGTCCTCCAGGGATACAGCGGCATCATCGACCATAAGGTAAACAGATGCGGGTGTGTGCGGGGAAGGGAAGGGGCGGATGAACGGCCTTCAGACTGTGCGGCTAATGCGCTGCAAAGTGGGCACCGAAGCTTTTAAAGGTGATGCAAGGTTTACCTTTTGGCATTAAAAAACCCATTTCTGTTCTGCATCTTCACTTTCTCTTCATCACGAACACACAAAAAAACACACACACACACACACACACATGCACATGCACACACACTTTCCCTCCTGTCTAATGACCAGCAGTCATCTATCTGCACAGCTCTTTAGAGGGAGAGAGAGAGAGAGAGAGCGCCTCCTCCTCCTCATCATTTATCACAATTTTCTCCAGCACAGTGTTGCGCCGCACTCAATACCCACCTGTCGTTACTAATAACAGCTTAGGCTACAAATAAAATCCTTGGCTGCATTCTTGAGCTCTAATTGATAAGCCCAGGAGACCTGCAGCTAGGTGAACCCTGACGTCACCGTGGGGGTGTATTGACTTCCATCTATTTACCAAGCCAGGAGAAAACAATCAATGTGAGTACCAGAGAGCGAAAGGCGCTGCAAGTAAAGCAGACCTAATCACCTTGTAAAGACTTTTATTTTTAGGAAACGTACGAGCCCACGTGCTTCTCTGTGAGCCGTCTGGTTGATGGGTTGTTGGTGTGTGAAGCTCCACTGGTCCGAATGATGGATGCAACAGTCCTCCAACCACTGGACTGAAGATGCTTACAGTTAGAGAGGTGGTTTTTAGCTGGAGTGACAGATATTGAGACTATGGACTCTTGCAAAAGGCTCCTTAACCCCCCATAAGACAAAGCAGTTTGTATAATTGTGGCCAAAAAAAGGGGACTGAACGCTGACAGACTGGCAGGCTGTAATTATGCAAAAATGACTAACATTTTGTCCTTTTTTTTATTCTGATGACTCTAATCGTCACTCTGAACAATCTCTGAATCAATCGGTGTGCTTGAGTCCCTGCACTTCTGCTTTGTTTGCTCAAACTCCGAAGCACCTGACTCATTTGCATATTGCTGGAAGTGGCTCGAGGAACCAGTTTCCATAAATCCGTCTGCATCTCTGCGGAGTCATTTTGTGGCTCTCTGTTCATGCTCGCGTCTCTCAGTAGTCACTCTGTGTTTTTTTCTCTGTCATTTTGCGTTGCTGTGTAGTTGTTTGTGCAGTTGTTTTGCATTCCTCCCATCCAATGTTTTTGCATTTCTTTGAACATTTATTTCCTGTTTTCTTGAAGTCTATTTGTCGTTTCTCTAGTTATTCTGTATCTCTTTGCTCAGAGGAAGTGAGCACATTGTTCCTGAACGTCAGAAAAAAAGCAACCTCGCTGGTAAATTGAGTTTTTCTAAATTAAACACCAGGAGCTGTGAAGAGTCTCTTAATCTTGTGACGAAGTAATGCAGTTGGGCAACAGAAGGTGCAACCATTATTCATTTAAAGAAATCTCGTTGGTGCAGAACCAACAAGTGTGGAAACTTTTAATGTTGCTGACTTGTAAAAAGTTCAGCCGGCAAAGTGTATTGCCTGTTGTTCACCTGAGGTTCCCTTTTTTAAATGCTTTTTGGAGAAACTTTTGTGTGTTTGCAGTAAAATCACACTTTATTTCTGTTGTGCAGAAATTAGAGAGGAACATCACATTTGTCGTTGTCACTGTTACAGGTTGCAGTGAAGCAGCACACAGATAATTAAACACATTGAAGCTAATCTCACAGTTTTCCTCATACAATTCAATATTCATTAAATGATTTTACCACATGGTTGTACAATGAAATGCAGTTAGGCGTCCCCCTTTTTATGCTTTTATCCTGATGACTTTGAAACAAAAGAGAACATTACCTTTATTACTGAAATTGCTGCAAACATTTATTAGATTTTGCAGAACGTCTCTCTGATTTAATGACGTCCTGCGTCTGAACTCACAGCTCTTGTTCTTTAATTCGTCTCAAAGTTGAGTTCAAGACCTTTTAAGAGTGAGGATGATTTTGGAGATGGAGGGGTTTTTTTTCTATTTTTGGGGCATTTTTATGAAATGTAGAGATGGTAGAGGGATGACGAGAAGGAGAGAGACAAGGAATGATGTGCAGTCGGATGAAAGCCGGATGCTGTGGATCATTGTCGACTCTTTTACCCTGAGGATGGATGGATGGAGGGTATTTAGTCCTGTCCTCAGTTCTTCTGAGCCTGCTTGAGACTTGGTTTTTTGGGATAAATTTAGCATCAGGTGTGTGTTGGCTTTAGGCGAGTGGGTGTGAAGGTTAAGGTTTGATTAAAGTGAATGTCTGCACAGCCGCAAGGATCTGCATGGACTGTCTCACATGCAGCTTGAAATGAATCACCAGTCTTTGCAGCTGCATGTGAACACATTTACTTTACAGTCACCTAATGCAGCACAACATAAAATACATAAACATGGGCTGACCAACCGTTTTAAAGTATACCTGGCCTTTTATGGATCTGAGAATTTGATCTAAAATGATGTAAAATGGACAAATATAACAAACATTTCTCATGCACTCATCTCTGTTCTCACTCATTGATAATTTGCTCTAGATAATCGGGTTAAGCTGATTTTTTTCAGTCTGTTTGTCTCTCAAGTTGCGTTAATGGACTCTGTTGTGGAGCTATTTGTGGTACGATTTCTGTTCCAACATCTCGGTGATTCAGTTAGAAAAACTCTGATCATTACCAACAGGAGACGAACCCCCAAAACAGAATCTTTATTAAACTGTGTAAACTTTGACTGCCAAGACTCTGTTTATTAGTGAAATGAGCATAAAAGGACCTTGTGTGGTACCAAATATTAAAACCCAGTTAATATTTGTCCAGAGTTGCAGTCGATATGCCAGAGGCTGTTCAGCTTTTGGTTTTCTGAATCAGAATAATTTCACAGCTAAGTCACGAAGTTCCCTCAGAAGTCGAGCTCATATAAAATGAGTCAGTCCTCAAAATGAGTATTTTAAGACATCTGATGGGGCGCACAGCAGCATCTTTTTTTCCTCGCCGCCTCAAATGTCAATATGCAGTGACCATGTATGTTTTGATTTGATGAGGATTTGTCTGTAATGCGTCAGTAAACCCAGCAATGGATGAGAATTGATTTTTCCCCCCACTGGCGGAGGCAGCCGAGCATCATAAGTAAACCACCAATTTATTTTTTCTCTTGGCAATAAACTTATTGACATTTTTGGTGACAAGGGACATCAATTAAGGCCACCGCTTCGCCGAGCATCATTTATACAACTTCCAACTTGCTGTTATGTCACCCTTCACATGCTGCTGCTGCAAGCTGAAATCAATACTTTATGATTTGAATTCACTTTTGCTACAATAGCATACGGTCGTGCATAATGCGGCGCAACCTTCAAATACTTAACATTCAGTTTCTTTGAGCCACGTGGTTTAACAACAGGGATTAGCCCTCCCCCGTACAAATTGAAGAGTGGAAAAGTTGTCTGCCCGACCTCTCATCTCGTCTCATGCAGCGCTGAATGATCACTGCTTGGAAAAAAAAAAAAAGCACTGACATGAACATTTGTCTTCTTCATCTTTGCTTGCTGACCTCTCTGCTATATTGATCTTTCCAAGATATCCACTGGCGGGCACGCAGGGTTGCAGTGCAAGTCAGCCTTTGACCGTCTCACTTTATTTTCCTCACAAATCTGCAAACATTCTGAAGCCAAGCCAAGACGCCAAAACATCGATTTCTTTTCGCTTCCAAATTGCCAAATTAACCAAAAATGTTGGCATGTATTTTTGCATTTTACAGACAGTCAATATGAATCTGAAATCCATTTAAATACTTTCTGCAAAGTTTTTTTTTTCAATGCAACATGTTTGATTTTAGGTCAGAATGAAGGGTAATTTATTTCTAGCTGTGCAGCAGCGTTTGGTTGGCCTTGACATGTGCTGTGAAGAGTGTGGAGGAGAGGGACAAGATAAGGATGCACATGCAGAAAGAAACTTGGGAGGGAGATGAAAAGGGAGAGAAACTCTTGTAGGAAAAGGGCAAAGAGAATGAGAGAAGAGGACAAAAACTAGGAAAGGGTAAGGATGGAGAGAATGATAAAAGAGAATATAGGTTCAGCCTGAGAGAACGAGACAAGAGTGAAGACGGAGGCAGAAACCGACACGTAGGCATGAGATAGAGAGTGAAATCCCAAGGAGTTTCCTTTCTTCTAGCACTATCCTCCGTTTTATTTTGTCAGCAAGGAGAAGGAGAAGAAGGAGGAGGAGGAGGAGGATATGAAACCACTCTCGCCTGTCTCTCTGTGGAAATGGGAGGACGAGACAGCAGAACCATTTCCCTCTGATTGCCTCTCTGACACCGGCGTCATGCAGATTTCTCACTGATATCCTGCGAGACAGGTGGAGGCAGAGCAATGGAGGAGATTTCGGTGCAGACGAGAGCCAGGAGTCTTATCGAACATGAGGGGCAAGCCGATGTCACGCTGGAAAGGGGGAGAACTGGGCTGACTTTTCCTGTCTTAACAAGACACAAGATGTGTTTTTAAGATGAAAAGTCAAACCTTTGGCCTCTTTGGCAAACAAGACAAAGTGTCTGCAGCCGTGGTTGTGGCTCTGTCAGACTGCACTTCACAGATTTAACTTTAAACTCTTACAACATGGTTGGACTAATGATGGAAAGCTTGGGAAAGGATTAAAATTTATGAGCCCGAGTTTTCAGATTTTGTCTTTTTATTCGATATATTCTTCTTCTATAGTAACAGTGCTATCATGCAGATTTCCAGCAGATAGAATTGACATATTTGCCTTACAAGTTTAGCATGTTTTCTTTTAATATGGGCTTATCAGCAGTAAACACATGGTGCCGTGAAGGCTCGTGGGAATGCAATTAATTTTGAGGGTATTTGGTGATAAACTGGTGCTACATGAAAATTCAAAGATTAACTAAAGTGATTGCAAGAAGACTGAAAGAAGAATGAATGCTAGTGCAGAATTTTAATAGCAATGCATCCGATAGTTTTTGAGATTTTTCAGACTGGACCAAAGTTTTCAACCAACTTACCAACCCAACCAATACACGTACTTTGTTATCTCTACATCGGAAATTCTTGCAGGGCAAAAAAAAGGCAGAAACTGTTGTGCAGCTTCACACGATCCCAGTGAGATGGCACAAGAAATCTACAAAACAGCTCTCCTGCAGAAACCCTGGACAGAGACGGTTTTAGACGCATCTGGGCTGGAAATACTCAGTGTGTAGGTACACTTAGCCTGAAGGCACGAGCCAAGGAGAGCGAAGCCATCTGCGCCAAAAAGACATGACAAGGCATCCTTCCCCCAACCACAGCTTTAGTGACAGCTGGAGAAGTGAGATGTTTAATATTTCATCTCAGACAGCCACATCTTCTGTGGTTTTCTCTGAGCAACAAAGGCATTTTTCACCGTTCATTAGGATGTTTCTATGCAATCAGCCAGCTGGATAGTGAGACAGAAAACTCCCCAATTAGGCTGTTATGGCCGAGGACTCTGTAGTCATTTTATGCGAACTAACAGTGTTTGTGAAGTCTACAGGTCTGCGTGCGTGTGTGTGTATGTGCATAAGCTTGTGCAAAAGTGTGTCTGAGGTCTGTCTTTGAATTTTGTACCATTTGGAGTTTTTAAATTAAAACACGAATTGCACGAAACATTAGCGACAGATAACGCTATTTTTATGCAGGAACCTCGTTAGAATGCTAAAAATGTTTCCGTTTCGACTTAAAAGAAGAGAATAGCAGTTTTGTGATGCCACAGTGGTCCCAATTGGGGCATAGTCTTGGATTTCAACTTATCTCCAGTGCATTCTGCACCCGCCAAACATAACACGGCTCCAGGCTCTTTCCAATGCAGGCCTGGAAAGCAATTATGGATGAAGAGTGTGAGGGGGAGGGGCGCCGCCTCTCGATAAGCATTCCCTCGTCGCAGTAATCTCACACTCGGTGCCTTTTGCCATTCTGTGGTTAGGGGAACCACTGGTGAAGTCCTATATTTTCAACATAAAAGGAAGTGGAGGTAAATTTCTTGAGTCGTGCGTCATGAGCTGAATGGTGATTTCATGCCTCTCCGAGTTTCAACCTTTAGTGATCGGTAAGCTGTAGCCCCCGTGGAGCTCTCTCCTTGTTTGGCCCCTGAGAGACCCGTGAAGAGTCCTGAAAAGGTTAAATTATGATAAATGGATGATACCCTTTGGCAAAACATCGGGAGATAGATGATAAGCCGCCGTCGCCTTCCTCGTCGTCTTCCAAGCGAATGCAAAGAGACGCCTGGCAGGAAGTTTTGCAATAAAACCCAATTTCTTTTGCTTTTCCTTCCTCTGGCTCCACAGACGCACGAAGGCGACTACATTTCTCAGCTCTTTAGGCGTGATTAATGAGCATGCCCTCCTCGGTGGGAGAGAAAAATGATGAAACTGTTACTTGTATTTTGGCGTAATCTTTTTCTGTATGCCGTGAGCCGCCCCCGCGCTCCTCCAGATTAGAAACATATTGGATACCAGGGTTATTAATTATGGAGACCTGCGGTTTGCCAAAACAATGAGCTTCTTGGCAAAAAAAAAAAAAGGAGCAAAAAAAGTAGTATTACTGTATTAAAGTTTGCAAAGTTCTTTTGTAAAACAAGACACAAAGTAAAAGTTTTAAAGGAAACCTCGACTGTGAGCACCAGAGAGCCAAGAAGACAGAAACAGCCTCGCGTAACCTTGTAGTGTTTTGCTGATGTGACATTAAATCGTTGCCTGTACCGCGATGTCTGCCTTCAGTCGAAACAGTCCCAATTACAGAGCAGACTTTGATGTATATCCCATTATCCCCCCCTGTTGAGGAGACAGTGTCATGGTGGTTCAATCGAAGGTTCTTTGGTCTCACGTTCCCTCTGATGAGCCTACTGATTGCACCGTCAGTTGCTGTTGAGGGCGTAAGCATTTTTTCTCGGAGCTGCTTCCGCCTCCCTTTTCCTTCCTCCCTGCTGGAGAGACTCCATATTAATTCAGGTTATATCAACAGCAGGTTCTTTCATGGGACCCCGAAATCTCTGTAGTGTAAAACAGATGCCGTAGGTAGTCCGACTCTCTCAGAACATTGAGAGTATGGACTCCTACCAGCTGTGCCACTGTGGTTCAAAAACATGGGAACAGAGAGTCAGTCACCAGTTTGCAGCCATGTTTCCTGCTTGATCCGTCGTTTCTCTAATGGAAAACTGTCTGTGTTAAGGCCTTTGCACACTGAGTCCGTTTTTCCCGGATGTGTCCTTTGGATACAAACTCCAAAAAAAACATTGCGCACAAAAAACCTTGCACACTGACGCTGATGTATTTATTTTTTTATTCATTGCAAAAATTTGCAGTATGAGAAAAAAATTGAGTCGTCAAGCAGTGAGGATGATTTTGTGATTCTCTAACTTATCGAAAAAAGAAAAAACTGGGTTCATCGGATCTTAAAAACAAGAGATGAGCAGGTAAAAAAGCTACGAATCTCCTGATTGCTTCCAGGTGTATTTTAGGTTACACCTACGCCTAAATTAGGTTTATTTTAGGTTGTCAATGGTCCAGTTTGATATGTTGCTAGCTATACTGCAACCACACATCAAACAAAAGTGAACCAATTTCCGCGAACCGATCAATCCGGAACAACGGCTGACAGTAAGTTTGAAAAAAGGCAACACACACAATCTCTCTCTCTTTATATAAATATAAATATATATATTCCTACACACAAGAGAATTGATACAGCCTGGGTATCTTCAAAAGATTGTGAGGGAGACTTGTGACCAAATCTGGCTCTTGAATAGTCTACAGCCCTCTAAAAGTGATTTTGATGAATGCGAAAAACACAGAGAATCAAACCCGTTCCGAAGAAAATAATGACAGACGAAAGTTCCGGAGTCATCATGTAAACATGATTGACACAAAATGAGGTTGTATTCTCTTTTTATACGTACGTTAATTCCGGACAAAAAAACTGACTCAGTGTGCCGAGGCCTTTAGTGTGGTTCTGCAGGGAACGAGGACGGTAGAGGGAGTTGTAATTTGAGGAGAGTGGAGGACAGAATTTGTCCCTTAGAGTTCAGCCTGTTTTCAGATTTGTTCACACCGTGTCAGTCACGGAAAAAGGGTTTTTTGACTGCAGGTTTGTTTGTCTCAGAGTCAGAAAAAAAGTGTTTCATTCCCATATGACTGTCCAAACAAGCCTGCAGACACAAAACCTCCGAACCCTGTTAACCTGAAGAACTATGAGAAGTTTGCATCCATTGCTGTATGCCGCCTCAGATTTGAACTTTATCGAGATCTTGGTCAATCCTCAGCAGACGCAAGTGGGTCACACTGATATGTAGGTCAACAGTGGAGGTTTTCATGATTGCCAGTAAGACTAAACTGATGGAGGCACGGAGGCTCAGGGTGGAGTTGATCACTGATTCAACACAATATCATCGTTGACTCAATTTCCTGCAGTTAAAAACTAAAATATAGACAAAGTGCAATGTGGGATAAGACGCAGATTCCACAAGTGTTTTATTCTTGTTTTGTATTTCTGTTTCAACAATATCCTCAATATTACATCATCTAAACACAGAACTCTGCCAGATAACGTAACAACCATAGCTTTTAAAGCCACGAGTTTCAAATAGTCATTTCAGCACTGCGGCTGGTTTAAATATTGCATTACCCATAAGCCTCAGCTGCCTTTGCCATGAAGAACATGCCAAAGGCAAGACTCGATGTGTAAACAAATTAAAACGCTTCCTTTGTGGAAAAAATACATTTATAGTTGCGTTAGCCAGACAATTTCAAGCTCTGTAATCAGGTTTTTCTTGATTAAAAGCACCTTGGGAGTCACAGTTAACTTCCCCACTAAAACTTTATTCATACAGACTTTTACTTTTGATTTTTAAATACAGTTGATCATCTTTTAGACTGATGATCCACTAATGCAGAGTTAAATGCACATTCAAACCACTAAAAAGCTCCAAGTAACATTGATTTTGGAAAAAATTAATGAGACTTTTACTTCAAAGATACCTCCTCCTACTTTACAACTCCTCTATGGTTCATTTTGAATGAATTTATTGTAAATAATTAATGGAAAAAGTTATTTTCTTCAGATTAAAGTTTCAAAATAAAAAACCAAAACTCACAAAAGTCAGATTGCATTGAATAAAGCAAAAAAAAAGAATCCTGTTTTACTTCTTATTTGATGCACTGTCAAAAGGTTATGAAATTTATTACTTTACTCTGTCAAAAAGACACATACAATTACCAAAAACACTGTGGCACAGTTTTGGTGCTTTTATATAATCTACTTGTAGAGTCTTCTAGATAGTCTTCAACAGATATCGCAGGGCTGCAGAAAGTTATAAATCACCCCAGTGTTTAGTCTTTTTCTGTCCTCTATTGTTGTGCACAGCAGAAATAACCTGTACTTAACAAAAACAAATAGGAGGAAGTTTAGCCTGGCAGCTGCTCTGTCGAGTCAATGGATCCATGTTCATTATGAGCCGGCAGGCAAATAACTTTTTAAAAGGTTCCTCCACCTTTTTAGAATTTAATAAATGAAGTGCAGTTTGCCAGCGACATGAAAACAGTCTAATTAAAACAAAAATAATTACCTAATTCCCAACATTTTTTGACAGCTCATGTGTCTTCCTGATTATCCCAGCAGGGATTAACCTTTTATTTTATGAGGTAAACTCGCTCTGCCTCCTCTCACACTGCAGTTATTTGCAGTCAAGATAAACAAATGGAACTTTAAGAAAAGTTTAACACTTGTTATCCTTCAGTTGTTTGCCAAATCGAAGAGCTCTGCTTTGGTTATTAGAAGTTCAGAAGCACTCCCCAAATACCCAAACTTCTTCAAGTTCAGTGCTGATACTTTGAAACTCCAACAAAGTCAAGTGTCAAAGCATCAACTCGGAGCTGGGAAGAAAGTTTTTTTTCGGAATAACAAGTTTTTAGCAAAGAAGAAGAATGATGCAAAGACAGCTGACTGCAGCTAATCCAACAAACAGATGCAGAGACTCATTTCAGCAACGTTAAAGAGAATCTGTGTATTTATGAGCTGAAGATGACTCCATTTCCTCGCCTCGTAATCAGCGTTCATTGCTTCCTCCATCATCATCTCGTTAATAATGCAAAGAAAGCCTTGATGATGATGATGCTGATGATGATGATGATGATTGGAGCATCAGATGGTCATTAATATCAGAGAGGAACAGTATCCGCTGAACAGGCATTAATATCCATTTTAATGCTGCAACACTCTTTTGCTGCAGAGCTGTTTGTCTGTGGCTCAAGTCTCCAACCAAGAACAGAAGTACTGTACTTTAAGTACTGTTACTATTACTACTACTTTATACTTTTACTATTCAGAGGTACTCAATGCTAAGTTATGACTCTATTTTATTACAGTTCAGTTCATGTACTTTTTACTCAACCACACCTGTCTGACAACTGGAGTTACAGAGTTTATAGATGATGAATTTACATTAAAATACCTGCAAAAACAATAAGATGTTTAAGATTACACTTTAGCTTTTTAGCTTTTGAGGTGTGACTCCGTGTACAATAAATGTGTCTATTTGAAGCTGTTTGTCCATTGATCATGACTTGTTAGTTGTCGTTTTCTTCTTAATTTCTCACATTAAGTCATTTAAACTTCTGGTTTGTGGCTCAAAGAAGAAAAATTAATCAATATTTCACCAAGAAGATTTAAGTAAGTCTAAGTGATGAATGCACGTCAGTGTGACAGAGCTTTGTTCTTGTCTTTCTTTCCTTAATTGTCTGACAACCCCATAAATTTATTTCGTGCCCAGATGGAGCCGAACTCCACCAGATTAAAGGGACAGTTCACCACGATATCACAAATACATATATTTCCTCTTACCTTTAATTGTTCATCCATGTAGATTTTTTATGTGAAATGCCGAGTGTTGATGATATTGACTAAAGACATTTGCCTTCTATTGAATGTAACTGAACAAGATGACAATCAGCTTGTGGTGCTCAAAGCAACAAAAATCCACTTTAAATTAAACTAAAATGTCTCTTTTCTGAAATCTTGACCTGGTTACTCAGGAAAATCCCCAGCCTGTGTTGTGAGCAGTTTCATGATGAAGCTAATTCTTATGTATTATCACCACACGGAGGGAAGCAAACCTATTAATGGTGAGCTGTAATGTTAGTTGGCTTTCGTCCACGAGTCAGTGCACACTTTCTTCCATGTGGTGACACAGTTGGCAGGTGCAGATCTGTAGAAAGAAAACGTAAACAGGTTCACAAGGAGCTTGTGGATTTTTTTGAGCGAACAGGTTGTGATTTCTGAGAAGAGACATCACTGTTCAAGTTTAATATATGTAATTTTTAGGCACTTTGAGCACCACAAGTCAGGTGGCATGTGGCTCCATTATATTAGAGAAAAGGCAGACATCTCTGTCGCCCATATCTCTGAAATTCAGCAACTCACATCAAAGCAATCTACAAAGACACAGAACTGCAAGTAAGAGGACTTTCTAATTATGGTGAACTGTCCCTTTAAATCACCTGTTGGTATGTAAAATAGTATCGACATTGTCACATAACTCACTACTTATCTGCAAAAAAAAGTACTTTTACTTTCATACTTTGGTTGTGTTTTGATGATACTTGGTTTCTGAGGTAAAGGATCTATGTTTTCTCTCCCTTCAGCACTGTGGCAGCGTGACGCTCATTTTCCCTTCGGTGTGCAGTTAACGAGAAAAACGCTAATCAGGGCTCATTGAGGGATGAAACGCTGAGGGAGCAGCTCCCCGACAGACGGCTGTTAGCGTGCATGCGCACATTGTTTGTGTTCTTATGAATTCCTGGTCGACAGAATACACTCAGGATCAGAGTAATGAGGCTCATCACCTTGGTGAAAAACCGGGACAAAAACAAATCCTCCGAACAGTCATTTACTGAAGTGAGTCGGCTCCGGAGCTGCTGGGAGGAATTATTTCTTTCATTGTGAAAATCAACCTGTGTGAACGTAACTCTCATTCATTCGTTCATTCGTTCCTAATCACCGGTTTGGCTGTTACTGCATCTCAGGTGTGTGTCCATTAAGTAAATGAATAGGCATTATCCCGGCAATAACATTAGCATTGTGATTCAATTCACCAACGTTTTCCTATTAAAAGTCTGCGTCTCATAAACAAGCTCTCCTCTAAGTTCCACTCAGACACACTGGGAATTAAAGTTTTTCATTCAGAGTGGCTCATCATCATTATTATTAATATGAGGCATTTGCAAACTGCCTGTTGGAAGAATTACTCATCCTTCTCTTGAAAGTATCAAAAGCACAAATGGAAAAATACAACAATACAAGTAAACACTGTCCATTCAAATTACATAATAGTTATTCATTCTTATACTTTAAGTATGAAAAGTAAAAGTACTGGTTGTGCAGAATAAATTACCCCTGTTGCTGATATATGTTGTTAATAATAATGCGTAAACAGGCACATAGCATTTTACAGCTGGAGCTAGCAAGTAAAAGCTAACTGTAACTTATGCAACTTAATTATCCAGAACATAGTGCTCATGAGGGGTTTTGTATGGATAAATAATTGTAGAAAAGATTAAAAAAAATCAAAGTGCTGCTACAAAAATGCTTTTTCTTTAATTATTGTGAAATGTTGCACACTATACTTTTACCTGTGTGAGTTTTAAACAATTATGTAAATGA